>CM059195.1:17349007-18091918 GCA_030323885.1 Branchipolynoe longqiensis
GATGCTTTGGTTGCTACAGCATAAATGCTATTCTTAGTGTGATTGGACGGAAAGTACAATATGTGGAGAGGGTGGGAATGGGAGGGTGATGGAGACTGGTTTAGTTTTGTGGTCATTAGCTACATGGCATTACTCATGCTATTTCTTACTGCTCACTTCGTTGGTGAATCTTATCCGTCAATTCTATAGTTGCTACTCATTATTATGGATGCCATATATTGGTGTTTTTTTGCGGTTTTATGTCATATAATCATATCAGGATGGATACCCACTTGTGACAGTGCTCACTCATGGTGACTTTATAGTGCTGCTCCACTGGGATACCAGGCCTCCAGCGCCATGGCTCGATATAGTAATACAAGTAGGGCAGCATTATACAGTCAGCGGATGTATTACTACAAACATAGATTGGGATATATATTTAGATACACATACATGATATGGTTTTATAAATGGGAATTCTTCCATAGGAATCATATACGCATATTTCCATATACATATACATGATGTATACGCAATTGTGCGTTATTATTGTTATTGTATGTCATACTCTGCCTGATCCTCTCTCCACGTGACCGGTGGCACCACTGCCGGCATCAATCATAACCAGAGCCGCTCTACTGTGTCATTCACGCCCGAGATTATATATATATATATATATATATATATATATATATAATTATATATATATATGATTGATGTTAACCGAGTCAAATCGACGCTGGTGTACAAGAGCCTAGCTTGGGGATTGTCAACTGGTAGGGAGGTGGAATAACATGCTAAAGGCATAATATGCTATGGAATAAAGCATCATAAAGCATTATATATATATTAATTGGAGTTATAACTCACAGGATGTGGAAGTGGAAATTGCGATAACATGGCTTTATTCCGGGCATCCCCTGGAGGCATTGCATTTTTGTTGGTTACATTGATCCGAGAGCTGCAGGGTAGAAGGTCATGTGGTGATCGCGGTCAAATGGATGAAAATGGTGTGAGTGAGGTGAGACAACTGAGCATGGTGAATAAGTCTAAGATGGCGTAACTGGCGGGTGGCAGTAGTCACTGTTTATATAGTATTAATATATATAAAATTGAAAGGTTAAATGATAATTAATTAGTGAGAAAAGTTATGCAATTAAAATTAGATAGATGATTTACAAAATTAAGTTATATATTATATAATATTATGGGTAAATCAGAGCGTGCATGCAGTGAGTGCCAGGATTTACTCCCCCCACCCCACCCCCCTCCCCATGCACAGGACGGGGGGTGGCTACTTCGCTGCCCCGTGTGTCCCGCAATGACCCCTGAATGAGCCCCACCTCATTCAACACAATGAAACAATATATGTGTAATCTCAGGTGATACGCTACGCAGCTGTGTACCTGCTTCTATGGAAGGTAAACCCATGTTATATTCCCATCAGTCCAGTTCCACGGTTACTAGCAAGCGTAGTGAATGGTCACCCAGGCCGGCCCCGCCACCCATTTCCCCGCTCCCGCCGCTCCCACCGCGCCCTTCCTCGCTCCCCGCCTCCGCTCCCCGCACCCGTCTCCCTGCACACGGGACCCTGGGAGACCTTTGTCGGGGGCGTGGGTACCCGGACGCTCAGTACTGATGCATGCCAGCCTCCAACTGGTCCCCCGTCTGGCAGGGCTCAGCGTCGCAGCACAGTGCGCATGCGCCGAGGTCCCAGGAGGCTGCGCCCAGCCACTCACTTCTCGTGCGCATGGGCACAGCGATCGTTACTAGCACTACGTAAACACCGTCCCAGGGTGCAGTGCGTGTGCACCCAACATGGCCGCTCTCCGGCTACTGCTGAGCGAACCAGCATTGTCAAGGCCAAGTCTTTTCTGAAACTCTGTATAACAATGGCAGAGATAACAGTTAAATACGCTAAAGGGTGCATTCCATATACGCGTAATGCGTAATGTGAATGCGAATGCGAATGCGACAAAAAATTGAAATGCCTTGAAACCTATGAGGTACATTCCATACACGCGTAATGCGTAATGCAAATGCGAATGCGTCAGAAATTCATTATCCCGATCGCTCCATGTAGCGATCGGTGCGTAATGCGTAATGCGTAAAGGCTGTGCGAATAGAAAAGCATCAGTCGCATTTGTCCATTGATATAAGGTTGGAGGAAGCGACTGATAATTACGGACAGCCGGGACAAGGTGGAGCCCGGACCTGTTAGGAAGCAGTCTTCAAGGGTGGTGGGGGTTCGGGTTGGTAAAAATGCTACCAGAGCCACAAAGATATGAATACTTATCTATAATTTGGTTATAATAAAGGTAGGAACCCCCATGTGACGTACACAAAGTTACATAGATATAAATGCAATATTTGGTCATATACAGAGCAGTATGGAGAAGGGGACGGTGCAAACATGTAGGTTTATGCGGCGGACCTGTTAGGAAGCAGTGTTCATATTTGGGACGGTCCTAACATCCCTCAAAGCAAGCTAAACTGAGCCATGTTTGGACCGTCCCATTCTGTGTGTGTGTGTCTCTGTGTGTGTCTGTGTGTGTGTGTGTCTCTGTGTTGTGTCTGTGTGTGTCTCTGTGTGTGTATCTGTGTCTGTGTGTGTGTCTCTGTGTGAGTCTGTGTGTGTGTCTCTGTGTTGTGTCTCTGTGTCTCTGTGTGTGTGTATCTGTGTCTCTGTGTGTGTCTCTGTGTATGTGTGTGTGTCTGTGTGTGTGTATGTGTGTGTGTCTCTGTGTGTGTGTCTATGTGTGTGTCTCTGTGTCTCTGTGTGTGTCTCTGTGTGTGTATCTATGTATGTGTGTGTCTCTTTGTGTGTCTCTGTGTGTGTCTCTGTGTGTATGTGTGTCTGTGTGTGTCTCTTTGTCAGAGACACAGAGACACAGACACACACACACAGACACAGTCACACACACACAGACACAGACAGAGACACACACAGAGACACGGAGACACAGACACACACATAGAGACACACCCAGAGACACAGAGTCACACACACTCTTTATATACTTTTTACATACTTCACTGCATAACGCATAACGCATAACGCAATACGCATTACGCGTATATGGAATGCTGGCATTTGCATAACGCATAACGCGTAACGCATAACGCATTACGCATTACGCGTATATGGAATGCGCCCTTTAGCTTATATACGTGTACTATACACTGACCTCTCAGGCAGGGAGCCATATGGGTAGGTAGGTGTGTATAGGGTGGTGACATCTGGCAACCCAGCTGGTGTAATGATTAGCACACTGGTCTTGAATGCAGGGGATGTGGGTTCGATTCCCGCTCAAGGTCCAATATTTCTTATGTTCATCACCCCCCCATGACATAAGGTATGAGCACTTATGCCATTAGGAAGTCGGCAGTCAATTGTGAAATGTCAGGGGCATTATCATATTAAAGAAATGTACTGCAATTGTAATAAGAGGCCATCCACAGTTTTAAATATGTTCACAGTCGTACAAAGCCTACTTACTTTTTCAAGCCCTCAATTCACTCCTCAAATAGTAAACATGAAGATTTAAATACTTTGTTGAATACACCATTTTAGATATTAACTTTATAATGAATGCTACACGTCGGATTTGACTGCAGTCCACTACACCCGTTGTATGCTGTGTATGTCGGTGAAATCCGTGCTTAATGCACTCAGTGCAGCTTACAACATTGGTTCCCATGGGGTAGAGTGTCTTAAAACTGGTTTATTTCTGTTCCTGATTATATGTGCATTAAATGTATATACATGTGCATTGAATGTGCATTGAATGTGCATTGAATATAGATTCAATGTGTATTAAATGTACATTAAATGTGCATTAAAAGTGCATTAAATGTGCATTTAATGTGCATTTAAAGTCCATTTAATGTGCATTTAATGTAGATGCAATGTGCATTAAATGTACATTACATGTGCATTACATGTGCATTATAGGTGCATTAAATGTGCATTGAATGTGCATTACATGTGCTTTAAATTTGCATTGAATGTGGATTGAATGTGGATTGAATGTGGATTGAATGTCGATTGAATGTGCATTACATGTGGATTCAATGTGCATTAAATGTACATTACATGTTCATTATAGGTGTATTAAATGTGCATTGAATGTGCATTGAATGTGCATTACATGAGCATTGAATGTGCATTGAATGTGCATTGAATGTGCATTGAATGTGCATTTAATATGCATTAAATGTACATTACATGTGCATTAAATGTGCATTAAATATGCATTGTGAATCGATGTCCTCTGACAGTGAGACACAGTTTCTTCTGACGTGTATATGTGATGCCCTTCCTCTGACATTGTTTCAATGTAAATAGCCTGCGAGTCCTTTGTACTTGTGCAAAACACACACACTGCTACAGTTCGCAACAGCAACATAAGAAGTATATTGCCTCCTTTGAGCTATGTTTTATCACTTAAATTTGACACAAATCTCATCAAAATTGCATATGAGATGTGTGTTCCTTTCATTTAGCACAAATCTGACATTTCACATGTGTGTACATTTCGATGTAGGCATATAAATGTCATTTACAACACTGACTGAATAAGTACCCTGACTATTGAATTGTGCATGTTTCACGGAAACATGGGTAATTAAATATGCGAACAGACTTCAATGTAGCCAAGGACATTAACCACCACCTGGCGATAAGAAACTGAACTCCGGCAGTGGCTGCCCCAAGTTGCGCGCCACATACACTAAATGCCAAACCAGACTTTGAATCCCTTTGACGTTAATGATCAAACCATCAAGATGGCTACTTAAGCGGCCTTAAATTTACCATCCCACTCACCCCAGCTGTATACATGTAACTATCGGCTTAAGCGTCCGTGAACCTTGTAACATAATTAAAACAGAACGAGACAGTAGTATAAAGTGGCAATTTAATTCTTTCTAATTAGCTTGTTACATTACTCTTGATGATGACAATGACCTTAGATATTTCAAGGATTACAGGCACTTAACCCTATCGGTACATCATACTAGTTGGGTGGGTGGGAGGGAAATCTTGTCAGAAGAAGTACGTCCTCTCGGTTTGAAAAGTCTGGTCGAAGTGAAGATATCCAGTGCCACGTCATCGGCTTTGACTGGAAATCCCCACAGGTGGCGGGTCAATCGGCGACCATTTCTAGTTCTAAACTCGAATATAGGTGTCGCCACAGTCTGATATTAAACTAACTGCGTAATTAAGTTAACTGCGCAATAAGGAGTTCAAGAAGTATCATGTAGGTGGCGCGTCGATCAGCGGCCAAAGTTATTAGTTCGAAGAATAGAATATAGTCGGCGCCACAGTGCCTAATCTACTGAGATTCACAGTCTCGTTCATTCAATTACCCATGTTGCGAACATCATGGACAATTAAAACAGAACGAGACAGTAGTATAAAGTGGCAATTTAATTCTTTCTAATTAGCTTGTTACATTACTCTTGATGATGACAATGACCTTAGATATTTCAAAGATTACAGGCACTTAACCAAAAAGTAGAGCAAGTGTCCTGGGAGCCGATGAAACCGACTGCCTTGGCACATAATCATGCACCGCATCGGAGGTCCAGTGACCCAGCTGTTTGATGTTATTGATTGTCGATCCTTGCAGGGCACAGGCTTGTGCACCGCCTCGTCTCAGGCTGTGCAGGGTGATGGCCGCAGGGGCCGGGTGGCCTGCCACGGACAAGGCCAGTCGTATGGTGTCGAGCAACGCGGTTGCACGTAGGGGTGATCCGTTGATCGTCAGGAAGGCAGGGCCATCGGGGTGAATTGGTGTCATGGACACGTATTGTTTCCACGCTTGACGCGGACAGTAGGGCGATCCAGGTATCGCCGGAACGATGATGTCTCTTGGAGACGATGACTTGTACTGGGTTTTTGATGAACGGATTCGGACATTGATGCCCTTTGCTGTCAGCCTCACATCCTTAGCACGAAGATAGTGATCTGGGTCAGATCTGCCAACCTTAGGAAACAAGTTGCTCTGGCGAAGGAGTGTGAAGTATGCGATGATAGTGGCTATCACCAGTACGGGACCATTTGGACCAGTTGTCCGGAAGAAAGTGATGATATTCCGAACATCTATAGGTAGCAGAGGAGGGGCCTGGACAGGCACATGACATGACTCCCTCTGAATGCCTCGTTTGAGGAGGCCAACCAGGTACGTGTCAAATGAAGTCGTCCTGCCGTCAAATGACAGGACCCATGTGCGGGCGCCACTCAGATAGTTCAATATGGCACTCGGTGAGGAAAGTCGATCTTTAAGATGTAATAGATACGACATAATATGATACTGGGACGGTTGCAACGGGTCTGCTTGATGTTCTTGCATAGAGATGTAGTATTCCTTTGCCTGAGCTGCCTTATTCCTCCAGGTCCCAACCGCCAGCCCCGCCCTAATGGCATCAAGAAGCCGCTGATGGTGACGTTGTGAGTAACCTGGGGAGAGAAGGCAAAAAAAAAAAAAAAAAAAAAAAAAGGTTTAATATCGATCCCAGGTTACAGGTTGTGTGTTAAAGCATTGTCAGGGGTCACAATGACCATTTTCAGACCTGCGTCAGCAACAAGTTTCTGTGCTAGTCTCTTTGCACGCAAGTCGAAACACATACGACTCAGAGCATCAGCAAGGATGATGTCTTTTCCTGGTTTGTGTCGTACGAGAATGTCCGTGCTTCTTTGTGCGGCAAAGAGCCAGATTTCGCGGGCGCAGGCACATATGACTTGGTCACGACCTGCCCCGGAGCTGAGCACCTGCTGTGAGGTTGCATTGTCTGTATTTATTATGATGGTGTATTTATGGGCCTCATGTGGGGAGAGGTGCTTCAGTGCAACAACCAGATTGATCGCCTCGAGCTGGGCAATTCCATATTGCTTATCGCCAACCTCCTGTGAGTACTCGGCTGCGTAGTAGGTCGTAGTCGAATGCGCTCCCCCAGCCCTCAGTGAGGAGTCGCACTCAATGACCCAAGGCTCCCGAGCACAGGGAGGGAGAAGCACCAGTCCGTTCGACCTGGCGGCATATCGTGTGAACCAGCCGACGTCGAGTGCAAGCTCCGGAGGCACGATGTGCTTACCCCTGTGTGGTGCGTTCCTTAGGGCATTAAGGATCCTCGACATGAACCTCCTAGCCGCGATCACACATTTAGCAATATGCTGTAGGCGTCCGACGAGGCGCTGGAGCTCCCTACGAGACGCCAGAACCTTCTTTTTCCACACCTCGCACTCCCTGATAACCTCCTGAAGCTTATCTTGTGGTATTGTTATAGTCATTTCGTCTGTGGAGACTGTGAAACCGAGCCACGAGACCTCCGTTTTGGGCGAGACACACTTCTCTGTAGCAAGGTCGAGGCCAAGACGTAGAGCGAGGCCAATGATGTCACGGTAGGCTCTTAACGCTTCGTCCATTGTTCCGGCCGCCCCGACAAAGTCGTCGAGGTAACATAGAATGTGATGTCCGCGCTTCCTCATAAGGTATACCACCGCGTTTGTTGTTCGGGCACAAGCCATTGAAGACGTGCGACAACCAAACGGCGGCGCCAGATCTATGTATATCTTTTTCTTGAGCGTGATGCCAAGGAGCGGGGTCGACAAAGGACAGGTACGAAGCTGTCTGTACGCCCTGGCCAAATCCACAGACCAGATGAGTGCACCCTTTCCAAGCCGCGTGACCTCATCGGCCAAGTCGATGATACCAGGAAGCGTGTAGGTGTACGGCTGCCCCTGATACTGGGCCTTCCTGATACCGGAGTTCACGCTGGCGCCAGCTGGGTAACTCAGGTCAACGATGACTCTCTTCCTAGTCGTACCACGCTTTTCTCGCGTCATCATAGGACTAACCTGAGTCCATGGACGGAACGGCGGAATGTCAAATGGGCCAACCAGGGCACCATGCTTAAGTTCGGTGTTAATGTATTCGGCCATATGAGCCTCACTGTCCGTATCAGCATAATGATTCGCCACCGACGCGACTGGGGGGCGGTCACCGGTATAATCTACAGGCCACCCGTACTCCAGAAAGTCTAGCAATTGTTTATCATGATAGTCGGACAATAACTCCCTCCATACGCCAATGTTCAAACCCGATGGTATGGGTATCCTGGGGCCTATGTAATTTGGTAGGGCACCGGCCCTCACGTGCATATAAATGTCAAGATAGACTAGATGTTTTGCCCATATATTATCGACCGGGTGCGGCCAGATATCATCGAGTATGTGCCTATACGTGACCGGGGTATGGGGTGGATTATAAGATGGTAGCTGATCATTATTAATGTTCAAAATAACGTATTCCACGTCGTCTGTGTCAACATGATCATCAATCAGCAGCCTATCAGGCGAGTCCCCACATCGTGTTGATACACCACTGACACCCCCATTAGATCCCAAATCATATACCGACACACTCTCCCTACCTTCAATCGGAGGATCCAGTGGTTCATGTCCATCTCCCGGCCGCCAGACCGGCGCGTACATCCCAGCGCTTCCAGCACCGTCACCAGCGTCTATCGTATGAACAGGCACAGCATTGTCCGATTCAGCCAAGCCTAGACTAGAAACACCCAGGGAGTGAACGCATTCTCGCTCAGCACCAGTCGTGCCTGCACGTGAAAGTCCAAAGTTCACTCCTGGTGATAAGGGTCCGATACCGGCCCGGCTATTAATCAAGGCATTTCCGCGCGCCTTGGTTCCTTGACCCAGTTCACGAGTCATTACAATAGAGCGATGTCGATCACCGGTGCGCTGAGTCGCACCTCCCGCATTAGCATAACCGACGTGGACAGAGTGAGCGGGGTCAGCTCGGCCACCTACTGAAAATCCTTCGCTTGACCTTTCTCATTGTTGGTGATCCTCTCCTGGAATCTCCTTTTGTTCTGACACAATTTTTCTTGGTGCGGATTGGCCTTCTTATTTTTATTTGCACACCAGGCGCAGAGGTGACAGCGCCTCTCGGGCTGAATGCCGTGGGACGTGGCGAAACCACAGTCATTACCGATATTCCAGGCGTGACATGGCTTACCATCGACTTCTTTGTTGTATTCAGGTCGACTATATTCACTCACTCTACCACTGGCGTGTGCGGACGCCGATGACACAGTGGCAGCCGCGGCCGACTCCTGTCGACGGTATCGACCAGCCTGTTTGTCGACGCGCGTACCAATTGCACAGATGTCGCGTTGGACGTCCTTGATAGCGTATGCGTCGTCCCAGGCCTGTGGGAGACGACCGTCCGCAATCATTGTGAAGACGGTCTCCGACCATTGTCGGCAAGTATGCCAGTCCCAGTTTCCTGCCATAGTGAGAACCTGGTGCATGTGCTCAAATACGTGGTGTGACCAGTTTTTGGGGAGCTTTCTGTCCTTGCACATACGGCACAGTGCCGCTAGATACTCAGGCCAAGTAGCCTCTTCCATGCCGATCTTATCATTTTTGCTACCTCTTATTACATATCTATGGGGAGCGAGAATTTTATTCGTACCTCTTTTCTTGCCCAAGGCCGATCCTGCCGCCACCAACAGCTCGTTGACTGCGTCTTCCCGCTCGCCATCACGTCCCCCTCCCGGAGATAGTACGTCGACTGAGTGTGCCGCAGCACTGAGGCAGGTACGACGGTCCCGTTCAGCGTAGGAGTACGGCTCGAACTCGGATTTTTCTCGAGAACGTCGCCGGTATCTGTGACCAGCATCCCATGAAGACCCAGCCGATTGTAGCGAGCCGGAACGCCGTCTTGTCGGTTCGAATGATCCGTCCCGATCAGATCTGCCGAGCAAGGTGTCATGGCCACCATCACGTGGCGTGACGTCACGGTGGCGCCGGCGGGGAGAAAGAGATCTCGATTTTCTTTTGTCAGCGTTTTTCTGAAGTTCATCAATACGTGAATTTATGCCAGCGTTGATCTCTGCCATCTGCTTCTGTATGGTAGCCAGAGCCACGGTTAATCCCGAATCGTCGTTGATCGTAACATCCATTTGTTCTTGGTCCGAATCGACTGATCGATCCTCGCGCCGGTCCTTTGTTCGGCCGGAACGAGTGTGCCTTTCCGTCGTCGAATTCGGAGATAAAGCCACTGACTTTGCACCAACCTTAGTTTTCTTCTTCTTCGCAGGTCCAGCATTGTCACTATTACCTACTTTTGATTTCTTAGCCTTCGTGTTCTTGACGGGCGGCATTTTAAGAAATCTTGTCAGAAGAAGTACGTCCTCTCGGTTTGAAAAGTCTGGTCGAAGTGAAGATATCCAGTGCCACGTCATCGGCTTTGACTGGAAATCCCCACAGGTGGCGGGTCAATCGGCGACCATTTCTAGTTCTAAACTCGAATATAGGTGTCGCCACAGTCTGATATTAAACTAACTGCGTAATTAAGTTAACTGCGCAATAAGGATTTCAAGAAGTATCATGTAGGTGGCGCGTCGATCAGCGGCCAAAGTTATTAGTTCGAAGAATAGAATATAGTCGGCGCCACAGTGCCTAATCTACTGAGATTCACAGTCCTCGTTCATTCAATTACCCATGTTGCGAACATCATGGACAATGACTCAACAAACACTCTGTCAATGACTATTAACAAATAAATGCCAATGTACAATACGTCGGTCTCATGTCTTTTAATTATGGGTACTCATAGATGTATCCTTTCCGTATTACGAAGCCACTGATATTTGTTTTTGTTGAGTAATAAATTATAGACATTACTCATGTAAATCCTTCTTACAGTAAAGTCTTAATACTCTTAATTACAATTTCTGAAGTAAGTATAAATCATTCCAAAGTCAGGTGTTAACATTATTTGTTGTATAATTTACTAATTGGAGGTAGACGAGGTTATGGGGCTGTCACACTACGACGTAACGAGGTCAACGTAGGGAGAACGTGAAGAACATTGAACTTCTCGGCGTAGTATGCAAATTTGGGCACAAGTTGAACGTGGATGCAGCGTAGTGGACGAGAGAGTAACGTCGGTAAAGCGTAGTGATACCGTCGTTCGACGAGAGAGGTCAACGTAATGACACTGACGGAACGTTATGAACGTTATTCCATCTTCAGAAGAACGTTACGTGACGTTAGCTACGTCATGAGACGTTGAACGTACGTTGAATGCACATTCTCCTGACGTTCTCCTGACGTTGTCCTGATGTTCCCAGTACGCCCCGTGGGCATTTGCACTTGGTTTAATGGGGGTCAACGTAGTGGAACGTAGTTGAACGTAGTGAGGAGCGTTGGAATAACGTCCGTTTAACGTCATTGACGTTCGCTGAACGTGAACAGAACGTACGGCGAACGTAAACCCTTACGTTTGACCTACGTCAAAACTTTTGAACATGTCGAAAACCTCGACGTAACTTGACGTAACACGACGTAATGTGACGTAGCTCGACGTCACTCTAACGTCATTATGACGTCATCATAACGTAATCCAACATATATCAACGTAATGACGAAATATCACCACGTTAGGCTCACGTTGGCTCATTACGTCGTAGTGTGACAGGGGTATTAGGTCCATTCCTGATTATATTAAAGCTACACGATCCCACCATCCAAGTAAAAACATCACATTTTCTAAATCAACACACTTACCCAGATTTACGCCTAGATATCTAACTTAGACACCGGTCCAATTATTAACCATGTATTGTTGTATAGAATGGGACCTACCTCAATTTAATAAACCAGTTATTGTGGAAGCCTATCAGATCAGAATCTCGATGCACTCAACAACTTTAATAGTTCACGTTCTCCTTTCCAATATTTGGAGAGTTGGACATTTTAATATAAAAACTAGTTCAAACTTAAGTAAGATACAGTATCAGAATTTCGAATTGCACACCAACATTAATATTGCATGTTTTAATTTCCAATATCTCCAGTTAGCCATTTCAGTTACCAAAAATATGTCAAAGCAAACTAAGGAACAATGTACAGCGAATATATGTAAATTAAAAAAGAAACTCAGAAATCGACAATGATCAGAATATCCAATTTAAAATCATTTTAGTACTAGTTGTTATGATCAATTAATTAAGGATATCTTGATGTGAGCCATTTTAACATACAACTAACTTCAGCTTAAAGGAAAGAACATTGTACATGTTGCCGGTAACATGCATAATTCAAAATTCCTGACTACGGGCTTGATATGATGATTACCATAGATACCGTTCGGGGCATGCGTTGTTATGGACCGAGTTAACTTCCGGTAGGGAATGCCAAGCACAGTTCAGTTCTTACCTGGCCACTGTCATTGACGGAGCACTGACACTGTAGTGAACTTTGAGGGCAATTACAATGCTGAAGTTGCATAAAATCAAGAGTGTGGTGGGTAGATATTCCAAGGCATTACTGAGATCAATGGATTCATCAGGTGGTTCAGACGACGATTTACGGACCGACATTCCAGTAAGCCGTCGAGTGTCTACGACCGAGTTGAAGATGGCGGATTTGGATCCCGTTGCGCCGGTGCCTTCGACGTCTAAGGCTGTTAGACAACCATCACTGGAGGATATAGCTACATTATTGGATCTCAATGTGAAATGTGAAATCATTTTACTAATATTCATTATAATGTTTTAATTAATGGAATAACTAATTTGATTCCAATGTCAAAACTTAATCATTCCAGTTGCAAGTACAATAAAAAGTGTTCTCGAGTCACCCAGCCTTTTCCACATACATGCAGTCGTGGTGTTCTCTGTGGCGGAGTGGTTAGAGTGTCTGACTTTTTTCTAGGTCGGACTCCTAATCTGAACGTCAGTGGTTCGATTCCCTGTGCCCCACCTCTGCCAATTTGGATTTCCACCGCTGTGTATAACTTACGGCATCATCGAAGGCCAGTTGCTCTCATACCATGTCTGGGTCGGTAAAAGTGTAGGTGCTGGCTTTCTATCGACAAACTGTCTAATGGTGAAAACAAGCCTATTCAGGTTTATCCATGATAGGTAGTATATATCTTCAAGAAAGAAAAGAAAAAAAATGCTTCCACTAGGACAGAAACGCTGTCACTTCTACATTCAGGAGCAGAACCAAGCCAAGCCAAACCGCAGGCAAAGCAACATCTATGACGTTCTTCACCTGCGACTTATTATCCCTTGTCCCCTCATCAGGACCATATCGATCGTCGCTTTTATAATCAGCGTCGACCCAACAGACATCACAAGAAAGAAGCAACACAGAGGTCCGTCCATCCCTTCCCCCTCCCTTCACCTCCCTCTCTCTTTCTCTCGCTCGCATCCAATGTCGCCTGTTTGGAGGTGGGCGACCAAAATACTTCTAATATCCGTGACGTGCGGTTTGATCAGCCGCCGGCTTTACTTTAAAGGCGAACGGGCATGTTCCCATTCTCCCACTCTGACGTCATCAGGTTAGCAGTTCCGATAGGAGGTGGTGGCGAGCAGCTCAGAGCACTCCCTCCACCCGCCTCCCCTCCGCACTCCCCCGGCTGCACCTCGCTCTCTCTCCCCGCCCCTGCTCCTCCCTTCCCCGGCTCCACCGCTCTCTCTCCCCTCCCCCCTCCCTTCCCCGGCTGCACCCCTCTCTCACCCCTCCTCTCCCCCTCCCTTCCCCGGTTCCAGCCCTGTCTGTCCCCGCCCCTCCCTTCCCCGCCTCCAAGTCTCTCTCCCCGCCCCTAGTCTTCCTTTCGCCAACTCCACCCCTCGCTCTCTCCTCCCCTCCCGCACCCTTCTGGGGCTCAACCCCCTGTTTCTCCCCTCCCCCCTCTCTTCCCCGCCCACAACCATCTCTCTTCCCGCCCATCCCCTCCTTTCCCCAGCTCAACCCCTCTCTCCCCTCCGCCCCTTCCTCTCCATTCTCCAAATTCACTTACTCTCTCTTCTCTCTTCTCGCCCCTCCCCTTCCCTGGCTCCACTTACCTCGCTCCCCGCCCCACCCCCTCCCGTCCCTGGCTCCACCGCTCTCCATCCCGATCATTCCCCCCTCCCCCGACCGCCGCCACCGTCCGGCCGGCTATTGCGTCGGCCAGCGGCTTCAAAGTGTACAAATAGAAACCGACAGGTCTAAGTCGGGCCGGGATTCCATCCTATTTTGTAGTTCTCCACTGCTATGAATAGAAC
The DNA here is from genome assembly GCA_030323885.1 of Branchipolynoe longqiensis. NCBI lineage: Eukaryota > Metazoa > Annelida > Polychaeta > Phyllodocida > Polynoidae > Branchipolynoe > Branchipolynoe longqiensis. The sequence goes on from CM059195.1 coordinate 17,363,078, forward strand.
CACAGTCAGTAGGGGATGATGGCGGGTGTGTGTGTGGGGGGGAATATGGTGAGGGGTAATGTCGATTCACCTCTTAATTAATTACAGAAAATAATGGATTAACTACAAACAAACATACATAACTACTTGTCAGGGAGTTTACTTGCAATCTTCAAATGTAGCTGGATATATGCGAAGATTTTAATTGATGTGAATGGATGGAGTTAGTTGATCCGGAACAATCATAAATTTCCGCAAAAAACGGGTTATCAGTTACTGACATGAAATTAGAAGGTGTTCTCTGTGGCGGAGTGGTTAGAGTGTCTGACTTTTTTCTACGTCATACTCCTAATCTGAAGATTGGTGGTTCGATTCCCCAGGCCCCGACCTCTGCCAATTTGGATTTCCACTGCTGAGGATAACTTACAGCGTCATCAAAGGCCAGTTGCTCTCATACCATGTCTATATGGTGTGGGAGGTTAAAAATCCATTGGGTCGGTAAAAGTGTAGGCTCAGGCTTTCTATCGACAAACTGTCTAATGGTGAAAACAAGTCTATTCAGGCTTATCTATAATAGGCAGTATAAATCTTCAAGAAAAAAAAAAGAAGGACATATATAATATAATCAACCGACCCTTGTCGGGCCATTATCCAAATCTCAATAGTGTGACCCATTAGAGTTGCAGAGTCCACAGTTCTTTTGTTCATTATCTGATTAATCAGGCGAAATTTCGATCGCTGACAATTTGTCTTCCTCATTCCACTGTTCCTTGCTATATCATAGTAATACAGACCGCCAGGCTAGGTAGCGACACATATACATTTTTAAATCATTGGTTTGACTCGGCCAGGGTTCGAATCCAGGAGTTCGAATCCCACAACTTACCAGAGCAGGAGGCGGACTCTCACTTCATTCGACCATCTCGTTTAGTTGTCTTGTTTCTTAGCTGTGTTATTAGGTTGATTAATATGATCTACCTTAATTTTCCTTGAAGAGAGTTTGATTGTACATGACCAACCTTTGAAATATTTGAAGTGCTAACACGGTAGATTAATTTTGGCAGGCACAGGCACCTCGAAACTCTGACACAAGGAGTTCTCCAGTAATACATTGTATTCAAATTAAACTCAGTATTCAGTTTTAGTGGCAAGACATGCTTATTTTGTTTGCCAGTGTCTCAGTCAGATATGCGAATGATGTGCTGTATAAGCATTATATGAGTGTAGACCCGCTAAGGCATAAGGAAGAATAGTTGTGGGAAATACAGTTTATTGACACAAGATAGTACTGTACCTGGCTGGCCAGAACCTGCAGAATAATAACAACAAATTGTGTCCTCTCGCCTGAACGGTGAGTTAGTTTGGCGCACAGGCCGGGTGGCGTATCACGAAGGCGCCGGGCCGGTCGAGCGCCGTGGTTATATAGCTGCTGGTGGCGCCGACTAGCGAGTAGCAGGTGCATAATTGAAAACAGAACGAGACAGTAGAATAAAGTGGCAATTTTAATTCTTTCTATCTTACTTAACCCTATCGATACATCATATTAGTTGGGTGGGTGGGACGGCAAATCTGGGCGGCAGAAGTACGTCCTCTCGGTTTGAAAAGTCTGGTCGAAGTGAATATTTCCAGTTCCACATCATCGGCTTTGACTGGAAATCACTATAGGTGGCGCGTCAATCGGCGGCCATTTTAGTTCTAAAAGTGAATATAGATGTCGCCACCAGTCTGATTTTAATCTAACTGCGTAGTTCAAGAAGTATCATGTAGATGGCGTGTCGATCAGCGGCCAAAGTTATTAGTTCTAAGAATAGAATATAGTCGGCGCTATGGTGCCCTAATCTACTGAGATTCACAGTCTCGTTCATTCAATTACCCATGTTGCGCACATCATGGACAATTGAAAACAGAACGAGACAGTAGTATAAAGTGGCAACTTTAATTCTTTCTATCTTAGCTTGTTACATTACTCTTTCATGATGAGATGACCTTAGATATTTCAAGGATTACAGGCACTTAACCAAAAAATAGAGCAAGTGTCCTGGGAGCCGATGAAACCGACTGCCTTGGTACATAATCATGCACTGCGTCAGTGGTCCAATGACCCAACTGTTTGATGTTGCTGATTGACGATCGTTGCAGAGCACAGGCTTGTGCACCACCTCGTCTCAGACTATGCAGTGTCATTGCCGCTGGGGCCGGATGACCTGCCATGGACAGGGCCAGTCGTATGGTGTCAGGCAACACGGTTGCGCGTAGAGGTGATCCGTTGGTAGTCAGGAAGGCAGGGCCATCGGGGTGAAGTGGTGTCCTGGACACGTAATCCTTCCATGCTTGATGTGGACAGTAGGGCGATCCAGTTATCGCCGGAACGAGAAATGTCTCTTGGAGACGATGACTTGTATTGTTTTTGATTACCGGACTCGGACATTGATGCCCACTGCGGTTAGCCTCAAATCCTTGGCCCGAAGATAGTGGCCAGGGTCAGATCTGCCAAATTTAGGAAAGGTTAGTCTGTCGGAGAAGTGTGCGATGATAGTAGCTAGCACCAGTAGTATTCCCTTGCCTGGGCTGCCTTATTCCTCCAGGTCCCAATCGCCAGCCCCGCCTTAATCGCATCAAGAAGCCGCTGATGGTGACGTTGTGAGTAACCTGGGGAGAGAAGGCAACAAATTAAAATATCGATCCCAGGTTACAGGTTAGGGGTCAAAGCATTGTCATGTGTCACAATCACCGATTCCAGGCCGGCCTCAGCAACAAGTCTCTGGCTAGACTCCTTGCACGCAAGTCGAAACACCTACGACTTAGAGCATCAGGAGAATGATGTCCTTTCCTGGTTTGTGTCGGACAAGAATGTCGGTACTCCTTCGTGCGGCAAACAGCCAGATCTCCCGGGCACAGGCACAGATGACAGGGTCACAACCTGCCCCGGAACTGAGCACTTGCTGTGAGGTTGCATTGTCTGTGTTTATTGATGGTGTATTTGTGCGCTTGATGTGGAGAGAGATGTTTGAGGGCGACAACCAGATTTATCGCCTCGAGCTGTGGGTTTTTGAGATGGTCTCCAGACAAATTCAGCTTTCGTGTAGGATGTCGCTATACTCGTGACTCTAGAGTGGCTATGTATACTTAAGCCTGTGTCACTTGTTCTGCGAGTACATCAACAGTGTACGGGGAGCCGTTTCCATGCAGGGTCATTAGAAATTTGTATGTGATTCTTATCACACATTGTAGGCCTTTTCGTCTCAGATTGTGATTTGTTAGCTTCTGACATGGTCTGCAAACAAATTTGTGTAGGAAGTTGCCATACTCGTGACTTCAGTCTGGCTATGTATACTTAAGCCTGGGTCACTTGTTCTACGAGTGCATCAACAGCGTGCGGGGACCGGTTATTTCAATGCATTGCGGTTTCATGTCGTTAATCAAATCCCATGCACTGCCCGACCTCAAGGTCATGGTGATGTCAGCACTCCCTGAGACTTTGCGTCTGCGACAATGTCTAGACAGTCGCTATAACAGCCGCCAGACAAGGTCCGGGTGTAGTTTGCATGCACTCTGCGTAATGATCAATTTTTGTCTGTCCGAGTGCGAAGTCCGGATCACCGTCTGGTTCATGGCACTTATGTACAGACCAGTGTAATTCGCAGTCCACAGACAAACTCAGCTTTCGTGTAGGATGTCGCTATACTCATGACTCTAGAGTGGCTATGCATACTTAAGCCTGTGTCACTTGTTCTACGAGTACATCATCAGCGTATGGGGAGCCGTTTCCATGTAGGGTCATTAGAATTTTCTTGTGGTTCTTATCAGGCATTGTAGGCCTTTTCGTCTCAGATTGTGATTTGTTAGCTTCTGACATGGTCTGCAAACAAATTTGTGTAGGAAGTTGCCATACTCGTGACTTTGGCCAATGGTCGTAACGTACCATTGTATTGGTGGCATTTTATTTACTGGTTATGACTAGCTATGTAATTGGTGAGAGTCAAGTGCAAGTAGTATTATGATGGCATAGGACTCCTAGGTAGGGCGTTATGTGATCTTATTTTTGAAAATGAGTGGCATTGTTTACTGGCTACGCCCAGCTATCTGTGCTGTGATGTTAAGAATTCTGGTGAACAATGTGGGTAGTCGGAGCAATTGTCGATCTTATAATGGTAGATAACCATGGTGTCATGGCCGCCTTGCGTGGCATGACATGACATTCCTTTCCTGCAGCACAGTTGGCCCTGACATTGATGCTCAGGACCTCATGACTCTGAAGATCCGAGCATCGAACCCAACATTAATATGTCCATCCGTTTTTACGAAGTGAGCAGACAAAGTCCATGACATCTGTAATGTCAACGTTGTATCCGTGCGTTGAGCATGTTGTAGTGTCACCGGGGCTCGCACCGGTCGATCCTGTGCATGAAATGCCGGGCATGCTGTCATGGCTGCCTCCACGTGGCGTGACATCACAAGCCCTTTTCCACGGCGTAGTAGATCTCGAGCTTCGACACTCGGCATTCTACCGAACCTGATCGATCCGAGGCCGAATCCTGTCACTGATAATGTCAATATGTTTCTGCACTGTAGCCAGGCCACGGTTAATCCAACATTCGTAGCGACTTGTCTCACATCTGTGTGTTACCATCGAGCCTGCGTATCTCGCGCCGATCCTTTGTTCGTCGAACACGACCAACCTTGTTTCCGAAGATTCATCGTATACATGGTCAGAAATTGCAGCCGATTGTAGAGAAGGAGCGATGGCGCTTGGTTCACAGAATCGCCTCCGCATGGATCCGTCAAGGATGGCATCATGGCCGCCTCCCCGCAGGGTGACGTCAGCACAGCGCCGGCTCGGAGAAAACCGAATCGCAAAAAACAAGTCCTCCCCCGCCAGGACGCGTCCGACGCTCCTCACCATCGTACAAAAGAGATGCAACTTACGGTTTCCACGAGTTCATCGTTCCACACAACCACCACCATCATAAGAGATTTCGCCATGCCAGTTCAAACGATTGCCTGAGTAGCGATTCGTCGAGCATGCTGTCATGGCCGCCTCCGGGCTTTCCTGTCTCGTACGCTTGTTGATGTTGAATTTTATGTCGCCATTCCTCGCACCGATGCTTTGTTTCTGACTTGAACAAGGCTATGTTTTTGTCGTAATTTACAGGGTATAGCCACTGACTTCGACCTACTTCTTTTTGTTCCTGGCATCATCCAAATCTGGGCAGCAGAAGTACGTCCTCTCGGTTTGAAAAGTCTGGTCGAAGTGAATATCTCCAGTTCCACGTCATCGGCTTTGACTGGAAATCACTATAGGTGGCGCGTCAATCGGCGGCCATTTTAGTTCTAAAAGTGAATATAGATGTCGCCACCAGTCTGATTTTAATCTAACTGCGTAGTTCAAGAAGTATCATGTAGATGGCGCGTCGATCAGCGGCCAAAGTTATTAGTTCTAAGAATAGAATATAGTCGGCGCCATGGTGCCCTAATCTACTGAGATTCACAGTCTCGTTCATTCAATTACCCATGTTGCGCACATCATGGACAATGCTTAGTCGAACCCGTCCGGCACTACTGATGCCGACTAGCATAAATGCCAGAACCACCGCACAGCCGGCACATTCGAAATGCTAATCGTGAAACCTGCTGAAAGGGAAGGACAACCGCCCCATGAGTGCCTACACCGGTATATACGCGTATATACCATCTATAATTATCCGTAAACTGATTATCCTTTTAATGGTGCCTCTGCTTGGCATCTTTCCTAGACACCTCACAACTATTGACACTTAACAACTGAGGTGAATTGACAGGCTCTCTGCCTTACCTGGTGAAGCCACCTGGCCAATTCAGCCGTCAGGATACAGCCTCTTGCCTGTACCACTCGCTTAAAGAATGTTGCTCTGGTTTCGAAAATGAGATACATTCATCTGACTCTGCAACTTTAAACAGTCAGTCGCTATATCACAGTCCAGGGAATTCATCTGGCATCAGTTAACTATTGTGCTTCGTGTCCTAACAACTACTTAGGCAAACAATGCATTATGCTAGTATAAATAATGGATGTAAAAAACTTAACGTTATGTTCTATGAGAATTCACTCCAGCAAAGCCAACAATATGAAAGCCCTCACTTCCCTTCTCCTGCCGTCCTTGCATGCCGACTACCTACTTACTACGTCATAGTAAAACCTGATGGCTACCTTGCCTATATAAATGTTTCTGCATCTGTCACATATAACAGAGCATTAGAATCAAACCAATGAACAATGAAGGTATGTATATACTAATCAACCCACTCATTGGCTGACATCATTAATCACCACAATCGCTCGACGTAAGAAGTGTCAATACAAATCTTCAAAGGTATGCTGCTCTCCTACTTCGACTATGCGGATGTAATTTACATCGGGGCTCTAAAAAAGAATTACTAAAAAACCCTGCAAATACTGCAAAATAGAGCCCTAATGACCTGCCTCAAAGTAGACAAACTACACCCCACCTATGACATACACAAAAGAACTAAAGTAATGTTATTAGAAAACCAAAGAATAATCCACCTAAAAACCCTAGCGTATGGATATAGTTGAGACAATAACCATCTAGTCCAACCACTAACGAACGCCAGAGCAAACAATGCACCACTACTAAGGCAGACCAGAAGCCAAATCAAAGCTCATGAAAGAAGCCCACTGGAAATGGCTGCCAAAGTATGGAACCCACAAACGGTAAAGGAATGACAAATTCCTGACCTAAAAACATACAACAAAATCTGTGCAAAATAAAACGAGGAAACCCCCTCTAATCTGTTCCCCAAGGCGGCATGTGATATGACATGGCCCACCAGCTGGACAGCCCATGATAGGTAACCTCCTGCCAGAAAACAGCCAGATAACACCAAATCCAAACATACACCAACTACCTATTACATGCAAGCCTATACTATGTAATTAGAGTAGGCTAGTCTAGAATTGAGTGTAGGAAAAAATAAAAGAGGAAGACTCTTACCAAGAAAATCCAAAAAAGCTAACATAGATCACTAACCACACACCATAATCTTAAGAAACACAGACCGATAACTGCCCAGCATTGAAAACAAGCTTGATCATCCGAGCTTATATGCTATGGACAGTATAAAAATCACATAAAAAAAAAAAAAAAATCAGACATTACGAATATCCATCTTCTTTCATGACTCATCACATTCTCATGTCATGGTTCATTCACGACTAAGTATGACTTGTGTACATCGGTAAAGGATACACAATGATATTGCCGGAAGACCAGTGAATTGGTCCTGACAAATGTATCCTTCTGAAGAATAAAACTATGTACCAACAATATTTCTTTTAAACATCTTACAAATAATAGAAAGTCAATTAATTCTAACTAAACTGACAGATTAACTTAGAGATCCTCTTCCCTGCTGACCTGGGCTAAATTGGGCCTCTAATGCCAGCTCGTTGCATAACAAATAACTATTTTGTGTACACATATGAAGGCGGACGGAGTCCTGAAGTGATATAATTGTGGGTGTCCTCTCCATTGTCTATCCAGCCTTCTCTCAAATGTTTCTCCTATTGCCACCTAAACCACTTGGTCTGAACACATGGCAGAATCTAAACACCATCAGCCACTGCAACTTTAACTAGGGTTTCGAAAACCTAACCTCCCAAACAGGAAGTCGGCACTCCGCCGGCTAGGCTGCTCCAGTGATGGCCGCCAAGTAGTCTGCCCTCACAGGCACCCAGTGTTTGGTACCTTGCTGTACTAGGAGTGCCCACCACCTCCGCCAATTTGGATTTCCACCGCTGTGTATAACTTACAGCGTCATCAAAGGCCGGTTGCTCTCACACCATGTCTATATGGTGTGGGAAGTTAAAAATCCCTTGGGTCGGTAAAAGTGTAGGCTCGGGCTTTCTATCGACAAACTGTCGAATGGTGAAAACAAGTCTATTCAGACTTATCACTGATAGGCAGTATAAATCTTTAAGAAAAAGAAGGAAGTGGCAAACACCTCACACAACTCCGCCACCCTTCTGTCTACTACGGCTACATCGACATGCAGAAATGGGATTAATGACTTGATCGATATAGTCTCTGTGTGGTCGAGCTGGGCATTTCCGGTTCTTGCCAGAGTTGCTCACAGTCTATGTTTACTCGCCTAGCTTGCGGAAACCTCTAAACCCACCCACCCAATCCTGATGGGGGATGTGGATGAAAATACACCCCCCTTCCCCCCCCAAAAAAAGAGAAAAAGAAGGCAAAATATATATATAAATACATTTTTTTTAAAGAGAAAAACAATGAAAATACAAATAGAATAAGACTCCACAAAAAGCACCACACAATCTGATGAAACTGCAAGGATACACTGATGGTGACTGTCTAAAAACAAAAATGAAAAAATGAAAATACAAATAAAATAGACACCACACAAATAAAATAGACACCACATAAAGCAACATGCAATCTGACGAATCTGCCAAAGATACACTGATGGAGAATTTCCGAAATCATAATCAATCATAATAAATCATAATCGATCAATCCTAGATTAGGATCAGGCCGCTTGTTGTGTGTTGATGTAGGCGGTGCACCTATTGAATACACTTGCGTTTATATTCCATCTTGACGATGCAGATCGATGGTTCCCTTCTCAGTGTAATGTGGCCATTATGTGGGCTGCATTGTTGTTCTCCACCTGACAACCTCCTACAGCTTCACATTGATTGCTTGGTTACAATTTAGTATTGTCTTCTCCTATTGGTAATGGTTTATATGTGGGTTTCTTTTTTGGTGACAGATTCTTTTGATTGAATTCGTTGATTAAGGAGGGGAAATTTAAATAGAAGTCCAATTGGTTTTCCTCATTCTAGTTTCCCCCGCGATTGGCTCATGATTCGATAAGGAGCGAGTCGATACGGTACTGCAAGTACAAGAGAAGAGTTTATTGACGGAATGGGTGGACACGAATCTGGAGAGATATGGTCACTGGGGAAGCTCACTGGGAAGTACCGACAGATGCCGGTGTGGCCGTCTCAGCTGCCACAAGGCTGATTTGCCAAATGTCGTTTCTGCGCATGCGCGGATTCGAGTGACGAATAACCTGCAGACTCGGGTCGAATAACCGAATAAGCTTCTGCACGCTGGAAAATATGGTGGCTTAATCTAAAACCTAATTATTTGTTTAATAACAAATATAAGTACAGCAAAATAGGATTTAAAGTATTTTAGGATCGTATAAGCTGACAATCTGGGTTATTTAAAAAAAAGCATTAAAAAAACTCGTAGTGGTAGCTGTTATCCTACAGGTACCAGCTCAGGCATTCCTAGCAAACCCCAGCCAAGAGGTGGGTTACTGGCGTCGGGTCGTTTTGCACATGGCACGTGTTTTTGTCGACTCCACTCGCGGTGTTCGATTTGAAATTCTGACGACTCGGATGACCCGAGTCGCCAGGGTCGTGTTAATCGATTACGGCCTTTGAGATCCGCGCATGCGCAGAAACAACATTTGGCAAATCAGCCTTGTGGCAGCTGAGACGGCCACACCGGTGGGCCCCTCTTATAAGGCGGTGAGAGACGCAGGGTGTGAAAATGCTAGGGTATGTGAGTGGTTCAGGTGTACTGCTGGGGAATCATTCCCTTTGAATCCCTTTGAATCCCTTTGAATCCCTTTGAATCAAACACAATGCGAGCATTACTACCAATACCAAGCGTCTGGCTTAGGTGGTAAAATCTATTGATCTTTGGTTAAATTGATTTGTTCGGTCCGTACTGGATTCCTGTGGGTTCAAATCCAACCAGTTCTGCAAAGGACTGCGAATATGTGGGTGAGGAGAAAGGTTGTATGTTGTGTTGCTTATTGAATGTACCAATCTAATTATACGAATATTATTGATAAGGCAATTGTCATGTAATTCCTTGTAAACTGTGATCTCCATTGTTTGTACTTGTCCTGATCTATGTTCTATGCAATCATCTCCTATGATATTTAACTGCCGCATGGTATCAACGTGGGCCAGCACTCTAAAGTCATCATGAGTGTATATGGTCACAAGTAGGTCCGGTCCTGATATGACCTTATATGCTCCCATGACATAACCCTATGTAAAATATTCCGATTTAATGCATTGGTGGGGGAATGCAAATGTCCTATTACTGATCAGGTATATGTGACCAGGTGCATGTATGTGTATATATAGGTGCTGGTGGTGCCTGAGTGAGATGTAAATAGACATAGTTGTGCTGCCAGGGCTGTGTGTAAGGGGCACTCAGAGCCTACCCCCCACTCCCCTCTGCTAGGTAGGATCACCACACTCAGGCTCAAGGCACGTTGTGGCCAGGGAAGCCACACAGCTTGGTGGTGGTGGGCAGATCACTGGTAACCATGCGGACCACGAATTCTGGATCCCTATTGGTAGAGCTAAGAATTCTTGTTTCCCATTGGGGGAAAAGGGTGGGGTGATACTCTACACTGAATCCATCATCATTATCATGCTGTCGGTCGTGATGCGACAAAGACTGCTTTCATTACTTGACTGCCGCTCTCCATTTAGCTCTCTGCTGTGAGAGTTGCATCCATGAGTCGGTCTTAATGTCTCTCAGCTTCAGGGTTCTCTTGATGGTATCCTTGAACCGGAGACAAGGGCGCCCTCTCTTTCTGTAACCAGAACATTTCATGAAAGCTGCCTGCAAAAGTGTTGAAGTGCTGGTGGCTTTTGCAAGTTACCAGTGGCACTTTCTTGGGGAGCAAATATAGGTTTCACACCGGCAAGAACATGTCAAGACAGGCGCAAAACTATTTGTCCCTGCAGTGGCTGGTCGGGAGATGCTTGGAGTTCCATACATCAACCACCCTTAATGCTGCCACAGTGACATGGTTTTCTGTTTAGGGTTTGCTCTCTTAGGCTTCGGTTCTGTCAAGAACCTGTACCACAAGGCAGTGGTTTACAACTCTGCATGGCAGGGGCGTTAAACGCCCGGAGGTATTGCTATACCTGCAATACCTGCATACCATATAATACTAAACCAGAGGGCTTGACTCTCTCTCTTCTTTCACACTTCATACTCTTCCTTTCTTTTTGTCTGTATTGATTTCACGACAGCCTGCATACACAACCACACATTCGAGCGGCAAACTTTACATACTGGTGACCACAACGAGTGGTAAATCTATTAGTTGGAGGAAGGATTCAACTTTACTTCATGGAGACTTAGTCTTTACACTTAGATGTTGCCAGGACATAACACGCCAACAACCAATATAACTGGTATTTGGGGTCCTTGGAATGCAGGGAGCCACCTGGGGGATGGAATTGTTTGCTACTAGGCAGGCTGCCATCTGCTTGGCTACTCCTCCCTCCAGGTGGTGCTGCCACCACACCGCATTGACCCAGTTCCTCGCCAACTGGTTCTTTTACTAATGAGCTGTAATAGAGGGGTCTTTTACTTTTAGGCAAGCCAGAGTGATCGACTCAATCCGATCCTATCTTCTACCTCATTATTAAGGAATACTTTGATAATTATGATGATTATCATAGGGAACTTTTAACGTAGCAAAGATGACCGATCGATGAAATACAATGAGCAGTTATTGCCTGATATGAGATGGACCTCAGGATTAGCTCAAAGTAAATGCATTGTTATGAATTCCAGAGACCATAGCTAATGGGACAAACGTCATTTCACAATGAAGGTCGCATGTCTGCATGAATTAAACAAGAAAATTAGCATCGATACGATATGGATAGATTAGGAAATTGAAGCATGCGCTGAAGTAATACTACTCCACTATGGACGTTCGGCGCTAGATGTATTTCATTGCAGTTTAAGTGGGATTATTGATGAGCTTTAGAGCGGAGGGACATCGACTTTCTGTTCACTGAGTGAGTAACTCAAGAAGACAGCACTCCCTCCTAAAGTAGGCCGCTGAGTGTCGAGCTCTTAGGCGATGAACCACGCGAACCAGCCTCTTATCTGTCAATTAAATTGGCATAGTCCAATGGTTTTAAGTTTCCGTCATTTTCTGAGATAAATATAAGAGGTTGCTCATTATGATCTACCTTCCTTCAGTTTGAAGTGACGTTTATTTTAAATCGCTAACTTTTCAGATATTTGAAATGTAAACATGGCACATTAGTTTTGGCAAGCACTGCAACATTCTGACACCATATGCTTCGGCAGTAACAGGTTCTATTAAATTGGTGCAGTGTTCCCTTATATGGGGCAACAAATGCTTAATAAGTGCAGCAGTATCTAAGTTTGATACATTGAATAAAATCTAGATAATTGTTTTGGTTTTGAAAATGTGATGCTTCATCGGACTATGCAGCTTTAAATAATGGTATCGACATCCCCCCTCTACTCGACATGATGGTCGAAATCGAAAGACCACATGCTTTCTGTATGGAAGGAAGCTTTGGGGTTTGAAAACCTGGTCGAGTCAAACCAGTGATTTTAAAAATTGGTATGTGTTCTTACACATCCTGGCACTATGCACTAAACCCATAGGAAAAGGACTGGTTAGTTCAGTATCAGGATAATGTGACTGAGTGGGATATCAGTTCAAGGTGCTGATGAACCTGTCTCCCAGTGGGACAACACTATAAATTTGTCACGAGTCCACACAGTCACAAGTCGGGACCCATCCTGATATGACCTTCGATGATGTTCGGACGCAAAACCCTAACCAGGACACATATCCAGACATATCTGATTGGACTGCTCTTGGAGCAATCTTCTAGGCACCCACTAGGTGGTAGGACAGAGAAACCGGGACCAAATGACAATTTGGTGAGGTATTTCACAGCTACAGCAGTGGTTACATGCCAGGGAATAACACTGCTCAGATCACGTAGTAAGGCAGTGAGGCAGTGAGTGAAAACAAATACGGAATAGGGAATTGGGACTTTCTTTACAGAAAAATATGGATAAAATAGAAATTCCCCATGAGAGTATAAGTTATGTATAGGAGTAAATATATATAATTCAGAAACTTACCATATCATGCAGCCGATCTTACGAGTATCATCATTCGTGACATGCATGTCGCTAGCTTGTTAACTACATCACTTACACTCCCTGATCCAATCACTATATCCACAGAGCAGACGGGGTGGCAGAATGAGTAGAGCGTCCGTCTCCTATTTTGAGAGATCAGGAGATCCGAACCCATGAGTTTGTGGGTTCGAATCCTGGTCGAGTCAAACCAATGACATAAAAATTGATACCTGTCGCTTCCTGGCCTGGCGCTTGGCATTATTAGGATAGAGCAAGGACTGGTTGACTCAGTGTCAGGATAATGTGACTGAGTGGGATATCAGGTCATGGTGCTGGTGGCCTGGTGTTCCAGTGGGGCAGCACTATACAGCTGCCATGAGCGGGCACTGTCACAAGTCGGTACCCGTCCTGATATGACCTTAGATGTTGCTAGGACGTAAAACAACAATACACAAACAAACTATATCCGCGTCTACCTGTCAAGGTGGCTCCTTGCATCAGACCTCACTGGAGTTTTACTACGATATTACCACGTTTGGTATACCCTTTCTAGGGATATGGTGATAATTCATTATTTATTTTATTGATGGAAAGTCATATAATCACTCTAGCAACTGTGTGCTAATTATATTACCGACGCTATACATCTTTATTATTTCCCACACAGGCTATCAAACAATGCTTATACGAGGTTGTGCTAACGCTTCATGTTACACCACTGATAGTTATGTATTGCTAAACTTGGATTAGATCACAATTTAAAAAAAAGAAATAGTCGGGGTTTTTCAACTCAGACATATTGACAAGTGCATCGTCACAGCGTCTGTTATAATTTTGAATAGTTTCTGTTATTATTTGGAAATGTTTTCTGATATTATTTTGAAGATTTTCATCTCTAGTTTCCATGTTACACGGTAGCCCCCAGTTTCAGAGAACGATCCGTATAGTGCACTCTATATAAGAGAGGATCGTGTATGTGGTCTAGGCGCGCGTTAAATCAATTGCGTACAAATAGCAGTGCTTGACGATACCCCCTACCCCGACAATCCCACCTGCTGATTACCACCGATAATCGAATTCACAACCAGTCAATGAGCCGACTGGCAGGTTGTCGGTGTGGCTACAGGGCGTTATATAGGATCAGTTGTCATTAGGCCAAATATAGATTCAAAAGATCAGAGAAGAGACAGGGATTGGACTCCTCCATTACATTGATGTCTCGATGGCTACACTGGTAGCTATTGTAATGCCTGGCATCATGCCAAATGCGATTGTTTGTTTGGGGTATCAGACACAATGATGGAATAAACGATCACCAAACACCTGATGTACTAGTCAAACCCCGTCCTGATATGACCTTAGATGTTGCCAGGACGTAAATAGCCAACAAACAAACTACGGAACTCTGGACGTATGCCCCCCCCCCCCGCCCCCAGCACACTTGGTCTGATTGCCAAACGCCAATATGTGATTAGAAACCAAAGAAAATTGCTTTGAAATACCCATATCTCCTTTGAAATACCCTCAATCTTCGTTGAATTACCCTCTGTCTCATTTAAATTACCCTCTATCTCCTTTCAAATACCCTCTATCTCCTTTGAATTACGCTCCATCTCCTTTTAATGTCCAGATACTTAAAATGAGTCACTGACTGTTCGGCTCTGTCTCCGGAATTACTTACTGAGTAGAATATCGTTGATATGCGGCCCGCTGCACTGTCTCCGAACGGAAAAGAAATATGATATCGCCATAGTTGCACACTGTCACAAGCCGGTAACGGTCCTTATATGACATGTCCCTGTTGCTAGGATGTTAAACCCCCGTATGAGGCACTCACTGATTTCTATTCAGCAGGACTATGATATAAGCTAGTCATAGTGGCCTGCTACACATAGAATTGTATATACATCTAAGGTAAATACACTATCATTATGCAAATGTCCTGCTTATCAGATTGCGTTTCAATACAGTTGATAGTTAATTCAAATTACTATAGAAGATGATAACGCCCTTCTAGTATCTGACTATGATATGCAGCACCGATCAGATATGTTCATAGTATCATAATTATGTGTTGATGAACTGGGTAATTGGTATACTGATTGGGGTTGTACATCCTAGAACCTCATACGGTTGTATTCCACTACTTGGTCATTCCAGTCAGACCGTGGCGTATACATCAGATATATTGATGACTACATAGACAATTATCCACAAACCCTGGTGGTCATAAATGATTTCAGAGGCTTGTTAATATTGGTTTCACATCTCTATCATTGTAGCATATGCAAATGGATACCAACTTGGTACAATGCGCACTCATGGCGAATTTATAGTGCTGCCCCACTGGAAGATTATAACCAAATATCTCACTCAGTCTTATTATCATGACACTGAACAAACCAGTTTTTGCCCAGCCATAGGCCAGGAAGCAAAAAGGTATCAAATGTATATATACATTATCGGTTTGACTCGGGAGGGGTTTTCGCGTGTGTGGTTTTCATTTGGTATTTGTTAAGCCCCAGTCACACATAGCCGGACGAGCCCGGATTTTGAGCCGGACCATCCATGGACCAACAGCCCGGACTATCCCAGACCACCATGGATAAAATCACTGTTTTCGTCGATTTTTGACTTGCAGTCACACTTTCCCAGACGAGCCCTGGACGAGCCCCGGACCAAAGGCCGGACCGCCCCGGACTGCCCTGGAATGCCCCGGATCGCCCCGTACCACCCCCGGACTGCCCCCGGAACGGCCCCGGACGAGCCCGGACTGGGCCGGACCGGCCCCTGACTAACCCAGACGAGGCCGGACCACCCCCAGACTGCCCCGGACCACCCCAGACTATTCTGGACCACCCCCAGACTATCCTGGACAACCCCCGGACCACCCCCGGCTGTCCGGGAGTGGTCCATAGATAGGCCGGGGGTAGTCCGGGGATGGTCCGGTGATGGTCTGGGTCAAACCATGGCTCAAAATGGCCCTGGACCAACCTGGACAGGCCCGCTCCACCCCGGACCACTCCCGGAATAGCAGGATCACCCCCGGACCACCCCCGGATCAGGCCGGACCAGGCCGGATTGAGCACGGATCACAAAATCCCTCGGACTGCCCCGGATGTTTTAAACATCAATCAGGCTGGATCGGGGGGTGTCGGCACGGACGAGCCACGGACGAGCCACGGATCACCGCAGATCGCCCCGGACCACCCCGGATGGCGCTCCGGGGCTGGTCCGGTCCCTGATCCGGGTGTGTGTGACTGGGGCTTAACCATGTTCTGTTTTGCATATTTAAGGTGTAAAGGCCCGTTTATAGTTTTGCCAGCGTGTGATGCCGTCAACTTTACGCCGGTTAGCGCCGTGTGACGCTGCAAAACGGTGGAAAGTTCAACTTAGTTGAACTGTGGTCAATAGCCGTGTTCAGACAGGCAAAATGTGAGGCGAATTAGACAAATCGAATCAGGTGAGTCGAATTAGCCGCCCGTTCACACGAGCACTACTTGGGCCGGAAGTCGATATCTGCGCATGAGCAAGTCCAGTGTGACCAGCGCCACCACTAGAGAGTGGATTCGACGTAGATATGTATTTAATGAATCGTATTGGTTTGGAACGGTCAAAACTTCTGCTGGGCAGTGAAACCCTAAAAATAAATGTTGAAAAAAATATCTGTGCACAGCTAGCGGTTTAATAGACTAAATTATATAATATGCGCTTTTGATCGACCGGAAAGTCAACAAACTAAGGTCTCGACTGCGCATGCATGTCACTTCCTAAAGTTCCTTAATCTGCCTCAGTGCGTTCACAGGGGCAAAATAAATCGATTCACAGAAATCGCCTCACGTAAACTACCTCGAGAGGTGGTTTACAGTATCCAGATCACAGAAATCGATTCAGCCTTAATCCGCCTCAGACGTGCGTTCACACGTGAAATGTAACCCAAACTATACAAGTCGATTTCTCCGAATCGATTTACATTGCCCGTGTGAACACGGCTAATGCTTGCACCAAAATGCGCCATCTAGCGTCAATTTAAAGTCAAAAGGGGAATGTTGCGCCATGTTGCGCCATGTTGCATCGTCACACGCCGCCAAAAGTATAAACGGGCCTTTATAGAAGCCTGAGACCTGCCGATTGAGCCACCACTTCCCGTATGTCAAGAAGAAGAAAAAAGATCCGAGAAGATTCAAAGAATATGCACACGAGAAAATGTCAGCATGTGTATGTCAGATCGAACCTTAAAAAACCTGACTTCGATTCAACGAAGATAATGAGAGAAGAAACGTTAAGGATCGCTCGGCCGGCTCATTATCAAATTGACCAAACTTATTATCAAGTCCATCTTTGTTCATTGTCACAATTCATTCAGCCATGAACTGCCATTTTCCTTCTCTGATTAACTAAAAAGAAGCAAACAAAAAAAAGATTTAAAAGCGAAGAACTAAAAAAGAAAAAGAAAACAATTATTTTTTTTTAAAGCAAGAAAAATAGAAAAAAGAAGTAAAAGACAAGACGCACAAAGAAAGGAAGAATTATTTTGTTTGCACTGCTTCCATCGTCCTTCAGAGCTACTGGGGATGCTTGATTCAGAGTGTGCGAATTGACCAAATGCAGCTGCTGAAGAGGTGGAAAGTGTGTGTGGGGTTTGCCGTGTGTGTCTGTCCCTACTTATTCGGCTGTGTGAATGGAGTTGACAGTAGAGGCGCCACCTGATCGGCGGCTGAACGCATTAGGTGGTAGTGCCATTATAACACACCATATGAGTAATAAGGTAGTGCCCGTATGACACACCATATGAGTGATACGTGCTACTGACACATGGGGGCATCTGATGCAACCCTTCTCTTAACCACCATGCAACCTTCTCTTAACTTGGCCATGCCGGCATACAAGGAAACGAACGAGCTGATCGGGTGGCGAAGAAGGCCCTGAACTGTGATCTTGAACCATGTCTGATCCCTCACTCTGATCTGAAACCACTAATAGCCACCCACATAAAATCCAAATGGCAACATGAGTGGGATGAAAACATTAATAAACTTAAAGAAATGGAACCATCTGTGGGAAAGCCACCACAGACTCATGCTGGAGGTCCGTGGGACCAAGTGGTCTTTAGCCTCTGCCGTATTTGCCACTCGTGGCTTACACATGCTATTCTGCTCAAGGGGGAACCTCCCCCTGAATGTATTTGGTGTCAGTCCCCGCTGACACTCAAACACATTTTACTAAGTTGCGTTGTCTTGTTGGCCCTGCGCCAACGGTTCTACACTGCAGACAGTATGCATGACCGTTTTACTAAGGTAAAACTGGAAAACATTTTAGCCTTTTTGAGGGCAGCTGGACTGTACCACCTCATATAGTTTACTAAATAGATTCTATCAATTATTAATAAAAACCTTTCTTTTTCTATGGGAATTTGTTTCCCTTGACCACAAATATAGGATTGTGATCTTTCTAATTTAATGAGTGTCTATTGGCACATAATTGGGTGTCTGCTTTTAAATGTAAAAGCGATGGTTTGAACAAAAAACAAAAATTTCTCGCCGTGAATATGGCCTATGCTGCCGACACAGAGTAAAGCAACCACCAATCAATCAATCAATCTTAACCACCCCTACTTCCCCCCCCCCTGTCCACACACATCCTACACTTCTACATTCACTGACAGGAGATGGTGGTAGTATCGGTAGAACATAGACTTTCCATGCATAAGATCGGGGGTTCGAAACCCTGTCTAGTCAAAGCAATGACTTAAAACATTGAAACTTGTCACTACCTATCCTGACGATCAGCATTACTAGGATAGGACAAGGACTGGTTAACTCCGTACCGGGATAATGTCACTGAGTGGGACATTGGATTCATGGTGCTTGCAGCCTCGTATCCAGGTATGAAATTGCCATGAGTGCGAACTGTCACAAGTCAGGACTCATCCATATATGACCTTAGATTTGTTAGAATGTAAAACCCCAACAAACAAATACACCCAAATATCGCCGACCCTTAACCCAGCTAGTGACACAAGAGTGAAAAACAATATTACTGTCGAAACTAGCCCATGGGTGGTAGAATATATTATCGATGTTAAATTCCGTATCTGTGGTTGTGGTAGGCACTGCAGGGAGAAATAGTTTTGCGCCTGTCTGGATAGGTTCTTGCCGGTGTGAGACCTCTATTTGCTCCCAGAGAGCGTGCCGCTGGTAACTTGCAAAAACCAGCAGCACTTCATCTCTTTTGCAGGTAGCTTCCATGAAATGTACAACCACACAAGGAAAGGGACAATCAAGTAATGAAAGCAGTCTTTGTCGCATCGCGACCGACAGCATGATGACAGCATGATGATGGTAGGCACATATACATGGGTGATACTGGGTCTAAATATGGATGTATTATTAAGTGCCTAAAGTAATATTAGACCGTGTGTCCTCACCAAAAGGATATGAAGACCAATACTGTCGCCCTCAGCGGCACAATACCCCCAGAAGACCACAACCACGGCATCACCAGAGCACATGCTCTGCTACACCAGCCAACAAGACCAGAGCATCACCACCAGCATATTACCAGCACCACTACACCCTCCCCACAACACTACCACCAACTTCACCACACCAAGATGTCAACACACCACAACAAAACCACACCACGACATCACCACACCACCACAGCAGCACAACAACATGCCACCACAGCAGCAGCCCATCCCATCACATCACACACCACTACACTCAACCTACCACATCACCACAACACCACACCACACCACCACACCGCACCACCACACCCCACCATCACACTGCCAGACCTCCACATCACCAGACCATCAATACACCACACCAAGACGCCATGACACCACCACATCACGACACCACACCAGCACCCCATACCACCACATCAGGACACCACCACATCACAACAACACCATCCCAGGACACCATCCCCCACACCACAACACTTCACACCGCCCTACCACCACATCACCACGCCACCACCTCTCCACCACACCACCCCACCACCACACCACCAGACAACCACACACTAGCACTGTCACACAACAACACCACAACGCCAGCACAGCACCACACCACAACATCTACCCCACCGTCGCACCATCACGCCACCACACCACCACCCCACACCCCCACCCCACCACACCACCATGTCACCACACCACCCCACTATGCAACCTCACCAGCACACTCTCACACGACCACATAACCACACAACCACACAACCACCCCACCACCCCTCCACACACCCATACCACCACCCCGTTACACAACCAAACCACCACGTCACCAAACAATCCCACCTCACCACCACACCACCTACCCCCACACCACCATCCTACTACCCGACCACACCACCACACAACCAAACACGCACGTCACCACCGCACTCCACCCCACTACACCACCAGCCCACCACACCACCCCCATGCCACACCTCGAAACCAACACACCACCATCCCATCACACCACCACACCACACAGCCACACACCCACCGCCCACCACCACACCACCACACATCAACACTGCCACACCTCCACACCACCACAGCACCACATCACCACACCACCATCGCTACACCTACCATACAACCACACGACCACACCACCCCAGCACCACACCACCACGTCACCACACCACCACAGCACCACATCACCACGCCACCACACCACCATGCAACTACACCACCATCCCACCACTCCAACACACCACCCCATCACCACAACATAACATCACCACACCACACCGCCACACCACCACACAACCATACTGCCAACCCACCACTCTACCACACCACGAAAGCACCACCACACAGTGCTGGTGTTAGTGGTGCTGGTGGTGGCAGCGCGTCGCCATGGTGGCACCACGGCTGTGTTATTTGTGGCGTGGGCCTCCTTATGGAAATGAGCCGTTGCTGGTGGCCTTTCATCACTACATAGGTATCATGAATCAGTTCTAAACAAAGCCTCCTTCCGACAACCTTCCCTCTCCCCTTCCCTCAACCCTCCACCCGCCACCACCACCTCCAACGAGCCGGTCGGTCGGGCTATCGCCGTTGGCCAGCCGATGACCAAGGCTCCCTGCCCGCCTCATCGCCCGGCGTATTAATACGCCGACCGCGGTGTGTGACCGGCGTGTACAATACCGACGTGTTGCCTCCCGCCGCCGGTGCCGCTGCTGCCGCTGCTGCCGCTGGCACGCCGTTGACGTCAAGGACCCGCGGTACCCA
The DNA here is from genome assembly GCA_030323885.1 of Branchipolynoe longqiensis. NCBI lineage: Eukaryota > Metazoa > Annelida > Polychaeta > Phyllodocida > Polynoidae > Branchipolynoe > Branchipolynoe longqiensis. The sequence continues at coordinate 17,384,279 of CM059195.1, forward strand.
AAGAAGTAGCACCACCAACCACCAACCACCACCACCAACCACCAACCACCACCGCCGCCAGTGCACCATGCAAGTGGCGTGCTTCCTATTACATAAGACTGGCCCGAGACCTATACGTGACATTTGGCCGGATAGCCGGCGGTGGGCTGCCGGGAGAAGGGAGCCGTTATCGGGCGTTGTCGCGCCCCCAAAGTAGCCTCACTAGTTGCGCGCGGCCGAAATGTCAGCAACCGTGATTAGAGTGCTGCACTTAATTAAAAACACCGCCCGGATATCAGCCAGCGACGAAAACTACGCCCATTAACCCCGGCGCGGCGACGGCTGTGGTGGTGGCAGTGAATCGGTTGTTGTTGTCGTCTGCTGTGAATAAACTGCTGTTGCTAGGATTGAGGTGAGGCCGGAGGGACCCTTGGTTGGTTTGGTGGTTGTTTGTTGGAGTTATAAGTCTTGGCAACATATACGGGTTTGTTTCTTTGCTGTTATTGGGGAGTTATGTCTTAGTAAATTCTCAGGTGAAAACAGGACGTTTTGTGTGGTTGTTGGGGTTTTACATCCTGGCAACATGTAAGGTTATATCAGGATGGGTATTGACTTGCGACCGTGCACACTCATGGTGACTTTAAAATACTGCCCCACTAGGGGAATATGCCGCCAGCACCATGACCTGATATCCCACTCATTAACATTATCCTGACACTGAGCTAACTTATCCAGTCATTCCCCTATCCTAATAATGTTGGGCGCCTGGCTAGGAAGCGATAAGTATACATTTTTAAGTCATTGTTTTGACTCGACCAGGGTTGGAACCCGTGGGTTCGAATCCTCCCATTTACCAAAACGGGATGTGGACTCTCAACTCATTTGGTCATCCGGTCTGGTCATGAGGCCCTTGGAATTGGATGGATTGATGGATGGGTTGATGGATTGATGGATGGGTTGGGAAGGATTGACCTGGACTGAAATGGATTGGACTGGAGAGGCCGGGAAATTAGAGGACTGGATCAGTCCTGATTAGATCGAATGAGACTGGACTGGTCTAGATCAGACTATACTGGTTTGTACTCTGGTTTGAACTCTGGACTCAATTACCCTAAATGGACCAGAATGGACCAGACCCCAATATGCTATACTATTCTGGACTGGACCAGACTGGACCATAATGGACCAGACGGGCATAGGATGACTCAGTCCAAAACTAGCTTAGACCAGGAAATTACAGGACCAGGCTGTTCCAGCCTAATTAATACATATTGGACCATAATGGACTAGCATGAAGCAGATCAAACCAGTTTGGAGCACATCTGACCAGCTGAAAGCTTTCATGAAAGCTGCCTGCAAAAGTGTTGAAGTGCTGCTGGCTTTTGCAAGTTACCAGCGGCACTCTCTCGGGGAGCAAATAGAGGTTTCACACCGGCAAGAACATGTCAAGACAGGCGCAAAACTATTTGTCCCTGCAGTGGCTGGTCGGGAGATGTTGGGAGTTCCATACATCAACTGCCCTTAATGCTCCCACAGTGACATGGTTTTCTGTTTAGGGTTTGCTCCCTTAGCCTTCGGTTCTGTCAAGGACCTGTACCACAAGGCAGTGGTTTAGAACTCTGCAAGGCAGGGGCTTCAAACTCCCTGAGGTATTGCTATACCTGCATACACACACACACTCTTTTACAGGTGAGCCCATCTGATTGATGGGATTAGAGTAAGACACACACAGACATACACAAATATGCACACACATACACCCTTTAGAGATGTCCCAAGACATCTCTAAAGGGTGTATGTGTGTGTCTAGACCAGACAGGCCCAAATTAGACCAAACCAAACTGGATCAGACTGAACCAACGCAGACCATACCAGACCAGACCAGGTCCGGAACGGAATGTAGCGGACTGGACAATACAAAACCGGACTGGACAATGGCGTGTCTGCTTTCTCCAGAAGGATGTCATTGAGGTTCGATCCTTGAATCGAATCAAATCGAAGTGTTCCGAAGAACTGGCAGTATGCAGGGTATAAAGAGGACGGGGTGGCGCATTGGCTGCACTTGCTATCCGGACCGCACCTCGTCCACACCTCTCTCTATCACCTCTCCGCCGGCCGGACACCTCCTTGATATGTCTGAAAAGAGTTCCAGGAGGGGGTGCCTGCCGGCATTTTCACTTTCTACCCTTACTCTGTCCGTGTCTATGGCTCGCCGGTTGGTTACCATAGGGCAGATAGGCACGGGCCTTTGACTCAACTCTCCTCATTTCTCTTTCCTAGATCTGCCCATTCGATTTCTCCCAGGCTCACTTCTTCCCCTAACCAGGGTTGTTGTGTTCTTGGGGGGGGCTCTTGACCTTTTTTCCATTTCTCTGACTGGTTCTTGTTGCTGGAACGACCGCTGCTCCCACCTTTGCCCGCCTTCCTCGAACCCCTGCTGACCGGATACAAGTGCTGCACTACAGACACCATACAGATTACTACAAACAGACGGCACGGAGAGATCCGCTGCCACCCGGCGCCCCGTCGTCACCACGTCTTGAAGGATGTCCCCAGCCTTCACAACACTTCCTCTGAGACCACTTCACCCACAGAAGACATGTCTTAACCAAAGACTGGGCCGATTTATCGGAGCCTCTCTATAAATGTTGCAGTCCTGCAACCGGTAACCGTCGTAAGGTTACGAACACCCCATACCATACCATACCATTGGCTGAGTGGTAGGATACCATGAGTGAGTCGGTTAGTGCACTCTGGTGCAACTCGGATGGTATCTCACTTGGCATGCGATGTGCCTCTGAACCTAGTCCGAAGATAGTAACATAATATGAAGGAAATGTCATTATTCCACTCAGTGACTAATTCCTAACAGTACAGAATGTGAAAATGGGAGTATCCGTGGGTAGAAATGTCTCAGTTACGTGGTGATATTTCTTCCATATTTGTCATATCTTTCTTATTTTTCCTTTTTTACTTTTGTTTCCCTATTTTTTATAATTCTTGTAGTTTTCACATTTTTCCTATTTTTCACATTGTTTTCCTATTTTTCACACCGTTCATACTTTTCATATTTTTCGAAAAACACCAATCTCTACAAAAAAAAATCACCCCTCGGTCTATGTGTGGTTGACAGGTTAACGGCGCTTCAGAATCTCCTCGTTTCGGAACTGCTCGGAAGCACTTCGTGGACAGTCGGAAGTGCCATCTGATGTTGTTGTCGCCGAATGCAGGGACGCGAGTGGGTGGGTGGGTGGGTGGGCGGATGCGTGGTGTCCAGAATGTTTAAAGAATGAACGATTTTCCCGGTGGCCCAGCACTGGCAGGCTCTGAGTCATGCAACGCGCGCCGCCGCCCAACGGCCCTCTGCGCTGAGCACTTCCGGTGCCACCAGTGACCCACTTCCGGTTTAGTCATCGGCGTGACCTTACTAATTAGTGCGGGATGATGTGGTGTTGTAGTTTTGTAATTGGCGATGGTAAGCGATAACCTGATTCCCTTCCCGCCATCTTCACTACAGTCAACTAGTAGGCGCTAGTGGATCTCACCAGGTATGCGCTAATTAGTTATCCATCTTTATTACCATCGGAATTATCTTCTCTGGAGGCGGTATATTATCAGGAAAACACCCAGGTGGCGCTAGTAGTAGAAGCAACCGGAACGGACCGTTGAAGCGAAATAAAAAGGTTTGCCTGAAATAAAATCGCACACCAATTTATTAATATAGAATATGTCAATGGCTTTGTCATTTAGATGTATATACGAGCTTATGTACACCATGTTATTCGGTACAGGTCACCCAGGCAGTTGCCTATTTGGTGAAGGGGACACTGACTGCAAGGAATGCCTGGCTTATCATGTGGGACGACATGGGATTGAACCCCGATCGATTCAAACTAATAACTTATAACATTCTTACTTGTCAGTAGCTAGCCTGGTGCTAGGTATTAATAGGATAGGGCAAAGACTGGTTTCCTCAGTATCTAGGTAATGAGGCTAAGTGAGATATATGGTTTCGGTGCTGGCCTTGTCGCACAGTTGGGCAGCACTATAAAGTTGACATGAGTGCACACTCTAAACAATTGGTATCCATCCTGATATCGACAGGACAGAATGGCCGACTGAACTGAGCGTCCGTCTCCCGTTTTGGTAGATCGTGGGGTTCGAAAGCTGGTCCAGTCAAAACAACAATTTAACAATTGATACTTTTCACATCTTAGCCAGGCGGTCGGCATTATTAGGATATGGCAAGGACGGGTTTGGTCAGTGTCCGGACCTTGTCACTGAGTGGGATATCAAGTCATGGTGCTGGTGGTCTAGTCTCCCATTGGGGCAGCACTATAAAGTCGCCATGAGTGAACACTATCAAAAGTCGATACCCGTACTGATATTACCTTAGATGTTGCCAGGACGTACAACTCCAACAACAAACCAACCTTCATTATGTCACCTGAGAAGTTGCCAGGACATAACTCTCCACGAACAGAAAATAAACAAACCTTTTTTTGCATTATATGGTAAGCAATATCAGGAGCCACTCCCTTAATTCTACAGGATCGGTGTTGTAAATAATACACCACTGATCAAACTTAGATTATTTAGACTGTCAATTCCAATAGTACAATGGATGGAAGACCAGTGCTCCGGCCTGACAAATGTCATATTCAGATGAATAAATACTTTACCGAAAAAAAAGAAAAAGCTCTTGCTGAAGTCCCCACGCCCATGCTGCGTACGGTGTGGTTTGTATTTAGACAATAGGCCTACTCACTGCCCCCCCCCCCCCCCCGACCCGCCCCCGCCCCGACCCGGGTGACTAATACTTTGATGAATGGCGGCAACACTGTTTATTTCGGTTCAGTTCTGAAAGATCCGCTCATATGACCTGCATCTGTAGGTGACTTGTGTCCACCAATCGGTGACTGTATCTAAAACGTCACAAAGTAAGACACGTAGTCAACATCCCAATCGTAAAACACACTGCCTTGTTGTTTGGACAATGACTACTATACAATCATGCGATTATATGAAGAAACATGCAGTACATTGCAGTTTACTGGGTTTATACAGTGAACTATGTAAGCCGTGGAATGGACCCTTTCATCTTGGGCAGGATGTCGGTATTTACCAAAATAGTCCATTGTATATAGCCAAACCATTGGCACATATATGTGACAGCTGAATTGGGTCACCAGTTACGATGAAATACAAATATCTACACCACATCTCACACGGTATGTATATGACAATATCAGACACGGGTGATTCTGAAATAGGGCACCATGATCAGATCAGGATATAATGATCAGGACCTCATTTGTCTAATCCTCTATTTAGTCCATCGTGATTTATTATATTCAATTCCTTTCCAAATTAGAGAAATAGCCAAAGAACAAAGTGGATTTGGTCAGATCGAATGGCCAAATTCGTTAACGGTGTGCTTCCCGCCTAGCCAGCCGTGCATTCGAATCCCAGCCGAGTTAAACCTATATATTAATAATATTTGATGCTCGTCGTTATCTTGGTGCTCGGCATTACTAGGATAGGGCAAGTAGCTGTGGAATGAGGAATACCAATTGTGTGCAGTTGACATTTTCCACCCGCTTAATCAATAACTGTAGTGAAAAGAAACCAATACATGAAATAGTAACAAGACAGTATAGAATGGTTTGTTTGTTTTGTTGTTGTTGTTGTTTTACGTCCTACCAACATCTAAGGTCATATCAGGATGGGTACCGACTTGTGACAGGGTGCACTCATGGCAACTGTATAGTGCTGCCCCATTGGAAGACCAGATTGCCAGTACCATGACCTGATATCCCACTCAGTCACATTATCCTGACACTGAGCCAACCAGACCTTGCCCTATCCTAATGATGCTGAGCGCCTGGCTAGGGAGTGACAAATATCAATTTTAAAGTCATTGGTTTGACTCGACCAGGGTTCAAGAACCCACGATCACATGGTCTACCAACACGGGAGACGGACGCTCTAACTCATTCGGCCATCCAGTCTGGTCTGTATAGAAGGGGCTGTCAAGTTTACTTTATTTCAGCGCGTGGGACCGCTGGTTATTGAATAGAGGCTCTGGAATACACTGTAAATAAATTGCCAGCAATGACGCACTACTCACCAATTGTCCATCGTTGATTCACGAGGGGGCGGAGGCGGGAGTGGAGGAGTGGGTGGGTGGGTAAGGTGGAGGGGACGGAGTGGAGCTGTGGTGGGGGCGGGGTGGGGGCGTTATAGCCTACAGTCAGCGGGCCAGGCAATCCACTGGTCGAGGTACAAGCGCCGATAGTCTTTATCAATGTTTTATCCGCTGCCAATACAACATTGCGGGATGGCAATTCTACGTAGAACCGCGGAGCCTTCTAGTAAAATCATGAACTATGTCATTGATTCCCGGCAGATGGTCCTAGAGCATGCATAGCAGATGAGGGTTAATACTTATTTTATTTTTGTTTTAGATGTGTAGTTTAGCTGTCTGCACTTACCTCTGAGGTAAGGAGCCATATATATCGATAGGCGTGGATAGGGTGATTGCATCAGGGAGCCCAGGTAGTGTAATGGTTAGGACTCTATCCCAGATTGATAAGAGTTGTGGGTTTAAAGCCTGCTCGAACTGCAATATTTCCCATTCTCATCATGCCCATACCAATGGTTGCCATGACCTGTATCCTGTGCAAGTTAGATAGTGTATGTTTGTTGAACCATCCCTATGTATAGATATATGTAATTGCATTGCCTGTATGTATGTAATTGCAAGCATTGAGCACTTTATGGTCATACATATTTGAAAGAATTACAATTCCAAGGGGATGAGTGTAGTAGTCTGCATTGTGCTCTCATACACAGAACCAGATACACGTGTAGAACTGGCTAGGGTGATTGCATCAGGGTGACTAGGTCGTCTAATGGTTAGTGTGCCAGCCCAAGAATGACAAGATGGTTGGGTTTGAATCCTGCTTTCGGTGCAATATGTCCAATGTTTAAGCTGCTGTCACACCTCGCCGGATTGAGCAACGGACAGAATTGTCTAGTCTGGTGGTGTTTGGGCGTGATAAGTATCAAAATGTATTAAAATGTGTCAAAATGTTGTGATATCGGGTCAAAGGCCGCTGGACGAACAGACATGAAACAGACATGAAACGGAGCTGAAACGGACATGAATGGATAGCCAAAGGATGGTAAGCAGACTAAATGGACTCAAACTGGACAAGAACCGTGGACCTCAATCTGGCGGCACCTGTTCCAAGTTTTCTGCATGTTCAAAACTTGTACCGGATCGTGCCGGATATCAATGCATATCAACAGATATGCAAAGGGATTTGCCAGATATCAACAGACTTTGTTCGGGTTCTTTCCGTTTCCTCAATCCGGCAAGGTGTGACAGCCGCTTTACAAATGCCCTGCCATATGTAAGATCTAAAACAATATGTCCTATTGTCGAAAGAGAAGAAAGAGAATACCTTTGTGATTCGGCTTGTTGGTTATTAAAACATGATGAGAAAGGTCTTATTTTAATATATTAAAGAGGATTCATTTTAAATTATGTACTTGCCATTATGTTAACTATTTGAATGCGTTACATTCAAGCTCTGAAATATATATATCAGGGACCAGATTGAGAGTGTCTTGAAGAAGATGCTCGTCAGGAATTTATTCTGGCGACGATACTGGTTTATAGTGCTGCCCCAATAAGAGACCAGGCCACCAGCACCATGACCTTATATCCCACTCAGTCACATTATCCTGACACTGAGCCAACCAGTCCTTGCCCTATCCTAATAATGCCAAGCCCTAGCTGTACATTGTTCAGTCATCGGTTCGACTCGACTAGGGTTCGAACCCGTGGGTTCGAATCCCACGACCTACCGACATGTGAGCCAGACACTCAACTAATTCAGCCATTTCCTCTGCTTTCCTCTGCCCGTTGACAGCATGAGAATGACACTGTCGACTATAGTTGCCATGGTAACCTAGGAGGAGAGAGATGCCCCGGAGAAAGTGTAGGCACTTTGGATGTTTTGTTGGCGCTGCTGCAAATATATATATATATAGGAGAAGGCATAATAAAATAAAACACCATTTGTTTGTAAACCCTGGAAAATATAGGAAATAATCGGAATATAGGTAGGTAGAGCTGAGTGGTTCTAGATTGTGGCAATTATTTTGGACTTTTAAGAGTGATACAAAAACCTGGCTAAAACCGGACTGACACCGCCACTAAACTGATTGTTGATATATATAGCCGTGTTTACACGGGGAATTGTGAAACGATCTAGACAAAGCGATTTATATGAGGCATTTTAAGAGGTGTGTTTACATGGACAGAGTTTGAAAGTGTTTTGGCGCCGGGAACCAGCAGCCTTAGGTCCGCTTGTAGCCGGCGAGCACTGCTATTTGTTTAGTTTACACTTGGTGATTCGACGGCGATGTAGCTGCTACGTTAATATCGCTTGGAATTTAAGGTTAATTTAATTAAATTTCATTATTTGAGTCTGTAATTCTGTTAAATATGATCGCATTCACTAGATTTCGGCGTAATCGGGCCCGAACACTGCCGGGCACCAGCGATTAGTTACTGCTCCCCCTGTTGCTGGCACGCACTACTAGTTTATACTATCGCCGCCCGGGAACCAGCTGAATCGCTTCAAATAAACCACCTTGCGACATGGTATAGATGAAGCGTTTCATATGAATCGATTCAGCCCTAAAACGCCACAGCATCGCGTCTACACGGCAAATGTGAGTCGATCTAGGCAAGGCGTTTTATATGAGGCATTTTAAATCGCCCGTGTAAACAGGGCTTAAGGGTAGGTACCGACTTGTAGCAAGAAGTCTGTTTTATTTAACGACGCTTCTAGAGCACATTGAATTTCATCATCGGCTATTGGACGTCAAACATATGGTCATTCTGACATATTTTTGTTAAGGAAACTTGCTGCCACCACATAGGGTACTCTTTCTGATAAGCAGCAAGGGGTCTTTTATATGCCCATTCCCATAGACAGGACAGCACATAACACAGCTTTTGATGAACCAGTTGTGGACCACTGGTTGGAACGGAAAATAACCCAAACTGCAAATGTGTCCATTCAGCAGGATCGATGGGATGACCCACATCTTCACAGGTGGATACTCTACCGCCTGAGCTACGTCCCGCTCCCCCGGACTTGTAGCCGTGCACTCTCATGGCAATTTTCTAGTGCTGCCCTTTGTGGAAGACAGGGCCTTCGGCACATGGGCTGGATATCCCACTCGGCCACATTAACTTTATTCTGAGCAAACCAGTCCTTAGCATATCGTAATGCTGCATACCAGGCTAGATAGCAACATGTGGGAATTTTGGAAGTCACCGTTTTGACTCGGTTAGGATTGAAACCCACGATCTGCCGCACTGCAAGCCAACCAGCCAGCGCTTTTACATATTCGGCTTAGCTAGTACCTGTCTGGTCTCTTATAGCCCTGTCACATTACGATGCTTCTCTCCAACGTGGGTCAACGTGTGTGATTTTTGGGCGGAACGTCGGGACATGTCAGGAGGCGTTACGCGCGCATTGGTACACATCGATGAAGGGCGATGGTCGGCTAGGATTGTCGGCATGCGTCGACGCACGTCAACAGTTTTGCGCTTGCACAACACTTTCAACGTGTGCCAACGTGCGACTGTTACGGGGACATTAGGCGCACATCGAGATCCGTTGGATGCGCTGGAATAACATAATGGGAACGCTATGCGCACGCCGCGCACGAGTGACGGTCGTTCCCACATGTTGCGCCAAATTGTTGCTTTGTTGTTTTATATCCTAGCTACATCTAAGGTCATATCAGGATGGCATGCCAACCTCCTTTTGTTTTTTTTCCCCACGCGTCGATACACGTTGGGTCCACGCTACCAACACGTTGCACCGCCGCTGAAAAGTTGAACGTTTGTATCCTGACAAGTTGTAGCATTGGCGGCACGCCGGCATGAAGCGTCGTAATGTGACAGGGCCATAAGGAGCTGAACTGTCCTTTCAGACAAGGAACAAGGCCCGGATCCCTGAGGCTATCTACCGAGTGGGTTGGTGAGGGATGAAGAGAGTGCTGAGTCAGCTTTCCCACCTCCGCACCCAATGTGTTATCCATGTCATGCTTTCTTATTCACCGTATATCCAGCTAAAAGGTATTGTCCATCTTTAGAGTGGTTATTCCATTAATCACGTACACAGATTTAGAAAAAGCATCTCACAGAGCTATGCCTACACTACATACTACGTATATATATATATATGATTATATATACAAGCAATTTCGGTTGCTGTCGGTCACAATGCACTTGAAAGCATCAATGGAAATAGAAAAACCTTACTTTATTTCTGTCTCAGCTGCACCTGATCAATTGTACACATTAGTACTTTTGTGGCAGAAAACTGACACACAGGTGAGGTTTTCCAAGGAAAAGTGAAATGTGTAAATTACTAACAAGAAAACCATGCATTAAGAAAGCATACACTTACAATAATATAACTGTGATATGTTATCCATTATGATTGTCCTTCTTTGTAGTTTTGCAAGCAAATAATGTTGATTGAGTGAGTAACCATTTGGATATGTGGGTGGGTGAGTGAGGAGAGGTGTTGGTCAGATTGGTGGTTCAGTGAAGACTGACACGGAAGGAGGTTGTTATGGCCCAGGAAGGGGGACATGAGAGTTTTGAGGTGTGGCTGGTCAAGGCGCGACTGCAGGGCGAGGTGAGTCAACGGATAAGGTTTGGCGGCATTGAGAGGTGTGATTAAGTGGTGCACCTCAGGATGAGGGGGTATAGGCATGGCAGGGAGGGGTGCCCTGTTCCCCACCAATGACTACCAATGAGCATCCCTGCTCATTCCGACCACCGTAGCTATATATCTTCGCATATATGTATATGGGTGTACATATAATTGTACCTGTCCTTAGCCGGTCCTAGCTTCAGCGAAATCAGGCGATTTCCTGATGTTAGCATGAAAGGCCATATTCAAGGAGAAATATATTGACAATTGTTTCTCTGTAATATTGTTATTCGGCTATAATTTGAAGGTAACATTAAAGGGTTAAGACTATAATGAGAGTATGCGAAAAAGCACAGTTCACATAGCAGCGCATTCATTAGACCTTACAAGAGCTAATTCATTTGACTGCACTAGTCCTCAGGAATGCTACAATTTGTCAGGATACAAACTGGTTTTGTCTGAGGTCATTGTTCCACCTATGACCGAACATAAGCGTTGTCCAGACAACATTGGTCTGAATGAACATATATGTCCTTAATCCATAAGTATTTTCAGAGTAATGCGCTGCTGACTATCACAAGCAATTCAAGAGCATCCATTCGAGTTCGTCTGAGGCAGCAAGTTACCTACGTGCACCATATTTTGTGTCTACAAAGTGACGAATTGAAATGATATCTTCCCTCTCCCCCTCTTCTCCCAGCACCCCCCTCCCGCACCACAACCACTACCCAAAGTGCAGCGCTTGCATTTATCCTCGTCCCAATCCATACAAGAGAGGGCAGCTTTAACAATAGACGGAAGCTGCGTCTATCTTTATCTGTCAGCACCCCGCTTTCTCCTGCGGCTAAAAGTTGATGTTCTCTTAGAAAATAGAAATCATGAATGCCATTCGGCGCTTAAATGCCATCATATAGCAATGCTCCACCTCTCTCTATGAGTCATAGATCTATTTCGGGTTCAGACACTGAAGCTAAGAAATACATTGCGGGTGTCATTAATACGCAGTTCGATCATTGATTTATGTATTGGTGGATGAGTAGGGTAGGCTCATTCAGCATTATTGCTGAGTCGCGTGTGAGTCGAAAACACTCACCACTCACCACCCCTCCCATTGGGGCCTGCCAATAACACCTGACCGGTACCCTTACACTGTCCTTATTGCCTGCCCCGCAATCCAATCACTTCTCAGCCAATCACATCTCATATATCGCCAGGCTCCATGCCCCTCTTGTTGCCCCACACTCCTTTGTCACTCTCCTCTGGACAGCTAACTTCACTATAGTTTTTTTCACCCACCCACCAACAACCGGCTTGATTGGATTAAATAATCCAACCTTTAAACTACACTTAATTACGTATATCAATTACTGTTTATAGGGCCATGCTTGCTTTCAGTCTGAATCACACCCTCTGTAGTCGCCCATGATGTTTGTACTATATTGTCATGGAGGTGCTGGATACGGGAAATATTGCGCCTGGTGGGATTGAATCCCAAACCCCTTGCATTATGGGCCAGTGTGTTAACCATTACACCACCTACGCCCCATGATGTCACCATCCTACCCAGGCCTACCTGTGCTATGCAGCTCCTTGCCTGATAGATCAGTGCAGACAACTACACTCACCCCCCTGAAATTGCAAGTCTTTTAAATGGTAATTTAATGCTTACAATTACATGTATACATGCAATGCACTTACATATATGAGCCTGTCTCAAAAGGTGGTAACTAATTTAGTTTTGGTCCATGTAACGATTGACACAAAACAGTACACAAACAGTTACACTGAAAACAAAAGGACATTTGTTTCAAGTCAGTATGTATTCTATTGGGATTATGAAACACCATGTAAAAAACAAATCAGTTTATCCTGAGCAAATGCATATGTTGATATGACAAAGTGTTGACCCATTTTACTTATCACCATTTGAGGCAGTCTCATATACGTACACAGGTTGGTTGCCAAGGATACCCCGTCACCGTAAAACCTTTTTTCTTGAATATTTTGTTCTTCTTCTTAAAGATGTATACTGCCTCTCATGGATAAGTCTGAATAGACTTGTTTTCAACATTAGACAGTTTGTTGATAGAAAGCCCGAGCCTACACTTTTACCAACCCAAGGGATTTTTAACCTCCCACACCACATAGACATGGTATGAGAGCAACTAGCCTTTGATGATGCTGTGAGTTATACACAGCGGTGGAAATCCAAATTGGCAGAGGTGGGGGCACGGGGAACCAAACCACTGACCTTCAGATTAGGAGTCCGACCTAGAAAAAAGTCAGACACTCTAACCACTCCGCCACAGAGAACACCACGGCCTTTTAATAGGCCGGACTGAGGTACACACTACACATGGTATCCCCACTCATGCTTTCAAATTTGTAATGAAATGCTAACGTTGTACGAAAAGTGACTAGTGAATGTTATTAAACCAGGAATACACGAAGAACCCAGATGCTCAAATCCATTTCCTTTGTTCTCTTTTACAGTGAGTTTCTTGTTGAAAGTGAATTCTAGCCATTAGATTATAATTGCGTGAAGTCGACTGAGTTGAATTTCTTTGCAGTCATACAGGTTTCCACGTAATGCATATCTTGCTTGACAAAGTTCATTATGGAATAGCTAGCCTGTTCCTGACTCTGGGGCTTTGAATTTCTCCATAAGCCCCAGTCACAGCTACCCGGACGAGCCCCGGATTTTGAGCCGGACCACCCCCGGACCAGTTGCCCGGACCGCCATGGACATAATCGCTGTTTTCATTGTTTTTTGCTTCGCAGTCACACCTTCTCGGACAAGGCCCCGTACCAGAGGCCGGATCGCACCGTACCACCCCAGACCACCCCGGACCACCCCTGGGCTCCCCGGTGTAGCCACGGACTAGTCCCGGACGAGTCATCCGGGGTAAACCGGGCAGTCCTGGGCGATCCATGGCTGATCAGTGGTGATCCGGGGTGTCCGGGTCTTATCCCGGCAGTCCGGGGGTGCTCCGTAGCTATGCCGGGGGTAGTCCAGGAAAGTCTGGGGGTGGTTCGGGTTAAACCGTGGCTGAAACGTGGCTCATCCGGGGCGAAACAGCGCCGGAGGACCCCCGGACCACCCGGGACCGGCCACGGTTCACCCCCGGTCCACCCACGGACTACCCGGACCACCCCCGGATCATGCTGAATCATGCCCGGATTGCTAAATGCCCCGGACCGCCCTGGATGTTTTAAACATTTTAAAACATGCGGACCCCAGACCAGCCACGGATCACACCGGACCACGGCGGACCACGCCAGACCATGCTGGACCACCACGGACGAGCCAAGGACGAGCCACATATCACCCCGGACCACCCCGGATGAGAGTCCAGGGCTCATCTGGCCTCTGATCCGGGTAGGTGTGACTGGGGCTATGTTGTTTGGAGCTAATGTCTGTAGAAATGTCTTAAAGGTAAAAACGTATAGGTTCTCGATAGTCCATTCTTATAGTTATACCAAACAAAGTCTACCTCCCCATATGATTATTTACGTATTTTGTACAGAATGTTATGCCAGAGTATGCCAATGTGAAAAGCTAAAATATTGTACACCAACAACAAATCTTTTATATGGAAAGTACACAATCAATATTGTCTATCTTAAGAAGCACAGGTAATTGAGTTACTTGTAAAGAGATATCTATTAATTTCATCGACATAATAGTAATATTAAGCAGGATACGTATATTGTTCTTTATTATATAATATCGGTATTACGCATTTGGAATCCCTGGCCGGGATCAATATCAAAATGAACTTGCAACTTTTGAATCAGCAATATCTATACCGATTGTAATGCGTAGAACTGATATTGTGGAAAATCCAAATTACTAAATCGTTAAGTTGGATGCATTATCTTCCGCTCAGCCCAGTACTCAGTGTGCTACCAATTAAAGGATTCTCAATTACCATGGGATCACTCACTATATATATATATATATATATATATATTATAAACGGCCGCCGATAAGTAAGGCATGTGATTGAACCATTGACAAATTCTGGAGGAATCCTTAAGTGTATTGTATATAATTCTTAATTGTATTGTATCTAATTCTTACTAGGATCTGAGTTTATCTTTTCACTTACACTGCCTTAACAATAACAATATTATTTATATCTTCCGGATAGACAAGTAAACACATATGTAATCTGACCAACTGGACGCCCATTAGAGGCGCTAGCGCCGGAGATCGACACCTCCGGGGTCGCCTCTCGCCCTGATTGGCTGATGCGGGCTCGAGGCTGCATCGGTCGAGATAGCATAGGCGACAGAGTGCCCACCCGCTAGCCAGTGGCCGCATGGACAAGGCCCCCTACATCCTAAATAATATTTGCATAACTAGTTATACCACACAATATTTCTCCAGGTGCAATAGACAATGGTGAGGATACAGAGGTCTAACAACTTGTCTGGGGCGATGTAAACTCCGAAGAGAAACTAAGTGGATTAATTAATTCTGAATTATGATAATTTTTGTGAACATTCACATCAGAGCATTAATAACCTTCTTTAGTTAAGTTGATCAACCCGACGTCAACACTACTCCCCGCTGACACGCATCGTGGTAACAAATGTTAATTATAAAAATAAATACAGCAAAAACAACAAACCGCTGAAATGAATACCTATGAATCCCAGTCGAGTCAATCCAATCAGTTCTAAGATTGATATTTGTTTGTTGCTTCCTAGCATGATGCTCAACATTAATAGGAAAGTGCAAGCACTGTTTAGATCAATGTCAGGATAATATTACTGAGTGAGTGGGATATCATGTGCTGATGCCGTCGGCCTGGTCTCCCATTGCACTTGCAATGGGTATGTGCTGTCAGTACCCCTCGTGATAATACCCTAGATGTTGCCAGCACGTAAACCTGCAAGAAACAAGCAAACCTAAAGTACCAAAACGTTTCTCCTGCACACGACTCTTTTCCCGGCATGCCATGCTCAAGTGTCCACATAGGCACCATCACGCTATCAGGGCACAGATCCTACCCCGCCTGCACCCAATCCAAGCCCCACCCTCCCCCAACTCCTCACATCCCCTTCGTACCGCACCACGTCGATCATCCCCCCTAACTACCTCCTCGTTACCACCTCCCCATTACCTACTCCCTTCTCCCATGCTCCCCCCGCCCAACCCCCTCCCTCCCCCTCCCACCTCCCTCGGACCCCCTTGGCATCCTCCTACAATCGCCCTGCCCACCTACCTCCAGCCACCGCCTCCCACCCCTGCCACCCGTCCCACCCCTGCCACCCCCTTGCCATCCTCCTACAATCGCCCCTGCCGACCTCCCTCCTACCACTCCACCTACCATCCCCATGCACCTTCTCCCTTACCATGCCCCTACATTCAGCTACCACCGCCCTCCCACCTCATCACCACCACCTATCCATATCCCCTTTCACCTCCCTTCTGCCATTCCCTACCATCCCATACAAGCTCCTCTACCACATACCCGTACTACCACCTCCCCCTACCTCCAGCTACCCTCCTTAATACCTCCCCATTACCACCTCCCTCTTACCATGTCCTCCTTACCACCTCCCCCTTACCACCTCCCCCTTACCACCTCCCTCTTACCACCTCCCTCTTACCACGTCCTCCTTACCACCTCCCCCTTACCACCTCCCCTTTACCACGTCCCCCTTAGCACCTCCCCTTTACCACCTCCCCCTTACCACCTCCCCCTTACCACCTCCCCCTTATCACGTCCCCCTTACCACCTCCCCCTTTACCACCTCCCCATTACCACATCCCCCTTACCACCTCCCCCTTACCACCTCCCCCTTATCACGTCCCCCTTACCACCTCCCCCTTTACCACCTCCCCATTACCACCTCCCCCTTACCACCTCCCGCTTACCACCTCCCCTTTACCACCTCCCCATTACCATGTCCCCCTCACCACCTCCCGCTTACCACCTCCCTTTACCACCTCCCCCTTACCACCTCCCCCTTACCACCTCCCCTTTACCACCTCCCCCTTACCACCTCCCGCTTACCACCTCCCCTTTTCCACCTCCCCATTACCATGTCCCCATTACCACCTCCCCCATACCACCTCCCCTTTACCACCTCCCCATTACCACCTCCCTTTACCACCTCCCCCTTACTACCTGCCCCTTACCTCCTGCCCCTTAGCACCTCCCCCTTACCACCTCCCCCTTACCACCTCCCCCTTACCACGTCCCCCTTACCACCTCCCCCTCACCACCTCCCCCTTACCACCTCCCCCTTACCACCTCCCCTTTACCACCTCCCCTTTACCACCTCCCCTTTGCCACATCCCCCTTACCACCTCCCCTTTACCACGTCCCCCTTACCACCTCCCCCTTACCACCTCCCCCTTACCACCTCCCGCTTACCACCTCCCCCTTACCACCTCCCGCTTACCACCTCCCCTTTACAACCTCCCCTTCACCGCCTCTCCCTCACCACCTCCCCCCACACACACCCTTGCCCTCACTCTCCTGCACCACGCATGCTCAGACTATTTCCGTACCCCCTCACATACTCCCCTCCACACACCCCTCTCCCAGCTCCCCCTCCCCGCCCATCTCTGACTCTGCACCATCGCACCCCATTCCACCCCCCCCCCCCCCCCCGCACCACTAGCACAATCTACCCAGACGGTCGGGCGCAATCTGAGCTCCAGGCGATACTTGCCCGAATCTAGTTTAATGATTGCCCGATTTGGGGTGTTACATCCTAGTCGCGTCTGAGGTCGGGCCAGGACGCGTGTTGACTTGTTGTGAGGTCACCAAACACACGTGAGTCTAGCTTAATGGCCGCTTTATTGACTCTAGTTTAGTGATTCATTGCAATGGGGTTTTGTAGCCCAACAACATCATATTAGAACTTCGGATATATTTAGGTCATCTCCTAATTGGGATTCATACTGGAAATTGACAACATATGTGGTGTGTATTAAAATCAATAAATCTAAGGTATATGTTATGTTTGCCTTGAATTACAAAACAGGAATTTAGATAAGCATGTACAGTTCGTACTAATTAAAACACAACTATTTTCTTGTAATTATGTTTATTCTGCTGACGCACTGGTCTTGCAGTAATTTTTCAATTCAGGGTTATTTACACAAATGGTATATATCAAGTATGGTATACAATAACTGTTGAATACACAATTTGCAGGATATAACGCAATGAAATTCTGTAACCCAACATTCCATAGCAATATGTTAACAGAAGTGTCATATAACTTGATCAATATTAGTCATATCAATATGAGTATTTACGTAGAACAGTATACCCCCGTTAAACCAAATTTGAAGGGACCCTATACATTTGTTTGGATTAACCGATCATCGGTTTAACCGAGCTTTGGCTTTGACTTTGAATTTGAGTAATTGTGTAATACACAATGTAATATACAATGCAATTGATTATTGTTTTGGATCTATATAGAGTATAATCTCGTGATAGCTGAGGAAGTACAATTCATATAATGAGAGTAAAGGGAACAAAAATACTATGCGTGTACACCCATCAGTGGAAGCCAAGTAGAATTCTCCACTGGTGCATTAATAGATTAATTAGGTCACAATACCACTTATCAAAATTATCAATATTTTAAGCTCTTCCATAAAGGGTCAAACCGGAAAGAAATGATTAATGACTCCAGTAATGCCGAAATCAATCATCAAATCAGGAGTGGTGTTTTGAAACTATTTTATTGTTTATCAGATTATGCAACTGTAAGAGGAAGCGATATGCCTTGAACGTGATGGGCCTGTCACACTACGACGCTTCTCTCGGCGACCCGTCAGCATTGAAAGTACTATCTTGCGCGTCGAGAAACATCAAACTTTTCAGCGGTTTGGGGGAAAAGATCGGCGTCAGCACGGCGCGTTATGCGCGCGCGGCCAACGTGTGTCGACGCGCTGGGGAAAAAAAAAAAAAGTTTGGTGCGACGTCTTCATTTAACCTTAAATGTTGCTAGGGCATAAAACAAAAACGGCCCAGTTTGCGCAACGCGTGAGCAACGACGCTCCCGCGCGCGCGCCGTCTTCCTAGCGTTCCCATAACGTTATTCCGGCGCGTCCAGCGCAGCGCGACATGCGCCTAACGTCCTTACCCATATATTTGCGCGCGCTGGCGGTCGTTGGGTTGTTTTTGACATGTTGAAAACCTTGGGCGATAGGGAACGCGCGCCGGCGTTTTGCCCCGACCATCAACGTCAAAGATAATGTACCGACGTGTACCGACGCGCGCATAACGCGCCCCCAGCGCGTCTCGATATTTCACTAATTATCGCCCAAAAACACCACACGTTGATGGGTCGCCGGCGAGAAGCGTCGTAGTGTGACAGCCCCATAATAGCTGCATTAATAATGCATTGACACACCCAGTAACATATTGTCAAATATTCCGATATTCAGCATAGGGGGAATGCAAATGTGATATTACTGATTGGTGTATGTGACCAGGCGCATGTATATATATATATATATATATATACATCCAACTGAGTTGGATGTAACTAGACATAGTGGTGCTGGCAGGTCTGAGTGTGAGTGCACTCAGGGCCTACCACCTCTGCTGGGATAGGGTTCACCACACTCAAAGGTCAAGGTTGGTGGTGGCCATGGAGCCATACACCACCTGTATTATTACATTACTGCAGTAGGACACCACCTGCATTAATACCCCCCAATAGTAGGTGTGTCCTGCTGTGAGGCTTCACTAACACAGGTGGGTTCCTACTGTGAGGATACATTAATGTAAGGCAGGTGGTGTCGTACTATCGGAACAGACTAATGCATGTGATGTCCTGCTGCGAGGATACAGTAACACAGGTGATGTCCTGCTGTTAGGTTACAATAACACAGGTGATGTCCTGCTGTGCTGATTCAGTAACACAGTGTAAAATATTCCGATTTATATATGTAATTGCTGGTGGTGCCTGAGTGGGAGGTAAATAGACGTAGTGGTGCTGGCAGGGCTGGGTGACATGGCACTCAGGGTCTACCCCCTCCCCCTCTGCTGGGTCAAGGTTTGTGGTGGCCAGGGGGCCACACAGCTTGGTGGTGGTGGGCAGACCACTGGTATCCATGGGGACCAGCAATACTGGATCCTATTGGTAGGGCCAAGAATGCTTGATTCCCATTGGGGGAAAGGGGTGGGGTGATACTATACAATGAACCCATGTAACCATATAAATAATAAACCAGAGGGCTGGACTCTCTCTTCTTCTTTAAGCTTTATACTCTTCCTTTCTCTTTGGCTGTATTGATTTCACCATAGCCTGCCTACACAGCCAAATATTCCAGCATTGGACTTTACAATATGTCACAGGTGGTCAGCCATGCATGTTATGTACACCTACATTAACATATAACTACCTGGTTGATATATGGATGGAATCCTTGAATTTATAAGAGGTCATGCCCATTGTATTTAGGATTTGTTTGACTCATAGGTTCCGTGATATAATACACAAAGAAAATTGCCAATAAATGTAGCAAAATGGAAATTCAGAGAGTGGGCTCTTACAGTAACACTAGTCCATATTCTCCATCTTTTTGTGGTTTCGGCCGTAATATATTGAGCGGGGGATGGGTCTGTGAAATAGTCCAAATAAATATGTGCAATGTATGTCATATTCACAGACATGCAATAGAATATTACAATGTGTAATGTATCCAAGGTGACAAAGCATACTAGCAAAATAATATTCTTGTATGAATATGAAGTGAGGCAATATTTTCCTACAGAATTGCAATGTTTACTATTTGGAAGAAAACCACACCTCACTACATTGGTGCTATGACCAGGATGCTATACTAGCTATATAATGAATAGTATTGCCGATATTACATTAGACGTTGCTATGATGTAACACTACAACAACCAACAACAATTACTTACAACAATTTTAAAAACCTACCCTTCACAATAATATGCAACCAGACGTGATGGCCAAACGAGTTAGAGCGTCCATCTCCCGTGTTGGTAGACCATGGGATAGTCGGTTCCAACCCTGGTCGAGTCAAACCAATGACTTAAAACTTGATACCTATTGCTTCCTAGCGAGGCGCTGGGCATTATTAGGATAGGGGAAGGACTGGTTGGCTCAGTGTCAGGATAATGTGACTGAGTGGGATATCAGGTCATGGTGCCAGCAGCCTGGTCTCCCAGTGGGGCAGCACTATAAAGTTGCCATGAGTGCGCACTGTCACAAGTCGGTACCCATCCTGATATGACCTTAGATGTTGCTAGGACGTAAAACAACACCAAACAAACAAACGATAATGCACATACGCATACATCAGTCAATCAACCCACCATCAGTTACATAAACTCCATTATACCAAATACATCAAACTAAACGAACCAGCAAAGAACAAATATCAACCAATAATGAATTGTCATTCCGAAGCCATTAAGAAAACAACAATAATGCGGTGGAACTAATCCCGACGTCGCGAGCTGGCGTCCATTACTGAAGCATGATTCGTCAATATTTCAGAAGCCAATTGGGCCAGTATAACTGCTAACATCCACATCTATAATAGATCAGGCTGCTGAAAGATGGAGGGCGCGATTTAGGCGCCTGACAGCCCGTGCCACCGCCGTCCCGTCCGGCTAATTGCCAGCTATAACTCTGCCTCGTGGTCTGCGACAGGTAATTATCGATTGGCATGAATCAACATTTACTCCAATTATATTGCGTCATTTCACAGGGATGGGACATCTTGCGTGGTCTTGTGCGTATTGTTTTCTTTGCAGTTCTCCTGCTATTATTACCTTGCGATAGCGAAATTGGGATTAGGACGGGGAGGTGATTATCGCTTGGACTACATCAATATTTACTCCAATTATATTGTCATTTCCCAGGGATGGGACATCTTGCAGGGTCTTACGAGTATTGTTTTGGTTTCTATTATCCTCCGATGACAACCTTGTGGACATAAATGGGCATACATGAGATATTTGTTAAAGAAAACATGCTTTTGTTTGTGTGTTGTTGTTTTACCGCCTAGCAACACCTAAAGTCATATCAGGACGGGTACCAACTTGTGACAGTGCGCACTGTTACCAATTTCATAGTGATGCCCCACTGGGATACCATACGACCAGCAGCATGACCTGCTATCCCACTCAGTCACATTATCATGACACTGAGCGAACCAGTCCTTGTCCTATCCTAATAATGCCAAGCGCCAGTCTAGGAAGCCACAAGTATCAATTTGTAAGTCATTGGTTTGACTCAACCAGCGTTCGAAGCCACAAACCCATGGGTTAGGATCCCCTGATCTCCCAAAACAGGAGACTGACGCTCAACTCATTCAGCCATCCCGTCTGGTCAATGTGCATGCTCCCAGTCATGTAATACATGAAGTTTAATATTCTAGTGTCTATCTTCAACGATCTCAGTGATCGACGTTTCCCTTTCCGTCCTGCACGATGTTTTATATTGCTTAACCTGGTTTTGTCCAATTGCAGATGACCAGGTATGTCAGGGTAGCATTGATCTCGATGCAAAAGTGATACGTTGAAGACAGGTTATATATATAGTACAGGGTCCTGGTCATGGCGCCAGCGGCACGCTTCCTAGCCAGGCCCTCAGCATTAATCAGAGAGATACTGAATGGGATATCAGCTCATGGTGCTGGTGACATGGTCTACCAGTAGGGCAGCAGCACTATAAATTTGCCATGAGTGCGCACTGCCACACGTGATATGACCATATATGTTGCCAGGACGTAAAACTCCAGCAACCAATCCCCAGATCTCTACACGTGACGAGTAATAGTCTCGTGTCGGAAACAAATGAAAAGTGTGTTTATTGTAGTGGTTGTGTGTATTTTGTGGGAATTCCATGACGTCATTCTAAATCAGGTAGCGGCCACGATTTGCAATTCAAAACGTCTTGCTTTCTCAAGGCGTATCGACAAACCAAGACAGTTTACGTGTAGAAACAAATAGGGGTGAGCTGTCACAGACTGCTACTACTTTAATATTGAGGATGGAACCTAACTAAATATATCAGTGGAATGGGCATAAATAGCTCTTCAAAGTCTCTATGAAGAAATTGCTCCTGTGTATAGTATGTTCATAAGATTCAATTAAAACTACATTAAAATAAAGAGATAATCTTATTTTTCCTATAACATTGTGCTGGTTGTATTCTGGAATTAGTCATTTATACTGGTGAACCACCATGGACTATTTAAAAAAGTGTTTTTGTTAGAAT
Organism: Branchipolynoe longqiensis; assembly: GCA_030323885.1. NCBI lineage: Eukaryota > Metazoa > Annelida > Polychaeta > Phyllodocida > Polynoidae > Branchipolynoe > Branchipolynoe longqiensis. Next base: position 17,407,258 of record CM059195.1, read on the forward strand.
CAAAATCCTGGACATAGTTAATGAGAAATAATAAAAAATATGAACAAATCATGATGTATAGCATCATATAACTTATTATAAGCCATTACTCTAATGTAGACACAGGCATATGGGTTGTGGGTGTGGGTGTGGGTGTGGGTGTGGGTGTGGGTGTGGGTGTGGGTGTGGGTGTGGGTGTGGGTGTGGGTGTGGGTGTGGGTGCAGAGTGGCATTTCTCTGTGTGTGGTATATCCACCATACAGTATATATGTATGTGCATATACAGACATACATACATATACATGTATGTATGTATATTATATATATATATATATATATATACACTAACCTCCACTACCGACCACCTCCACAGATCGACCACTCCCCTATATATATCTCTTTATTTGGGTCCCAACAATACCATTTTAACCATATTCTAACTCCCTAAACCGAGCCTCTCCCTAAATGGACCACTTAAACCCGGTCCCAAGGTCGGTCGATTTAGAGAGGTTTTACTGTGTGTATATATATATGTATATATAAGCATATACACACATATATGTATGCATATATAGGCATACTTATAAACATCTACACACGTATATAAGCATATATACACATATGTGTATATATATGCATATATACATATATACGTATATATATATATATGTAGATATGTGTAGATATGTGTATATATGTGTATATATGCGCATATATACACATATATACATGTATATACACAGATATATACACATATGCATATGTGTATATATGTGTATATATGTGCATCTATATATGCATATATATGCATATATGTATGGATGTATGGATATGCTGGTACTGGTAGTACCCGTATCCTCAAACTTAAAAACAAGGTTGGCAACAGTCATGGCTCAATGACCCACCCCCACACACACAGTAAGACAATATCCACACAGCAAAACTGGTCTGCAATCCACACCACTACCATCCCACCTCTAACCACACCACACTGGTCAATGATCAAGTGGTGATACTTATTTAAATTTTATTTTATTTATATTTAAATTGATCGATTTATTATCCATACTATTTAATTTTGTCAGATTATTTCTATTCATATTGTTTGCTTATTATTCACATGATGTCAGGACCTCCCAGTGTTCTGCCACCATTTGGATGATTCTGCATTGCAGTTCCTCTGTAGGTCAGATGGCAGAGTGTTGGTCTCAAGATCAGAGTGTATCTGGTTTGAATCTTGGAACCGGAATACTTTTCTTTTTTGTAAATTTCTTAATAATTTAGTTAAATGCATAATTATATTAATATTAATCAATATGCCCTTGCCTGACTCGTGATTACTGGGCTTAACTTTACCGGGCTTGACTGTACTGGGCTTGACTTTACCCGACTCAACTTTACCCGACTTGACTTTACCCGGCTCGACATTACCCGGCTCGACTTTACCCGGCTCGACTTTACCCAGCTCGACTTTACCCAGCTTGACTTTACCCGGCTCGACTTTACCCGGCTCGACTCTACCTGGCTTGAGTTTAACGGGCTCAACTTTACCTGGCTCGACTCTACCCAGTTCAACTTTAACCAGGTCGACTTTACCCGGCTCGATTCTACTCTGCTTTACTTCACCCTGGTCGACTTTACCCGGCTTGAATTTAACGTGCACGACTCTATCCGGCGCCACTTTACATGGCTAGACTTTACCCCGGTCGACTTTACCCCAGCCGACTTCACCCGGCTCGACTTTACCAGGGTTGACTTTAGCCGATCCGACTTTAGCCGACTCGACTTTAGCCAACTTGACTTTACCTGACTTGACTTTTCTCGACTTGACTTTACCCGATTTTACTTTGCCAAACTAGACTTTACCCGGCTCGACTTTACCCATGTCGAATTTACCCTGTTTGACTTTACCCGGCTCGACTCTACACGGCTCGACTTTAACCGGCTCGACTTTAGCCGGATCGATTCTACCCGGCTCGACTTTACCTGGCTTGACATTACCCGGTTCCACCTTACCCGGCTCAACTTTATCCGGAGCGACTTCACACAGCTCGACTTTACGCTGCTCGATTTTACCCCGCTCGACTTTACACTGGGCGACTTTGCCCAGCTAGACTTTGCCCGACCTGACTTTGCCCGACCTGAGTTTGTCCGACCTGACTTTGCTCGATGTGATTTTACCCGAGCTGACACCCGCCTCAAGTCAGGTACATATATATATGTATATAAACGTATCTGAACATTATATATGTGCATATATGCGTATATTTGCACAGATATCCATATATATGTGTGTATACATATGTAATTATGCATATATATGATTAGAAACATACCGTTATAAACATATATATATGCATATATGTGATGTATAAAACTTAAGCGAGTATAAGGGTGTGTAATGGAATATCCCCTACTGGCCACCCTGATGTTGTGTACTACTTTATGGGTGACCCCTCCCCTGGGTGGGACAGGTGGCGCCACCCCCCCCCCCCCCATGCCGTGAATACTGTCACTCGCGCACTGGAATTTGTTTTCTTCCCCCCCTGCACCCCGCCGCCCCCTCCCTCCCCCTCTCGCTATAATTATATGTGTATATATATATGTATATATTCGCATATATACACATATATACGCACATCTACACATATATATGTGCATATATGTATATATGCATATATATATACACATATATATGTTTATACATATGCATATATATGCATATATATATCCACATATATCAAAATATGTGTGTGCATATATATATAATTATGCATATATATGCATATATATATGTGCATATATATATATATATGTCTGTGTGTATATGCGCAAACACACATATCATATATGTGTATGTGCATATACACACAGATATATGGGGTAGTGGACATACCACACAGAGAGAAATCCCACTCTGCACCCACACCCACACCCACACCCACCTCCAGTGGCCATCCTTGTGTAGACTGCTAAAACAACAACCCATCTGCCTGTGGGTACATTAGACTAATGGCTTCTATGATGCCACACATCATGATTTGTTCCTATTTTTGGTTATTTCTCATTAACTATGTCCAAGGAAAGTACTTTTTGAAATAAACCATGGTGGTTCAGCAGTTAAAATGAGTAATTCCAGAATACAAGCAGCACACTAGGCAAAATAAGAGTATCTCTTTATTTTAATGTAGTTTGAATTGAATAGTTTGAACATACTATTCACAGGAGCATGTTCTTCATAGCAACTGTGAAGAGCTACTTACATGCATTCTAATGATATATTTTGTTAGATTCCATCCTCAATATTAAAGTAGTAGCAAACTGTGACAGCTCACCCCAAGTTGTTTCTATATGTAAATTGTCTTGGTTTTTCAATACTCCTTGAGAAAGCAAGACGTTTTGAGTTCCTAGTCGTGGTCCCTACCTGTAAATAGGTCACATCCGGTTGCTGCCCTGAGCTCCCTAATGATGCGAAAGTGGCTGACTATGAAGTATACGAGGCGTGAGTTTGCTCTCTTTTGCCTCCGGACAGGGATCGGTTTGGATGGCTTGTATGTGGTGAGGCGGGTCGTGGGTTGTCGGAAATAAAGACACATATAAACATTACAACGAATCTGTATAAAGCTTTAATTTTGGGAGTGTGTCACTGACGTGGTGTAACAGTGTTAATTGCTTCTGTTAGGAGCATCAAGGCTGCCTTTCTTTCACTAGCTAGCGTCGTTTGTTGAGTGGAGTGTTATTGGGTTTGGGTGCCTTAGCGTGTATCTTTGTTGGTTGGGGATTTACCCTGGTCGAGTCATACCAATGACTTATAAATGTATATGTATTGCTTCATAGCCAGGCGCTCGGCATAATTAAGATATGACAAGGACTGGTTGGATCAGTGTGATGATAATGTGACTGAGTGGGATATTAGGTCATAATGCTGGTGGTCTGAGCTCCCAGTAGGGCAGCACTATACAGTCACCATGAGTGCAATCTGTCACAAGTCGGTACTCCTCCTGATATTATCTTAGATGTTGCTAGGACGTAAAAGTCCAACATCCATTGTCACAAAACCCCGTCCTAATATGACCTTAGATGTTGCTAGGACGTTAAACAACAACAAACAAACAAACAATGCTGACCCACTGGGAACCCAGGCTATGGCTACCATGATTCAATCTCCTCCCATTGTGTAACGTTATCCTGAAAGTAACCAGTCCTTGCCCTATCCTAGTATTGCCAAGCCCCAGGCTAGGGAGTGACAAGTACCAAAGGATGATCCAATTCATTTCATGTTATTGTCTCCCTCCGTTCTACATTGCAATGCTACCTTGGAGCAAAAGAAAAAGGTGAAACTAAAATGCCTTATTCAAAACTGCATAGCTTGATGAAAGGATTACACTTTGTAAACAAAAGCACTCACAGAGATTCGATGCTACATATCTAACTTAGATATTGGTGAACTCATTAAAATTGTACTGCAATAGTGATGGATTATTAAAGTCAATTTCATCAACCCTGTCACAAAATAAACATATTTCGTTTAGCATTTCTGTGTGTACATGAACATTATTTTGCATGTGTGAAGTTCAAATTTCTCCACTGTTAAGCATTTAAAATAAAACTTATTTCAAACTAAAATAATGTAGATAATAATGACTGCTTGTTTTGTTGGGGCTTTACGTCCGAGAAACATATATGGTCATATCAAGACAGGAATAATAATTATCAATATTATTATTATTATTATCATTAAACACAAGGCATAAATTCAAAACCATCGTAGTGTGGAATTGTTGATACGTTTTCATCTAAAAACTACTAAATCTGCTGATTCCCTGTTTGCATACATATCACCAAATCAGTGGATCTTGAAATCACACCTCCTTCTGAAAGTGTGAATGCAGCAGTTAGCCTTCAGCTATATTCTGTAGACAAATATAGCTCAGCCTCAGCAGGAGTGTAATGCCAGTAGAGGGTGTCAGCAGAAGATCAATGCCGTTGTGTGGGCAGAGAATAGCTTGCTCCATTTTACTGCTTCCCAAACTCAATTTGCCAGCTTCACGTTGAGATGGATGCCAGTAATGAGAGAGTCAACCGGCTGAGAGGTCCCATTATTAAACCATCAACCTGGCGCATTCAATTAGCCAACCCCTCATCACAGCTTCGTTGGTTGTTGGTGTTTTACTTCCTGGCAACATGTCAGGACGGGTACCGACTTGTGACAGTGCCCACTCATGGTGACTTTAAAGAGCTGACCCAGTGGGATATCAGACCACTGGCACCATGACCCGATATCCCACTCAGTCACTGGCACTGAGCTGACCAGTCCTTGTGCTCTCCTATTAATGCTGAGCAGCAGGCTAGGAAGTGCCAAGTATCAATTTTATAAGTCAGGGGTTTGACTCGACCAGGAACCGAGCTCCCGACCTTCCGCATACGAGGCCCGCACTCTACCGATTCGGCAACCACGCCTGGTCCCTCATCTCATCATGAGACTCACTCAGTGTGCTAGCAGCGCAGTAGGCGACACACTTTGCCAATCATGGTGGCACTCATTCGGAAACTTACTATGCTACTCATTATGCCATTCATGTCGCAACATTATTCTCCCATACAATCTGTTACTCAGACTACGATTCGGTATGCAATTCATGTTATCACTCATGCTATCAATCCTTATGCCACGCAGGTTGACATACTATTTATCCCATGCAATCTGTCACTCTATATGTCACTCAATCTTCCATTCAATTTGCCACTCATTCTGCTACTCAATTTGCCACACAACCTGAAAGTAAATAGACAACGCGTTCTACAACTCACCCTGCAACTCACTCTGCCAGTCATTATGCCATTCATTATGCCACTCAATTTATCCCCTCAATCCGCCATTCATTCCATCACTTATTACGCCACTCACTATGTCGCTTCTTTTGCTACTTCATGGTCTCAGTGGAAAGATAAGGGATATTGTTGTGCTGCCCCACTAGGAAACCAGACCGCCAACACCATTACCTGATATCAGACTCAGTCACGTTATCCTGACAGTGAACCAACCAGTCGGGGAGAGATGGGAGAAGGAGAGCAGCGGGTAGATACATTCAGAGAAAGTATTTGAGAGGAGAGAGAGGCGAGGGGAGACCCGGACGAGTAGAGAGGAGAGGTGATACATACAGATGGCAGCGGATTGTTAATAGTGGTGGGGTCGCAGACGCACACAACCAGCGGCCGGACACTGCTGTGGCTGAGGCCGTGTCGGCTGAGTATAAATATATATGGGGTGATGCAATAGTGATCACGTGGTAGCGTCACGTGAGTGGTGCAGAGAGAGTGGGTGCTAGGCGGTGGTGCCGGGTGGTGGTGGCTGCAGGTGGTGCGTCGCGACCGAGAGGCAGACACGTTCAGGGGGCGCTGTGTGTAGTTTTAATACCGGACGTTGGATGGGGGCATGAGATGAAGGCATACGGTAATGATGGTAATATCCATTACTTAGTTAGGCCGAGTAGTGAGGAACAATGGCACTGGAGGGTAGTAATTAATATTGGTAATACTGGCTAGCCTGTATCCACTCAGTACAACAATAATGATAACCACTAAAGGCCCTGTCACACTATGACGTACAGTGTCAGTGCATGCTCAGTGTTAGAAAAGTTGCCAGTACATCGGCATTCGTCAAACTTGTCAACAGTGGGGGATAAAAATGGGTGTATACACAATGTACACACAACGTATGTAATGTATGTAGAATGAATCTCTGACGTATTGCTAGCTTGGCAGAGAGTTCATGTGCCTCGCAAAACATTTGCAAAACATTTGCAAAACACTTGCATATGCTCATAGAATGCTGACCAATGCTACATAGGTTACTCCATCACTAGCAGTATGATGTATATGTTAAATATGCTAGAGATATGGCAAGCATACATTCAAAGTATGCTAGGAGTATGTAATGCATCTGTTGGCAGTATGCGGACTGTGCGGGGACTGTATCCGGACTGCACATTCCCACCAGCTGAACGTCTGGCTAATGTGCAGCAATGTATACCAACATATCCCTAACATACTCCTAATATATGCTGACATATCCCAAACATGCGCACATCGTACCGTTAATGTATGAGCCACACGTCGACACACGTTCGAAATCTTGAGCATGCACAACATGTTTTACGGAGCCTCGATGCACGGCAACGTAAGACAACGTATAACAATGCATCCAGAATATACCCAACATATGCCCAACATATACCTAACATACGACAACGTACGCTGATGTGTTGGTCGAAAATCACATACGTCGGCATAAGCTAAGGCTATACGTTGTAGTGTGACAGGCCCTTAACGACAAGAATAGTGGATATATACACATGATAGTGATGGTGGCTAACTAACTGTCATAATGGACACTAGCCACTAACTACATGGATAGTGGATGTATACCGACTACGGAAATGGCGGCTAGACACTCAGTGCCTTACGGATAGATAACCCCTACTGTTAAAGCTCACAGCTCCTTATCCATATAGATGGTGACCAGTGGTTGTCATGGAAACCTATTGCTATGTGCATACATTCAATTTCGCTCAGGTGAAGATGAGGAGGGGGGGGGGGGGGGTAGAGGGCGACTAGTTGTGGGTTGTGTGGAGATTGTGCTCATCTCTCAGTGTGTTGCTTACACTGGAAGGGATTCCCAGCCGTGGAGGACGGCTGAGTGAAGACAGCAGTTGTTGATGGTTGATTGTTTCAGTTTTATATCCTGGTATTATCTAAGGACATATCAAGATGGGTACCAACTTGTGACAGTGCGCACTCATGGCGACTTTAAAGTGCTGCCCCACTGGGAGACCAGCCCACGATATCCCAGTCAGTCACATTATCATTACACTGAACCAACCCGTCCTTGCCTTATCTTAATGATGCCGACCACCAAGATCGGAACCGACAAGTAAGTATAAATTGTTAAGTCATGGGTTTGACTCGACATGGGTTCGAACCTGTAGGTTCTAATCCCACGATCTACCAACACGGGAGACGGACGCTCAACTCACTCGGCTCTCCCGTCCGGTTGTGGTAACTACTGGTAAAATACATGGTATTAATAGATAATAACAAACAAAAGAAAAGGTGATGACAAATATAATGATGACATGATTATAGGGGCTCATGTTTGAGGGGGCTGCTCGTGGAAGGTGGTGAATTTAATTGGGACCGGGAGGATAACGGTGAGAGTGTGGGCCTTGATGCTTGATTCATGGGTAATTCCAGGCAACGCGCGGCTATGCGGGCAATGGGGTAGTATTGCCACCGCTGATGAGCAAGCTTACTATGTACCACTGGCGCTGTGCAATCTGATGCCATGGATGCTGTATAAGGCCACGGTCCTAGTGTAGTAACGAATCAGTTATGTGTGTGTAGCAGTCCACCGGGAAAAAAACAACATGATAACATGATCACAGTTATCTTTCCGAAACTTATTTTGGCCTTTCAGATTTATCGCACCATGTCGTCAATTCTGTGAGTTTGTGTGTGTTACAGGGGAAATGTTGACTGCAGAGAATTGATCTTCGTCATTCTGTTGCTCAATGTGCTATCCTATTAGTATCAATCACCAGGCTAGGTATGGAACTTGCAGCCTGATGTATGTGTGCAATTCCAGGTAATATGTGGCTATCCGCGAAATGGGGTAGGATTGCCGGCACTGATGAGTACGGTTGATATATACCACTGACGCTGCGCAATGTGACGTCATGGATGCTGTATAATGCCAGGGGACCAGTCTACTAATGAATCAGTTACATGTGTGTAGCAGTCCACCGGGAAAAAAACAACATGATAACATGATCACAGTTATCTTTCCTAAACTTGTTTTGGCCTTTCAGAATTATCGCACCATGTCGTCAATTCTGTGAGTTTGTGTGTGTTACAGGGGAAATGTTGACTGCAGAGAATTGATCTTCGTCATTCTCTTGCTCAATGTGCTATCCTATTAGTAGCAATCACCAGGCTAGGTATGGAACTTGCAACCTGATGTATGTGTGCAATTCCAGGTAATATGTGGCTATCCACGAAATGGGGTAGGATTGCCGGCACTGATGAGGACGGTTGATATATATACCACTGCCGCTGCGCAATGTGACGTCATGGATGCTGTATAAGGCCAGGGGACTGGTCTACTAACGAATCACTTACAGGTGTGTAACAATCCACTGACAACTTGAGAACCATAGTTATCTTTCTCAAATTTGTTTTGTCCTTTCGGAATTATTGAACCATCTAGTTAGTTAATTCCTTAAGTTTGTGTGTCCTACATTTGTGAGTTAATTCTCACTGTTTATGTGCTATCCTATTAGTATCAATCACCAAGTTAGGGATGTCCCTTGCAGCCTGGTGTATGTGTAATTCCAGGTAACATGTGGCTATGCGGGCAATCAGGTAGTATTGCCGCCACTGATGAGGATTGATTGATTGATTGATTGGTGGTTGTTTTACGCCATGTCGGCAGCATAGGCCATATTCACGTCGAGAAATGTTTGTTTTTTGTTCAAACCATCGCTTTTACATGTAAAAGCAGACAATCAATTATGTGCCAATAGACACTCATTAAATTAGAAAGCTCACAATCATATATTTGTGGTCAAGGGAAAGAAATTCCCATAGAAAAAGAAAAGTTGTATTAATAATTGATAGAATCTATTTAGTAAACTATATGAGGTGGTACAGTCCAGTTGCCCACAAAATGTCTAAAATGTTTTCCTGCTTTACGTTAGTAAAAAGATCATGCATACTGTCTGCAGTGTAGAACTGTTGGCGCAGGGCAAAAAATCGACGCAACTTAGTCAAATGTGTTTGAGTGTCAGCGGGGACTGACACCCAATACATTGAGGTGGAGGTTCCCCCTTTAGCAGAAAAGCATGTGTAAGCCACGAGTGGCAAATACTGATGAGGAAGGTTGCTATATACCACTGCCGCTGTGCAGTGTGACGTCATAGATGCTGTATAAGTCCAGGGTACCTATACTAACCAATCCGGCGAGAAAGAAAACACAACATCATGGCAATCACAGATATCTTTCCCAGAGTTTGTTTGTCCTGTCAGAATTATTCATGCAAATAAGTTAGCACTATTTAGTTAATTCCGTGTGTGTTAGATGTGTCGATTAAGCAGGGAACAGTTGACTGCGAAGAATTAATCTTCCCCATTCCACCTCTCCTCGTGCTATCCTAGAGTGTTGACCATCAGGATAGGCAGTGACCAGTAACCATGCTTTAACCATTGCGTTGGGTCGGCTGAGGTTCGAAACCATATCCTAAAAACATGGAGATGAATGCTCATCTCATTTGCATTCCTGTCGGGGTAGTCATTTATGTGACTTAAAGCTAGACTTACAGCTGCATACTCGAATCATTCTGAATTTTATTTACCCACTTGTCCATGCAATTCTCCATTTACCTACTTTAACTCAGCGTGGGATTGAACCAACGACATTTGTGCGAGGCTAACCAACCCACTTCGCCATTAAAGATCTATAGTCCGATGAAGCATCACATTTTGCAAAACGAAGTAAGTATATGAAGAGTTCAGGTGCAAAACCATGTAAACGCCAATCCAAAAATCGAGATAAACATTGGAATCAAACCTACAAAAAGTTTAGTTTTTGTTGTTGTCTTCCTACATTTTTGGTCATTGCTCCATAACCATATGAGCACATGGAATTAGTGCGAATTACAATTATTTTAAGGTAAAAATCTTTGATTTAAACTATATTTTTGGATTGACTTTTACATGGTTTTCGCCTGAACTCTTCATATCTATAATGTATTCTACATATCTAACATATCTAATATGTTTGTTTGTTTGTTGTTGTTTTACGTCCTAGAAACATCTAAGGTCATATCAGGACGGGTATCTAATATGAATAAGTAACCGTACCGTATTCGATTAACGCGACTCGGGTCATCCAAGTTGCTAGAATTTCAAATCGAACACTGTGAGTGGAGTCGAAAAGTACACGTGTCATGTGCAAAACAATCTGACCCTAGTAACCCACGTCTTGGCTGGGTGCATTAAGCAGAGTAGCATGGAGGAACACATACACTGGTCCCGGTGATGTCATCAGACCATATATGGAAGATTTGTAGGGAGGGACCAGTGTAGTTGTTCCTCGATTCGGCATGCGCTACTCTACTGCGGAGCCTCATCAAGGCATTAAGCCCATAGGCAATTAGTAACCAATTGCTATCGTCCATCCGGTGTGCTGCGTAGCGAAGTTCGACGTGCTATTTCCGTTTACGTTAGCTGGAATTTAGTTATCCAAACACGAGTATACAAATGGTGGTGCCCATATAGGGCTATTTCCGTTTCCGTTTGCTGGATTTGGGTGATTTCATTTTCCAGCTCTATGAATACAAGTATTGTTTATGTATACAGATATACAAGCGTTAGTCCTTAGCCTCCCCGTGGGTGGGTCGGTACTAATGCACTTATAAGGCTCGGTTACCATATTGAAGGGAGCACTGGGACAATTATAATAGAACGTGCCACTGCTAAAGCGTATGGTGTCAGTGTTTTGGCATGCTTACCATTACTAATTTGATATGTTTGCACTTCTAATATGTCAAAACATTTGCCATTTAAAACTAAAGCTATTCAAACTAATGTAAGCTAGATTATCTCAATCAACTCTATATATTTCTCTCAGAGAAAATGATGCAAACTCAAAAGCATCAGACTATGCAAATTTAATGTTTCACGTCCTTTGATACATTTCTGGTTACTTAATCGGCGAGGGAATCTAAAGGGAAGATAGAAGGGAAAAGACCAAGAGGGAGAAGGAGAACAACATGGATGGACAACATCACTGAGTGGACAGCAATGAGCTATGCGGAATGCGTGAGAGGAATGAATGACAGGAAGAGATGGAGGTCCATTGCAGCCAACCTTCTTCGAGAAGACGACACCCATTGATTGATTGAATCGGCGAGGGATGGAACCCACAAACTCACACACAGGAACCCGATAACCTACCCATTAAGTCATCACCTGGGATCCTCCTCCAGTCTATGATGGTGTCGGTGATGTGCTGGGTGTGTGAACCCGCTATGTGTCATTATGGCTGGTGGTGATGCTGATGGTGTTTGTGATGCTGACTTGAAATGTTGTCATGTGATGAAGTTTGCGTTGTCATATTGGCACACGTTGCATTTACTGGATACAAACACAATGGTAGTGTTTGTATGTTGGAGTTTTACGTATGGGCAAATCTGAGGTCATACTTATAGACCAGATGGAGGCGCTTAATCGTTAGAGTGCATGCACCCAGTGTGGACGGTTGAGAGTTTGAATCCGAGCCGAGTCCAACAACTGCCTTAGAAAATTGATAATTGTCACTACCTAGCCTGGCGATCGGCATTAATAGGATAGACCAAGGACTGGTTAGCACAGTCTCAGGCAAATTTGACAGTGTGGGATATTGGGTGCATCCGGGTAGGGAAAAGGATATGGCTAGTGATAGGCTTAATGGTACGGATATGGGTAGTGATATTGATAGTGATTGGGATAGGGACATGGATATGGATATGAATAGGCACATGGCTAGGGATGGGATATGAATAGGGATATGGGAATGGATAGTGATGCAAATGGAGATAGGGGTATGGATATGGATAAAGATAGGGATAGGGACAGGGGTAGGTACGAGGTTTTGCTACATCAAGCAGATCCTCAAACACAATGCTTTGCCAGTGCACAAGCATTGTTTGCGAAAAAGGAAATGGCTGAGATTAATTGCCATTAATTGGAGTAGGCGTGTTGTGTTCTTATTTCCTGGGGCCTTTCACTCAACATCGCCACTCCCACCATTTGCCCTACCACGCCGTAAACAAAGCCGACTAGCACTCATTTCCTCGGCATTCTTTCCCTCACAGTTAAACACATCCTATCTCGTCTGTGGCCGTTAAAATAGTGCGAGCCAACATTAATCAGAACAGCAGACAACATTTTGTCCATACACACAACACTGGTGAATTCATTTGCTGAAAAGCAAGCAGACGACTCTCAGTGAAAACACATCATTGGTTTTAAGGTTGGTTGGTTGTTGGAGTTTTATGTCCTGACAACATCTAAGGTCACATCTTGAGGGGTACAGACTTGTGACAGTGCACACTCATGGCAACGTTATAGTGCTGCCCGACTCGGAGAGCAGGCTAGTGGCAACATAACTGATATCCCACTCAATCACATTATCTTGTCACCGAGGCAACCAGTCCTTGCCATTTCCTAATAATGCTAGACGCCTGGCTAGGAAGTGACAACTAACAATTTTGTAAGTCATTGGTTTGACTCGACCGGAAATTAAACTCCCGACCTTCCGCATGCAAGGCTTGCGCTCTACTGATTCGGCCACTGCATTCAGTTCCAGTTTTAGGGAGTTGGGGGATTTCACTGATGGCTAGGCGACACTTCTCCCAAATTCATGAGCTATTTGAGTGAAGCTGATGGGTTTGAGGGTGGTACGGTGGTGGGGGAGGGGGAGGTGGGTGCGGGGGTGGGGGCGTGGGGGTGTTGAAGGGCAGAGATTCGCCCGAGCCTCCCTGGCATGAAATCCTCCAGCTACCTCCCATCACTATAATGGATACTGGGTGCGCGCCATAACGAGCTGTTTGCTGCCATCGCAGTGTTTGATGTAGAAGGCAGGGAGAGGGCGGGGGGCGGGAGGCGGTGGGTGGGGTGAGGAGGGCGGAGGCCCGTGGGCGGGGGTAGGAGGATGGTGGCGGAAGGCGAGGGGGGAAGGTGGTGGTGGAGGCCGGAGGGCGGAGGGTGGGGGCGGGCACGGGGGGCGGATCGGGTGGCGGGGGGTGGAGGGCGTGAGGCGGGTGGGGAAAGGGGGGAGCAGAGGTGGGAGGTGACGTGTGTTAAGGGATGGTACACTAGATCTATTAACCGGACGCGGTAGCGAATGGATAGAGCGCAGTATTCCTATGCAGAAGGCCGGGAGTTCGAAACAGAGCCGAGTCAAACCAATGACTTAACAAGTTGACACTTGTCGCTACCTAGCCTGGCATTCAGCATTAATATGATAAGACAATGGTGCTGGTGGCCTGGTCTCTCAGTGGGGCAGCACTATAAAGTAACCATGAGTGCTCACTGTCACGTGTTGCTACCCATCCTGATATGACATTCGATGTTGCTAGGACTTAAAACAACAACAAACAAACAAATATTATTCCTTCATACTATTTCACCGCATCAGTTAGGTAAAAATATCATGGATATTGTTCAATCATTGCAGCGGTACTAATTCCCTTCCAACTGTATGATTAATAATTGTGCAATATGACTGGTCTTGAATAGAATGGGTAAGACACAAACCGAAAGCGACCTATTTACGGATGACGTCACTAAAGTCCTATTAAATAGATATTTGCCGTGCGTTCCAGTTGTGTTTTCTTCATTGCATATACATCCGGGCACGGCACCAATATGCTTTGTTAATTGTATATATTCTAAATAGAACTTTCACATAGACATCCCCGGAAAACTTCTAGTATCTATCCGGTGTTTGTTACTTTGTTGTATTTTTACATCCTAGCAATATATAAAGTCATTTCAGGACTGGAACTAAATTGTGGTAAAGCACACTTATTGCAAATGCATTGTGCTCTCCCACTGGGAGACCAGGCTATGATCCGGTATCTAACTCAGTCACATTACCCTGATATTGAGGTAACCAGTCCTTGCCCTATCTTATTCATGTCAAGCTGTTGCTTGTTCCTTTTGCGGGTTTTGTCCCATCAACATATGAGTTAATTTGTTTGTTGGAGTGTCACAGCTTTGCAACATCTAAGGCAGGACGGGTACCAACTGGTGACAGTGCGTTCTCGTGGCACCGTTATAGTGCTGCCGTACTAGAACACCAGGCCGCTGGCACCATGACCCACTTTCCCAGTCAATTATAGTATCATGATACTGCCCTATCCAGTCCTTGCATTCGCCTAATAACATCAAGTGCCCGACCAGATAGCTACACATATCAATGGTGTAAGTCATCGGTTTGACTCGGGCGGGTTTCGAACACTCCAACTTCCAATAGCACACCTACATATTCAGCAAGAACATATCGTAGTATCTACAGCAGCGACATAAGTACATTTGCCTAGTGACTCAGCAAGTATGTAGTGTTAGTAAAACGAGACATATTATTGGTAACCATGTACCAATTGCTGCTCCCTGCTGTTGCTGCTGCCATCCTACCTGACTTCATATGGATAGAAGCGGCCATAGATTGAGCAAGCGCATGTACCTTCAATACATTACGGACAAGTCTATATGAGGAGATTCAAAAATTAAGATAAATATCAGAATCAAACCTTCAATAAATTTATTTTGATTACATACCTATTTTTTGTTCATTCTTCCGTAATTATTGGATCACAAGTGGAAATAGTGAGAATACATCTTTTAATTTAATTCAGTTTTTGAATATGCGTTTACATGGTTTTGTGCCTGAACTCCTCACTGGAGGACATTTCGCCGCGATTAGACATCCAGGGTGTGGCGCGTGGGGTGGGGGGGGGGGGGGGGCGCTTGCCCGGCAATTTACCCGACAGCTCGGAGTGAGGGGGGACTCCACCAATGCACAAAGAGGAAATATAGGATGTACCTGTTACCCTTGCATTTATACTTGTATAATGCTTTATACATGGTACATATATATATACGCAGACATACCCTTCCAACCCACCTCACCACACCTATCATCTCCTTTCAGTCCTATGCAATGGGACCCCCCTCACACCTCTCCCTCCTCCATCTCCACACGGAGTTATATTCTGCTATGACGCACATTACCTCCCAGGCCCTACTCATCTATCCTCCCATATTGTCGGCTACTGTCGGTGGCATTCCCAAAAACGAGGCAGTCACTGAATCACCTCGAGTATATTATATATATATATATATCTATATATGACCCTGTCTCAAAAGGTGATAACTAATTATTGTTGTGTCCATTTATTGATTGACATAAAGCAGCACAGAAACAGTTACACTGAAAGCACAAGGACATCTGCTTCAAATCAATATGTATTCTATTGGGACTACAAAACACCATATAACAAACTAATCAGTTTATCCTGAGCAAATGCATAAGCAGATAGTGTTTTGATTGTTACAGTGGACAAAGTTGTGTCCCATATTACTTATCACCTTTTGAGACAGGCTCATATGTATATATACTTCTGGTGATATATATATACACATATATATATATAATAATCAGGTGTGCTCAGTTTACTCTGCTGTATTTTAGGACCGGTCTTATAAACAGCCCCTTGACATTGAAGCTTGGCACGTGCAGGCAATTATGAATTGTCTACTGAGTGTACACTGCTAAAGCCAGATGGGATGGCCAAATGAGTGAGAGCGTCTGTCTCCCATGTTGGTAGATCATGGGATCGTGGGTTCGAATCCTGGTTGAGTCAAACCAATGACTTAAAAATTGATACTCGTTGGTTCCTAGCCAGGCGCTCGGCATTACTAGGAAAGGGCAAGGAGCAGTGGAATGATGAAGACCAGTCGTCTGCGACTGAAATTTCTCCTCCTTAAACAACTAATGTACCAACAACAAAAAAAGCTGGATAATATAATGGAAGCATAACTATGGTACCAGAGTTTTGGCATGCTTGCCAAAACTAATTTTCCATGTTTGCACTCAAAATACCTCAAAAGTTTACCATTTAAAATAAAAGTAAATTTGAACTAATGTAAAGTAGATACTAGTCATCGATCAAATAAATTTATCTCAGAAAATATACAGAAATTCAAAACCATCGGCCTGTGCAACTTTAAGCAATGGACATTTCAAGTCATATATAAAATGATGCTCCACTGGGAGATTGGGTGGCCAATAATGTGACCCGATATCCGACTTAGTCACATTATTCTGATACCAATCAACCCAGTCCTTACTCTATCCTATTCATGCCGAGTGTCAGCCTCGGTTGTTGTTGTTTGTTGTTGTTTTACGTCCTAGCAACATCTAAGATCATATCAGGAGGGGTACCGACTTGTGACAGTACGCAATCATGGTGACTTTATAGTGCTGCCCCACTGGAAGACCAGGCTGCCACCACCATGACCTGCTATCCCACTCAGTCACATTATCCTGACACTGAGACAACCAGTCCTTGCTGTATCCTAATAATGCCGAGCGCCTGGCTAGGAAGCGACAAGTATCAATTGTTAAGTCATTGGTTTGACTCGACCAGGTTTCGAACCCACAATCCCACGGTCTACCAACACGGGAGACGGACGGTCAAACTCATTCGGCCATCCCGTCTGGTAGGGACAAGCATACATTTTGTAGGTCATTGCTTTCACACGACCATGTTTCAAACCATAGGCCTACCAACCTGGGAAGCCGGCTAGTACTCATACCGATTCAGCCGTCTCGGCTGGTCCTGGATGCAGCAGTTTCGCTCACCAGGGCCGAACAAATTGGGTTTGTAGCCAAAGCCAGGCCAGGCCTAGTGAAATCGGATGGCCCCAGCAGGCCGGTAAGTGAATTGGCGAGGGAGGGGGATCTATTCAGTTACTCACACAGGCAATCCAAGGGGACATGCTTGTTCTGTTTGATTGCCAATAGCTAGCTGTGCAGACCGTGTATTCACTGATGGACACCTCATTGAATTTCATGAATGTTCTATGCTAGGAATAGTAGGATTCGCAACAAGGGCAGACATAACTGGCAAATTCAGGCAAACTAGATTACCATATGCGTCTGTTAGGGTATCTGATGGTGCATTGCCTTTAGAAATGCAGCGGGCTGGATGGCTGAATCGGAAAAGACCGCTGAATGGCTTCTCATGTGGGGGCTTCTGGGGTTGGGTATCGGCAAAGTCAATTGAATGACATGCACAATGAATACTTGTCGCTACCAAGCCTGGCAACAGCCATTACGATAATAGTGCAAAAGGCCGGTTTGCTCAGTAGCAGGATAATGTGACGAAGTGGGATAATGGGTCAGGTTAGAGATGGAACGGTCTTCTGGTTAGGAAGCACTATGCAGTCGCCAGCCATGCACACACTCAATGGTCATTGTCCATACGGGTTTGACCTTTGATGATAGTAGAATATATGAATGCAACATCATTCTTAGACATTTGTAGGATAGGGCATGGAGCAGTAGAACGAGGAAGACCAATCGTCCGCAATTGAAATTTCCACTGCTTAATCAAACTAATGTACAACAAAAAAAGCAGACATAATTCAAATATGTGTTTCTCCACTTTCAGAAAATTCGCTAGGAGCCGCAGGGATCGTCAAACTACAAACACCGGATCGAAATCTGCAGATTTGACCGGGTGAAACAGACGAAAAAGCTCAATAATGTTGTGTATCATTTCAAGAGTCTGCACAAATTATAATTTACATAAACTTATTAATACGATAACACTTGTCTTCAGTGACCCACTTGATCAGGGATTCCTTGCGACTTGCGGTAATTTGATTTCCAATGTACCAATTCGTTGTGTCCCATTTGACTGCCATTCCAATGTGAGGACACAAGTCGTGCCTGGACAATATTGGTCTCGATGCCGATGAGTCTGTTGACAGGTAGCACTGAATAGATATATATATGCTGGTTTTTATTTTTTATTTTTTTATTTTTTTATTTTTTATTTTTTTTTAATTTTTTTTAAATTCTGTCCATAGCATGTAAGCCTGGGTACCCAGGCTTGTTTTCAATGCTGGCCAGCTGTAGTGTTGGTGTTGTCTTACCAAACAGTAGCTGCTGATAAGTTATTTGATTGTCTGCATTTCAGTAGCAGATAGATAGTATGTTGGTACGTTTAGTAGCCTATGTTAGTTTTGTTGGGCCCTCTTGGCATTATATTTTTGTTCTATTCTTATTACTATGTTAGATGTTTTCTGTATCATCTCCGGTTTCCATGTTACTCATTAGTAGATGATTATACTAGTACCAAAATACATACCATAATATGGGCAATAAATGTTATTAATTCAATACTGCGCAAGTTGCATAATATAATGGTTTCGAGAAGTATATATTAAATCCAAGGTTTGTACTTCTACCTTTCTTTAGCATGAAGTAAAGGGTTTTCATTGGTCAAGTTATTTGACGTAGAATTATGCGGATTCATTGAGGAAGGAAGATGTTACAGGGGGAAGGGAGGAGGAAGAAGGGAGGAGCGATGAGAGAGGAGGAGCATGGAGAAAGGAGAAGGGAGGTGGCAGGAGTCAGGAAGGAGGATGGAGGAGAGAGGAAGGAGGAGGATGACGGATGAGGGAGGTGGGGGAGTCAGGACGCAGGAGGGAGGAGTGAGAATGTGAGGGAGGAGAGAAAAGGGAGGAGCAAGGAGCAAGGAGCAAGGAAGAAGGAGGGAGGAGGTAGGAATGAGGAGGGATGAAGGAGGAGGGAGAAGGAGGAGATATGAAGTTACTTGAAGTGACAAGGATCAAATTTAGGGAGGAAGGGGATGGGCAGGCGGACGGGGAACAAAGGATAGGAGGTGACAGAGAGGAGTGAGAAGAGGCGAGGGGGGGGAGGAGGATGGTGGAGGTGATGGAGGAGGGACTGAGAGGAGGGGAGAGCGCGGGCCGACGGAACAGGCGAGGGAGGGTGGAAGAGAGAGGAGATAGGAGGAGAGCGAGGGGGTCGATACCCACAGCAGGTCTTTAAGGAATCCATTTTATTTAAGAGGAACAAGGTCCTTTTTGGTCACAAAAGTGGTCACCATTACTATCAAGGATTCCAGAGTAATTATGCATGTTACGAGAACATGGGTAATTGAATATGTATGACCGACATCTTATTTCGCTTGGATACAAAGCATCTATTCTATTTATAGACCAAGGCCGGCCGCTGCACCGTCGCCAACACCTAGCGTAAGAGTTTGATATTAAGCAACTAGCCACCGGTTTGATTCACTTTCACCTCGACTGCGGTTCATTCAACATCTTCTCCTAAGCCTTTCGTTTTAAGCCATCCCACCCACCCATACTGTTATATTCGGTGGGGTCAAGTTCTGTAAGCCTTGAAATCATGACACTACACTATAAAAACAAGACAATAATAAATCCCAATATTAAATTCTGTCGGTCTTCTCGTGTTTTCAATTATGTTTGTACATGGGATGGGTGGTGCTGGTGGTGGTACACAATATATACAAAACACAAGCCGAAAGCCTCCACCGAGCACTCCATATTTAGCCACAAAGGAAACCGCCCACTGAGCGAAAGACCAAATCTAAACCTGAAAACAACCCAAAAGATTAACTACATTAAAGAAAATTAAAACCATACTCAACAACAAATGGTCATTCCACAAAACCACCCGCCGAAAAAGGAACGAAATTCAAAATTAAAAAGGCAACGCCCAAAGGATTCCTCAACAGACATTCGTTGATTTTGTTAATACCGTGGCTTTCCCACTTGTGCGCTGTCAATGTCAAGGAATCGATTGCCCAGTGATGCCGTATGCCATTGCAGGTTAAGCCTCCGTCATCCGATAAGGGCATCACATATCCAAAGCCGAAACATTTAGCTAAATATGATCCTACATATTCCACTTCGATACTGGTGGGCTTAAAGAATGGGTGTACAAACTATGGAGCTGGGATGGTTAAGGCTACATACTCCGATAAGAGCATATTCCTTAAAGAATTGGTGTATAAACTATGGAGCTGGGATGCTTAAGGCTACATACTCCGATAAGAGCATATTCCTTAAAGAATGGGTGTATAAACTATGGAGCTGGGATGGTTAAGGCTACATACTCCGATAAGAGCATATTCCTTAAAGAATGGGTGTATAAACTATGGAGCTGGGATGGTTAAGGCTACACACTCCGATAAGAGCATATGCCTTAAAGAATGGGTGTATAAACTATCGAGCTGGGATGGTTAAGGCTACATACTCCGATCAGAGCATATTCCGTAAAGAATGGGCGTATAAATCATCCAGCTGGGATGGTTCAGATGAGTTGAGTGTCCGACTCCAATGTTGGTAGGTAATGGGTTTCAAAGCTATGGGTTCCAACCCTGGCCGAGTCAAATCGATGACTTAAGCTTGTATTGTTGTCTCTACCTAGCCTGGCATTCAGCATTACAAGGATACAGCAAGGATCATAGGAACGGGAAAGACCGATTGTCCATGATTGACATTTTGCGTCCTTAATTTACTAATTATACTAAAACAAGAAAAGAAAAATATCAAACATTTACTATGCAATATCAAATTAATTATATCCAAAACTAATCCTTTTCAAAATATAATGCAGACTACAGACAAATATACCATATTGAGCAAGATAATATCCATAACAAAGACAACAATTGCAGAGACTAACACACATATATAATTACGCAATCTTAAATCAAACTAACCATTTAGCTTCTGAGCCAGTGAGATTTAATGCAATGGAGCGAGCTGTGTTAAGTATGACACTATCTTATCTAATATCAGTGGTAAATGAACCTGAAGCTGACATTCCCATTAATTGATTCACAACAATGCTTTAATATAAATATTAGCCATGGATCCCTCCTCCCCAGGCTGTTGATGATTCATGCAACCAGGAAGACCTAATACTAATAGCAGTGTTGTTGTCCTCGTGGGATGGTAAGGGCGAGTTTGCTCTCAATATAAGTGTGTCCATTGCACCTACTACCACAATTAAGTAAGTAAATGGTGTTGGCGGTTTTCACGCTATCCCCACAATAAAGGCCATTCCATATCATTAAATCTAATTTCAAACATCTTTAAGATAAATGAGGTGATAGTTCTTTAACCAAATCAAACATATTGTGTGTGTGTTGGGGTGGAGCTGCACCAACGTCCAATTTCCCCATATTTCCCCTAAATCTTTAACGTTTCTCGACGCTTAAAATTGTATTTTCAACACTGATGGGTCGCCGGGAGAAGCGTCGTAGTATGACAGGCCCATTAGCGTTCTCCTTCACACTGGTGGCTATGCATACGGATTCACTGAACCGCGGAATTTGTGTTTGTTTTAATCAAAGGGGCATTTGTTCCTCAAGCCGGAGAAATACAACTCTTAAGCTCTGGTCACGTAGCCGTTAATAGACATAGGTGAACATAGTGGAGGCTAACGTAGTTGACAATAGTTGAACATAGTTGAATGTACCGGTATCCATACTTGTCCTTGATAACAACTTGGTAATAACCTGGGTGAGCCGTGATCTCTGATTTAATTTGTGGACATGTTCAAAAGAGCGGTACGTCAGAGGCTGAATTTGCATCCGTGATGCTAACATACTGTGGTGAAGTCAAACATAGTAGAATGTACCTCTTAATGTACTCTAGCATACTCGAGCATACTCTAGCATACTCTAGTGTACTTTGACCTGCACAAAATCATGGCTGTTCCACATTGTGGATGCTGTGGTCGCATAGACGTTAGTGGACATAGTTGAACGTAATTGAATGTAGTGGAGGCTAACGTAGTTGAAAGTAGTTGAACTTAATTGAATGTAGTTGAACATACCAGCATCCATACCATAACGTATTTATCTGTATCATTTTGTGGCTCATCAACCAAAAGCTGCCATACCTTAACGTATTTCAATGTAGTTAAACACACTTACACCACGTTTGACCCACGTTAGCCTCACCTACATTCCCCTACATCCACTAATGGCTATGTGATCATGTCTTCCTCTTATTCATTTTGTGTAGTTCAACTATAATATATATATCCATATATACCCACACATATATATATATATATATATATATATATATGTCTTCGTCGCTCCAATAGCATTGCATTAGGTATGTGTAGTAACGGCGGGGACAGGGTTAACATAGACAGCAGTATAGGACAAAGGTAGCTGTACAACATTGCTTACAATGAGGCAGCTCCTTCAGCGGCCAGGCAGTCTGTGTTTCGACGTGTACCACCCCCATGGGGCGGACAGCAGCCAATCAGTTGCCGCATTTGTCCGTATCCGATGGCTATGTATAGACTTCAAAGCGCACCTGCATAGTACTTAACAGCTCCGTGATGGCTGCCGACCATCACTGCCTTCTAGGGATGGCGGCGGGAGGCAGGCGGCAGGTGGCCGGGCCCCCGGGATGAGGACCGCGGGAGGTAGGGAGGGGGGGAGGCCGGGAGTGGGGAGGGAGTTTATGTGGGGCGGATGAAACAGCTCAGCAAGGCAGGGGAGAGCAGCACGGAGGCAGGCAGGCGGCGGCAGCAGTCAGCATCTCGGCCGGCCTCTCCCGCCCTCCCCCCCCCCGCGCCCTTCCCGCAGTCGCCCTTCCCGCTCTCCCTCCCCGCACACCGCCCGCCCTCCTCCGCTATCCGCCAGCGTGCTGCCGGAGCGGGCTATCCCCGGCCACCGCCGCCGCCGCTACAGCCGCCGCTACCGCCCAGCCACACACTGCCTTCCCACACGTCGTCAGATTGTGCTGACGCTTCACATTTCTGAATGCCGTCCCTGTCTGCACGCGTGTAGGGAGGAGAGAGAGACAGAGAGGGACAGCGACAGATAGTGAGTTATGGAGATAGTGAGAGACAGGGTCATACCGAGATAATCGTTGGTTGTTGGCGTATTACGTCCTGGCAACATCTGAGGTCATATCCGGATGTGTACCGACTTGTGACAGTGCACACTTCTGGTGACTACGGGTATTATAGTGTTGCCCAAATGGAAGACTAGGGCCGCCAGCACCATCACCTGATATCGCACTGGGTCACATTATCCTGACACTGAAGTCCTTCCGCTATCCTAATAATGCTGAGCGCCTGTCTAGGAAGTGACAATTATCAATTTTTAAGTCATTGGTTTGACTCGACTAGGGTTCGAATCCCCAATCTACCAAAACGGGAAACGGATGCTCAACTCATTTGGTCATCCCGTCTGGTATTTGACAGAGAGTGGGAGATGGTGATAGTGAGAGATAGAGTGATACCGAGATAGTGAGATCGAGAGACGAATAGAGACAGACAACTGATAATGACAGCCTCAATGATACACACAGGCCGGCTCAGATAAATGATACCAAGAGAGGCAGACACTTACTAATGAAAAGCACACAGGCCAGGTTAGACAAATGAGGCACAGAGACAGCTGGACAGGCAGAGTGAGCCATAGAGAAGCACTGACGTACAGATGCACTGACATACTTACAGAGACAGGACGAGGCTTTAAACTGCATAGATACACTTCAGGATTCCTACAGATTCATGGCGAGACAGAGACTTCAAGATTATAGCCAGACATAAACCATTATTTATGTATATATACTTAACTATGTATATATACATATATGTTCTGAAAGGGAGCATAGTGACAGTTGGCTCACGACGTATAGGAGGCGGGGGAGGAGAGAATGCCCACTCCACAGTGAATAACATGGAAGTCATAGTGGTTAGAGAGAAACATTAAGGGGCTGCCGTTATTTATATCCACATAATAAATTATATAGTACATATGACTAGAGCACATAGGCAGACAGTGGGACAGAGAGGGAAATATACATCCATAGAGAGAATAAAATACATCATATACTTCAAGATTCCTAGATATATTGCGATATATAGTGAGACGTTGACATTTGTGGCGAGGCATAGAGTAAAAGTGATATAAATAGACAAACATTGACATTCATAAACAGACAGAGCGAGATTTAGAAGAGGGAACGAAGATAGAGAGACATGCAGACATATACCCTGACAGGCAGGGCTAGAAGAGAGGATGAAGATAGAGAGTCAGGCAGACACACACCCTGACAGGCAACGCTAGAAGAGGGGATGAAGATAGAGAGTCAGGCCGATATACACCCTGACAGGCAGCGCTAGAAGAGGGGATGAAGATAGAGAGTCAGGCAGATATACACCCTGACAGGCAGGCCTAGAAGAGGGGATGAAGATAGAGAGTCAGGCAGACATACAGCCTGACAGGGAGCGCTAGAACAGAGGATGAATATAGAGAGTCAGGCATACATACACCCTAACATGCAGGGCTAGAGGAGGGGATGAATATAGAGAGTCAGGCAGACATACACCGTGGCAGGCAGGGCTAGAAGAGGGAATGTATATAGAGACTCAGGCAGACATACACCCTGACAGGCAGGGCTAGAAGAGGGGATGAAGATAGAGAGTCAGGCAGACATACACCCTGACATGCAGGGCTAGAAGAGGGGATGACTATAGAGAGTCAGGCAGACATACACCCTGCCAGGCAGGGCTAGAAGAGGGGATGGATATATAGAGTCAGGCAGACATACACACTGACAGGCAGAGCTAGAGGAGGGGATGAACATAGAGAGTCAGGCAGACATACACCCTGACAGGCAGGGCTAGAAGAGGGGATGAAGATAGAGAGTCAGGCAAACATACACCCTGACAGGCAGGACTAGAGGAGGGGATGAAGATAGGGAGTCAGGCAGACATACACCCTAACAGGCAGGGTTAGAAGAGGAGATGAATATAGAGAGTCAGGCATACCTATACCCTGACATGCAGGGCTAGAAGAGGGGATGAAGATAGAGAGTCAGGCAGACATACACCATGTCATGCAGGGTTAGAAGAGGGGATGAATATAGAGAGTCAGGCAGACATACACCCTGACAGGCATGGCTAGAAGAGGGGATGAAAATAGAGAGTCAGGCAGACATACACGCTGACATGCAGGGTTAGAAGAGGGGATGAATATAGAGAGGCAGGCAGACATACACCCTGACAGGCAGCGCTAGAAGAGGGGATGAATATAGAGAGTCAGGCAGACATTCACCCTGACAGGTAGGGCTAGAAGAGCGGATTAATATAGAGAGTCAGCCAGACATACACCCTGACATACAGGGCTAGAAGAGGGGATGAAGATAGAGAGTCAGGCATACATACACCCTGACAGGTAGGGCTAGAAGAGCGGATTAATATAGAGAGTCAGGCAGACATACACCCTGACAGACACGGCTAGAAGAGGTGATGAAAATAGAGAGTCAGGCAGACATACACCCTGACAGGCAGGGCTAGATACGGATCCACAGAACATAACAGACAGACAGAACACATATATCCAGAAATATGAAAGTTTTTCTTCGTTTGGTTTGTTGGAGTTTTACGTCCTAGCAACATGTAAGGGTGTAGCAAGGCGGATACGGACGTGTGTCATTGCAGACTCACGGCGACTTTTATAGTGTTGCCCCACTGGGAGATGTAGATAGAGAGCGGTAGATGGATAGATAAAAATGGATTGAGTTTGCATAAATTGTTCTGACGCGTATTATTCCTGCCTGTTCTTGTATGTATCTTGATATATTTGTGTGAGTGTGCTAAAGTGCATTGTTATGGTTGTGTGTTGGAAGCACTGGTCGCATCGTTGGTGGTGGTGCTGGCGGTGGTGGTGATGGTTGTGGTGGTGGTGATGATGGCGGTGGCGGTGGTGGGGTGGCAGCAGTGGTGATGGATGGTACAGTAGCGTCCGTGGCGAAGGATTATGTGAATTCCTGCACGGGTGGGTGGGTGTTGTTGTGGGTGTGCGTGTGGGTGTGGGTGTGGGTGTGGGTATGCTTGCTTTATGGTATGTCTGCATACGTTGGTGGGTGTGTGGGTGTGTGGTTGGGAGCACTGGCGCATGTTTCGCTGAAGTTGAAATGTTGATGTGTGTATATGTGTGGATGATTCTCTGGCTATCATAGTGGGTGTGGATGTGGGTGTCAAAGTGGTTGTGGGCTTGAGGCTGGAGGTGGGTGTGGATATGGGTCTGGATGTGGTTGTGGGTGTGAGGCTAGAGGTGGGTGTAGGTGTGGGTGTCAGTAAGGGTGTGGGCATGGGTGTTGGTGAGGGTATGAGTGTGGGTGTGAGTGTATGCATAGGTGTGGGAGTGGGTGTGGATGTGGATGTAGGAGTGGCTGTGGGTCTGGGTTAAGGTGTGGGTGTAGACATGGGAATTCGAATGGGCATGGGTGTTGATGACGGTGTGGGTATGAGTGTGGGTGTGAGTGTAGGTGTTGGAGTGGGTGTTGTTGTAGGTATGGCTGTGGGTGTTGGTAAGGGTCTGGGTATGGGTGTGGGTGTGAGTGTATGTGTAGGTGTTGGAGTCGGTGTTGTTGTAGGTATGGTTTTGGGTGTTGGTGAGGGTGTGGGTATGGGTGTGAGTGTGAGTTTAGCTCTAGGTGTTGAAGTGGGTGTGGATGGTTATGGGTGTGGGATGGAAGTAGATATGGAGGTGGCAGTATGCATGGGTGTGGGTGTGGCTTTCGGTGTAGGGCAGAGTCCTTATGGGTGTTCATCCGAGTGTGTGTGTGACTATTTGGATATATATCACGCCTTTGGGTTATAACCCAACTTGGCTTGGCTTCGGTCAATAATCAATTCACAACCAGTCGGGTTCCGAACCCCATAGTTGGCAATGATTGCCTTCTACAGTTTCACATTTTCGGAATCTCCCTAAATTACCCTCAACTAAGCTACCCACGCTTATCGCGTCGCATTTCGACCTAACTTCCCCACGTTGTGTTCTGTAATCGGAAAGACCAGTCCCCCTTTGCTGACAACAGCATGAGTCATTGGAAAACAAATACTGCAGTAAAACAACAGAAGACTGCTTCGCCTCCAGTACCATTTGATTCATTGACTGACCGGATGTATGAAAGCTTACTTCAGACAACAAAACAATCTTCTGTAGGTATAACAATTACTGCGACGAATTTGTCCTAAAATAGGAACAAATTGGGGAGAGGCTATTTATGGAATCACTAGTATGTACTTTGACGTCACTTATTCTCTTATCATATGTATAGAGATATGCATATGAAATGCTTGCATATATGTATACATACAGAGACATATTTGATTATAACGAAATATTTCAATTGATAATTTGTTGTAAGCATGTATTTTGCATAAATATAACCTTTAACTTGATGTAACATTGATTGTTCCGCTGGAAGATCAAGCGTTAGGGAAGCCATATGTACTCACCCTACTAGATACTGTGCTTAGATAGAAATCAAATCACATCAGACCATAACTACTTCACTTTCTTAATATCTCATCAGCTAATTTCAGAAAATCTCTGTTATCAGATGTTGCCTCCTCATTTGATTGATTGATTGAAGATTTATACTGCATATCAATATCATGGATAAGTCTGAATAGACTTGTTTTCACCATTAGACAGTTTGTCGATAGAAAGCCCGAGCCTACACTTTTAAGGGATTTTTAACCTGTCACACCACATAGACATGGTATGAGAGCAACTGGCCTTTGATGACGCTGTAAGTTATACACAGCGGTGGAAATCCAAAGTGGCAGAGGTGGGGGCATGGGGAATCGAACCACCGACCTTCAGATTAGGAGGCCGACCTAGAAAAAAGTCAGACACTCTAACCACTCTGCCACAGAGAACACCATCAATGCTACTCCCAACCCATGAGGTTACACATAGAATAGTATTTACTAACCAATCCCCAATATTTCACATGCCCATCAGCTCCAGTCACATTGTATATTGGGGTCATAAATCGGGCTAATTTGCCTCCTTCTCTCATCTTACACGACCTTTTTATATTTGAGGATTTTGGTAAACATTTTCTCCTTAGAATGTATCCCTTTTATAAGTGTATGGCACTTTTATATTTGTCGTTGGCATTACCTATTTTTTCAGTATAAATCTTAATGTGCAGAGTAATCCTTTCAAGATGTGTCCTTTCTCGTCTGTACTTGGAACTGAGAGATTGCAGATTAGAACAATGTATTAAATATGGACCTAATAGCTTATTGGTGATTTGTGTTTGCTGGATAATCATGGAAGATATATGTTAGTGATACCATCTTGGCTTTACTCGAATATTGGCAGTAGTGTACCCAACTGTCTTCTGGTTACAGAAAGAGAGGGTGCCCTCGTCTTCGGTTCAAGGATACCATCAAGAAAAACCTGAAGCTGAGAGACATTAAGAACGACTCCTGGACATCACTCTCACAGCAGAGAGGTAAATGGAGTGTGGCTGTCAAGTAATGAAAGCAGTCTTTGTCGCATCGCAACCGACATCATGATGATTATGATGTACCCAAGTATGCTACTATATGCAATTCTTTATATATTGAATTAAATTGAAGGTTATTTACATTAAAATATGGTAAGTTGATTTTGGTTGACAAGCCCCAAGGAGGTACTCCGTCTGCCTGTTCACTCCAAAATAACTACCACATGTACTGATTGCTACTAACCAAATAGGGACTCCAGGTTCTAACCAGATATGAGATTCTGCAGAATAAATACTGGGTTCGGATAGGTTAAATTCCTAGTGCGAATAATCTTCACCTACAAGATAATCATGGTAAATCTATGAAAGAAGTGAGTAGTTGATCAGTGTCTTCATGAGGACGGTATTAACAAATATTCAATAATTATATACAGTATATTTAAACAAATACCATTTAAATACAGTATATCCTTAATGGAATGGGTCTTTTTTATGTTGATAGGAATGTGCTATGTGGTGCATTGTGTGACAGACGTGACGGTGGATGAGGAGGAAGATGAGCTGGTAGAGTGGCTTGAAGTGTGGCTGGAAGGGTGGGGGAAGGGTGGTTGGAAGGGTGGGTATAAGGATGGTTGGGATGGTGGTTGGAAGTGTGGCTGGAAGAGTGGTTGAAAGGGTGGTTGGAAGGGTGGGAATACTGATGGTTTGAAGGGTGATTGGAAGTGTGACTGGAAGGGTGGTTCGAAGGGTGGTTCGAAGGGTGGTTCGAAGGGTGGGCATAAGCATGGTTGTAAGGGTGGTTGGAAGTGTGGTTGGAAGGGTGGTTGGAAGTGTGGCTGGAAGCATGGCTAGAAGGGTGGGTGGAAGGATGGCTGGAAATGTGATGGAAAGGGTGGTTGGAAGGGTGGCTGCCGATGCAAGGTCAATGTCCCACTGACAGAGCACTGACCGGCTTGTCATGGGTGAGGTTATTCCCTCCCTCAAACCCTTACCGCGTCAAACCAATGACTTACAAAATTGATACTTGCCTGGCACTCAATATTAATAGGATAGGGAAAAGGGCTGGGTCTATTAGGACTATGTGACTGAGTGGGATATTAGGTCATGTCTTGATCTTCCAGTGGGGCAGCACTGTATATTTGGCGTAATGGACACTGTCACAAGTCACGCCCTGTCCTGATATTACCTTAAATGTTGTCAATTTATAAAGCACAAATATACAAGCATTGTGACATTGAGTCAGGAAGTCCTGTCCCTCTCCTAGTCACCAATTACAACGCACACTTTTTAAATCATCGGGTGCAGAGGCCTAATCGGAGGAGCGCGGGCCTAATGTGTGGAAGGTCTGAAGTTTGGTTCTCAGTCGAGTCAAAGCAATGACTTTAAAATTGATACTTGTCGCTTCCTAGCCTGATACTTGGCATTAGTAGGATAAAGCAAGGACTGGTTAGCTCAGTGTCAGGATAATATGACTGATTGGGATATCAGATTGTTGTGCCGGCGGCCTGGTTTCCCAGTGTGGTAGCACTATAAACTTGCCATGCATGCACACTGTCACACATTGGTACCTGTCCTGATATGACCTTATATGTTGCCAGGATGTAAAACTCCAACAACCAATCAACCAATCATTTTTTAATTGAGCCTAGTATTGCCGACTGGAAACACTACACAACAATAACTCTGACACCATAATAAGAAATCCCTCTCCTCTGGCCTCTTGTATTTGGAATCGTGATCGGAAAATGTCTGGTGCTCGATGCTCATTGATATAGATAACAGTAATATGTCTCACTGCTGATGGGAAATACCTGGGCTTGGAGTCTTCTCGGAAACTATACATTATTGAACAGACCCATCATCTCAATGATTGATGAGCATCCGCCTACTTTGCCTTGAGCCTGGATTTGTTTCTCTCCTTTCCCTCTACATAAATCCCACTAACGTTGTGACTTTTTTATCTCTCCTCCCCTGATCTCCTATGCACATTAAACTGCCTACTGCCTTCCCACTGTATCCACCAATCCAAACAAAAGCATGACCCTCCTCTCTCCCATTCTCATACCTACTATCTACATCCAATTTCCTACCACCTATTGTTATTTTTTTGCTATTCGTGTACTGTGCTACTATTTTCAAAGGTGTCTTTTTGGGTGTACACCGATATTATTTTGGCACATTTTCACTTTAAATTCCTTCGATCTTATGTCTTCAAAATGAAATGTACTCCAAAGTAATATCGACTAAATAATTACTCTCCACATTTAGCGATGTAACATAAAATAGCATAATCTCAAAACCACTCGAATAAGCAACTTTAACTTAAAAGTGAATGATATCCATTCATATTAAATTACAGAAAATTGTCAGCCTATTCAAGTGGTAGCATTGTTAGATAGTCCTTCATTTGTCGAATGTGGACCGAATATATTAACTAAGTGTGACTTGCAACATTGTGGTGTTCTCTGTGGCGGAGTGGTTAGAGTGTCTGACTTTTTTCTAGGTCAGACTCATAATCTGAAGGTCAGTGGTTTGATTCCCCGTGCCCCCACCTCTGCCAATTTGGATTTCCACCACTGTGGATAACTTACAGCGTCATCAGAGGCCAGTTGCTCTCATACCATGTCTATGTGGTGTGGGAAGTTAAAAATCCCTTGGGTCGGTAAAATTGTAGGCTCGGGCTTTCTATCGATAAACTGTCTAATGGTGAAAACAAGTCTATTCAGGCTTATCCATAATAGGCAGTATAAATCTTCGAGAAAAAAAAGAAATAATCTCAGAAGCTGAGACAGTAAGAACAACAAGTTGTGAAATGTCACTCCTCTTTGTAATGCTATGGACTTTGCCCAATGGTTACTGAATGTATGCGATGGCTGTTGACATTGGGAATTCCCCTGCACACACCCAGAGACTTGTCCCAGTATTGCCAGGTTGATCGATTGATTGAATGGAGTTTCCCCCCTTAGCAACATTAACTGGCATATCAGGATAGCACATACAGCTGCTAGCGCTATGCTACTTCCCGACGGGATCTATAGTTTTACATTAGTAGTCTGCACTGACCTGTGAGATGAGGAGCCACATAGACAGGTAGGCGGTGATAAGGTATTTGAACCAGTGAGCCTAGGTAGTGTAATGGCTAGCATGATATTGATTAACTTACTGGCACCAGAATGCCAAAAACTGTGGCTTTGAATCCTGTTTTAGGCAAAATGCTTCACATTTGGATCGTCTTGACAACACTAGTGGTGCTAAGACCAGGATCACATTCAAGCTATGAGATGTATGGTTATGTTAGTGAACCTGTGTATGTATATATGCAAGTGCATTGCCTGTATGTACATAATAGTAAGCATTACATGGGTTATGGATAAACGACAATGACGAGACTCACACTTCCAGGAGGGCGAGTGTAGTTGTCTGCCCTGACCTATCAGGAAAGGAACTACATAGACAGGTAGGCCTGGGTAAGGTGATTGCATCATGGAGACTAGTGGGTGTAATGCTAAGCATGCTGCCCCGGAATGATAAGAAGTATGGGTTGGGATCTTGGTCTAGCCGCAATATTTCCCATTGTCATCACCCTCACGACATTATCCTGGCACCCGGAGGCAACCAATCATTCATTATCCTATCCTAGGTAGGCCACTTGCTCTTTGGTACAACACTAAGGAGAATTGTTTGTAAGCTTTTTGCCCGAATCAGCCATGGATGCCACACAACATCTGGATTATGAATCACAGTCTATCCCTTCTTGATGTTCCAACCGATGTGCTAATGCCTCAAAACACACACCATTCCTTAAAGTAATACATAGTCTCATAACAAATCAAATTTGTAAAAAAAACTACACAACATTGTATCTAGATTTGAACCTCTATATTCAACTTGGACACTGATCCACTTATTAAGCAATATCCCATTCAGTCACATTATTCTGACAGTGAGCTAACTAGTCTTTGGCTATCCAATAATCTTGAGTGCCAGGCTAGGTAGTGGGAAGTATAACTTGTGTAAGTCATTACTTTCACAAGGTCAGGTTCCAAAACTCCTGACAGAGCGACCGTCTCCCATGCTGGTAGATCGTGGGGTCTGGTTTCGAACCCTGGTCGAGTCAAACCAATGACTTAAAAATGTATACTTGTCGCTTCCGAGCCAGGCGCTTGGCATTATTAGGACAGGGCAAGGACTGCTGTGCTCAAGATAATGTGACTGGTGTCTGGATAATGTGACTGAGTGGGATACCAGGTCATGGTGCTGGCGGCCTGGTTTCCCAGTGGGACATCACTATAAAGTCGCCATGAGTGCACACTGTCACAAGTCAGTACCCATCCTGATATTACCTTAGATGTTGCTAGGATGTAAAACAACAAACAAACAAAAAATCATTCCATAAGGGAAGAGACTGCGTCAGAGAACAAAATGAGCGACCAGTCGAACATGGCCCATGTGAGACAGGTGTACTTTGGTGCATGTTGGTTGTTAGCAATGTGCGCATGCGTCTGCATGTGTGAGTGCGTGGTGGAGGTGTGATTAGGTGGCGGTGACTAATACTAGGCGAATGCATGCCGGTAGGTGTGGGCGTTAGACAGGTGGCAGTTGGACAACACAAAGGTGGAGTCACCCCTCAGAGCAGGCATTGTTTGCAGTGTGTGGTAGACAGTGCCTGAACCAATGGCCAATACACCAATCAGCCAGTGTATGACATTTAATATGTTTTACCCGGTTCCAAATATGACAGTACTATTTCGAACCGGAAAAACTGCATAATCTCAATAAAATATCATATTTTGAAACAAAGCACTTACCTGACCTTGATCCTACATATCAACGTTATATAACCTATCACTCACTGCCTGGCCATTTTGGTACTTGTTAGATTGAATGGAGACTGAATGCTCAGGTATCAAATCAATCAGAATTATTAATCCTCTCACAAGCTTCCTATGCCCCCGAAAATTCTGAAGCATGCTAGAACCCACATGCCATGACCTAAAGTGAAATATATGTACGATGGTAACCATTCAAATAAATTATGTCACGTGTTGCGAGATACTGCGACATACATGTATTCCTCTAACCATTCAAACGTCTTAACTCACCATTTTCCCACACTGCTCGACTTGCAGTGTCCCACTCCAACATATCTGTACAACCACAAACACCCCACCCCTCAATCTGGTGACCTATTGGGACATACACAGAACATCTTGGTGTTAGTTGGAGGTTTACGTCCTGGCAACATCAAAGGTCATATCAGGACACTTACCGACTCGTGACAGTTTGAACTCACGGTGACTTTATAGTGCTGCCCCTCTGGGATACCAGGTCGCTGGCACCATGACATAATCTCCCACTCAGTCACATTATCCTGATACTGAGCTGACAAGTCCTTGCCGTATCCTAGTAATACAGGACGCCAGGCTAGGTAGTGACATGTATCAATCTTGTAAGCCCTTGCTTTGGCTCGATCTGGAATTGAACTCCAGACCTTCTGAACAGGAAGCCGTTGCTCGACCGATTCGGCCACCGGGTCCGGTCGTACATAAAACATTAACCGTTATCACCAGCTACCAGTCCCAATCCCTGGATCCAATTCAATATCACACTCAGACCATGACCTACTTCTACGTGTATCTGGTCTTCACCCAAGGCGGAGAGACCAGACGGGATTGTGGAATAAGTTGAGCGTCCGGCTCCCGTGTTGGTAGATCGTTGGATTTGACTCCCACACTTTGAAACCCTGGTTGAGTCAAACCAATGATTTAAACATTGATACCGATTGGTTCCTAGTCACGCGCATGGCATTATTAAGATAGGGCAAGGACTGGTTGACTCAATATCAAGATAATGTGACTGAGTGGGATATCAGGTCATGGTGCAGGTGGCCTGATCTCCCAGTGGGGCAGGACTATAAAGCCACCATGAGTGTGCTCTGTCACAAATTGATACCCACCCTGATATGACCTTAGATGTTGCCAGAACGTAAAACTTCAACAAACAAGCAACCAACCGAACGTGGAAATAACCACAGTGGGCTCAGACCAATGACAATGCTTCACTCTCCAAGCACCTACATCTACTCCCACACATGCTGGTGCTACTTCTTCCCATCCCAAACATACGCACCTACAATTAGTACAAACCATCTCAATCTAACCATGAAGTACCTGTCACACTAGGCCTATTTGGCACCGGCCGCTCCTGTGCTAAGGAATACCCAAACTCAGGTGGAATTGGGAAAATTAAATGCCATTTGGTAACAAGTATTCTAGTTGGGTTCCTGATTATATTTAGTAAATAGGATTAACAATGATTCGGCTAATGCTTATATAGTAATGTATCCAATGTACGCAGATGAATGTTTCAATAATCTTTCCGCATTAATACTTCAGATTTTTCCAGATTACTCTTTCTACTAATGTTTCCACATGAAGAGTTCAGGCGCAAAACAATGTAAACACCAATCCAAAAATTGAGATAAACATTGGAATCAAACCTAGAAAAGGTCGATTCTTTTATATTCCTACTGTTTTGTTCATTGCCCCATAACCATGTGACCATATGAACAGTGGAATTAGTGAGAATTAACATTATTTTCAGGTAACAATCTTTTATTTAAACTACATGTTTGGATTGGCGTTTACATGGATTTGCACCTAAACTCTTCACATTATTGTTTCGAATATTTACAGATGCAGGTTCCCAATAATACTTTTAGATTAATATTTCCAATAAGCGGTCTACATCGATATTTCAAGCGATGGTTTCACATTAATGTTTCCAATAATATTTCCACACTAATATCTGCAAATAATATTTCAGCACAAATAATATTTCAGCGTTGAAGTTCAAATAATGTTTCCACATTAATGCTAACATTAATATATACACAATCTTTCGAAGTACTCTTTCAACATTAATGCCTAGAAATAATCATCCCACCATTAATCTTACGGATGAAGTTTCCACATTAATGCTTCTTAATTGTTGTGCACACGGACGACAGAAACACAATTTGAATTGTCACCAGGAATATTCCCCTATTAATCTAAACCACTTTAAGAATATGCGTCAACATAAATAAAAGCGCAGCCATCTTAAGCAGTGAATAATCTGTATGAATTATACACTCATGGGAATATATGAAGAGTTCAAACGCAAAAAGCCTGTTACGGTCAATCCAAAAATGTAATTAAATTAAAAGACGTTTACATGCAGGTTATTCTACTCATCACTAATTCCCCTTTGCTTGTGATAAAAATGTTATGGATAAATAAATCACCAAATAGGAACATAACAAATTAACCTTTTAAGAGCTCAACTACAATGTTTATCTCAATTTTTGGATTGGCATTTATATATGGGGGTTTGCGCCTGAGCTCATCATTATATTCTCATATATGTATAAAGATCAGTCAGTGACTTTGAACAGACGCAAAGAAAACACACTTTCAAAAAGTGGGGAGTGTATTACCATATGACAGGGAATCCAATTTGCAGATGACTATACAGATGGAGCACTAGGGTGTAGCACAAACTGAAAGCAACACTCTTCACCTAGGGTGGGGCTGGAATGGAAGTGGTGTGGGTGTGTGTGGGGGAGATGAGAGAGGGT
This sequence comes from Branchipolynoe longqiensis, assembly GCA_030323885.1. NCBI lineage: Eukaryota > Metazoa > Annelida > Polychaeta > Phyllodocida > Polynoidae > Branchipolynoe > Branchipolynoe longqiensis. Next base: position 17,443,817 of record CM059195.1, read on the forward strand.
TGGGTTGGTGTGGAGCTAAGGGGCGTGCGCGGCGCATCCAGTTGTGGTTATCCCCATGGCAACTTAACAATGGAAGCGCAACCATGCCAAGTGGTCGGTGTGTTTTTGTGTTACTGATTCCTTTCTTTTTTGGTTATGGGTAGGCTGTCTGGAACAGGTGGGGTTCGGCCGCACCGACTTAACCTCATGTCCTGTCTCAAATGATTGAATGCCTACTATAGACTACATCACGGTTCCAGCGGCGCGGTGCATTGTGGGATGCATCAGAGCAAAACAACACCCCCAGAAACACATGCACATGCTAATACACTGGGTGCAGCTATGAAATGTGCTAGTTTCAGCTCATCTCAGCTCTTGTTTGAAACATAGAATACCAACTAAAAAAATACATATAATAAATTAAGATATTAATCTTTTATCCACCATTGCATTTACATCAATATAATCAGCACATCTTATGCCATGTGCATTTAGATTTAGAAAAATCTAGGCACTCATACTAGTGTTAGAGCCATAGCCAGAGTTAGTTTTACTTATTTTATTCATGTTTGTATTTATATCCACAACACCTGGGCACAAACCGCTTGGACCACATATAGAAAACATGTTTAACAACAAGATTATATTAAAATAATAATTGGCTTTCTGTTATTTGTGAATAAAACTGAAGTTTTTCACTGCGCGTATTGGCAAACTCAATGGCTGTATGCCTTTGCTTTGCTCCCAACGCCGTTTTCAGCGCATGCGCAGTCGGAACCGTGATGTAGTCAATTGCACTATTCGATCGCTAGCCTTCTTATAAGTCCACAGAGACGGTGCCATCCCATTAGAGTAGTTATGCCCTTAATAACTTAGCCCCTTTGCTATCCAATCAACTGCTTCAATATCATGTCGCCCAGGTGCTAGAAACCCAGATCACGCTACTCGGGATCCTCATCCTCATTCTCATCCTGCTCCTCCTTCTCATCCTCATCCCCCATCTACCTCCTGCTCCTCACCATCCCCACCATTCTAACCATCCACACCATCCACCATCATTAACAGAATCAGAATCCTCACTCTCACCATCCACACCATCCTCATAATCCTCATCATAGTCCTTCTACTCATCTTCATCATCCTCGCAAGCATAATCATCCTCATCCTCATTATCGTCCTCAACATCCTCAACATCCTAGCCATCCTCATCATATGTATCCTACTCATCATCATCATCATCATCATCATCCTCAATATCCTCCTCCTCATCGTCTTCCTCACCATCCTCGCCATCCTAACCATCCTCATAATCCTCACCATCCTCATCCTACATGGATCATTATCCTCCTCCTCATCAGCAGCATCCTCAGCATCTTCATCATCCCCACCACCCTCACCATCCTCAGCATCGCCACCATCCTCAGCATCCTGACCATGCTGATCAACCTCACTATCATCACCATTATTACTATCGTCACCATTCCTATCATCATCGCCGATCGCATCCTCTTCATCATGCTAAGCATCGTCAGCATCAGGATCAACACCATCCTCATCATCCACATCCTCCTCATCATCTCATCATAATCAGCACCCTCAGCATCCTCAGCATCCGCATTACACCCATCATCCATGCCAGCCTTGTCATCCGCATCATCCCCAGCATCCTGCCCCTTCCCCCCAGCATTCCTCCCCATTTCTGACCTGACTAGAGGTGGGGTATAGTGATACTAATATCCCTACCCCACCCGGCCCTCCAGTACAAGGTACAACCCCGATACCAGTAGACCTTTCCCTCGAAACATGCGCATTGAGATTCTGTCCTCAACCTACGCTATTGACACTGCCGCAGGGCTGCCAATCTTCTATAAGAACTCTTTCCACAGAGCATGTCATGTCACATTAGTTACTCCAACGCGGTGGGTATCGTCTATTCAGCCAGACCTGACCTCACATGACCGCGGTGCATGTTGACCGGAAGTACTGTCCCGTGGGAGCAGTCTGCACCCGACTCCTCACAATCGGTCATCCGGCCAGCACTACCTTTAGTCCATAATCTGTTGAACATAAAACCCTGAGGGTGTATGTGGTGGGCGGAGGAGGGAGGGAGGGGGTAGACACACAGTCAATACCTTTTACTCCCTGTAGGGGTAGGGATCCACAAACCTTCTGGCAAATCGTATATTGATATACAGGAGATGATCGTATCTTAGGTTTATATTGACAAACTAAACGTAGGCTTTGTAGCCTACCTGTGGAATATAAAAGGAAACAAATGATGCTTTCAAGGAGAGGAGGAAATAGAAGGGAAACAACTATATACAAAAAGGAGCATACATTACAAAATACAAACATGATTTATAGTATACTGGCAATGCTGTGGAAATCTTAGAAAACATACAGCAGGCTACAGATTATAATTGGAAGTGTGATTTTTATTAGGACAACAAACCAGATGAAGAAAGGTGTAATTAATGGAATAAGCAACCTGTAGGCAAGATATGGAAAATATCACATATAATATAGAGACGAAAACATTTATTAAACTCTACTATGGTACCTGTAACACCTGCCCGGGGTGAATGATAGTCCGTATTCATACACACTGTAATTTGATACCGTCAAGGTGGAACCATACGTTGTTAGAACACAGATATACGTTATCAAAACCGATCACTTACATATAGATCAATGTATACATTCTGGAGTGGACCTTCTTTGCTCTCGTTCTTTCTTTTTGTTAAACCTTTGTGTTAGCTGTACATTACTCTTCCCGCTCTCCACGGTTTGTGATGTTCCAAAGTAGCATTATAGTAGGATCACACATTGTTGGTTTCAAGGGAGTTCATTCGGTGGTTCGTGTTGGATTTTCTTTTTCACCAAGGGTGTATCATCATCATGCAAATGATGATTAGATATAGGAGTCATCAGTTCTTTTGCTTTTGTTGTACCCGGATTGAAATGGATTCTAAATATTCTGCTAGTGCATGTATGTAGATATTATACATACATATATATGTTTAATATATACGTACATATCCATAAATATATATATATATACACATATACATGCATATTTACATATCTACACATATATATATATATATATATATATGCATATATATGCATATGTATATATACACCTATATCTGCACATATCCACACATATACACATATATCTACACATACATGCATATATATAGATGCATGTATACATGTATTTATCAGCCACTTGGTTCACATTACCACCATAAAGGAGTAGACATATATGTATATACCAAAATGTCATTATTATTAAACATACCGTGAGCGTAATGACTACATTTAAGATAATCCAATATACCACTTAAAGCTGCATAGTCCGATGAAATATCAAATTTTCAAAACCAAACAAATTATCTAGATTTGATTTTGCATATCTAACTTAGATACTGATCCACTTATTAAGCATTTATTTCGGCGTAGAGTGCAATACTGAGCCAATTTAACAGAACCTGACAATGGTGTCAGAGATTTGGCAAGCCTGCTAAAACTAATTTTTGCACTCAAAATATCTCACAACTTTGCCATTTACAATAAAGGTAACTTTGAACTGATGTAAAGTAGATACCAGTGATCGATCTCATATATATATCTCAGAAAAAATACAGAACTTCAAAACCATCGGACTATGCAACTTTAATTAATTAATTAATTACCTTACTATGTTTCCCACTTACTCATGGTGACGCACACTTAACCATTCGCGTCTCCCTCCCTCTCCACCCAAGTACATCTCTTTCAGATACACAGTTAGGATTAGTAATATTCTTGCGGTCGCAACTTCCAACGTTTCTACCAAGCTGCTGATACCTTAGCTATCAACATAATAAAAACATACCAGGAGCAGTAATCCCGAGAAGGCGGGATGCATTTGGCACTAGCTTTGCCTTAGTAGTATTTAAAGAACCGTGGCCTCTGTATGTGGTTATGTCGATCATATCGCAGGTATGTAAGCTTCCTTATCTCCAGTGTCAATAACATTTATAACATTGGTTCAAATAAGGCCAATCCAGGAATACTCATGTACATATTTATATATTATATATATTTTTACCCACTCGTGTTCATCATAAGTATGTGTAATTATACGTGTAATATACATGGCAGCACACCCATACATACAGTTAGTTAGCTCAGATGTGTCGACTTCTCGAGGGTATGTTTTTCATTTCCATTACACTTTCGCTCACACCTTTCTACACGCAGCATATACAAATGTTGTCGACGATATTCTAGTGTCAAACGCAGTCGCGGAGCCATCAATTAGGATATCCTCTTATGTGTGTTGTTGTTCTATATGTCTCAATATTCTGTTTATACATCATTTCATTTGGTATCATTTTACAGCAATAAAATTGTACCACAAATTCTCAGAAAACATTTCACGTTGAGATTATTTCCTTTCATTCAAAGTTGTCTTCCAGTGTTTACCTTCGATGTTATGGGGCATTTTTCTTGTTGTAACGCTTTTTGGTTTTGGTTATATCCGCCCAAGATTTGAAATTAGTTTCCAGGGTTAGCGTATGTGTGTACTCACTCTCGTATAGGGGTGGTCGCACTGCTCGGATTTACTAAGCGTGGTGTGCGCCATTTTCTAGTTCTCTAACACACTTTAATGCTGCTCACACAAATGTCATTGTAATCGCTTCATGAATCACGATTAAGGATTCCTTCAATACTCTGTGAATCCATCGTGCTAAGCGATGACCAATATTTTAACGAGATTTCTTAAAAGAATTATAACGTGAACATAGCTAGACTGTCTAGTAGTCATAGCAAGACGGATGACGGCGAATGTGTATCATCATATCATAATCACTCATCACCATCACCATCATCATCAGATAATTCCTTAACAAATAATCAACAGTGCAAACAAATGATAGTCGAGGATTTGTTTGTAAAACAGTAATGTCGGAACCAACGAATATCTAAGTAACCATACAGCATTCTCTTCTCATAGTAATGACGAATTTCAATGAAATGACATGAGTACACAAAAGAGATAATAGACACAACCTCAAGTTGCTTAACGCCAATAACGCGTCGAATACACAAACGTGGTTATTTGCAATTAAGCATCTTTAGAGGAAAAACAGAGCGCGAATGTCAATGTTTTATTTTAGTGTAAAGGATACAAGAAGAACTGAACCAGCGTCCAATCGGAACTGAAGAAGTTGGGCCTTGTAGTTGGCAGCCGTTAGAATTAAAGTAGACACAACGTTAACGCAGTTAACCAGGTTTTGGATAGGTTCTTGTAAAGCTATTGCAAAGCGTTTGGAAAGGGTACCTCAATGGGTATTAGTGCATTTATCGACAGGCAAGGATGGTTTTGTATCGTCAGGCGTGACGGAAATTGTTCAGACCTTTGTTTAGATGTTTTCCTTTTATTTTGTTCCTTTTGGTGTTTCTCATTGTTCGCGGTGGTGGATCCGCAGAGACAGCAACCACGCAGGGGACGCGGCGGAGAGTCGAGTATAGATATATATATCCTCATATATATAGAGATAGAGATAGAGGCGGGGGTGAAGTTGTTGTATATTTATATACACATCGTTAGAGCTAATGCTAGTCATCGTGGTTTGAAGAATAGACATGAGAGAATCAATGCTGGAGGATGAGTCATCCCATTGGTTGTTTGCCTTAAGGTCAAGGTCAGTGGGAGGGGGGGTCAAAGTTCAATGCACTGAGATGGCGTTGTGTGGAAGGACTCGCGAGAGTTTCGTGAGCTTCGCACTAGGTTTACAGGGCAATCTCGGAAAGTGAGAGCGAGTGAGTAAGCTGGAGATTTGCTCTGAGATTCCTGCATTTGTATGTTTGATTTAGAGAGGATACGTTGGATCAATATATATATATATAGATATACCATATGTATGGTATATTATATATATATATCAAGAGATATATGAGGAAACTTAAACACAAACCCAATACGGCCACACTGCTGCTAACACCTCAGCTAACGCACTTCCCCCCGCTTGTGCAACGGTTGCTCGCGCTTGTCCTAGTGTCAAACACACTGGGAATGGTGTTCTGGGGTCTCTCTCTCATACATAACAATTAACAAATAATTCACCACGTTGATGATGCTCAGACCAGTGATACACACTAAACATAAATATCATAGAAGCAGCTTACAACTTCGGTTGAAGCTTTGATAACAACTTGGCTATTAACAATAATAATAATAATATATATATAGGACCCCATTTGACGCAAACAGGCACATTCGTCGCGACCTCTCCCACCAGCGTGTTTTACTAGTCTTAACCTAAATGAGGGAATGATCCAATATTATATATATAATGATAGTATTACTATTCCCAGCAACACGCGGCAATTGGACAATGGAGAGTCACTGCTGTTGGGGAGTGCTCAATTAGTGCACTTGTATTATTTATTAGCAAAGGCATTTCGTATTTATGGGCGCTATCATCACCTCACCCAGTCTCCCTAGATACTGACCGCGGGGCAAACATTGGAGCGGATCCCACTTAGACAGGGTCCAGAGTCACCCAACAATTGATTATGCAGATTGGATAGTGAAACTAGCTGAATTAAGGGGAGGACGTTAAGGAGAAACGCTTCCCAGACCTTATCCGGACCCAGCCACACATTTTGCACACATTTGTTGTTTGTTTGTTTGTTTGTTATGAATTGTATTTTTCTTTAATTTTAACACAGCAGCAAGGTGGTCCAATCATTTGCTATCAAATCCATTGTAGTAGTATAATCCCATGTGCACTCACTTCCTCAACACAGTTCTCACAACTAGTAGTAATAATTGTCTCTGTTTGTTTTATTATTAATACTAACAAACACAAAAAGCTATAAACAGTGTGGGGGAGGCGGAGTGGGCGGCGGGGTTAGGGGGGGGGGCTTAGGGGGGGGGGCGTCACAAAAGTATGTATGCAACTAAAATTGTGGACTCGGTCACATTTTCAACAGGGGGGTGAGTGGAGGGGAGGATGGATCGCGCCCAGTCATTTCATTCATTGACTTGATTATCAATCAATTAATTAATTGATTTAATTGAATTAATTTAATTGGGAAGACGCTGCTGAAGGTCAAAGGTCACATATATTGCTTGACGTGCAGACAATGTGACATAATGATGCTACATTCTGTGGGAACACCTCTTCTATACATCTGACTAAACTCACTCATTTCAACCTCTTCTGTACCCGCCCGATCTGCCCTCATCTCTGCACCCTTATATATTTGCTTCCTACCCATCTCTCGGCAATCATTGTGCACTTGTACACCCGGCCCGCTGTCCTGTCCCATTATCGCATGGTTCGTATATATATATATATATATATATATATATATGTGTGTGTATATATGGATATATGCGCATATGTACGCATGGATGCATGCCTATGCAATTTAACATTAAAAAGCATATACATGCATGCACCCACATGTATATACATGTACCAACACACACATATATATGTATGTTTGTTGATATATGTACATACATATATACATATATGTATACATATATATACACATATATATATATATATATATATATATATATATAAATCATGTATTTACATACAGCATATGTTGTGTCGATATGTATACATATACATATACACATATATATATATATATATAAATCATATATTTACATACAGCAGACCGGTTCTCTCAACTTGGGGGAATCTAACTGACCTACCCGGAGGGGGCAGTCTATGTCCATTGAAACATGGGCACACAATCCTCTGACGTCATCCCACTTCCCGCGGCGTTCCTGCACGCTCCACGTGGGGACGAGATCACAATGTTGGTATTTTGAGCATTGGTCGCCATTTTCGAAAAAAAGAATGGCCTCCTTTTACAGACAATTATATTTATATAATTAATAGACAACAAGAAAGGGAATGGGTTCATAATGACCTGATCGACTAGATTAACCCAGAGTCTTGTACTCTGTTCATCTCTCTGTCAATCATGCATAATTACTCTAAGGGGACACATCTTTCACATCTATATATAACCAACCCTTTATATTAGTATAATAATAATTATTATTATTATCCATCTCTCATTATGCATCTTCATTCTGGAGGTGATATTTAAGGCATTGATTTTCTTTTGTCTGGGTTAATTTTGTTTACAACATGTTAGCCTTTCTTGCACTACATATAGTGCGGCTATTTATATATATTATATATATTTATATGTATATATATATCGTACGTCTATATGTGTGCTTACATATACACACGTAGGATACACACATATCAGCGGCATGGCGAATGAAATAGCATTAGCATTAGCATTATCCAGCAATAATTCAGTTTTAGTTAAGTTAGCTATTAATATTAATATCAAGAGGCGCCACCTAGCGGCCGGCGCCAGAACCTATACGACCTCCATGTTGCCGCCACCCCCGTGTCGGCCGCTCGTTACAACGTTTCTCCGCGACCTGGATGGGTGTTCGGAAATGAGCCGCCTCTCAGGGCCGTAGTTCTCGAATAACCCGCAGAGTGTCTCTGCGGCCACCATCTCCCCAATGTTCATTGACAACATGCGAATGAGAAAGATACCGTCTCGCCTGAGATAATATTGGGCAAACTTGCCTATCGTGGCCTTTGTCCTGTGGGACACATCGAAGGCTCGCAGCTTTCGTTTGACATACTGAATCTGCCCTGGCCAGTATATCGACCTCGCCACCCATTGGAATAGATTCGCAAACGTTACAATAGCTACAAAAACATACCAAAACCATATAAGTATAAAAATCTTCTCGTTAAATAGGTTGATGGTCAACGCGCATTGCACGACGTAATCGTGTAGCCTAGCCTGATGTCGAATCTGGAAGTTGCATAATGTGATACGAGGGAAGCGCTCTGAGGCTGCCCAGTCCTCGCCACGAACCAGTCTGGCCATAACATAGATGCCATACAGGTGAAATTCGATGCCCATGAACATATCGAGTAAGAACAGCTGTCCTAGAGCGTTGACCGCGTACAAGAGTTTGATGAAGATGTAGGCGACGGTTAAGAAGTTCCCATGCCTCTTCCCTCCCACCAAAAAGCAATAGCGAGCCACCACCTGCTTCAAGCGGATGCAACAGTTCTGGCGGTAATCGCGCTGACTCATCAAGTACCTGTCGATTTGGTTGACTAGGTATCGCACAGTCCTGTCTTTGATCTCCGAATAGGCGGCCTTGTGGCAAACAGACGCGGCATCGAGCAGCGAGCTGACGTCCATGCCCGAGCGAATGTTCAACCAGCGCCATATGAGACACGGTACAAAAGACATTAGTGCCTGGGTGAGCAAAATTAGAGGGACCCACTGGTAATAGCTCACAAGCTGTTGGTGGGCCTTCAGATCGTGGTCGTCAGGGATGCGCCTCTCGAAGGGTACGTAGTAGGTGTTGCTCACCCAACAGATGGTGTTGGTGTACTGACGGTGGGACTCGGTGAAGTGTGCAGGGCACCAGCAGGATATAGGGTCGCCGACGAACTGACGAGTGCTGACCAGGAAGGCCAATATTGTCAATAAGCCTGTCGAATACTGCCGTGATAACCGGTCTATAAAATCATCATCGTGCCGAAACTTTACCTCACGGAGGGACAGCACCGTACGTAGAAGCCTATCCATGATTGCTGTGTCTTGCGGTCGTTATTATCTATCTTACCACACTGATATCAATAACAACAACGACAAAACAACTATCCTTTTTTTACGACAACGGGGTGTTGGTTTTGGTTTAGTGGATGATACGCGTCGGCGGTTTGTACTGACATACACTATTTCTTTGTTTATATATATATATATGTAACACACTTTCTTCCAATCTTCCAGTAACGTCACTCTAGCGCTTGGCTCTCAGTTCGTTCTAGTAATAGCAATATATGATTACAACACTTTTCTGTGATATCCCTTAATAGTAAAGGTGTACAGCAATATCCACAGTTGTTAATAGCGGAGGCACACTCCTAAGAAGCGACGTTTTTGTGTGTATGGTGGGTTGGTATTATTATTATGTTGACAATAATAATAATAATGACATACACGTACGAGACACACACTATTTCCGAAATGTCCTTTCTTTTTCTTTACGCTCCCGATATAATAATGCTAGATGTTTTGACACTGAGACATGGTAGAACACGGAACGTGATATAACACGCAATATAAAACGCTTGTAGTCGACTCTGTTATGACAATGTACATATACTCTCTCTAGCTGCCTGCTGCCTATGGTGTGATCAGACTCTGGGAGGAGAAGCGGTGTGAATTCTCCAGAGTGCCTCCTTCCGATGCAGTGGTCATGTTATATATATATAGGTTACACAATGACAACAATTATATATATATTATATTATATTAAAGGTCCTTATATGGCACGAGTTGGGAATGCTCTCTAATACCCAGCGCGGTACATGGCCTACGCGCCACTATGATGACGATGGCGACGTCACTTCCGGTTGTGATACTACTACTTGACGTCACTTCCGGTTCCGGTGGTACTACGTGAAATCCGCTAGCGCCCCCTGTTGGGTTGGTCGGACATCAGCGCTATCCTCTGAAGTATGCGATACACATCGCTCCATATGTGTACCTATACATATATATATCTATTTATATGTATATACTTATTTCTAAATGTGGAGTGTCCCCTGTGTTGCTGGTGCTGAAGTTTGCAGCTGGGTAACTATATATGCTCCTAAGTATTCAGATCTGTACCCAACAACAACGAGCAGGCCTACCCACCACCGAGGCCATTATCTACCACCACGTCGCAGCCGATCCTATTATGGTCTCTTTTCTTGTGTTCGTCTTCTTTGTTTCATACCAAAACCCAAGCAAATGTGGCTGTTGAGAAGTTATACCTGTCTGGTCGTATCTCTCTGCGTTGTTGTTTTGGAGATGGTTGATTGGTGTAATTAGAGGTTTGCCACTTTTGTTGTTGTTGTTGGTAAATTACGTGTAGTTATACAACAATAACACAAATAGCAAACGATACAAACTCTATCCCGCTGGCGTTTCAATTCAGAACCAGCACCGTCAGCGTTCGCTGGTGACACTTCCGGTGCTGGCAGTAGTTATCGCTTGTCTCCTGTGCGGTGCTATTCAGTTAAACCATGTGAAGTAGAAGTAGTAGAAGTGAGTGGTCGCTAGTTCCTATAGCGTCCACTAGATGGAAGGCTGGATGGCTGGATGCGGATCCAAACTCAACCCCAGCTGCAGCCAATGCTGACTTATTCCAAGCTGCGCACGGCCATGGGCAGATGCTCCAGATAAGCGGTGGCTTTTAGGTAGGTTGGTAGGTGATAGGTAGGGAGGCTGCGGTAGGTCGTTGTAGGCGGACGGGCAGGCGGGCGGTGTGGGCGGTGTGTATGGCACGCCGCGTGTCCGGTGGTGGCAGCACCGTATTGAGCGATGGCGGCTAAGACCCAGCCAGCCCCCTGAAGGCGGCGACAGGCACAGTTGGGTGCAATCCGGTGTAGTATCGATATATTGCTGTGTGACCGGCGGGCGGGTGTGGCGGTGTGCGTCTGGCGGTGGTACTGTGTCGGCGGGACGAGAGGGAGGGGAGGCGGGGTTTCCCCCTGCAGGTGTGCGACAGGGACGGAACCTATGCCGTTATGTGTGGGTGGGTACCTGTGTGGGGAGGAGTGGGAGTGAATGTGGGTGGGAGATGTAAGGAAGGGGTGTCTACTATTGACAGAGAACACCCCAGCCACAACCACAGCCACAGCCACAGCCACAGCCACAGCCACAACCACAGAACTCCTCTCCGACGATGATGAATCACCCGTGCCGGGCAGTAGCCACGGCCTCTGTAAATAGCCCACTACTCACTGCACCGCCCCTCATTGAGCAGTTCCGGGCAGTTTGCTGCCTGAGTAATATCCCCCACACACGGCTGCCCCGCGGACCTTCACCGCTTCTCCACCCAGCAAGCAGTTGGATTGAACACCGTCTCTAGCGGTGACTGAACCCAGCGCCCTATATCAGACACACAGACAGATACCAAGATATCAAGATAGTCAGTCAGTCAGATCAGGTGAGACCGACTGACTGAGGCACTCAGGATGCTACCAGCCACTAAATTAAACGCTCACAAGCCAGGAATGCAGTAAGCTCCAGCTGGGGGGGGGGGGATGTGTTATAAATATTCAATTCAATTTAATTAATTATCCCAATTGGGAGGGGGATGGGGGTCCGCTTGGTGTAGGTAATTAATTACTCCTCATCACCGATTCCGATGAAGGTGCTATATAAAGCTACACGCGTGTGTGCTCATTATATTTATATATATACAAATATATATACTAAATCGAAAGAGAGACGGCTACACCGCCTTAAAATGTCCTAATCCGAATTATAATTAATCCAAGACAGTAATGGTTGAATCCCTTATTGCTCCAGTTACTCCTCTAGGTGTTTAGACTCCACACTCACAGTACTATGTTCCAGCACTACAGTAGTGGTGTAGTGGTAGTAGTAGTTGGTACTGTATGGGCAGCAGCTGTTGTGTATATCCTTCCTTAACCTATCTTGTTCCAAGAATACTGCGAAGATAAGCAATCGCTCAAAAGGAAGATCCTATAGGGTGGCCCTCCGTATGGTATCAACTGAGTCGTTGTATTATCGCCCACTTTCAGGATAATAATGATGATACCATGTTGTGGATTGATGCTCTGTACTTATAGATTCAACTCAGGGGTCTACTGTATAAGGTCCTCTCAATCCCCTCCCACAACCACTGGGAGTTCAGAGGTATGTCTACCCTAGCACCCCACCGGTGGTTTCATTTTTTAAACTGGCAAGTGGATGTTGGTGTGGTCTGTCGGTGTGTCGGTGCTTGCAGAGGGTGAGGTTTTCGGATCTGGAGTAGAGCCTTGTGATTGGATCGATAAAGATAAAGATATCACTGAGTGCTTAGAATTCCAGTCTAGGTAGCACAACTGTGTTTCTAAATGCCTCACTCCCAAGGCTGTGACAACTGGTGCAATGCGAGCAACACAGAAGGGCTCTTGTTAGACACTGATCAGGACACCCGTATCTACACATACATATCCATCACTATATCTGATCAGCCAATGGGAATCTTCTATTCAGAGCTGCTCATGGGAGTAAAATGTTAGGTATTCAGTGGAGATTTAGCTGGTAAGTCAGGCACCACGTCCTTGTGTATTACAGGCACTACTGAAATAAGCCTATGGTTATTTCCATAACAGCGGAATAGCCGCTAACGAATGGTTGCAGTCTTTAGGATAATGCAAGGTTGCAATAAATGCAATATGGAAATGGGGTAAGACACAATGGGTTATAATTGTTAATCCTAGTATTATGAGCGAGGAAAAGCACTAGTATCAGTTAGTTGGCCACTGAGATGCATAACCCAGTGTAGCGTTCCTTGAAACTAATATTCCATCCACTACGGTAATGAAACTACCGAATACAGCAATGTTTATCTTCCTATGATGTAACTTATGGTTGTACTGCTCCAGTGTTGAAGATACTACAGTTCGCTATGTTTTTCAAACAGCTTAGACGAATGGTAATATACACTTAGCTGTGCCAGTGGTGAAATTCCTACAACTGAACTGTTCCAATTGCGATATCACTACAACTGAGTGGCTCCGATGGTAAGCACACTACGGTAGTTGCTCCGATGGTAAGAGTGCTAGAATTCACCGAGTTGCTCTCACAGTTTTGAGAACTGCGTTTCAGTGAGTTGCTCCGACGCGTTTGACCTCACTACACTTTAATGTGCTATTCCCGTAGTTTTAAAACGTTGCACTATATCGAAGTCTTCCAATGGATTGTTGTGTAATAAGATATGTTGAGTTGTCCCAATCACCTTAGAGTACTACAATGTATTAATAGCTCCAATCGTTTTAGAGTACCACAGTTCACTCAGTTGCTCCAATGGGTTTACGATACTACGCTTCACTGAAATTTCCCAATGAATTTACAGTACTACAGTGCTAACATTCACTGAGTTGCTCCAATGGTGTTACAGTACTAACATTCACTGAGTTGCTCCAATGGTGTTACAGTACTACAAATTACTGAGTTGCTCCAATGGCTTTATAATACTAAGATTAACTCAGTTGTTCCAATTGCTTCACACCACAACAATGTATTGTGCTGCTCCAGTGATTGATATTACAATACTACACTGCTTTGTGAGTTGCTCCAATGGTGGTGACACAGAACCTTGAGCTGCTCCTCGCTCTCAGCAGCAGATGCAGCACATACAGGTGAGGCACTCATCAGCGCCGGGGCCGCCCGCCTCGCTCTTCTCCTTCTGCCGGTTGATGAGCATCTCAATGCCCGGGTCCATGTCTTCCCTTGGCTGGTCCTTCACAACAGGCTTCCCCTTTATCAGTCCAGTCGCGTCGTCGAAATTGTCGATATTCTTGAGGACGGATGTCCAGTAGTCATCCACGAGGTAGGCTGGCACTTCGGGCTCATTGATGTCATTAGTCCACATCGGAGCGGTTGGGTGTGGGGAGGTGGTGGGTGGGTGGGCGGGGGTGTGGGGGTGGGTGGGGGCTGGGGTGGGGGAGGTGAGAGGAGGGACTGTATGGATGGCTTATCATATATGTACGTTTGTTTCCGGGTTCCGTGCGTTGCAGTTTTTGGGGATACCAATGGTTATTCAAATGGCAATTTAATATTTGGATTCCCAGTTAAATGTCCATTTGTATCCATGTACTCTCAGACATGTGTACATTCCACTCATCATGACACAATACAGGTGACAGGTAGTTAATTGACCGCCTGTTCCGTTCACCTCTGAGCGGGGTTGTGGGGGGTGGGGGACTATCCGTGTACTTGGGAGTGCTAGGGCACTGATGTCGGTCGTCGGACGTCGGGTGACGGTCGACGGCCGGCGGATGGCGGGCGGCGGCGAGAATATGCAACGAGCTGGACAGATAGACAGGTAGGAATATCGGCAGGGAGTTAGCTAGCTGGTCCTCTGGTGTGGTGCCGCGTGCGCGCCAGCCCACACACACTAATACTTCCGATACAACCACGGCTGCCAGCCAGCAACCAAATCCCCCAGCGATGCTACACACTGCTCACCTCGCCGATCGCAGCACTGCCCGGCTCCGCCCCAGTCAGCTCAGTCCTCACCCCGTTTCCCCTCCTCCTCACCTAACTGTTCGAAGAGGTGCTCACTGGTGCTGCTTCAAAGAGGGCGCTGAGGGTGACTCAGGTCACAATTCGTGGTTCTCGCGCCTCACCAGCTCATGTCCAGCCCGTGGCGTGCGGTGCCTGTTATCCCGTGAATGAGTGAGCGACCGAGTGACTGACGGAGGCAGTGTCTGCCTGAGCCTGAGTCCCTCTGAGCCGTGGGCGTCGTCAGTCTGCCTTGGTTGTGGTGGGGGCGATGGTGGCGGTGCTGGTGGTGGTGGCAGCAGAGGTGGTGGCGATGACGGTGGTGGTGGTGTTACGTAGGTATGGCCTGTGCTGCTGCTACCACTCGCAATCCTGTAAGTTGCTCAGTAAGCCTGACTCGAGCAAATTGGGCGCCGCGCGCTCCACTTTTCAAAACGCTAAGCAGCAAGTGGGAGCCAAGGCAGTCAGTTTGCAAATCAGAAATTACAGCCTGCGACTCCGTGAGGCAGCGGCGATCTGTAGTCACCCAAAACACCCAGCACAGTCAGCCAGTCAGCCAGTCAGTCTGTCAGCCAGGGAGACGGAGAGCCACTCAGCCAGTCAGACAGAGGGCTCGGAATCGAAGAGGACAAAACAAACGCAACTGATCTTAACACAACAACAAATAAAGGAGAATGAGCGAGCGAGGACTCCACTGCTGTCCGAACTCCTCACACGGCTGGCACACTGAGCAGCGCTACGCAATTAGACTGTCAGCCTAGGGGCTGGCGGCGGGCGGGCGGTGGATAAGCGTCGGGCGGCAGGCGGCGGCAGCGGTGGTGCTTCAGCCTACCTACAGCAAGAGCCGACCGACTAGAGGCTGGATTGGGTTCGGCTGGACCTGGCTGGGCTGGGCTGGGCTGGGCTGGGCTCGGCTTGGCTATCTTACATGTAGAACCGATGATTCGATGCCCACCACCCACACACACCACACGGAGTGACAACGCCACAGTGTCTCCCCCTTGCGGTCAGCACGCGAACCGAGCTGCACGACGCGGGACACCGGGACACTGAGCGGAGCAGCGGGAGGGATTGCGTCAGAAGACTTGCACAGTAAGCCGTTCTATATATAACCACCGAGCGATAGCATGTGTACGTGAGTCAGCCAGGCAGTCAGTCAGATAACCCAGGCAGGCAGGCAGGTAGGCAGACAATTCGCGCAGGTAGCAGCGCGCGCTGGGAGAAAGGGCAGCGGCGGCAGCGGCGGCAGCGGCGGCAGCGGCGGCAGCGGCGGCATAAAGGTAAAACTGCCCTGTGTGTCCAGAGCCCAGCAGAAGTGGGATTAGCTGGAGCCGGTTACGGGAAGAACCGGCGACAACAATGGTGGTGGTGATGGTGGTGGTTGTTGAATGATCGTGTGACCTTGTGATAGCGTGACAGTGTGTGACGATGTGACGGTGTGACGGTGGTCCTACGTTGGTGGCTGCAAACAGCAGTAATGGTGCTTCTCGTGTTCTCTCTGCATGTTGTCAACTTCAGAGTATATTCCCGACCCAATTACTTGCTCCCTACCGATCTGACAGACGTCGGTTGGGGGTGGGCGGTAGAAGGAATTGCTCACCGTCGGTCAGTTACTTAGATGGTCGGGTCCGATAATGCGAGTGAGCCGCTGATTACGGCCTTGGTTAGGAATGTGTGGGTTTGATGGGGTCTGGATAGCTGGTAGATGACAGAGTTTCCTTTGGCTTTGGCTTTGCTTTGTCTTGCCTTGCTTACCTATCACGCCCGATAGGTGGCGTGGCGTCCCGGTGGTGATAAGGGTCGTGCAGGTGGTGGCGGCTGCCCTGCTGATGGTACTAGTAGTATAGGGATGTTGGGGTGCAGTCACGATAGCCTGCCTGCCCGTGTGCCCGCCTACTCGCCTCCCTGCTATTCCCACTGGGTAAATAGTTGGCCAGTCAGCTCAGCCCAGCCCAACCCAGCCTAGCGCCTCCACTGACGCAGTCTGAGGAAGGGAGGTTGGTGGGGACTAGGAGTAGGGAGGGGAGACACGAGAGGGGAGAGGGCGGGTAGGGACGGGTAGGGACGGTCGGAAGGAAGGATTGGCGGGGAGCAGCTCGACGGGTGGAACAGGCCGGCCTACCGGGACTTAGCCGACGGAGAGCCCCGGGCAAATTGAAGTCCTTGCCCTGCTATCTTTTCCCCATCCCGGTATCGTTGCAGGGCCCGCCGCAAGGTGGCGCGGGCGGCGGCGTATCAGTCCACAACAGAAGAACCCCTCAATAATGAAAGCAAGGTCGGGCCAGGGGACCAGCCAGAAGAGAAGCCCTCGAGAAATCCTATACGCGTCAACAAAACCTCTGCTGATGAAGCTGACACTGAGGCGGAGGCTGAGGGTGGTGGGGTGCTGAGACTGATGGTGAAATCGCGAGGAGCCTGATGTTGAATTGAATCGGACGGCTAAGGTCAGGGCTGACGTTTATAAAAGGAGCCCCTTCATCTCCACGTTTCCATTAATGCTTAGGGCTGTTCGTCGTGCCCGTTAGGTGGGGGTAGGTGGGTTTTGATCTTATATTTCTCCCCAACAGGCCTTCCCGCTCCTATCCATCCACACAAGCCCCCGTGCTGAATAGGAATGTTGGTATGTGCACCGGTCCATTAATAATACTTCTATTCTTTTCCCTCGATGATGCTGCTCAACTCCTCGAGGCGCTCACTGAGCCAGCTCACCCTGGTGGCATGACGGGCAACAAACAAAGGCGATAGCAGTGCTCACGTTGCTGTAGTGAGTATCGACTATCCTAGGATGCCGGTCGGTAAGGTTGGCACCGGGGTACAATTTGTCCAGAGTAACAACTTCAGTTACACGGGCAAGTTTTTATAATCAGGTTTGTGAGGATATATGTGAGGATGTGAATAATAAGACGACAAGCCGGTTAACAGACTCATCAGGCGTAATTGAAATAGTCGATGACCTTTCAAAATATCGGGAATAATGCCGCGTACAGCAGAGCCTTGTGGGTGGTAATAATACTTGGTTAGTACTTTGTCTGGCTTATTAACATTTTTGTTTGTGTTTCCTTTTCAGGTACGGCGATGGCGATGATGATGACGATGGAGATGGTGATGGAGACTCCTCGAGCTCGCTGATTGGTGCTGCCACTTACTGAGTGAGTGCACAGCCAGGTGCCGTCACATCCAAATCAGTTCGGTGGATACGCAAGGCAGAGCTGGAGGGCAGAGTGGGAGAGTGGGAGGGATGGGGCTACTGTCTGTACTGCCCCACGGCTACACTCACCGACTCACTCCTAATTTAGTCTTAGGAGCGTTGCAACCTCAGGGTCGTCGCCAGCCTCGCCGTTTCGCCGCGAGCAGCTCTGTGGGGAGGGAGCGAGGGTGGAGGAAGGGGAGATACAGGTGCCGGAGGTAGCACAGGTGTGTGAGAGAAGAGCAGAGAGGAGGTGGGCGGGGGGAGGAGGGAGGAGGGCCGATGGACGAAAGTGGGGAACTTGGAGGTAGGGGGCTCAGTGGGTGGGACGTTGACTGCTGAATTACTGAGAGTTAACGGTGACGTTGATCAGTATGCTAGAGAGTGTGATGTGAAGCGCAGTGAGCAGCTCAGAGTGTGTAAGGGCTTTCCTGTTGGGAGAGAGGGCGGCTACGCTGCTCAGGTTGCTGCAGCCAGCGGTCATTAATGACAGTATTGTCATTTCTGGGGAAGCTCAGGAGAATATCGGAGAACTCTGGTAGTGGATTATGTAGACATCAGGGATAAGGTGAGATTTCGGCGGTGACTGAGATTCCGGTGGAGGAACATGGAGGGCCTTGTCGGCGATAGGACACAGATTAATACTGGACAAACTGGTGGGTGAAGATCGGGTTGAGATGCTATATTTGCAGTGATTATGAAGCAGTCAAGGTAGGCGGACTGTGAAGGCTATGTATATATGCTCCAGTTACTTCTCTTCACTGAGCAACTCGGCACAATGCTCCGGCTGCGCAGTCAGACAAACCGGGTAATTTCGAAAGTGGAGTGATATATATATGTACAGTATACATATATATTTGCATGCAGTTGATTAGTTCCAGAGATATGGCAATGTTTATCCATGGGTATGTGTATGTATCAATCCTTATTAGTCGTACATATTCCACAAGTCGTACATATTCCACAAGTCGTACATATTCCACACCACCGAACACAGGTGACAGACACATCCAGGGGTGCTCACACAGACGCTATGACAGTCAAGCCTGTATTACATATTTGCATGCTTCATATCCGGGCACTCAGACCAGGTATGGTATGCTAAGCGTCCTCGCTGTGATCTGTGTTTAGTTTGCTAATTAGCCGCTAGGCTCCTTAAGCCCAGTGTCTTATTTGGTGACAGGGTTGGCCTTTCCAGCAGTGATGGGGCGCAGTGTCCTTAGCCGGGCAGTGTCAACTGGCCTCAGTGCCGTTAATTGTACTGGTGGTGACACTGTTTGATTGACACCAGACTAAGTAAGTGTAAGATGCTGGTGGTGACGAGGAAGGCTGAGCTATCCGGGTATAGGCAATGCGATGTAACTTCCCACCGACCAGAAGGAAGTACTTCCACCCTTCATACAACGCGCAGTTCCCTCTACCTCCTCCGCCTTCCTCTTTCTCGTCCACGTCCTCTTCTAGTTCCTGTTCCTTCCTGATCGCTATCCTTATCGTTCTCCCCTCCCGACTGTCTGCAAGAGCCCCGACAGCTCACCCTGGAGCAGCAGCAGCGAGCAATGGCGGCCGTCCGTCCGTCCCCTGTTTCCGGCCTGTATTAAGAGGAGCAGCTCACGTCCTCCACGGCGGCGGTGAGGGCGGGTCCCACGGTGAGCAGCTCACTGCACTGCTGCTGGAGGAGGGTAGTTGGAGCCGTCAGGGGCGGCACATCCACCGGGAAGTACACAGAGCGGCAAGGGCAGCGTGATGAAAACAAAGAGCGGGGAATCACAAGTAGCCACCCCCCATTCCCCACACACCGGCTTACGCTATGTGCTGGCTAGTGTGCTCTAGCAGGGTGCATGCTGTACAGGCGATGATGGTGGGCGGTGGTTCATGGTGGGAGCCCTGTTGACGGAGGCGGCGGGTGGAGGCGGCGGGTGGAGGCGGCGGGCTGAGGCGGAGGACGGAGGTGGAGGACGGAGGCGGCGAGCGGAGGTGGAGGCGAAGGTGGTTGGCCTGGCTTGCCCTGGTCTGCCTTGGCTTGGGCTGGCCTGGCTGGGGCGGAGACTGTCAGGGCAGGGTGGGTGGGTGGGAGGAGTCTGTCCAAGGAAAGTCGCCCCACCCGGCGATAACGTGGAAGGAGGTGGTGATAGGCGTGTTGAATTTGCACACACCACACGCCCCTACCAACCAACCAACCTACCCACAAGCCGACCGACCATCCACCACAGGCGGCAGGTACTACCTCGTCCACGGTAGCAGTACGGTCACGGCAGGGCACCTCACAGTCTGCGGTTATATATAGACCCTGCTGACAATCTCTGATTCGGAATAATATAGCAGAAACAAGTTGGCACCGCTGCCTGCCACAGCCTGCTGGCGATAGTTCACTGCCTGCTGCTGCCTCCTTCTGCTGCTGCTTCCGCTGCTGCTTCTGCTGATGTTTCTGCTGCTGCTGCGGCTGTGGTTCCTCCCTCCCACTTGCGCTGCTGGTACTGCTTGTTCTGCTGCTGCCGCCGCTGCTGCTGCTAGACCCGCTGTGTGTTTCCGCCTCGTCCTCTCTCAGCGTCCTCCCGAACCTCACCAGCTATGTCCTCCTCTGCCATGTCGCACATACCATGCTGCTTGCTGCCCCCGTCTGCCCCAGTCTAGTAATTTCTCAGGCCTGAATCGGTGGCGCCCAGGCAGGCCTTTTGTCCTGTACAGTTCCAGTTCTGACGCACCGTTGGCAGGGCACGGCAGGGGTACGTACGACAGCCGGCTGCGTCTGACGCGAGCTGGTCGGCTGTGTGTCGGAGTGTGACCGGGGAAGCACTGAGGGTTGCGGGGTTGGGGGTGGGGAGGGGGGCTGGGGTAGGTTGGTGGGTGGGGTGACGGGTGGAGGCGCTGACTAGCCGAACAGCTCCTAGCAGTCTGGAGGAGCGCAGCACGGGCAGCGTTCAGTGGGGGGGAAAGCGGGGGGAGGCAGGTAGGGGGGACTGGGTGGAGGGTGGAGGAGAAGCAGCGCAAGCACCGGCCCACGGCTCCAGCAGCTACCACTGCACTCCCTGCACTGCTGCTGCAGCTGCTTCTGCCGCTGTTTCTGCTGTTGGCGCTTCTGGTTCACCCGGCTCCAGCAGATGGTGCAGCGGCGGGAGGCTTCAGGCCTAACCCCGTTCTCTTCCTCGATGCTTCCACCCACCTCACCTCAGCTCGGCCCGGCCCAGCCCTGCCATTGCATCGAACAGCTCAGCTCACCCGATTCAGTCAGCCGCCCTACAGCAGGAGCAGATGGCGAAGGGTGAAAGGGGTGGAGGGTGATGGGAGGAGAAGTGGAGTTGGGAGTGGTGTCTGGTGGTGGAGATGGAATGAAAACTGGGGTTGGGAGTGCGGTGTGGTGGTGGAGATAGAATGAGAAGTGGAGTTGGGAGGGGGGGGGGGTGGTGCTGGACATGGAAGGAGAAGGGGTGTTGGGAGTGGGGTGTGGTGGTGGATATGGAAGGAGAAGTGGGGTTGGGAGTGGGGTTTGGTGGTGGTGATGGGGGTGAGGGTGCTATGTGGAAGTTGGATGTGGGAGATGGAGTTGTAGTCGGCTGGGAATGGGCAGTCGAGAGTGGAGAGTGTGGAGTGGGTGTTGGGAGTGCGGACTGGGGAGTTGGAGTTGTGAGTTGTGAGTTGTGAGTTGTGAGTTGGGAGTTGGCAGTTGGCAGTTGGGAGTTGGGAGTTGGCAGTTGGGAGTAGGGGAGTTTGGAGTGGAGGGTGGGGAGTGGGGAGTTGGGAGGGGAGTTGGGAGTGGGGAGTGGAGAGTGGAGGTTGGGGAGTGGGGAGTGGGGAGTGGGGAGTGGGGAGTGGGGAGTGAGGCGTGGATACTGCGACTTGGGGAGTTGGGGATTGGAGAGTGGGGAGTGGGAGTGGAGAGTGCAGCGTGTAGACTGGCAAATGGCCCACAAATTGTGGATACTAGAGAGTTGGGAGTGGACATAGGGGAGTAGGGTCGGGTGGAGTAGGGAGTGGGGAGTAAATATTCGGGAGTACGCAGTCGGGAGTGGTTAGTGGTGATTGGCAGTGGAGAGTGGGGAGTGGAGAATTGAGTGTCTGGAGTGGATATTGGATAGTAAATAGTTGAGCAGAGGGAGTGGGGCGAGTGAACTGGGGAGTGGGGAGTCGATAGTAGGGCGTAGGACGTGGGGAGTGGGGAGCGGGGCGTGGGGACTGGGGAGGGGGGAGAAAGGAATGGAGAACCAGGAGTGGGGAGTGGGAGTGTGGAATCAAGAGTGGAGAGTGAAATGGGTGGGGAGTTGGGAGTGCAGGGTGTTAGGTTGGGGTAGCGGCCCCACAAAGGTAGAACCATGCCCCACTAACGGTGTGGGAAGATATACGACGTAAGCAGGGATGGTTATTTGTCAGGCTACCATCCCAGCCTCATTACCATTACCATCTCCAACCCGCCTCCCCGACTCCAGTCCACTCCATACACACCGACACACTCAGCACATATATACTCTTCCCTCGACTAGACTACCCACCCGCCATCCCAACTCTGCAACCAACCTACCACCCACCTCCATCCACCATCCACAATCCACCATCGCCATCACTGCTGTTCAGTCCACAAGACACGGGAACCGTTCCCTAGAGTTTTGGATATCGATATTGCACAGGTACTTAATACAGGTGTCAGCCCTAGTGACATCAGACACTCCCTACCTACTGTTTACATCTGACACCTACCAGCCACCAATAACCATCCTGCAGCCACACCCCACCACTCACCAGCCAGCATCCACCACCCACCACCCACAACCCAGCGCTCAAGAACCACCCACCAAACACCACCCATCACCCACCCACCACCCACCACCGACACCCCACTACCCCCAGCCACCAACCCCTACCCATCACCCACCACCCACAGCCCACCACCAACCACTCACCAGCCAGCATATACCACCCATCACCCACAACCCAATACCCACTAGTCACCACCCACCACCCACCACATACCACCCCACAACCCACCACCCACCACCCACACCCCACTACCCACCAGCCACCAACCCCTACCCATCACACACCACACACCACACACCACCCACCACCCACCACTCACCAGCCAGCATCTACCACCCACCACCCACTAGTCACCACCCACCAGCCACCACATACCACCCCACAACCAACCACCCACCACCCACACCCCACTACCCACACCCCACTACCCATCAACCAGCAACCACCCCCGCTACCCATCACCCACAAACCACCACCGACCACTCACCAGCCAGCATCCACCACCCACAAACCACCATCAACAAAACAAACCACCACCGACTACCCACTACCCACCAGACACCAGCCAGCATCCAGCAACCAGCAACCACCACCCACAACCCACCACTCACCGGCCAGTATCCACCAACCACCACTGACAACCCACCACTCACCAACCACCACTCACCACCCACCAGCCACCATCCACCACCTCCACCCACAACCCACGACTCACCAACCACCACCCACCACCCACGATTCACCAGCCCACCACCCACGACTCACCAGCCAGCATCCACCATCCACAACCCACTACCCACCACTTAACAAACCACCACCGACTGACTACCCCCCCCCCCACCACCCGCAACAGGCTGTTGGGGGTGGGTCACTTCCCACCACCTACCACTACCCACGAACCACCACCCACAAACAACCACCCTCTATCCACCAACCAACACCCACAAACAAGCACCCACAAACAACCACTCACTCTCCACCAACCAATGCCCACAAACCAACACCCACATACCAACCCCCACAAACCAACAGCCAACACCCACCAACCATCACCCAACACCCACAAACCAACACCCACAAACCAACACCCACAAACCAACACCCACAAACCAACACCCAACATCGACCAACCATCAACAAACCCCCACACACCAACACCCACAAACCAACACCCACACACCAACACCCACAAACCAACACCCACAAACCAACACCCACAAACCAACACCCACAAACCAACACCCACAAACCAACACCCACAAACCATCACCCACAAACCAACACCCAACATCCACCAACCATCAACCAACACCCACAAACCAACACCCACAAACCAACACTCAACATCCACCAACCATCAACCAACACCCACAAACCAACAGCCACAAACCTACACCCACAAACCAACAGCCACAAACCAACACCCACAAACCAACAGCCACAAACCAACACCCACAAACCAACACCCACAAACCATCACCCACAAACAAACACCCACCATCCACCAACCATCAACCACCACCCACAAACCAACACCCACAAACCAACACCCACAAACCAACACCCACAAACCAACACCCACAAACCAACACCCACAAACCAACACCCAACATCGACCAACCATCAACCAACCCCCACACACCAACACCCACAACCAACACCCACAAACAACACCCACAACCAACACCCACAACCAACACCCACAAACCAACACCCACAACCAACACCCAGAAACCATCACCCACAAACCAACACCCAACATCCACCAACCATCAACCAACACCCACAAACCAACACCCACAAACCAACACTCAACATCCAGCAACCATCAACCAACACCCACGAACCAACAGCCACAAACCAACACCCACAAACCAACAGCCAAAAACCAACACCCACAAACCAACAGCCACAAACCAACACCCACAAACCAACACCCACAAACCATCACCCACAAACCAACACCCAACATCCACCAACCATCAACCAACACCCACAAACCAACACCCACAAACCAACACCCACAAACCAACACCCACAAACCAACAGCCAACATCCACCGACCATCACCCAACACCCACAAACCAACACCCACAAACCAACACCCACAAACCAACACCCACAAACCAACACCCACAACGCAACACCCACAAAGCAACACTCAACCTCCACCAACCATCAGCCAACACCCACACACCAACACCCACAAACAACCACCCACAAACAACCACTCACTATCCACCAACCATCACCCACAACCCAACACCCACAAACCAACACCCACAAACCAACACCCACACACCAACACCCAACATCCACCAACCTGCAACCAACATCCACAAACGAACACCCACAAACGAACACCCACAAACAAACACTCACAAACCAACACCCACCAACAAACACCCACACACAAACACCCACACACAAACAAGCACCCACAAACAAACACTCAACATCCACCAACCATCAACCAACACCCACAAACCAACACCCACAAACCTACACCCACAAACCAACACCCAATATCCACCAACCACCATCCAGCACCCACCAATCACCAACCACCACCCACTATCCACCAACCACCAGCCAGAACCCTCCTCCCACCTCACTCCTACCAGATCCTCACTAGTCCTCTACAACATGGACCCATCTACTTCCCAGTGGCTGGGAATATATAAATAAGCACCGATACCAACCTCTTTTAGTGATTAGCTTTGAAAATACAGCAATCCTCGATTATCCAACCCAACCAGCTAACATTCCCGGGCCCAGTGAACCACAGCCGCTGAACTCCAGTCCAGCCTCTACCGCCCCCTGCTCCCCCTCCCCCTACCCGCCATCAGCCTCACAGCGTCGGGCTATGTATACCAGTGAAAGCAGATCTATATATATACACCATATATCCATCCTCTCCTTCCACGTCAATTTGTCCACCCCAATGCGCACCACTGCAGCGCATGTATTTCCGTAAATAGAAAGCACCGCCAGCTATCGGTCTTCAGCAAGGTCACTGTGGCACGGCTCTATTCCTCCCTCGCCCCCTCCCCATCTCCCTGCCCTCCTCCACCCTCGTCGCCGCACTCCCGTCCACGCACCCCCCCCCCCCCCCCCGCCGCGCCTACCCCACTTCCGAGCCCCCACACCCAACCTAGCAGCACATATTTGATTTCCAGGCCGGATTGCTTGAGTTGGAATTTCCTTCATAGCAACACCTGTAGTGGCAATATATGCATCCTAGCCCGACATAACCTGACTCCCCACCCACCGCACGCTACACACACGCACCACCTCCACCGGGTGTGGTAGTCGAATCGGTATAGCGTTGGCTTTGCGTGCGGGAGATCGGGAGTTCGGTTCCACGTCGAGTCAAACCAATGACTTATACAATTGATAGTTGTCGGTTTGGCGCTTTAATAGAATATGACAAGGATAGGTTAGATCAGTGTCCGGATAATGTGACTGAGTGCGATATCGGGTTACGGTGCCATTGGCTTGATTTCCCAGTGAGGCAGCATTATAAAGCCACCATGAGTGCGCACTGTCACAAGTCGGTACTCGTCCTGTTATGACCTTAAATGTTGCAAGGACGTCAAACCCCAACAACCAACCAATCACATCACCTCCAATTGGTGTGTTGCCTCGATGAAAATCTGCCCTGTTTGCAGAATCATGCACTACCTTAGCTCGATATATCACGCTGACAGAATATTGGAACCATCTTTTATCGTTTGAGAAGAAAGGTACTTGGAATTATGTTGACAGAAGAAGACTGGAACAAGGTATTACGCTGACAGAAAACAAACAGGAGCATTATGTTATGCTGATCTCGAGGTTTCCATGATGTATGTTATACTATATTATAGTTGGTGGCACGTCAATCATATTGCATATACCAGAATTGGTAATGTCATCTGTTTGGTCACATTGCCTGGTACTAATAAATGTATATATATATATATATATATATATATATATAAATGAAATAACCCGATTATCAGACCGTCGGTACTGGCAGATACGATTGTACATATAAATAAAGCACATCTCTCAAAGCAGAATATCAGCTAATGTTTCAGCTGGCTTAAAACGCGAAATAATTATAGATTCGAGAAAAAAATATCAAGAAGACCGTAATGCTGGTAAACACGCATATTTTGTTAATATAAAAAAGGGGTAAACTCGAAGACCATGCTTATGGCGAATGAAATAATGTATATATATAACAAGAATATTAATTAAAAAAGCAGAGTGCACCAAGTGTAGATGGTCGGGTGGATGGAAAGTGTGCATGGATGGCCAGCTCAGTAGGAAGTTTGTTTGGTGTTGGTTTACATCCTAGCAACATCTAAGGGCATATCAGGACGGGTACCGACTTATAACAGTGCGCACTCATGGCAACTTTATAGTGCTGGCACACAGGGAGACCAGGTCAATAGCACCATGACCGGATATCCCACTCAGTCGTATTATCCTGACACTGAGCCAACCAATCCTTGCCCGATCCTAATAATGCAGAGTGCCTGGCTAGCAAGCAACAAGTATCAATTTTTAAGTCATCGGATTGACTCGACCAAGGTTCAAACGCACGATTCCATGGTCTACCAACACGGGAGACGGACGCTCTCAAAATGATGCCACACAAACCGGGTGGTGGTGCGGGAGGGGGGTCATCTAATGAGTGACAGGGCAGGACATGTGGTAGCCAATGAGAAGGCAGTGGGCTACACGAGCTGGGGAGAGGGGTGGAAGGTGCAGTCACTTCTGCTTCCACGCCAAATCAAACACAATTTAAAAATTCTGATCTAGTGCGGTTGCTGAAATTGCAAAAAGTAAATCACAAAATAGGTCAGGCGTTTGTGTACTTGATGTTGTAGTACATCCTAGAAACAGTTCAGGTCACATCAGTATGTGACTGTAGGTAAGAAAGCAGTGCCTAGGATGAGGTGGGATCCAATTGATATGCGTAGGCTGTTGGCAGTAGCCGGTTTCTGTAGTCACCATGGACATTATCCCGACCTGCCCCAGTTGCTTAATCTCTACTCTAGATCGACCCTGACACCTGAAGGAAGCACTTCTGTAGCCACCCCCCCATCTCCCCTCCTGGCACCCCTTACCGGGTGGCCTTGACAGCTGCTGGATCCACCACATTGGATTAACAGGCGCAATGCACATCGCTATTTGGGGTGTCAATTAACGAAGCTGTATGGAACAGATTATATTATACAAACTTTTTTTTTTTTTTGTGTGTGGGGGGGTGCATTGTTTGCTTGTTTGTTTGTTGTTGTTTTACATCCTAGCAACATCTAAGGTCATATCAGGACGGGTACCGACTTGTGACAGTGCGCACTCATGGCGACTTTATAGTGCTGTCTCACTGGGAAACCAGGCCACCAGCACCATGACCTGGTATCCCACTCAGTCACATTGTCCTGACACTGAGCACACCAGTCCTTGCCCTGTCCTAATAATGCCGAGTGCCTGGCTAGGAAGTGACAAGCACCAATTTTCAAGTCATTGGTTTGACTCGACCATGGTTCGAACCCACAACCCCACGATCTACATCGTGGCAATATCTAAGATTCATATCAGGACGAGTAGTGAATTGTCATAGTGCACACTCATCATGAGTTCATCTTAGGATTTTGATTGATTAAAAGGGAATGCAAGAGCCACTCTCAAACGGTATTGGCACACACATCATTGCTTATTTTGTTAAACCCTGGCCTACCGCTGATCATTGGCACTTCCCACTGGGCCGACATAGCAGCCCTTTACATTTTCTTCTACCTACCCACCCTTCAACTTGTACTATAAGACTTTACCTATGTCAGTCTCAAAAATGGGGCTGGACACATCTGTTTTCCAGTGTGAATGCACTTTCTTGTGTTACCATCATTTGCCAGTTGAGTTGTTCCTTATTGAGTCAAAACCTTTTACTGAGCTACTTGTGTGTTGGAAAAATGAGGCAAATAAACTTCATGTCTTGAAAAATGTAAATCTGATATCCAAGCTCCCCTGTTTATGTTTGCTGGTCGATAGAAAGCCCAAGCCTACCCTTTTACCGACCCAAGGGATTTTTAACCTCCCGCACCACATAGACATGGTATGAGAGCAACCAGCCTTTGATGACGCTGTAAGTTATACAGAGCAGTGGAAATCCAAATTGGTAGACCTGGGTGCACTGGAATCGAACCACCGTCCCTCAGATTAGGAGTCTGACCTAGAAAAAGGTCAGACACGCTAACCACTCCGCCACAGAGAACGACTTTCATTCACCAAGTTGAAACTATATAATATATGGTAAATATACCATATATGGTATGGACCTCCCAGATATATGGGAATAGTAGAATAACTACTGTTGGTTTGCTGAGCAGGATTGAAACCTCAGTGTTTGCCATTACAGGACTAGTGTATTGTAGTGGTCTGCACTGACCTCTCAGGCAAGGCGCCGCATAGACAGGTAGGCATGGGTAGGGTGTTGATATCAGGGAGCCTAGGTGGTGTAATGGTTAGCACACTAGCCCGGAATGCAAAGAGATGTGGGTTCAAGTCCTGCTCTAGGCACAATATTTCCCATTTTCATCACCCCCCACGACACTGGTTGCCATGACCATGATACTGTACAAGCTATGCGCTGTATAGTTGTTGAACATACCGTGTGTATGTAAGTGTGTTGCATTGCCTGTGTGTATGTAATTTTAAGCATTAAAAGAATTACAATTCCAGGGGGACGAGTGTAGTGGTCTGCACTGACCTCTCAGGTAAGGAGCTGCATAGACAGGTAGGCATGGTTAGTGTGTTGATATCACGGAGCCTAGGTGGTGTAATGGTTAGCACACTGGCCCTGAATGCAAAGACATGTGGGTTCGAGTCCCGCTCTAGGCGCAATATTTCCCATTGTCATCACTCCCCACGACAGTATTAACCATTACACTAACCATTGCAGAATCATCCCACCCACACCAACCTGTCTATGAGGCTCCTTGCCTGATAATTCAGTGCAGCCTACTACACTCATCCTCCTGGATTCGGAAATCTCTTTAAGGGTTTATGGTTGTATACACATGCAGGCAATATACTTACATATACCGTTCATCAACCATACAACACATGGCTTGTAGAGGATCAAGGTCAGGGCAACCAGTGTTACGGGATTCAAAAACCTGAAATATTGCGCCTAGAGCAGGATTCAAACTGACATGTCTTGTCATTGCAGGGATAGAGTACTAACGGTTACACTAGCTAGGCTCCCTAGGACAGTCACCCTATCAACTCCTACCTGTCTAAGTGCTCATAATCAAGATAGTGTGACTGAGTGGAAAACTCGGGCCATGGTGGACTGGTCTCACAGTGGGACAGCACTATAAGGTCACTACTTCTGTGCTCCATCACAAGTCGGTACATGTCCTGAAATTACCTTAGATGGTGCCAGGATGTACAACCCCAATAATCAAGCAGTAGTGTGCTTTATATTTTGATCAATAATTGAAAGTTCGTCCTGATATGACCTTAGATGTTGCCAGGACGTAACCAACTAACCAACTTGAGAGTTAATGTCCATTTGTGTCCTGCATGACCTGCACCATTTACACAATTAGTGACCCTGTTTTGTTGTGGGTCACTATCGGTCTGTTCCATGTTTTAGTGTGTGCTCGCCTGAGTTCCGCAACCCAGTTCTTGATTGCATCGTCCCGTCCAGTCAGGTTTAGTTATTAAGCCCCGTTCGCACTGGCGAGTTAAAACGCTTCATCTAAATCGCCTTGCCTAGTTCGCCTCACATTTGTCGTATCCACACATCCAGTGTTTGGGGCGGTTTAAGCCGGAAATCGATATCTGCACATGAGCAAGTCCATACTAACCAGCACCAGTTTTGGTTTGTCAATGTCACCACGAGAGAGTGTGGGTTCGAGCTAGATATGTATTAACTGAATCGTATTGTTTTGGGATGGTCAAAACTTCTGCTGGGAAGTGAAACCCTAAAAATAAATGATGAAAAAAATATCTGTGCACCTCTAGCCGGTTCATAGACCAAAATATATTATATAGTGTGACATGCTTAATCCGCTTCAAGTAAACCGCTACCGTCCACACAAGCTAGTTGGGCCAATTTAAGCTAAATCGCTTCATCTATACATAGATGAAGCGATCTAGATGAATCGATTCAGCCCTAAATAGCTTCAGCATAGCGTCCACATGGCAAATGTGAGGCGAATTGGCCAAGGCGATTTAGATGAAGCGTTTTAACTCGCCAGTGTGAACGGGGCTTTAGTCTCGACCAAGGAAAGTTTATCAAAAATATGTGGAAGTGTTAAGCTGAAGGCATTTGAGGCACTACTATTTATTTGTTTGTGTATTCACGCCCCCCACCCCCTCCAGCACAAAAAGTAAACATCGGCTATTGGGAGTCACCGATACACTATCAGGACGAGTACCGACTTCTGCCAGGAGCCACTCACTACAACTTCATACCGCTGTCCTTCTGGATCATCGGGGATCGGGGACCATGATCCCATATCCCACTCAGTCAAGAATGTCAGTCCGCACATCGAAATTAACTGCGTCTGTTTTCACTTAAAATTAACTTTATATTAAGGAATTAGTTTCGAGGATAATTCAGACTTGAGTAAATACGACTGTAATGATCAGCCTAATATATGCATATGCAATTAGAGTAGACAGCTAAACCTATCGCGAATTGTAACATGATGGTACATATCGTTATAAAAGTTGCATACAACCATTTTTGCATTGTTCATATTGGGTGCTGCCACCTAACTCAGTCATATTACTAATAATGCACTCTACTTACCCCATTTCGGAGGATTCCTGAGTCAGCACAATTTTGGATTGCTGGTGCACAATGACAGAGTGAGTATTTATGGATGTATATATATATATATATATATATATATATGTATATATGCATAACATGGAAGTTAAAGTGGGTCGAGAGAAACATTATGGGGCTGCTATTTATATCCACATAATCGCTCCCAAGGTAGACTATGCAGCGGACAGCGAATCCTCCCCCTCCCCTTACCTCTACCCCCTCATTCACCATTCATCTCCCACCTCCCTCGTCCTTCCCGGTCCTCCCCCCTTCCCTGATCCTCTCGTCGGGCTATTTATTCCCTCTCTGCCATCCTCCATCCTCTTTCTGGCGTCTACCTCCCCCGACTTCCCCCATCCCTTCTCCCTCTCTTCCCTTCTCTCTCCTTCCACATATATTCACACCCCCTTCTCTTCCTATCCATCGCCCATCGTCCTTCATCCATCCTCCCTCCCTCTTTCCTCCCATCTCCCTTCTCCTTCCTCTACTTCAATCCTCCTTCCTCAATCAATCAATAGTTCCGTCCTCTAGTCTAGTGGATGCAATGGTTCTCCACTTGTCCCGATGTTGTGCTGTTCTGATAGACTGTGAATAATTCAAGCCTGTCCACTGTGAAATATTTGTAAACCATGATGTTCTTGGTCTCCCTCTCCCTCTGCTGCCATTCACCTTCCCTTCCAACAATCTACGGTATATTGAACTCTGACGAATGATGTGTCCTTCCTAGAAAGTCCATTTTCCCTCCTCCCCTCTCCGTCTTCTCCCTCCACTCCGCCTCACCCACCTTCCTGCATCGTTCCTTCTCCACCCTACCCCCTACATAGCCTCCCCTCCCCTGCCTATCGATAGAACAGCCTGCGTTCCCCTCTACCTGTATCCCACCCACTTCCGGTAGCGCCACCACTCCTTTGCCGCGCACTTCCGGTCTGTAGACCGGCCTTTCAAGTCCTGATTAGCTGTTAGGTAAGAGCCCTACTCCTCTCCCCAACTCCCTTCCCATTCCCATGCCCCATCCGTATCCCCCTTCCACCTTCCCCGCCCCCTCCTCCGTCTCCCCCTCCCTTCTCCCTCCTCCACCCCCCCCACCCCCCGCCCACGCGCACTCCCGCAATTGATCCGTTCGACGGTGCACACAGCCGGGTACGCCACCTGGTGGCGGGTCTGGAACAGCAGGGTGGGCGCGGGGAGGTGAGGTGTGAGTGGTTCCGAGGCGGGGGCGGGGTCTCACAGGACGTATTTGGCACTCGCTAGATTCCAAGACGGGGAACACACGCTTATCGTGGAGGTGGAAGGGAGGATACCTTGAGGATATAGTTAGATAAACTCACATTCTCCCTGCTCTACCGACGGTTGTCAATATTCTACAAGAAAGTGGGTCAATTTTAACTATCAGGTTCAGGTTATTGTCAGATAGGCTCACACTCTCTACTCTATACACACAATCGGTAATCACTGACAATAGATTGGCTTAATTCTAACTAACCCTATCAGAATATAGTCAGAAATGTTCACACTCTTTATGTGTTGCCGACAGTCAGCAATCGGTGACCAGTGAGCTTAATTCTATGCGCATTGGGCAAACTGCATATAACGAAAATGTGCTATTCTACGCATGTCTATTAAGAAATGAACGAGGGAAAACAGAGAAAATAAATCCAGTGATTATCGATATAAAATATTATGCAATTTAGCGATATGTTTAACCGAAAGTCTGTTGACTGTAACATATCTTTATTCGGCCTGAAGTGCAGTAATACAGCGCTGATATATTAGATTATTTGACAAATCAACTTAATTTGACCAAACAAATTATCTCAAGGAATACGCATAGTGTTTCTTAATCGACATACGTGATGTTAATTAGAGTGGTTACTTCTCGTGCGGGACGTCTTAGGTTCAAGTCCGTGCTAGTAGAACCAAACAGTTACAAACTTGTCACCCTTCGCAAACTCACTTGACATGCATAATTACAAGGATAAGGAACGGTGGACTGGTTGGTTTAATATTACTATTATGATCCTGTTCATCATCAGGATATATCGCCTCAAACTATGGCACAACATCCCACTGTGACAACACTATAAAGCCACCATAAGTCACACCGCCGATAACAACGTCATTTATCGTTAGATCGCGTTTCATCGGGTGTCCATCGCACCAGACGCTGATGATAGGGACGCGCATCAGTAGTAATATGCTAGTCATTATTTAATGTACTTTTCCTATGGGGCGGGAGTTTTGTGAATGGCAGACATCGGTGAAAGCACATGGCAAAAACCCCCGAAGCCCCTCAAAAGAATGTGGCCTTCTGTCAATCATCCTAATACTACATGCTCATTGATTTAAACCAACTGTCAATCAAAATACAAACATGGCCGCCTTTGTTCACAAACCACACAAACCCTCGCAAAAGTACAAGGGTTTGTTTACAAACACCCCCCCCCAAAATCATGTGACTTTGTTTACAAACCCTCATAACAGCGCCAAAAGCAGGTGGCCTGCTGTCAATCATCCGAATACTCGACGCTCATTGACTGAAACCAACTGTCAATCAAAATTAAGCCATGCCCCCTTTGTGGGGCCGCACACACACAATTTGTACTAAAAATCTGCAAAAATAGCTTGAGAGTCCGCAACACACTTATGTATCATTCCATAGAAACAAGCATTCAGCACCGAATGGCACTCATGCACCTACAAACTAGTTCAACTCCCCCACACTTGACCTAGTTTCACTGAGCCTTATTTGGGCACACATATGACCTAGATACAGACATTTGCATAACTTATAAAAATGCAGCCTTCCTATTGGCTGTGAGAAAACACCCTCCCGCCCTCGACCCACCCTGGATGGTCACTTGACCGAAATACTCGACGTGGATTGGCTGCCAGTCACAAAACTCCCACCCCATAGGAAATAGTACATTAAATAAGGCCTAGCATATTACTACTCACATCAAATTATCGGCTAGTATGAGGTGGCCATTACTGGCTAAGTCCATGACGCAAAGTCGCTCAAAGCGAAGTCGCTCAAAGCAACGTCTTTTACGACATCGTTGCGATTCACAATCGTCTAGTGTGGAGTGGGTCATCAATTCAGCATGGTGTCGTCCCTGGAATTGCTGACAACACCATATCCCCCCCCCCACTACCCACCCCCTCTCACAATTACTGACGTCATGCATTGTGATGAACCATTAGACGTGGTTGTTTATGGGTTCAGTGATGGTGGTGAGGTGTGGACACTTCGCAATCAGTATTTACGCACAGAGAGACTCAGACTCAGCGATGCTTGTACTGATATATGAAGAGTTCAGGTGAAAAACCCCTAAACACCAATTCAAAAATGGATATAAACATTGGAATCAAACATTCATAATGTTTATTTGTTTACATTCCTACTTTGTTATTCATTGCTCCATAATCATGTCAACATAAGAAAAGTGGAACTAGTTAGAATTTAAATGATTTTCAGATAAAAATCTGTTATTTAAACTGCAATTTTGGATTGACGTTTACAGGGTTTTGTGCCTGAACTGTTCATATATATAAGTATATATATATATATATGTGTGTGTGTTTCACACATACATATATATATATATATATATATCAGTACATTGTGTGTGTTTCACACACATATATATATATCTGTGTATATATATAAATATATATATATATATATGTGGGGCCGTATCAATGAACACTGGGTAGTTGGCGCGTTATCCAGGGAGGTTGATGAGAAACTGAAATTGAGACTTGATCATCACCAAGCGCCTCCACACGATCAGATTAACGTGCGAGAGATGTGGGAGGCCTACGTTTCCGCGCTCAGGTGGGGGAATATATATGAATATATATATACGTATGGGTGACGGGCGGCGGAGGTGGTGGTGGTCATGGAGGTGGTGAGGTGTGGACACTTCAAATTCGTGGCTCAAGTGACAGGTGTAAGGCCGGGAATTAAGGTCGGGGCCGGTGGTGGCGCCACCAGTCCCCGTGTAGGTAAGGAGCAAATACATTAAGGATGCCCATTGGATAATAATTCATTATAATAATAAGGCAATATAACGATATGATACAAACTCTACGCCAATCTACATCGACACTACAAGCTGGAACCACCACCTGCACAGCTTATTTGTAGTTGATTCCTACTGAAACACTTTTTTCTCGGATTTAGCAAGATTGTAATTCACTCCAAATTTAAATAGGGGGGAGTACTTTATCTGATTGGTGCCTCGCCTATATATATATATACCATCTCTTATTACTCCTTGCCTCTTGGGTGTGTACGTGACTAGCCACACATCACTGTACGCTCACCTGAGTCTGTCTGGCCCAGTGCATCTCCACCTCGGTTTACTTCATGATATTCATTATATTCCCCGTCTTTTCTTAATTTTGCTAACCTTCCTGAATGTCCTTATATCGCAATATTTCACATACATTTCAACATCTTCAATTTAAACTTTGTGAATGTTGTAATGTATGTTAAATTGGCAAGCCCGCTGATAAGGTAATCATGTGACCAGTAGCTGAGGTAAGGACTGCCTAATAAGTAATTGACTAATAAATATTGAAGCCAGTTGCAGTACAGAGCTGGAAGTGTCCCCCATGTGTATTACACCAGCCTAACAAAATGAAAAATATTAGTTAATATAGATCACATGTTTATTTTAGTTGTAAGTATAGTTTAATCATTGAATAAAGTCTTTTGTCAGTGCCATGGCACTGATTTTGCAGCCATGTCACAAAACAGTTATTTAGACAATTTCCAGTGCGCGAGTGACAGTATTTCGCACCACTAGTAGGGTTGGGAGTGGTGGCGCCACCTGATGCAAATGTGAAAAGGGGTCACTCATGAAGTAGTACACAATGTACGGGCGCCCTTTATCGCCTTTATACTCGCATTACTCTTATACATCACATATGTCGATTGATATTGCCAACAGTGTGTAGCTCATGCCAGCTGAAATAACAATATTGAGGTTAGTGGCACATGGATACATTCAAATCATAATGAGCACAATCACCAAGCTCAATTAACTAGCCTTCAACTAGTGTTATCTAATCTATCGTGGTTGCAGAATTTCAGATAAGGGAACCGGTGAGAAAATGCGCTGTCTGTCATCACTTTATCGGCACAATCTAAATAGCGACATCCTGATTGGCTGACATGGTCACGTGACTGATATAGCCAGTCAGCATTCCACCCTAGTTTACTATTGAAATAATGCTGTGATTTGAACATGCTGGTGCTTTAAACAGCGTCTTAAATGCGTGACAACACTGCTTTATTCATGTAATTATCTGTTTCCAATTATTCATCATTTACTTGATTTCCATCCGCTAGGTGGTGTATTGGCCATTCAGCGCCGACTGCAATTCATGGTCACCGATCTGGCAGCTTGGCAGCGAAGCCTAACAATAACCGATTCGTGCATTCACATACACACAGCACCTGGATGGTGTGGCAAAGGGGTGTGGAACAGGGTGATGTGTAAGTGTGGGCGTAATCGATTAATCGACTCTGGTCACCCGAGCCACTTTTTGGCGCATGCGCACATCCTGCAGACTCGGGTCGAATAACCGAATAAGCTTCTGCACGCTCGGGGCGGAAAAAATGGTGGCTTAATCTAAGACCTAATTATTTGTTTTAATAACCAATATAAGTACAGCAAAATAGGATTTAAAGTATTTTAGGATCGTATAAGCTGACAATCTGGGTTATTTTAAAAAAAGCATTAAAACAACGAATAGGACTTGTAGTGGTACCTACAGGTACCAGCTCAGGTGTGACGTCATCGTTCCTAGCAAACCCCAGCCAAGAGGTGGGTTACTGGCGTCGGGTCGTTTTGCACACGGCACATGTTTTTGTCGACTCCACTCGCGGTGTTCGATTTGAAATTCAGACGACTCGGGTGACCCGAGTCGCCCGGGTCGTGTTAATCGATTACGGCCTAGGGGATTGGGACAATGGCACCTCAGGTCACACGGATGCCAGCCCAGTGTGGGGTATCAGACGATTCCGCATGACAGAATAGGGAGAGGGTGAAAAGTTGGGGCGCACAGGGCGCGTAGGGGGGGGGGCGTTGGCGGGAGCGGGCGGGAGCGGGCGGGCCGTGAGGGCGGTGAGGCTGGGGCGTGTTGGCCGGGATGTGGTGCGGTGGTATCCGGTAAGGTGTGGCCAGGCAGAGTGGTATGTGTGATTGCATCAGGAAGTAATCATTCAACAATCGCCCGCTAGGGGGGCTGACATGGAAATGGGTGCATTGGTGGGGTTGTCCTGAATGGTGGTAGTTGGCAACTGATCAACCCACTACCACCACACCTAAAGAAGGTCATGACGTTGACCACATTCACATGATGAGCACCTGCATGGTGTGGTAAAGGGGTGTGGAACAGGGTGATGTGTACGTGGGGGACTGTGACAATGGCGCCTCGGGTCACATGGACGCAGGCCAAGTATGGGGTATCAGATGTGTCTGCGTGATAAATCTGTCTGTGACACAATGACGAGAGGGTGAAGGGGTGGGGCGGGCGGGGCGGGCGGGGCGGGAATGGCAGGGGGTGAGGGTGGTGAGGCTGGGACACGTTGGCCGGGATGTGGTGCGGTGGTATCCGGTAAGGAGTTGTCAGGCGGAGTGGTATGTGTGATTGCATCAGGAAGTAATCATTCAACAATCGCCCGCTAGGGGGGCTGACATGGAAATGGGTGCATTGGTGGGGTTGTCCTGAATGGCGGTAGTTGGCAACCCATCAACCCGCTACCACCACACCCACCTCACTCACCCACCCACCCACCAACACCAAACACTCCTGACCTCTTGACCGACTTCCTTGTGGATATGTGGATATATTTATATGCATCATTGGGTATGCGTTGTATGTACAATCATACACCGTGGCCGAATCGCTAAGAGCACTGGCTTTGTGTCAGAGAGGTTGACGATTTGAACATTGGCCTAGTCACACCAATCACTTATAAAATGTATACTTATCACTACATACTCTGTCAGTGACACTCTACAGTAATAGAAATAGGCAAGGGCTTGTACGATCAGTATCAGGATGCTATATCAGACCATGGTGCTGGTGGACTGGTCTCCCAGTAGGGCAGCGTTATAAAGTCGCCATGAGAGGACACTGTCAGAAGTAGATACCGATCGTGATATGATCTTAGATGTGATGAGGTAAAGCCCCAACAAACGGTCACAAACACCCACAAATACACCTCATACTCTGCCAACCCGCGTGCCCACAACCAAACCGACACCCACATTTACTTAAAACTACACTTACACTTACACACAAACTTACAAAATAGACTTATATTCACAGACAAACCCACGCCCAAACTCACAGAGCCAAACACACAGTTAGCCCAACACCCACAACCACATGTATACATACACACACAGCCACACATACACATCCACATGCGCTCTATGTATACACGCACCACACCCACACCCACACACCCACATACACGTATGTACACGCTCGCCCACACCTCCACCCATTTAACAACCCATATCTGCATCCACACCTACATCAACAACTAGATCCACACCTACACTCACACATGCACCCACACTTTGAACTACACCCACAACTACACTTTGAACTCCACCCACATCAACACCCACACTCACACCTCCACCTACACTCAAACCCGCGTCTAGCTCCCACACTTATAAACATATACACACACCCAAACCTCCACCTAAACCCACACCCTTACACCCATACCTACACCCACCGACACCGACACCCTACATCCTACACACACCCACACCCACAGCTCCCCTTACACCTACATACCCACACCTTAAC
Organism: Branchipolynoe longqiensis; assembly: GCA_030323885.1. Classification (NCBI taxonomy): domain Eukaryota; kingdom Metazoa; phylum Annelida; class Polychaeta; order Phyllodocida; family Polynoidae; genus Branchipolynoe; species Branchipolynoe longqiensis. Next base: position 17,483,557 of record CM059195.1, read on the forward strand.
ACCTTCACACCTTCACACCCACACGCACACCTCCACCTACATCACACCCGCGGTAATCCTCCTGCCTTCTCCCGTCTCGTCCCTTCCCCCCGTTCCCTTCCTGTCCCGGAACCCTCCTCTCCCCGGTTCCCTCGCCCCGGTCCCCTCCCCCTGTCCTCTTCCCTCGTGCCGTGATGTATAGCCCCGGGGATGTGCCACCAGGTGACGCTGCAGCGCTTTCTAGAAGGTCATGACGCCGACCACGTGACCCGCTCCACGCCGCGCACGCGCCGTGATGGGCAAGGTTCCCGGCGCATGGGGAATACAGCATGATTCAATAATGTAGCCCAAGTCACGTGGCAGCTGAACATGCGAAATATAAATCAATAATATCAGCGCTGTGCCGTGGCTATTCTGCTGAGTCTCCATGTGCGCTACTGCAATTAGAATTATCATCCCCACACATGTAACCAATAATCAAGATTATAATTGATATGAGGGTATATCCAAATTGCTAGTCAATGTATGGATGGTGGCATGCTCATTGTTGTAAAGTCAACACCTCTTCTAATCCATAAAGAATGGTAGGTTAAAATTGTAGTTCTGTGAATATGCACATTCAGTGGGTTGTTGACATAGTAGAACAATCGAGTATAGCGTGACTACGCACATTGCATTCCCATATAAAGAAAGGTTTCCATTTTGTCTATTAATTTATACACATTCCCCTCCTCCCATGAATATTTTCACTAGGTTCCTTTGGCGGAGTAGGGGTAGGAGTTGGGCAGAGTCATGCCATATGACAGTTTAGAGAATACTTCCTGTACCAACAGTGGGGACGAGCCCTATACCCTATTATCTATGACCTATAACCAGGTAGGTCGTGTGTGGGGTATTCACCTATATATATGCCTGCACACTACACTACCGGATCCGGTGGCCTAATTACTAGAGCACCAGCTTCCCTTGCGGAAGGCTGGGAGTTCGAATCCAAACCGAGTCAAACCAATGACTTATAAAAGTTATACTTGTCGCTACCTACCTAATATGATAGGATGAGGACTGGTTTGCACAGTATCAGGATAATGTGACTGTATGGGATATCGGGTCATGATACCGGCAGCCGGGTCTCTCAGTGGGGCAGCACTTTAAAGTCACCATGAGTGTGCACTGTCACAAGTCGGTACCCATCCTGATATGAAGTGAGATGCTACTAGGACGCAACAACTGCACACCGCATCATACATTCTATAAATAGAACAGTGCTGCTTCTACGATGAGGCATGGGAACTCCTCCATCTCCCTCTCCAGCAACCTCCCCGGTACCTTCCCTATGCAGTGCCATGGTAGCGTATTTGTGTACCGCAATTGCGCATCAGCAGTGCGAACAACGACGTGGTTATAGTGTAAACAGTAGGGCGTTCACAGTGGTGGATCGACATCGGGTATATAGTTACTCCAGCAGTCCTGCCTCCAGGATAGGACCGCTAAAGAACCCATTAGAAGAAGCATCGGGAAGCTGGGATATGGGCATGGGCGCATCACTTTGCAATCTAATATGCTAAAACACTTGTCATCCATAACCGCACCATGAATGTGCATCATCACAACTGACTATCAGTCCTGATATGACCTTAGATGTTGCCAGGATGTAACATCCAACTAAGCATACCCCGCTACTTGTCCGGTGAAGATTTGATGAAATCATGTAAATTGATAGAGGTTCAGCGTCAAATCGACAGCTTTTTTTGGCCGTCATTTTGATTGTAACCATTATCTCTCGATGTATCAACTCTCTGTCACTGGAACCATCAACTGCACAGTGAATTCGTACTGAAGCAATTTTGTTATTGGATGTAAACGGGGTTTGTCAGTCATACCTATACTAAATAGGAGTGGATCCCTTATCTTGAAATTCAGTGTTAACATTGGGGAAACCACCGCGTTAAAACTAGGGTTGTCCCATTTTTAAATCTGCCATTGTTAAAGTGTTGCTAACGCAGTGGTCAATCTAGGACCAACATAATGGCAGAACTCGTGGGTGTCCGATAATTAAATCAGGGGTGACCAGTAGTAAAGCTGTGACCAGACGGGATGACCCAATGAGTTAGAGCGTCCGTCTCCCATGCTGGTAGATCATGGGTTCGAACACTGGTCGAGTCAAACCAATGACTTAAAAATTGATACTTGTCGCTTCCTAGACAGGCGCCTGGCATTATTAGGACAGGGCAAGGACTGGTGTGCTCAGTGTCAGGATAATGTGACTGAGTGGGATACCAGGTCATGGTGCCGGTGGCCTGATTTTCCAGTGGGACAGCACTATAAAGTTGCCATGAGTGTGCACTGTCACAAGTCGGTACCTGTCCTGGTATGACCTTAGATGTTGCTAGGATGTAAAACAACAACAAACAAACAAATAAGTAAAGCTGGGATGTTCCAGTGTTAGAACTTGGCCTGGCACCGTTTTAAATGTAGGTCAGTCAGTGTTAGCTATATCATCTGTATTATATTTATTATATAGATTATAAGCGGCGTGCTTAGTAGATATGCCATACAATATATATAGCATATATATATGCATGTTAGATGCATCTTATATAGACTAATCACTATATAGTATATATTATAACATGACATGATCCTGACCTAAAAAAATACACAAACTATCTGTGAAAAATAAAACTAGGGAAGCCCTCCCTAAGCTACACTGCAAAGGGGCATGTGATATGTCTTGGCCCACCAGCAGGACAGCCCATGGGAGGGAACCTATCCCACAGTAGCCAGATAACTGTGCTTCCCAATTATGTACAGTCCTATGACATGTAGATATAATAGGCTAGTCTAGAATTAAGAGTAGAACAACAAATATTATCAAGAAACCCCCAATTAACTAATATAGATTACTAACCACAAAATATAACAATAAGAATCACAAAACAATAACTGGCCAGCATTGAAAACAAGTCCGAACACTCGAGCTTATATGCTATGGACAGCATAAACTCACATCACAAAAAAAAACTAAAACATTATTATATGATGCACATATATAAGCATTTTGCATTATATATTCAATGTATTTGCTATAACTCCAAACATCTCCGGACCAGCCACTGCAGGGACAAATAGTTTTGCGCCTGTCGGAACATGTTCTTGCTTGTGTGAAACCTCTATTTGCTCCCTGAGAGAGTGCCACTGGTAACTTGCAAAAACCAGCAGCACTTCAACACTTTTACAGGCAGCTTTCATGAAATGTACGGCTACTAAAGCAGATCCTCTATTCTCAACTGTCTTCTGGTTACAGAAAGAGAGGGTGCCCTCACCTCTGGTTCAAGGATACCATCAAGAGAAACCTGAAGCTGAGAGACATTAAGACCGACTCATGGACATCACTCTCAAAGCAGAGAGCTAAATGGTGAGCGGCAGTCAAGTAATGAAAACAGTCTTTGTCGCATCGCAACCGACAGCATGATGATGATGATGATGATTTGCTATTACATGCATATGCAGATGGCTGTTGAACCCATCATATAATTGAACGGTGATCTTGCACGTGTGTCTATTAGGTGAATGTATGTGCTGATCTACCTATGCTGATCTACCTACGCTGATCTACCTACGGTCAGTCCGCCAAGTACAACATGATTATTGCTTTTTTGGGGGGGGGTAAATTACTTTCTTTTATTCATAAATATATATATATATATTTATTGGTGGTAAGTGAGTAGGATAATGAGCAGGCGAGCGGTGGCACCATCATTCGAGCTTAGGCGAGTTGGCCTGAGCAGTATATGAGTAGTCCGAGGCTCAATCGCCCGATTACCTGTGGTGGGCGGTAGGAGCGAGTATAGAATTCTCGGTTAGTATACTCGTAGAATTTGTATGCAGCATATATGTATATACTTATATATACATCATCAGTGCAAAAGCACCCTACCATTAAATCATGCCCTCCATTAAACCTGATGTAATATATCCCACGTCTAGACACATTGATCAGGGTTGCTGAAAGATAGGACGGCCAACTAAAATCCCCGGTAGGCTGGCTTTATTAATTTATCCACCAAGCGGTTAAGCGCTGGACAGAACGCCATCGCACGCACCCGGCACTCGTTACCAAAGCAATCCATTAGTCACAGCTTGTTGAGTGAGCAATGATATCTTTTGCTTGGTTGGTTGTTTGCTGTTGTCTTACATCCTAGCAACATCCAAGGCCATTTGAGGATGGGTACTCACGTGTGCATCTATGGGAACTTTATAGTGCTGACCCATTGGGAAACCAGGCTGCCAGCACCATGACCCGCCATCCCACACAATCACATTATCTTGATATTGTGCTAATCAGTCCTTGTCCTATTCTTTTAATGCCACGCGCCAAGCTAGGTAGCGACATATATGAATTATATTGGTTTGATCCGGCTGGGATTCCAACTCCCGACATTCTGCATGGGAAGCATGCACTCACCCGATTCACCAACCAAAACAAGGACAGTTTGTTTTATTTAATGACACCTCTAGAGCGCATTCGTCAAACATATGGTCATTCTGACATAAAAGCAGCAAGGTGTCTTTTATATGCACTTTCTCAGAGACAGGACAGCACCTACCACAACCTTTGATGAAACGGTTGTGGACCACTCGTCAAAATAGAAAATAACCCAAACTGCAAATGTGTCCACTGAGAAGCATCGCCAGGATGACCAACACCTTCAAAGGTGGACGCTCTAGATCCCGCTCCCGATTCGGCAACCACGTCTAGTAACAATGCTGGGTGGCAACGCGTTCTGGAGGTAGTGCCTGCTCCAGGCACCCCCCCTCAGCGCCCTACTATCTGCCGATTTCGCTACAGGTTTATTGCTTTGATTCACTATTATAATATTATAGTATTCTGCGACATCTGCATTCGATCATGATGCTAACTTGGAAGGACAAAGTGACAAATTAGGAATGGAGAGTGCTTCCCTCTATGGAAGATCTCCTGATCAAAAAATATCTCCGGTGAACTGGACACCTCATGAGGATGTCATCAGACAGGCTACCAAAGCAGATCCTCTACTCCCAACTGTCTTTTGGTTACAGAAAGTGAGGGCGCCCTCATCTCCGGTTCAAGGATACCATCAAGAGAAACCTGAAGCTGAGAGACATTAAGACTAACTCATTGACATCACTCTCACAGCAGAGAACTAAATGGAGAGTGACAGTCAATTAATGAAAGCAGTCTTTGTCGCGACCAACAGGATGAGGATGACGATGAGTATTCTGCACAGACTTCTCAGCATATGAGCCACAAAGACAGATATGCATCAATGCTCTGATAGCATTGGGATGCTTAGGTGATCTACTGGCTTGCCTAGTAGCCCAGGAATGGCAACAGTGGTGTGTTTGATTCTTGCTCTAAGCACAATATTGCCCACGTTAATCTCACCATGACAATACATAGGATGCAGAAAATAGCATCATCTCGTCAAGTAGCATGCAGTGTGTCATGGATAACCGGGCAGGTGGAAGGCTGGCATTAAACGCATTCGGTCATCTATCTGGGTTTAACCAAAATTAATCATGCGCTGAGTTGACCAGACAGGATGGCCGAATGAGTAGAGCATCCGTCTCCTATTTTGGGAGATGGGAGATCTGAACCCATGAGTTTGTGGGTTCGAATCCTGGTCGAGTCAAACCAATGACTTAAACATTGATGCATGTTGCTTCCTAGCCTGGCACTCGGCATTATTAGGATAGGGCAAGGACTGGTTGGCTCAGTTTCAGGATAATGTGTCATGGTGCTGGTGGCCTGGTTTCCCAGTGGGGCAGCTCTATAAAGTCGCCATGAGTGCGCCCTGTCACAAGTCGGGACCTTAGATGTTGCTAGGATGTATAGCAACAACAAACAAACAAACATGCGCTGAGTTGTCATAATTGTTGGACAGTTGTTAATAGATTCATCTGGGATGGCTGGATCTCCAAGGGAATAACAGATTAAAACATTACATTTGTCGCTGTCTAGCCTGGGGGCTCAGCGTTATTAGTATGAGGCAACATGCAGTATAATGAGTGTAGTCAACAGAAACATGCCCATACCCTAATGATCATAATAATCGTAATGGTCGTTGAGATCTTAAGGATCACAATGATCATGATGACCAAAGGGGTTGTGAGGATCGAAAGGATCGGAAAGGTCGAAAGAATCGTATGTGTCGCAAGGATCGTAATGATCGTTAAAATCGTAAGCATCGTATGCATTATAATGATATTAAGGATCAGAAGGAAGGATAGATACGTATGGATGGTAAGATGACCAGAAAGGATTAAAGAGGATCGGAGAAGATCGGAGAAGATCGGAAAGGATCGGATATGATCGATTATGATTGGAAAGTATCGGAGAGGACCGGAGAGGATCGGATAGAATTGGGGAGGAGTGAGGATGTTCTCTGTGGCAGAGTGGCTAGAGTGCCTGACTTTTTTCTATGTCAGACTCCTAATCTGAAGGTCGGTGGTTCGATTCCCTATCCCCCAATCTCTGCCAATTTGGATTTCCACCTCTGCGTACAGTGTCATCAAAGGCTGGTTGCTCTCATATTATGTCTATGTGGTGTGGGAGGTTAAAAATCCCTTGGGTTGGTAAAAGTGTAGGCCCAGGCTTTCTCTTGACAAACTGTCTAATGGTGAAAACAAGTCTATTCAGACTTATCCATGATAGGCAGTATAAATCTTCAAGAAAAAGGATGGATCACTCAATATATATATAAGTGGTCAGCTCTTAAAATCTGTTCACATTTACTAAATCGTCAGTTATTGTACCTTCTAGATATATGTATGTGTATAATATATATAGATATAAAGGAGTGCAAATGTTGGCCTAGCTGGATTAATGAAGAACCTTCGTTCAGTGCATAATATTATGGTACAAATGCAAGTAACCCCTTTCAATTAATTGAGTTACTATTTCTGACCGTCACCATGCCCACAGGTAATCATACTCATTCACCAATATGCTCTTCATCAATCAATGGGTGCCATCTTCTCAAAGAAGGTTGGCTGCAATGGCCCTCCATCTCTTCCTGTCATTCGTTCCTCTCACGCATTCCGCATAGCTCATTGCTGTCCACTCAGTGATGTTGTCCATCCATGTTGTTCTCCTTCTCCCTTTTGGTCTTTTCCCTTCTATCTTCCCTTCCAGTATTCTGCTCTGTGATTCCTGGTGTCGTATCATGTGGCCAAAGTATTTAATTTTTCTGTTTTTGATCGTTTGTATTATCTGTCTCTTTATTTTCATTCTTGTTAGGACCTCCACGTTGCTTATCATTGCTGTCCATGGAATTTTTAACATTCTTCTGTATTGCCACATTTCAAATGGCTCGAGCTTTGTTATTATTGCTTTCTTCAAAGTCCATGTCTCACAGCAATATAAAAGTGTAGACCACACATAGCATTTTAGCAGTCAGAGTCTTGTTTTTATATTTATGTCTCTAGATGTTAGTACTTTCTGCATCTTTAGAAATGTTGTTTTGGCAATGTTTATTCTCCGTTTAATCTTTCTTTCACATCCGTCATCACTAGTTATTAAATGGCCAAGATACACAAATGACTCTATCTGCTCCAAGATTACACCATTACCTTGTATCTCTGCTCTTGGTTTGTATTCCTTTCTGCTGACAACCATGGATTTTGTCTTCTTTACATTCATTTTGAGGCCACATCTCTCACTTTTTTCTTTTACTTCATCCACTATTCTCTTGTAGTCGATTTGACGTTAAGGCTAGCAGTGCTGTATCGTCTGCGTATCTTGTGTTATTGATATTTCCACCTCCAACATTTATATTCCTATGATGTCATCTATTTCTTTGAAAATCATTTCCGTATAAATGTTGAAAAGACTAGGTGATAGAACACATCCTTGTTGCACTCCACATTTGATCTTCACTTCCAGTGTCAATGAGTCTCCAATTCTTACAGCAGCATACGGTTCCCAGTAGAGGTTGGCCACAAGCTGAATGTCCTTACCGTCTAGACCAATTTTTTGTAGAGCTTCTATGAGTTTCTTATGATGTACTTTCTCAAATGCTTTAGCGTAGTCTATATAACATATGTATATATCCTTATCTAGGTGTCTCTCAATTATTGTTCTCATGTTCTCAAAATGGCTTCCCTTGTTCCACTGTTTGGTCTGAATCCAAATTGCTCTTCTGATACCTCCCGATTAATCTTTTTTGTGTAATCCTTTCTAGTAGTATTTTGAGTAAAGCTTTAATAACATGGCTCATGAGGCTTATTGTTCTGAAATCCAAGCATTCCACCGCTTTTGGTTTCTTAGGAAGGGCAGTAAATATAGATTTTCTTAAGTCTGATGGAATATATCTGGTGCTACACAGTGGTATATCCGGTGTTATATATGTCATTAAAAAGAGCAGTTATCCTTGTGATGCTAGCTCCCTCCACAGCTTTTAACATTTCAGAAGAGATATCATCTGTTCCTACTGCTTTCCCATTCCGAAGTTGCCCAATGGCTCTTATTACTGCAGGAACCAGTTCGATTACATCATGACATCATGATTAAAGATAGATTTAAAAACAGTATAAATAGAATGAAAACATACCCAGGTGCAGATATAGGTTCGGATCATAACCCACTCATTGCCACCATAGAAGTCAAACTGGGGAAGTTGAAATCCTCACAGATAAAGAGGCCATACTATGACATCACCTGATCACAGCACTTAAACAAGCAGAACTGAGGAAAACCTATGCAGTGGAGGTGAACAACAAATACGAATCTTTACTCATGGAACTAAGCGAACAAAATGAAAATAAAGAATCAAAAATGGAGAATAACTGGAAGTGTTTCAAGGAAAGCCTAAAACAAACAAATGAAATATTGCTCCCACTGAAAAAAAGGGTAACACAGAAGGCATGGATGACAGATGAAATCCTACAACTAATGAAAGAGAGGAAGATACATAAGAATACAATGAAATACCATGGAATGGACAGGGAAGTAAAGACCAAGTGCTCCAAAGAAAAAGAAAGATGGCTGAGATCGAAATGTGAGGAAATAGAAACCCTTGAAAACAATCATCAGACAAGGGATATGCATGAAAGGGTCAGAGAAATGACAAATAATAAGCAGTCTTTGAAACAAAGAGGATGTATCAAGAATAAGAAAGGACAACTACTTTTTGATGAAGAGGAAGTCTCTCATAGATGGTCTGAATATATCGAAGAACTTGTTGACGGGCAGAGAGAGGAAATACCTGAGATGAGGAATACTGATGGGCTTCCTATTCTGGAGAGCGAAGTAATATGCTCTTACATTATGTATATTTGGGTCGAGTAGGCCCGTAGGCTCGGGATGTACCAGGCTACCTGACAATGACTTTCTGTGATTGAAATGTCCCATTGTAAAATATTCTGATTTTCAACGTTAGGGTGAATGCAAATGTTCTATTACAAAACAGGTATACCTGACCAAAGTGCATGTATGTATTATATGTAAGTGCTGGTCGTGCCTGAGTGGAATGTAAATAGACAAAATTGATGCTGGCTGGGCTGTGTGAAAGGGGCACTCAGGGCCGATGCCCTCCCCCTCTTCTAGGTAATGGTGGGGTGATACTCTACAAAGAACACATGTACTGTATATAATAAACCAGAGAGGTTTGGACTTTCTCTTCTCACACTCTTACTTTGCTTCACTTTTTCTTTCTCTCCATCTGTATTTTTTTCACCTTAGCCTACCTACATAGCCTCATACTGGAACACGCAACCCTACACCATGGTTAATTAGCAACTGCAAGAACATGCGTCCTGGCCTTTGGAAGTGAGATTGCTGCATTTGATACTTATCTTGTCTCATTGGCGAAGTGTAGTGTCCAACGCACATCACTCCACATCATGGTGCAGGCGCCTCCGCTGAGCCCGCAGGACCTGATGTGTGTCTTGGACTTTCTGGAATCTGCTGGACCAAACCGCCCTGTCCTGGCTGCCGTAATCATGATTGGATACTTCACACTTCTGAGGCAGAGTAACCTACTGGCCTCCAATGCATCGACATCGTCCAATCACACTCTACGAGCTAAAGACATTTCTGTGACATGCTCTGCACTCATCATACGAGTGTGGAGCTCAAAGACATCATGGAAGTCAGCTTCCCCACAAGACATCGCCGTCCCTGCTATACACGGATCCAGGTACTGCCCAATGCGGGCCTGGATGACATACTACAATGTGACGGGCCCCCACCCAGATGGCCCCACCATCCTCGACATGCATGGCTCCCCAATTACACCAAAGGGCGGTACTAGCATTCTGCGACATGCCCTGTCGGTGGTGGGCCACAGTGCACCTGGAGCCATCATGCTCCATAACCTTCGGAGAGGTGGTGTGCAGGCGTGCGCACATATGGGAGTCCCACTATAGGACATCAAGAACCTCAGACACTGGACATCATCACCGGTCCACGCTTATGTCCCAAAGTCGCCTACTATCTTGGCACCAAGAACGCTATCTAAAGTATTTGGTCATAGCATCTCTAGGCTTGATATTAAGAACAATTGAAATGAACCATGTGAGAAATAAAAAGCCATCAATATATTTACTGTTTTCGCATTGTCACTATTGTCTGTAATGCTTAAGCATGGCGGGTAATTGGGCAGGCAAACACAGCCCAGCCGCATGCCAGTATCGAAGGATGCATTGACATTGTCGCCGACTAGCGGATCCTGATAACACTATATTAATTTAGCGCCTAACATCGACTAGCGGGTATTCGTGAACTAAGCCGGCAGCCAGATGTAAACAAACGTGGATGATGTTTCACCTGTCGTAGCTTTGTCAAACTAACCTATGCGGCCCCTTTCGGCCAGAAGACATTCTCTAGAAAAGCGACTGCATGCTGCCGATTTGATCACTTTGAACCCGGGAGCCTGGAGGACAATTAACCAACTAAAATTGCCATCCCACCCACGCCACACAAATTATAGGATATAAGGGTCATAACGTCTCTAGCCTCGATATTAAGAACAATTGAAATGAACCATATAAGAAACAGACAGTGATACAAGAAAGAGAAACATTAAAAGCTATACATATATTTACTGTGTTTGCGTTGTCCCAATTACCTTTTAAATGTACCTGTTGGTTTCATAGGAGACGGCTTCTGATGCCAACGATGTACATATGTGATGCAAATTAATTAAGTGAGTAAAAGTAAGCTAAGGTTCTAATTCATGAGATGACTCAATTTGACTTATATGTATACATATATATATATATATATATATATATATATATATATATATCGGTATCTATATATCTTTGTTTATCTATCCATATATATATAAATATATATATATATAGGACCAGACGGGATGGCCGGATGAGTTAGAGCGTCCGTCTCCCATGCTGGTAGATCGTGGGGTCATGGGTTCGAACCCAGGTCGAGTCAAACCAATGCCTTAAAAAGTGATACTTGTCACTTCCTAGCCTGGCACTCGGCATTACTAGGATAGGACAAGGAGTGGTTAGCTCAGTGTCAGGATAATGTGACTGAGTGGGATATCGGGTCATGGTGCTGCCAGCCTGGTTTCCCAGTGGGACAGCACTATAAAGTCATCATATGTACGCACAGTCACAAGACGGTACCCGTCCTGATATGACCTTACATGTTGCTAGGATGTCAAACAACAAACAAATCCATATATATATGTATATATATTGAATGCATCATATTTTTGCTGTTTGAATCAGGTTGCTTTGGTACTTGTCACAGCAATGTAAATGGGAGCAATTATATAAGCAATTATCCTAATATGTATGCATATATATGAATATATGCCACATATATATTGTGAATAATAGATTAATTGCTCTTGCGTGCTGATTTGAGAATTAGATCTGCTCCCAGCAGATATTGTCTTCATGAATTTTGCAAATGTGTGATAGCAACATCCCCCGTCCTCCATGCTGGTGATTTAAACACTGTGTAGTAGGAATTGCTTATCATCACATCAGTCATATATATGCACATATATATATCCATCAATTAACACTGCACACGTAAACATATTCGCATCGTGTTGTACATCTATGTGATTGAGTGATTGTAGATGGTTTAAAGCCATACTATGAACAAGTTGGAATATAGTGAAGAATTAACACATTATCATTGTCACAGGTAGAAAATCTCTTGTTATTTATAACCATTTGATTGGATCATCGGTTGTTTATCTGATGTGGATTTGTGCCTGAACTCTAAGTGCTAAGCAAATATAGGAAACAACTGTGTCCACTGTAATGATCAACATATTATCTGCTTATGCATTTGCTCAGGATAAACTGATTTGTTTTGTACATGGTGTTTCATAATCCCACTAGAATACATACTGATTTGAAGCAAATGTCCATGTGTTTTCAGTGTAACCGTTTCTGTGCTGTTTTGTGTCAATTGTTACAATGGACAACACAAAAGAAGAGTTATCACCTTTTGAGACAGGTTCATATACGATATACCTGGGTCAGGGTACACCAGGGCACACATCTAGTAAGGAACAGGTAGATGCCAGGAGTGTAACGCTGATAAGGTCACAAGTTTGCACGTTCACAAGTTCACAAGTTCACCTCATCCATATATATTAACGCTTAAATATAATCATATTCACACATTTACACATTACCAGCTAGGCCAGTCAATGCATGCCATGCATCACTCACAATAGGAATTAGGTTTTCTCACACAGAACAAATATGACATATGTCCCCATAACCCCATCCCCCCATCAGCCCATTACTCCATAACCCCATCACCATATTACGACTCACCCCCCCACCCGTCACCCCGTCACCCCGTCACCCTGCCACCCTGTCACCCTATCACCCCACCACCTATCATTCCTCACCCCATTATCCATCACCCCACCATCCAATACTGACCACCCTGCACTCGTGACCCATTTCACGTCACCATGCATATATCCCCCCCCCCACCCCAACCTCCCACATTATCTCCCACTCCCAGCAATCATCCCTCCTTCCCTCGATCCATCCACCCCTCGGCCCCTCCATCACTCCATCCCTCCATCCCTTCACCCGTCCTTCCAGTCATCCACCCTTCCACTCTTCCACCTCTTCACTCTTCCACACCTCTACCCCTCCACCCCATCACCCCTAGACCCCTACAGCACTTCTACTCCGCTCTCGCCCACCCCTCCACCCCCCTCCCCCGCGCCCTCGTCTTCTCCTCCCCACACACCCCCACCCTGCCACACCTACACCTCCCTACTCCCACCCCCTCCCTTCTTCATCTCCTCCACCCCTCTCCTCTTCAACCCTTCTAAACTTCCATCTCTCCAGCCCACCCCAGTCCTCCTCCTCCCCTCCCCTACACGCCCATCGCCCCACCCCTACATCCATGCAGCCCTACCCCCCTAAACCCCAACCGCAGTTCTCCTCCCTCCCCTCACTCCCACCCCTCCACCCCTCACCACTCCACCCTCCACCCATCACTCCCACCCCTCCACTCCTCCACCCTCCACCCTCCACCCACCACTCCCACCCCTCCACCCCTCACCCCTCCAACACTCCCACCCCTCCACCCCTCCACCCCTCCACCCCCCCCCACTCCACCCCTCCACCCCTCCACCCCATCCCCCCCACCACCCCACCACCCCTCCACCACCCTCCACCCCTCCACCCCACCCTCCACCCCTCCACCCCCACTCCCCCCCCCCCACCCCCTCCACCCCTCCACCCCTCCACCCCCCACCCCCCTCCACCCCCACCCTCCACCCCACTCCACCCCTCCCACCCCCCCCTCCACCCCTCCACCCCACTCCTCCACCCCTCCACCCCTCCACCCTCCACCCCTCCACCCCTCCACCCCTCCCACCCCCTCCACCCCTCCACCCCCACCCCTCACCCACCCTCCACCCCTCTACCACTCCACCCCCTCCACCCCTCGACCACTCCACCCCTCCACCCCTCCACCCCTCCCCCCCTCCACCCCTCCACCCCTCCACCCCTCCACCACTTCACCCCAACCCCCACCCCTTCCTCACCCCCACCCCTCCCCTCCCCAACAACTCTCCACACCTACACCTCTCTTCCCCGCATCCCACCCCCAGCCCCTCCTCTCCTCCATCCCCTCCTCAACAACCCTCCACACCTACACCTCTCTTCCCACTGTCCCACCCCCAGCCCCTCCTCTCCTCCCTTTCCCTACTCCCCTCCGGCCCCGTTCTGTCTCTCCCAACATGTCCTCCCGCCAAAACAGCCGGCATTGGACCATACCAGACAGCCATCGTCACTATTAATAATTCATGAGCATTCTGCGCTCGGGGAGAGGGAGAGTCACGAGTGGTTCACTGACCACTAACAGTGCCACACTCGCCAAATAACCTAAATTCACTGTCATGCCATAATGACTTGCGTGAAATGTACCCAAAACAACGCGGTTATCTACCAACACTCCTTCTGCGTTATGCTAGCCACCTGCCTAGTGCAATTTGGTAATCTACAATTAACAATTTGTGTCAATATTCATTGTTCTTCGGTTGTATTTCATCGGTGACCGGTTGGTTCAACACCAACAGCACGCTGGTGACAACGCCGTTATGCACATAGCTGCTCGTTGGTGTATTTATGTATGGTAATGATCCCTGAAATGTAGATAAACTGTTTGCCACTATTTACAGGGGTCGCGCCTGCGCACCGCCCGTCTGGGGCTATCGCACTAAACAACTGACAACCCTCAACTCGCAAAATTTATGGCACGAAAATAAAGCTAACTAGTACACAGTAAGCCACGCAATGCTTAATGCTGCTCGTGATGAACCTATTCCAATCTGTGTTTGATCCATGTTCCCTGTCAAAATATATCATCTCCAGTCCTTGTTTCAGAGACATAGATCAACTTTCTAATCTGCTGGTTTGAAGTTCGAGAACATATTTTATATTGGGCTTGATACTAAACGATCTAGCTTATTATATTCAGTTCGAGCTAAGGTTCTTTCAAAGGGCTACATTTAGATAGACTCGAAGCGAATACCTGTAATGTTAATTTTGGAGTGCACGCAGAAATGCTAGACGTAGACTTTGTTTCCCAATTTAGAAACATAGCATTATAGTGCTTATAACACCATGGTACCAAACTGCAAAATACTAATTTAATGAGTGTAGCGGTTTGTCAAATTAGATATAAATTACTAAAAATCCAGCTGAATGGTTTGCTTTCTACAATTCCATGTTTTCATTAGACCACCGGACTTACAGATTTGGTTACTCGATTTCAGCATAACTATTCACTACATCTAAAGGACATATTCAATTGTGGCATAGTGGCGTTCTCTGTGGCGGAGTGGGTAGAGTGTCTGACTTTTTTCTAGGTCAGACTCCTAATCTGAGGGTCAGTGGTTCGATTCCCCGTGCTCCCAGCTCTGCCAATTTGGATTTCCACCATTGTGTATAACTTACAGCGTCATCAAAGGCCGGTTGCTCTCATACCATGTTTATGTGGTGTGGGAGGTTAAAAATCCCTTGGGTCGGTAAAAGTGTAGGCTCGGGCTTTCTATTGACCAGCAGTGGAATGAGGAAGACCAGTCGTCTATGACTGAAATTTCCCCTGCTTAAACAACTAATGGACCCCCCCCAACAAAAAAAAATTAACGATGACATCTAGCTAACTGTGTTTGGTTTTGAGAATTGGAAAACTTTCAGTCCAGCAAAACTGTAGATTGTGATGGTTTTCTTTGTAGGTTTTACTTCCAATAACCATCCATCATATCATAATGGGCACCGAATGTTGAGAGTGCCTCCATGGCAACTTTATAATGCCGCCCCACTGAGAGACCGGACCATTTGCACCATGACTCAATATCACATCCAGGTACATTATCCTCATACTGAACTAACCTACCCTTGCCCTATCCCAGCAATGGTTATGATCAGGCTAGCTATCGACAATTATCAAATCTGTAAGTAATTTATGTTGGCTTCTCAAGGATTCAAATCAATACGGCGATCTTCTCCATGTCAAGCCATCCATCACTCGTACCGATTTGTCCGTCCTGATATGACCTTAGATGTTGCTAGGACGTAAAACAACAACAAACAAACAAACGTACCGATTTGGCCAGCCTGGAAAGGTCTGGAATAAAACCATCGGGGAACTCTTTAGGAAAAGCGGGACCGCGTGGGGATTGGGAGCGGGTGTGTGGGTGGGTGCCGTGCTTGGGAGGGTGGGGGGGGGGTGGTAGGGTGGGTGGCACAATGACAGCGGACAGGGGGTGCGTTCGTCACAACTCCGGCGTATTTGGGCAGGTCGCTGGGTGCCCAACATCACACCGCTAACCTGGTTAAGTCGGCACAAGTGAATTATGGGCCACCTGCGAGATGGCGCCGATGACGGCGATTACTCGAGGCCCCGGGGGATTATGGGCCATACCGGAATGCCCTCGCCCTGCTCCCGTCCCCCCGGTAAAAGAAGGAGAGTTTGTTTATGCAGCCACATTTAAACATTGGCATTTGTGTGTCATTAACTGAGCGCGTGCAATTGGTGCGACCATACATTGCGGTGATGCGATGTCGTTCTAACCGCAAAGCTGACTCATCAAATAAAGGTGATCTTAAACTGGCAGGTTCCAGGAAGTCACGATAAAAGAATGTAGGATATCAGGAGTTCTGCACTGCCACATTTGCTTGTAGGAATATTTGGTTGATGACCTGCTTGCATTAATCTTCTGATACATAATTCTGCTGGAACTCATACCCTCATAAAGAGCTCAGTCCTGATATGACCTTAGATGTTGCCAGGACGTAAAATTCCCACAACCAACCAACCATAAACAGCTGGTCGATTCCTAATAGTAATAGGTTTACCGGACACGGTGGCTGAATCCGGAGAGCTCAGGCTTCCTTTTCAGAAAGTTGGGGTGTTAGAATCGAGGATTAGTCGACCCAGCGAATTGTATAATTGATACGTGTTACAACCTAGCATGGTGTTTGGCATTACCACGATAGGGCAAGGAGTGCTTTGCTAAGTATCAAGATACTGTGACTCAGTTGGAAATACTGGCAAGTGACATGGTCTTCTATTGGGACAGCACTATACAGTGAGTGCACACTGTCACAAGTTGGGACCCATCCTGCTATTCCCTTGGATGTTGCCAGGATGCAACACCCCATATAAACAAATGAACACTTGGGGGTTAGGTATTTTCAGTGAGCTTTATGGCCCTGTCACACAACAACGTGACTACGTCAGCGTAGAGAGAACGTGAAAAACGTCGAACTTCTTGGCGTAGTATGCAAATTTGGGCACAAGTTGAACGTGGAAGCAGCGTAGTGGATGAGAGAGTAACGGCGGTAAAGCGTAGTGATAGCATCAATCAATGAGAGAGGACAACGTAATTATGCTCAGGGAACGTTATGAACGGTATTCCTTCGCCAGAAGAACGTTACGTGATGTTACATATGTCATGACACGGTGGCGAAACATTGAACGTATGTTGAACGTATGTTATCCTGACGTTCTCCTGACGTTCTCCTGAAGTTCCCATTATGCCGCGTGGACATTTCCACCGGGTTCAATGTGGGTCAACGTAGTGAGCAGCGTTTGACTAACGTCCGTTTAACGTCAGTGATGTTTGCTGAACGTGTACAGAATGTACGGCGAACGTAAACCCTTACGTTTGAGTTACGTCGAAAGTTTTGAACAGGTTCAAAAGTTTGAAGCGCGCCGACGTAACACGATGTAATGTGACATAGCTCGATGTCAGTCTAACGGCTTACGTTTGCTCGTTACGTCGTAGTGTGACAGGGCTTTTAGTAGTGTTAGCATTGGGCGGCGTGTAACGTATTAGACCGAGCTCTATATCTAAGTAGTACATATAGAGTGGGATGCGTATGTGGGTACACTATCCAGTAGTATAGGGAAAGGGTCAGTGATCGCAGGCTTATGTAAACATCCCACTGTGGGTATGACGATATCATCGTACACAATTAATGATAGCAGCCCACATGGTGTCGCCGTCAGTATTGTGTCCGCTCCAAGTATCTCAAAATGTAACCTCTTTAAACTGTAAGCTATGTTGGACTACCTTTAGGTAGACTAAACCGATCCACTAATCTGTATAATAGATATTATAGTAAATGGGTTAAGGCCCTGTCACACCTCACCGGATTGGGGGAAACAGACAGAAAACAAACAATGTCTGGTTTGTGTCCATACCAGTTTTGAACATGCACAACACTAGGAATGGATGCCGCCGGATTGACATGTACGGTTCTTGTCTGGTTTGATTTCATTTCGTCTGTTGGCTATCCGTTTATGTCTGTTTCATGTCTGGTTCATGTCCGTTTGTCCGGCGGCCTTAGACCTGATGTCGCAACACTGTCCCACATTTTAATACATGTCGATAGTTATCACCACCAGACTAGACAATTCTGTCCATTGCTAAATCCGGCATAGTCTGACAGGCACTTTAACAATACCCATGCCTAGTCTTTATGGGGGCACACTGAAAGTAATTCTGCATGTTTTCACCTCGACCACATCCATTGAGTTGTATGCTATTTCAAACTAAATTAATTTCGACTATGCCCACTGATATCCCGGGTTATTATACTGGTATACTTGCTAGATAGCATATCATTCAAATGGGACTAACTGGGTAATGCATATACGTGTCTCGGATTTGTGGGTGCATATGGGAAATAATTCTACATGTTTTCCCTTCAAATTGTTCCAATAAAAAACCCTATAAGTATGTTATTTCCTTTTTGTTTGTTTGTTTGTTTACAGACACAAAATAAACAACGGTTATTGGGGGTCAACGAAATTAAAGTAGACTAGATCTATTTATATAATACAAATGGTTGAAAATATAAACCATCAAATTAGAGGACATCATAGTCGGCCTTATGGAATGGAAACAGTGGGTGTCCATAACTCTGTAATATTATGGGAACTCGGCCGTCTGAGCCTAACAACTGTCTGTCAGTTCCCACCTGGCGTTACTCTCAACAACTCATAGGGAAGAAAGGAAGACAGGCCATGCAAGATTGACAGTGACAAAGTTGTGCTTTATTGGCATCAACTCCTGTTCACCTACTGGCAGACCTATCACCCTCACTCCTTACCAACTGCCCACACAGATTCTCATGTCTCTTGCTGGTGTATCTAAGAATCAGTGCCTATATTCCATTGAACCTGAGTCCAATCGTTGTTGCACACAGCTCAGTGTCTTTTGAATAGATGCTGCTAGGCTGAGTGTAGAAAGTTGAGTCTGTCCCTTGTGGGGTTTGCATGGCTGGTATAAGGAATGCAGGTGACTGGGCTCATACAGCCAGCCAACCAGACATCCTCTACAGCCTGGGTGGGTGATGCCATAATAAGAGGCAGCTATCACTGGACAGCTGCAGGTGGTGTCCATAATGTATGGAGGATCGCTGGGTGTGCTTGCCCATCGGCCCCGTGGTAACAGGCATTAGGTTGATCATTATAATGTACCTCACTTTAGCTTGAAGTAACTTTTAATTTAAGTGGGTATCTTTTGAGGAATTTAAAGTGCAACAATGCTACATTAATTTTGGCATGCCTGCCAAAACTCTGACACCATTGCCTTTTGCAGTAACATGTTCTATTCAATTGCCTCACTATTCACAGCTGTGTGACAACAAATGTTTAATAAGTGCACCAGTATCAAAGGGGGACATGTAGAATCCAATTTAAATAATTATTTTGGTTTTGCAAATTTGATGTTGTCATCGGATTATGCAGCTTTAAGCTGACTTATTTCATTAAGCTCACAGTATGTTGGCAGCAGAAATTGCACACCTTTCCCATACTGCCTAGAGCTAACCCTACCAGCTGTACCAATTGCTGCCATCCCTTTCCTACCGGCTATAAGCGATAAGCTCTACCAATTCTCGACATCCTTTTCCTAAATACTGGAGAGAC
Source organism: Branchipolynoe longqiensis (assembly GCA_030323885.1). Taxonomy (NCBI): domain Eukaryota; kingdom Metazoa; phylum Annelida; class Polychaeta; order Phyllodocida; family Polynoidae; genus Branchipolynoe; species Branchipolynoe longqiensis. Next base: position 17,503,478 of record CM059195.1, read on the forward strand.
CACTACATAATGATATAATACGGTTGGGAATATGGCACCCAGTCACTTTACTTCCTAAATACTGGATATACCATTGCATGTATAATACTAATAGAGCTAGGAAGCCATTCTACTGGCAGAAGGAAGCAATATCCAACTCAGTCACGTTATATTGTCCTTGCCCTACGCCACTAATCGAGAGGCCCAGTCAAGTTATATATAAAATACTACTAATATATCTACATTATCCTTGTCAACGGTGATGTGACCAGTCCTTGCCTTATCCTATTAACCAGGTAGGTTAGAACACATGTAGCAATTTAACCACATTAGCCAGACCTTTAGGCCAGCAGTCATTAGCATATACTATTAAAACAGATCCCATCGATCCTGATCTATGACTCTATCATAGTATCCAAACATAACCCTATTAACACAGAGCACCATCCAAGTTAGCAGAGAAACGTCAACATATTGACATTATTCTGATGTTGAGGAATGAAATCCATACCAAATCCTATTAAACCAGACGACCATTGTCCTAAATTTGAGCCGATCGGTACTTGTTTTATCCTAGTATCGAAACCTAACCCTATTAAACCAGAGCACAAACTAAATTAGCACACAAGCAACAATGTATTGTAATGTTGAACGAAACAGCAAATACCCTATCCTATTATTCCAGAGTAACCAGGCAGCTACCAATTTCCGAAGGTGTTACCTTGATTCCATTAGGACATATACTCAGATAATTATTCCCATGACCTGCCGGGGACGAAGTGGACGCTATAGGCAATCTGGCAACCAATCCGTTCGTGGTGGGGGAATAAATAAATCAATGGATTGACACATAAGGTAATGCAGACTCCCATATTCCCTATATGATACATAAATACCAGGCACTCGCTTCATGATGCGACATCTGCGTTCGATCATGAGGCTAACCTGGAAGGACAAAGTGACAAATAAGGAAATACAGTAATTGACAGGGCTGCCCTCTATGGAAGATCTTGTGATTAAAAAGAATCTCCAGTGGACTGGATACCTCATGAGGATGTCATCAGACACGCTACCAAAACAGATCCTCTACTCTCAACTGTCTTCTGGTTACAGAAAGAGAGGGCGCCATCATCTCCAGTTCAAGGATACCATCAACAGAAACCTGAAGCTGAGAGACATTCAGGCTGACTCAGGGATATCACTTTCACAGCAAAGACCCCAATGGAGAGCGACAGTCAAGTAATGGAAGCAGTCTTTGTCGCATCGCGCCCGACAGCATGATGATGATGACGACCAGGCACTGACTCGAAGGAAATTAGAACATATGGGATCGTGAGGCAGACATGTGCGATATTAGGTCAAATAAGGGGATATTATGCAATTAGGTCAAGTAAGCCTACATGAGATGTGTGTCAAGTGGTACAGGAAGTGGATTGCTCTGTCGGCGGATAGGCGGAGTGATCGGGTGGCATGGGTCTCCTTCTGAACGATGCTGATGTGCACAGCTGTGTGTTCCACCTTAACCCCTGTCGTCCCATCAAGTCTTACTATGTGGGACACCTTTTCTATTATCGGGGCACCTGACATGTGCCCTCCTAGTTGGAAGAAGCAATCGGCGTTTAATGAGTGGGGAGTTTGTGGCAAGATGTTTGTTAATTTGGTTGTCGGGGCTTTACGTCATGCCAACATCTAAGGTCATAATAGCGGGACGGCTACCGACTTGTGCCAGCATGCGGGTCTGTTTGTTTGTTTAGGGTTTACGCCCTAGCAACATGTAATATCATGTCAGGACGGGTACCCACTTGTGACAGTGCAAACGTATGGGGACTTTATAGTCCTGCACCACTTCGAGATAAGGTCGCCAGCACAATAACCTGATTTCCCATTCAGCCATATTATCCTGATATTGAGCTAACCCCGTCTTACCATATCATAGTATTACCCAAGGTTAGGCTATGTGGTGACAAGTATACATTTCTATGTCACTGGTTTGACCTGGCCGATTCGGACACCACGTCTGCTTTGCTAGTAATAAGATGTCCCACATCTTATGGTTGCATCCTTTTTCAGCTAAAATGAAGCCTTACGTGAATTGAATAACAATCGCCTGGTTTTAATCATTCTTTAGATAAGATGAGGAGTGAAAATATAAGGAAGACCAATTATCCACAAGAGAAATTATCCGGTATGCAGTTATATACCACGGATTACAATGCTTTTGGACTCTACCATATTTTAAAACTCCGTCCTGATATGGACTTAGATGTTGCTAGGACTTAAAAGAATAAAGAAACAAACACAACAAAACTATTTTAAGACTAACTCTAATTCTATGAGCATTGTGGATGTTGATTTCAACATCGGTAATTTAACCCGCAAGAAAAAGTACATACAAAATATGGAGGCGACTACTGGCGCCATCTATAACGTCTTGCTTAACTAATAAATGCTCCGATTGTGGCGCCATCTTCTGTAATTTCGCATAACAAGATGCGACCCAGTTTCATTATAGACACTTCGACCAGACCATTTCTATCGATAGGATGTGTTCTCTCCTTGGATTTGTTTCACCGAGATGCCGCTATTAAGGCGCGCATGATTCAAGGATCGAGACAAAGACTAAGAAATAACAAGACGTAAGACATATAAGAAAGCATGAGGGGGTCGAAGGCAGTGGCAATCCTGATTAATCTACCAGCAAATAGCTGCTCGTGTTGGTTGAACAAAGGACCGGCGCGAGCCCTGGACACACGAAAACATCAATGCATGACACGTGGATCGAGCTACGGACATAGGATTACCCGTGGCATGGATAGTCTACCCGGACGGATGGTCGATGTCGATGATGGGATCGATGCTTGGGTCGATCAGCTTCAAAGCGTCAACTGGAATTTTGTACGTGGTGGGGAACGGCTCGTGGCCTCACACCACGTGGAGGCGGCCATGACGGCAGGCTCGATCCTTCACGGCGAGCATGGGGTGTTGGATCGACAAGCCGTCGGTTGCCTTCGTTTTTAAGTCATCCCCTTTGCATGACGATGCTTGCCATCATGAGGGACGATATCGTGATGATCGTGAGTCTTCATAATCTACTAAAATAGCTGCTCGTGTTGGCCGGACAAAGGACCGGTGCGAGCCCTGGAGAGGTGACAACATCAACGCACGGATGCAGGGATCGCGCTACGGACCGTCGTTAACTGTGGCCTGGCTACTATACACAACGGCATTCTCAAATACCACACCACACTCCCTATCCCTGACTCAACAATCTCAAGGACCAAATATATTGACTCTCGCCAACAGGCAGCTAGTAATGGCCGCAACCAATAACAGGCATTAACGGCTGACTATCACTTCAACAAAGGTCTGTACAACAATCTTGTTATTGCCTCATAGAGCTAATTGGCCACGAGGCCTTATCACAATTATACCTTAACAACTAAGGGTGCACCCACACTAAGCAGTCATAGATAGCCCCCAACATCAAAAAGCTATCCTTGTTACTGATACTCCCATATAAGGCCAGAACATCAAGAGGGGCGTGCTTGGGCTGGTCCTACTCAGTCACTAAATGGACGAGTGGCCATTGCCACAAGTTAATATCAACCCTACAGACTGTTCCATACAACTAAACATTCATCTCGTGTGCTGTTGTTTGTACTCGTAGAACCAAGTGACACAGGCTTAAGTATACATGGCCACACTGGGTCGCGAGTATAACAACCTCCTACACGGAACCTGAATTCATCTACAGATGATGGTCATATCCAAGTTTTCTACTCACCAGACAAAAGTTATCAGTACCCAGAGTGCATGTGAACTACACCCAGATCTTGTCTGGCGGCTGTGATAGCGACCGTCTAGACATTGACTAGACGCAAGGTCTCATGGACTGCTGACATCACCACGACCTTGAGGTCGGGCAGTGCATAGGATGAAATACCACGCATACAAGCATACATATGACCATGTGAACAATAGGTGGAATATTACAACCTCCTCCACAAGGTGAATCCATCTACCACACTACGCAGCATACAGACATATATTACATTACACCCATATGGACGATGTTCATATTGCTTAAATAGGCCACAATGCCTTATCACCATGCGCTCCTCTAACAACTTAAGGTGCACCCACACTAAGCAGTCATAGATAGGCCCCAACATGGGAAATCTATCTCATTACTGACACTGCCATATCAGGCCCGCATATCCAAGAGCTTGTGCTTGGGCTGGTCCTACTCAGTCACCAAATGGACAAATGGCCATAGCCACAACTAAAATCGACCGAGAATAACTGCTTGTGTTGGTTAAATATCTGGCCTTACCATGTCCTAACATCTTGACAATTTTTCTCAATACTGTGGTTGTCAACACATGGTGGCCATCCATCAACTAGCTAGGAACTGGGCCATGAGGCCGCTATCTTCAACTTGGCGATCATATAACAACAAAGGCACATTCCAGCATATCGTCGCAAGCATCATCGCATCATCGCAGGACCTCGCTGAAGGTCGGGTGGTTCGATACATTGCAAGGTGTATGTGCCCAACTACTAACCACCGTCACCCACAACCACATATTATAACCTGGGATTCGACTGCATTATTTTGCCTCTCTTCCCAGGTTATCCACAAAATCACACCAGTGCCTCCGACATCCCATAGCGGATGGCCTCCCGACTGTACATGGACAATAAGGTACTGCAGAGCAATCTGTTCACGACATCCGGTGGCCTTCATGGTCACTCAAGTCGCGCGAGGATCTGAGGCTAACACTCCTGGGCATCAATGCCCGTGTCGTCATTCAAGACACCATTCAACTCATCGTCTCCTAGAGACATCGCGCTCAGCGATTCTGCTTCGCCTTCTGACCAGCACCTGCCTGGGGGCGAGTACGTGTCCGGGACACCACATTGGCACGACGGACGGCCTCTTCAATCATGTGGGCACCACTCACATGTTCGTGGATTAATCTCAATCATAACATTAGCCCTACCCATGGAGGGCCTCCTGGCACCCGGTGCTTTCAATCATAAGACTAGCCCTGTCCCTGGTGGGCCACTTAGCACCCGGTGCTATAACGCTACTCACCATGTGTGCAACTCTCCATACATCTGCCTCCAAGGAACATCGAGGCGGGATGTAAGACGACTGGTCACGAGGACCTCTGCTGTTGTCAACATGCAGCTTCCACTCTCGGCTTCCAGGCACTTGAGTTATACTTTTTGGCTATGTGCCTGAAATCCTCTAAATCTTAATAAATCAAACATCTCATGACTTTAATGTAACAACGGAATAGTAAGAATAAATGCCACCTTATACTGTACTTGTCTTGCGTTGGTTGAATTATAATCTACTGTACGCTAGTGTAAAGTCCTCAGCTGGAATCTGTGGTTGTGTAGGCAGGCTATAATGAAATCAATACACGCAAGAACAGAAAGGAAGATTATAAAGAATGAAAGTAGAGAGAGAGACAATGCCCTCATGTTTATTCTTATATAGTGGTACATGGATCTGGTATGGCATACCACCTGACCATGTTCTCCAATGAGAATCAAGCATTTATAGTTCCACCAATGAACATCAAGCATTCCTGTGTCACCATGGCTACAGTGATCTGCCCACCACCACCATGCGGTGTGGCTGCTTGGCCACCACCTGCCCTGAGCTGAGTGTGTGGTGATCCGTGACTAACAGAGGGGGGATGGGGTAGTGAGTAGAGTTCAAATTGCCTCTTTCACAATATATACCTAATACACAATGACTATTGACCATAAGTAAAGGATCACCAGCAACTACATAAATACATTCAATCACCTGGCACTATATACCATTTACCATTATAGACCATTTGCATTCCCCCCACCAATGCGTTTTATCAGAATATTATAACACTAGTTTAAACTAACACATTTTTTTTAACACGGTAGTTTGCAGATATTTGAGTGGGAAACATTATGAGGTAATATTGTTGTGTACAACAAAGTCCTGGTCACTGGCTTGGTTCACCCATTTCCCAATGGAGCAGCGTAGCACCGGTGTACCAAACTGCAATACATTCTTAATGATTCCACTGATATATCTAAGTAGGATACGTACGATGAAACGTAGATGCTTGGTTTAGTTCGGAAAAAGTGTGATCCTTTCATCAGATTAGGCAATTTTATTGGATCAGTGTCACAAACGAATAATTTTTAAAGGAGGTGCTCCGTTAGGTTTTACAACAAGCATCCACTACTCAGATCCGATACCGAAATACAAGACGGCGGCGAATCTATTTCTGGAGTGGTACGAGAAGTGGGTAATATGCGTGTCTTTGTCTGCGTGTGTGTGCAGGGAGGGGAGGAGGAGGAGGTGGCAGGGCATAAGAGGTGTAACGGGGAGAAGTCAAGCAGGCACGGGTACCCGGATGCTGGGCGCCATTTTCCAAGGCAATGGGTGTCAGATGCTCGGCTGCTCGGCTTCCAAGCCAATGGGTGTCAGACGGTTCCGGTGCAAAAGGACCAACCGCGGGCGAGAGGCGAGATGCGAGAGGCAAGAGGCGAGAGGCAAGAGGCGAGAGCAAAAGGACCAACCGCGGGCGAGAGGCGAGAGGCGAGAGGCGAGAGGAGGCCGGGTGCGCAGGCACCCATTACCCATTACACCGCCGGTACTAGTGTGTTAAAGAGTAATTCATCAGGTTATCGCCAGGGTGTCTAGGGTATATATATATATATTTATAGACACGCGCCGGATTGTTTATTAATTACGGGCATCGGTTTGACCAGCGGATTGCACCATCGGTATTCAACGCAGACCATTAGCGCCGGTGGCGCCCCCACCGGCACATGTATATACTGCGCAAACCTCACCATCATTTCACTTCACTTGTACTTTAAGTTTTCAAGATAGGCAAGGGCACTTACCTTGCCAGGGATATCATTCTCAGACCAATTATTGGGTTGTGTTATTCTTTGCTACTCAGAGTAAGATTATATATATATATGTTTGTTCGTCGTTGTTTTGCGTCCTAGCACCATCAAAGGTTATACTAGGATGGGTACCAACTTGTAGCAGTGTGGACTCATTGCATCTTCATAGTGCTGCACCACTGGGTAGACCAGCCCACCCAATATCCCACAGTCACATTATCCTGATGCCGTGCTAACCAGTCCTTGTTCTGTCATATTAATGCCGAGCGCCAGCCTAGGAAGTGACAACTATCAATGGTGTAATTCATTCGTTTAACTCGGCTGGGATTCGAACTCGCAACCTCCACACAGGAGGCCCATGCTCTACCGATTCGGGCACCACGTCCGGTTATGTGTATGTGCTCTATAATTTATTATGGGAATATAAACAAGGACAGTATCTATCTTCAGTTCCTATGGAATAGTATATTCACTATATCCTATCTAACTGGCCCTGTGTAGTTACAGTATTGGTCACACTGGCGCCACCTATGAGGGGCTCTAAACACGGTATGCCAGCTGCTTCTGGTCACTATCGCCTATAGACCCGGTTGGATGAACACATTTTATCTTATATGTGTGTGTGTAGACAGGGAGATGTAGGTAGGTTATATGAACGTATATATGATACTGTCGCAAAAGGTGCTAAGCAATATGGAACAAAATTAGTTCCTGTTCTAGCCACTCGCGCCACCAGCGAGTTTTCAGGCCTGCCTATAGCAGTCACTATCAGTCTAGATTTTACTCCTGTTTGCTTATTCTACATTTCAATGGGTGATGTCTGGTTCAATGATGGGCATGGATTCTAAACTGTTTGTGGCGACCATCCATCTTTCTTTTCTCCTTCTTCGTTTTTAAAGTAAGAATTGCATACATTGATGGCCGCATCATGAAGGGCTCCTTTTATAACGCACTTAATAAGAAACCAACACCACCCATCTTCATTTATTTGCCGGAGAGATTACAATGTGTTTAATTGGATTCCCTCCTTCAGCTGCTCTCAGGTAGGGGCTTAGAGGTAAAAACACAACATGGGAATTGAAATAGAGAAGAATGTTTCATCTTTCAAAATAATGGCCATGTCCATGTATTTCTAAAAGAACACAACAGGGCAATTGGAACAGGGAAGAACTTATTTCAAAATAATGGGGATGTCCATATATTTGTAAAAACCACAACATGGGAATTGGAGGAGGGAAGAACATATTTCAAAACAATGGGCATGTCATTGTATTTCAATATGTCTATTACTATGTATTAGAGCAGCCTCTGAAAATAGATGTGATTTAATATAAGATAACAGAAATTGATGACACCACATTAGTTAACTATCATATGCAGTGCATTTAGCATATATGTCACTGTGGACATAGATATAAGCTGACTGAAATTTATACCAATAGAATTTGTCTGTTTAGAGATATACTTGTCCCTCAGGAAGGACTGAGGCTGCGAATCAGCACGCCCGATCGCAGCTTCAGCTAACATACCAGAATGTGGAGTTTGGTGCACATCCCACCCCCGTCCTTCCCTATGTGGCACACTTTAAACAAAAGGTGTTCAGAATGATGAATAAACATATTTACAAAAAAAGAAAAAAGAAAATAAATTTCACCTATAACAAAATGCCTCATGATGACTAAACGTTTTGCTATGCTTTGTTTGTTTTAACGTAGATGAAATTGTCCTCAGCTATCGTTAATACATTGTATTAGATAAAATACCATTGTGTGTATACTTGTATCTGTATACGTGTGTGTGGAGGGTGGGTGACTGCGGGAGTGTGTGGAGCGTTGGGGTGAGTGGCTGTAAGAACGGAAGGGTGGGTGGGTGGGGGTGATTATATTAGTGTGTGTGATGTTGGTGCTGTTGGGGTTAGTGGGCTCTATGGGTGGTAGGTGGGGGTGGGTGGGTGTGGGGGAGGTGGAGGAAGGGGGTGCATTGGTCGATAGATGCAACTAATGCCAGAGGCGTGGTGGTGAAGACCCTTAACGGTGCACCGCAAAACTCACTGGACGATTCACTGACAATTAACCGAGCAATAAACCAAACATTTATAACTCCACAAAACATCACCCCCGTCACCCCGACCTAGCATTTTTCCTAGAGTGTTAGCATGACTCATTTTTATTAGAATTAGGGTTGTAATCAACTGTTTATTTACCCCTTTAAACCCACGTGGAGATTGTCCATGATGTGCGCAACATGGGTAATTGATGTTGTGAGACTGTATTTCCCATTGACCAATGACTTTTGGTGCCATCTATATTCTTGATCCTGAACTAGCAAAAATGGTCGTCGATTGACCCACCACCTACTGTAGATTCCTTGAACTCAATACTACGCAGTTAATGAAACTGCACAGTAGATTTAAAATGTGACCATTGGCGCCACCTATATATTTCTTGTGAACTACGATTTGGCCGCTACTGATGTGCCATCTACTGTAAGTTTGGAGCAGAGCCTATGACGCAGTTACAAAGTCTAGACACTTCGACCTTAGCTTTTCAACCGATCAGACATGCTACTTCCTGTAGATTTGCTATATCACCCACCCAACTAATGACATAGATCGATAGGGTTAAGTGCCTGTAATCCTCGAACTTATCAACATTTCTATTTTTCAATCTTAATGTAACAAGCTAATCTAGTAAGAATAAATGCCACTATATATACAACTGTCTTGCATTTGTTCAATTACATTATCATGTCGTTTGTTGGGGCTTTGCGTCCTAACAATATCTAAGGTTGTATTTGGGTGGGGACGAACTTATGATATATCTCACCAGTGCGCAATCATGGCGATTTTATAGTGCTGCCCCAGTAGAATGCCAGGTTGCCTGCACCATAACCTGGTAGTCCACTTAGTCACATTTTCCTGATGCTGAGCCAAGCCAACCCTGCCGTATCCTAATAATGTGAAACACCAGTCTAGGTAGCAATACTGATCCGAATGGGAAGCCTGCGCTCTATCGATTCGACCATCCCGTCTGGTGGACTGTCCTAACGACTCGACAACATCTGGTCTAAGTATTACTTAGTATCCGCTGAATGTAGGATTATATGAGGTTAGTTAACCGGACAAATTGCTGGTCCAGTCGACGCTTTATTGTTGTGTATTCAGGTGGCTTGGTAGTTATCGATTGCCTAGCACAGAAACCTGCTTTTTGTGGTTTTAGATTAATTTATTTCCCGTCAGCAAGCTAAACAGTCTTTCAGAATCATCTTCCTAACAGATAATCATCATCATGCTGTCGGTCGCGATGTGACAAAGACTGAACATTTCATGAAAGCTGCCTGCAAAAGTGTTGAAGTGCTGCTGGCTTTTGCAAGTTACCAAGGGCACTCTCTCGGGGAGCAAATAGAGGTTTCACACTGGCAAGAACATGGCAAGACAGGTGCAAAACTATTTGTCCCTGCAGTGGCTGGTTGGGAGATGTTGGGAGTTCCATATATCAACCGCCCTTAATACTGCCACAGTGACATGGTTTAGGGTTTGCTCCCTTAGCCTTCGGGTCTGTGAAGAACCTGTACCACAAGTGGTTTACAACTCTGCAAGGCAGGCGCGTCAAACTCCCTGAGGTATTGCTATACCTGCAATACCTGCATATAACAGATAATACACACCTATATATACCTGATGGTATACATTTTCAATGAGGACATAAACTAAAGCGAACCATTTATATCTAGATCCATAATAGTCTTCATCGGGCCGAAATGAGTAGACTTTGAATGGCCTAGCAATAATGTAATACAAAAAAAGTGATCAAAACCAATTTTATTCCCGACATCAACATATCCACGCGCTACAATGTCCATCAAGCCATCAGGTTTGTATTGTATTCAGTTGTTGGGATGTTATGTGCTGGAAACATCTAAAGTCATATCAATCCAAGTACCAATTTGTGAAAATATGCATTAATTGTTACTTTATAGTGCTGCTCCACAGGATGGTCAGGTCATCAGCACTATGCCCCAATATCACATTCAGTGATATCATGATATCAACCAAATCAGTCCTCAAACTATCCTGTTAATAAGGAGTATGGGGATGCACAGCAACAATTATCTCTGTGGCGGAGTGGTTAGAGTGTCTGACTTTTTTCTAGGTCGGACTCCTAATCTGAAGGTCAGTGGTTCGATTCCCTGTGCCCCCACCTCTGCCAATTTGGATTTCCACCGCTGTGTATAACTTACAGTGTCATCAAAGGCCAGTTGCTCTCATACCATGTCTATGTGGTGTGGGAGGTTAAAAATCCCTTGGGTCGGTAAAAGTGTAGGCTCGGGCTTTCTATCGACAAACTGTCTAATGGTGAAAACAAGCCTATTCAGGCTTATCCATGATAGGCAGTATAAATCTTCAAGAAAAAAATCAATATTTAAAATAAGTGGGTTGACACATCTTCCCAGACGGGATGCCAGTCAGCGCTCGTGGTGATTAGGTGGTACCCAGTGGTAGTTTATTCGTCAGGAAAACATGCATATATTAATTAAATATTCATGCTAAAGGAGTAGTATCGAGTAACAAAAACCTGGTATTGGCCCATGCGCACAATCAAAAGCAAATAAATGAAGAGTACCTTCAAACACTCATTTATAGTGTATGTTTGTTGGAGCATTGCACCTAAGCTCGTATCAGGAAGGGTTGTGCCTTGTGAGAGCGCATCATGGTGACTTTATGCTGCTAGCCCACGTGGAACACATGCCACCCGGGATGGCCGAATGAGTTAGAGCGTCCGACTCCCGTGCTGGTAGATCGTGGGGTCGTGTGTTCAAACCCTGGTCGAGTCAAACCGATAACTTAAAAAGGTATACTTGTCACTTCCTAGCCAGGCGCTCAGCATTATTAGGACAGGGCAAGGACTGGTGTGCTCAGTGTTAGGATAATGTGAATGAGTGGGACACCAGGTCATGACATGGTTTCCCAGTGGGACAGCACTATAAAGTCACCATGAGTGCGCACTGTCACAAGTCGGTACCCGTCCTGATATTACATTAGATGTTGCTAGGATGTAAAACAACAACAAACAAACAACATGTCACCCGCACCATGATCCTACTTCCCCGTCAGTCACATTATCCTGTTACTGAGCTAACCAGTCATTACCATATCCTACTAATGCCTCAAGGCTAGCTATCGACAAGTATGCATGTTGTAAGTCATTGCTTTGACTTGAATGGGAATCAAACTCGAAAACATCTGTATGGTAAGCCTGCATCTGCTGAACAAGTATATCAGTTTATGGAAGGTCATGAAGTATTAGGGTGTATGCATTCCTTTTAGAGAAATAATCCACCTTCTTGCCCATAGGTCTAAAATAGAGGATTATTTTTCAATAGTTATGTATATTTATATGTATCTATATATATATATATATATATATATATATATATATATATATGAAGAGTTTGGGCGCAAAACCACATAAACACCAATCCAAAAATTGAGATAAACATTGGAATCAAACCTAGAAAAAGTAGATTTCTTTATATTGCTACACTTTTGTTCATAGCCCCATAACCATGTGACCATATGAACAGCGGACTTAGTGAGAATTAACATTATTTTCAGGTACACATCTTTTATTTAAACTACAATTTTTGGATTGACATTTATTTACATGGATTTGCGCATGAACTCTATATATATATAGATTGTAGGAAGGTTGATACTCGAAGGACCCCAGGTCTAAATCATTTACTAATGGCCCGAAAGATGCTTGCTGATGCAATTATAAAACCGCAAATGTGAATACTAAATGTAAGAAATAATAGCTTCTACTAAGACGCCTAATAGCAAACATATTAAATAATGCCAGCTTGTCAAGCAGAGATGCGGACACAGTTCTGTGAAGGTAGCCTTCAGCACAGTGAGATTTCACCAAAGGCTGTTTCTTTTTATTTGTATCGAAGATCACGTGCCTTTTGACACAGTGGCACAAGCACTGGACAACCAGTTGGCGACGTGTGTGAGAGAGAGGGAGGTGGAGATGTGGTGGTAGGGTCAGCCGGCCAGCAGGTTACCATGGTAACGACAGCAACAGGGGTGATGGGATGTCAGCACAGCGGTGTGCTTGCTTTCCACTTAGTGTGGCCATTTGGAGAAACACAGCCAGGCTAAGCACACATGGTGTGCAATATGGACTAGAACCTAAACACATAGCCCATAATGTGGACATTTGTATATGGGTCATTCTCAGAAACAGTGTGCTACAGTTTACATTGTTAATGATACATGTAGTAATACATGTAGTATTATGTTAGGAATATTACATGTATTTAATTTATCCCACAAAATATTTCCAAAATATGCTCATATGATGTTGTGCTGAAATAAATATAAGAGAATGTGCATACTGATATCATCAACATGTTTTCAGTGGTGTTTCTTGTACGAAACCATTGTCTTGTTTTAACTGAAATCTTCAATAAAATCTTGTTTGAATTTATTGTGTGTGTTAAAATGATGGTATGGATGCGTGTTAAGATGATGTTATGGACGGATGTTACATGGTTAATTTCAACAACTTTCTCAGTTTGTATAAGAACAAAGTCAAAAACTGAAAATAAAATATTTCAAGTCTGACATATCCACAACATTTAAACCTTGATAGATATATTGATTCTAGAATTATTTTTAATGTTTACTGCTATTGTTTCGAATGTTTTCACTTTTCGTTTCCATGACATAAAAGTGGTACACACTTTCTGAGAATGACCCATGGACACATGGCCTGCGAAATGTTCAGATGTCTAGACACATGATATGTAATGTAGACAGTGGCCTATGCTCATGGCATGTAATTTAGACAGTAGTCTATTCATGTAGAATGTTATGTAGACATGCCCTGCAATGTAGTTCGATTCCTGTACACATACAATGTATACCGTATACTATACAGACGACCTCTAATGTAGACATGGCCTGTAATATAAATGGAAGACTTTGCTCACAAGCCTTGCCTGGCAGACCAGAGCATACACATGACATGCAATGTAGAGAGTATGTACCCAGTTATCATACAATATAATATGCAACTTACGTACAAAGCACATCGTCATAGGATTAGTTTTCAGGTGTATCAGAGGGTCATTTCCTTCCGAATAATATAGATACATGCCCATACGCAATGGAATGCCATCTAGGAATAGCAAAGGGCATCCAGATGTAGGATTAACATATGCACTATCTTCCCTATACCCACAAGTACCGATTTATAATTGTTATCAGACAGTCTACCAAACGAGTTAGAGTGTCTGTCTCCTGTGTTGGTAGACCATGGGGTCATGGGTTCAAATGCTGGTCGAGTCGAGGCGCTCGGCATTATTAGGATATGGCAAGAATACAGTGGAATGAGGAAGACCAATCATTCGCGATTGAAATTTCTCCTGCGTAAACAGCTAATGTACAACAAAACTAAAAATATATTTCTGTATAATTTCCAGTGTTTACTCAATAGATGTGTTGGCCAGAAGTTGAGCTCAGCCACTGACAGTAGGTTATTGTCACTAAATTTTATAACAATCATAAACAACCGCTCTTGCTAGAGTAGTAGAGTTCTCTAACCTCTCAGGCAAGCAACCACAGTAGCCGTGTTTACATGGGGAATTGTGAAACGTTCTAGACAAGGCGATTTATATGAAGCGTTTTAGATGCGTGTTTACACGGCGGAGTTGGAAAGTGTGTCGGCGCCAGGAACCAGCAGGCGCCTGTAGCCGGCAAGCACTGCTATTTGTTTAGTTTACACACGTCAATTCGACGCCGAGGTAGCTGCTACGTTAATATCGCTTGGAATTTAAGGTTAATTTAATTAAATTTCATTATTTGAGTCTGTAATTCTGTTAAATATGATCGCATTCACTAGATTTTGGCGTAATCGGGCCCTAACACTGCCGGGAACCAGCGATTAGTTACTGCTCCTCCTGTTGCCGGCACGCACTACTATTTTATACTATCGCCGCCCGGGAACCAGCTGAATCGCTTCAAATAAACCACCTCGGGAGGTGGTATAGATGAACCGTTTCATATGAAGCGATTCAGCCCTAAAACGCCACAGAGCCGCGTCTACACGGCAAATGTGAGTCGATCTAGGGAAGGCGTTTCATATGTGGCATTTTAAATCGCCCGTGTAAACAGGGCTATAGACAGGTGCGTATGGATAGGGTGATTGCCTCAGGGAGCCTGGGTAGTGTAATGGTCAACACGATAGTCCAGCACTGGCAAGAAGTGTGGGTTTGAATCCTTCTGTAGGTGCAGTATTTCATATTTTCATCTTGCCCCACGACACTGTAAAATATTCTGATAAAATGCATTGGTGGGGAATGTGAAATGGTCTATAAAGGAGTAGAAATGGTATATTAATGTAAATGATGTATAGGGACAGGTGCATGAATGTATTTATGTAGGTGCTGGTGACTCTTTACTTGTAGTCAATAGGCATTGTGTATTAGATATATAGTGTGAGAGGGGCACTATTGTTAGTGTGTAAGGAGCTCAAGAGCTCCACTCACTACCCCTCCCCCCAACTGTTAATCACGGATCACCACACACACACAGCAGGCAGGTGCAGGCCAAGCAGCCACACAGCATGGTGGGGGCGGGTAGATCACAGTAGCCATGGTGACACAGGAATGCTTACTATTCATTGGTGGAACTAGAAATGCTTGTTGCTGATTGTAGATAGTGGTCAGGGGGTATGCCATATCAGATCCTTGTACCACTCTATAATAATAAACCTGAGGGTACAAGCTCTTACTCTACTTTCACTCTTTATACTCTTCCTTTCTCTCCTTGCCTGTATTGATTTCATATAGCCTGCCTACACAACCCACAGATTCCGGCTGAGGACTTTATAACTGGTTGCCATGACCTGCATCCTATACAATATACATGCCATATGGTTGTTGAATCTACCCTGTGTTTGTAGAGTTAAGCGCATTGGTGGTATGTATGTTAGAGTAGGCATTATAATGACTGATGGATGTTAACCCCTTAACAGACTTACAATTCCAGGGGGTGAGAATATTAGTCTGCACTGACTTCTTAGATAAGGAGCCACATGGAGGGCATGGATGGATATAATAGGAGATGGATTGCATGGATGGCAAGATTTTGCATTGTATTCACCTCCATGACATTTCTATATATATGTTGTGGGGGTGATGAAAATGGGAAATGTTTCACCCACAGCCAGACTCGAACCCATATCTCTTTGTATTCTGGGCCAGTGTGCTAACCATTTCACCATCTAGGCTCCCTGTAATCACCATACTATCCATGCCTACCTGTATATGCGGCTCCTTGCCTGAGAGGTCAGTGCAGACCACTACACTCGCCTCCCTGTAATTGTAAGTCTTTTAATGCGTACACTTACATACATACAGGCAATACACTTACATATACATACACAGGGTAGGTTCAACAACTATACAGTGCAGAGCTTGTACAGGATCATGGTCATGCAACCAGTGTTGTGGGGGTGATGCAAATGGGAAATATCGTGCCTAGAGTGGGACTCGAACCCACATATCTTTGCATTCCAGGCCAGTGTACTAACCATTACACCACCTAGGCTCCCTGATATCACCATACTACCCACGCCTACCTGTCTATGCGGCTCCTTGCCTGAGAGATCAGTGCAGACCACTACATATATATATATATATATATAGATATAGGTATAGCTGGATTAGTGCTATCCATGTTATTCACAATTCCTTCATAATATTACAATGATAATGTCAGTTTTTTCATGCCAATGTCGGCTTATTATAATATATGGAATATTTTACAATGGGTATTGGGTAGTGACAGTCCACACTCATGGCAATGTTATTGTGCTGCCCCTCTGGGAAATCAGGCCATCAGCAATGTAACCCAATCTCCTACCCAGTCACATTATCCTGCCACTGAATTAACCAGTCCTTGCCCTATTGATCACTGCCAGTAACAAAACAGCTTTCCATTACTAGCAATGGTAAAATCAAAATGCAGTGCATATGATCGCGGTGTAGCTAACACGAGTGCCAATACTGTCAGTGCAAAACAAAATGCAGAAAACATAGCAGTGTGTAAGAAACTACTAAAAGAAGAATGTAAACTAGAAAAAGAGATGATGTTTAAATGGACTAAAACAAAGTACAGTAAAAGCTGCATTTTGGACTTTTTGCAATCTACAAACAGTTACAAGCCATAAACACCAAGCAATACAACCAAAGATTATTACTAAAATAAAATCCAAAATATTTAAATAGAATTGGATAAGTGTTGCCTAGCGGTGAACACAAGTGTTAACACACTTATCCGTCATGAACAGGATAAATAAATTCATCACCAAAAAAGAAATCACTAACAAAGGGGCATGTAGATGACCGGATGTGATGGCCAAATTGGTCCGATGTGGTGTTTCTCTGTCTATCCATCCTGATATGACGTCAGATGTTGCTAAGGTGTAAAACCCTAACAACCAAACTGTATTTATGCTATGTTATAATGACCCTGTGAAGCACTTATTCGTTTAAGCGCCTGTCACACCTTACCGGACTGAGTACCAGACACCACCGGACAAAGAATTGTCTAGTCCTGTGCTCTCCGGTACACAAAATGTATCGAAATGTATCGAAATGGAGCATAATTGGGTCAATTGCTGCCGGACAACCGGACAAGTAACGTGCATGTACCATACATGTACCGGATGAGTACTGTATGAGAACCGGATGAGAACCAGATGGACCGACCATCAACCGGACACCTACCGGACTGTATTTTTTTAATTTTCTTGGTATTGTCATGGGGGTGATGAAAATGGGAAATATTGCGCATAGAACAGGACTCAAACCCACATCTCTTTGCATTCCAGGCCAGTGTGCTAACCATTACACCACCTAGGCTCCCTGATATGAACACACTACCCACACCTACCTGTCTATGTGGTTAGGTCGGTGTTGACTACTACAGTATATATATATATTATTGATGTTCTCGCCACCAGACAATTCCGGAAACAAACCGGACACCAGCGGATGGGTACCGGACACCAACTGATGGGTGCTGGACACACACGGATGGGTACCAGACATGAACCGGACAAAACCGGACAAACCGGGCACCAACCAGACAACAACTGGACACATCAGTCCAGTGGTGTCCGGTAGAAGTTTTGTGCATGTTCACAACTTGTACCAGACACCACTGGACACCACTGGATGGGTACCGGACATGTACCGGACCTCGCCATACACAACCGGACAGTGTCCGGTTCTCGTCCAGTTCCCCAGTCCTGTAAGGTGTGACTGGGCCTTTAGCGTTTCATTTCTAAGAACAAATATGTAGAGCCCAAACTGAGGCATAACTGCGGCGAGGCTTCTAAATTAGAGATAATATACCCCACCCCGCCAGGTAAGGTAGTGACATCTATCGGAAGAATGTGGAAACACTCTATTCGGGTACTTTCCCCTTAACAGGCAGGGTGTATTCTTTGTCTGTTTAAGCGCCATAATCGGTAGCTCTGGACGGAGGTGAATGTTGCATACAACCTGCATCAATAATGTATAAACAAAGCACCTGAATCGCAAACATGTTACGCCTCATGCAACTGCCCGCAGATATGGGTTGATGACAATATCGCATCCCAGGGTACTAGACCACACAGCTGTGTGGGCGTGCCATACGAGAGACAGATAGCATTAGGCTGCCGAGCCACATCACCATAATTAATCAATTAAATGGCGGTTATACAGCGACGGGGAAGGGGCACTATTGATTCACGGGCGCGCAATTGCATCTTAGCACTTCTACAATGTGCCGCTGATTGACTCCATTAGGGTAGGGCCACACTGCGAGCTGCTCAGCAGCATTAGCCAAATGAGCAGTTCATGGGTGTGCTATTAATAGCAAACAGCGGCGGCCGCTTTGTCCCATTCCACCTTTACTGTCTGCTACACAGCAGGCACATTAAACACCATGCAATGCCGGCTGACATGCAACCAGGGCTATTTGGTGTATTGCACAATATCATCTGTTACACTGCCGGTGTAGTAAGTTCAAAACACTACCCCACAAAAACACTACGGTAGTGTTTTCAACCTAGGTTCAAAACATTATGGTAGTGTTTTCAACCTCGCTGAAGGTAGGTTCAACACACTACTGTAGCCACGCGCAAAACACTATCCTCAAGTTCGAAACACTACCTTTAAGTTCAAAACACTACAGGGCAGTATGTAGTAAGGTGGGGCAGTAGGCGTTGTTTTTAGTGGTTATTGTTATACATCCTAGCAACATGAAGGTCATATCAGGATGGGTACTGATTATCCTATAGACCTATTTCATATGACGTCAGCAAACGTATCTAGGTCAGTGTGCACACATTTTGGCTGCAGGACGACAATGTGTCACACTGCACACTCAATGGCTATGAGCAATATTCATACAGAAAAAGTGAATATCTCTAAAACAACAACACCTAGACACAAACCACTCGGTACACATATAGAAAACATATTCAACAAATAGATTAGATTACATTTATATGGTTAGGGTCCTACATTTCTATTAATTTTGAATAAAATTGATGTGTTGCACTGTGCGTATTGGCAAACTCAATGCATTGTCAATCTTCAAACAAAAAAAGTGAAAAATCTCTAAAACTACACCACCTAAAAACAAACCGCTTGGAACAAATATAGAAAACATATTCAACGAACAGATTATATTAAATTTATAAGGTTAGGGTTCTGCATTTCTATTAATTTTGAATAAAATTGACGTTTTGAACTGCATGTATAGGCAAACTCAATTCATTGTTAATGGCTGTGAGCAATTATCATACAGAAAAAGTGAAATATCTCTAAACCTACATCATCTAAAAACAAACCGATTGGAACACGTATAGAAAACATATTCAATGAATAGATTATATTACATTTATATGGTTAGGGTTCTGAATTCCTCTTAATTTTGAATAAAATTGATGTTTTGCACTGTGCGTATCGGCAAACTCAATGCATTGCCAATGGCCTTGAGCAATCTCCATACAGAAAAAGTTAAATATCTCTAAAACTACACCATCTAGAAACAAACAGCTTGGAACACATATAGAAAACCTATTCAATGAATAGATTATAATACATTTATAAGGTTAGGGTTTTGTATTTCTATTAATTTTGAATAAAACTGATGTTTTGCACTGCGCATACCGGCAAACTCAATGGCAGTGTGCATTCGTTCTGCAGCTGCATGTGCATACACCATGTTTATAAACATTGAAAGGGGTCTATACATGGTGCAAACGCTGCAGCGCCATCAGCGTATACAAGTGGTGCACACACTGCAGCACCATCAGCATATACTAATATGTGGTGCACACACCGCAGCACCATCAGCATATACTAATATGTGGCGCTCATGCCACAGCACTATCAGCGTATACTAATACGTGGCCCACATGCCGCAGCACCATCAGCGTGTACTAATACGTGGCGCACACGCCGCAGCGCTATCAGCGTATACTAATATGTGCTTCAAAGTATCAAACGCCACAGCAGGGTCAGCTTGTCATGATAGTGCTTTGAACTTGGGTACTGTTTTGAACGTATGTAGGGGTAGTGTTTTGAACTTAACAGTAGTGTTTTCAACCTAAGTTCAAAACACTACCGTAGTGTTTTGAACATAGGTTCAAAACACTACCATAGTGTTTTGAACGGAGTAGTGTTTTGAACGTCCTACACCGGGATGTGGTTGATTGTTGGGGTTTTACATCCTGGCATCATCTAAGGTTATATCAGGAACATACTGCCGGGATGCGGCGCTTTGCTGCTCTTTTTTATTGATAGGTTGAGTGGTTGTTTGTTGGAGTTTACGTCCTGGCAACATCTAAGGTTACATCAGGCTATTGTTTGTTGTTGTACGTATTAGATTATCCATAAAATAAAGTGGTTTGTCAGGGTCATGGCACCGGTCTTCCATGCATGTGACAACACAGTTATTTACAATATATGTATATATAGTCTGATATTGTCATCAGCAGCTAGCTCAAAGTCGTAAAATAACCATATTAATCATTTCAAGATATATAGTGTGACAATTCACGTATGAGACTTGTGCCCATTTGATGGATTTCTCAGTAGTATTTCCAGTCACACTCTAGATATATGTAGGTTATTGGACCCGCATGCTCCTTCTGATAGTAACACAACGGCGATATATAGGTTATTCAACGAAAAAAAATGAGTATATCAGTAACGCAATAACTATATCAGTTTGATTGAGATTAGACATTCTTTCTCTCAGTAGCAAAACTGAAGTATCTGTGTTATTAACCCAGTACAGGCCTTCAGTCAGTAATACAATAGACATATCAGTTTGATTGAAACTTTGCATTCTTTCTCTCAATAATACGATATATATATATATGAGTTGGCCTCACGGAACTTGGTGGTCAATTTAAGATCAGCATCGCAATTCTTAAATTGTAGTGGATTTCTTTGTTTCATATTAAATTATCATAGAAACAAATAGGGTTGTTGTATTTTCTCTACCTTTACATTCAGGATAAATTTTAGAACTTTCCAACACATCTGTCAATGCTAAACTATTATTATGCCATTCAACGCCGACATCCAATGCTCAATGTCGACAACTTTCCCCAATTGGCCTATTTTCTTGAGCCTGACTCATATATATATTTTTTATAAAACTGTTACACTCATTCAGTTGGTAACAACATAGATAAATAAGTTTGATTGAAACAATACACTCTTTCTCTCAGGAGCACAACATAGATATATATATATATGTTATTATACCAGTACATTCCTTATATCAGTACAACAATATATTTACCGGGATTATTAATTCCAGGCAGTCCGTCTGTCAGTACCACAAGTGCTGCTTCTGTTATTAAGACTACACCTATATCAAGCTTAATGGTCACAGAGACCATTATATAAACATAGCAATTCCAGGGTTCGTAAACCCTCAGACCCATTCTGTCAGTATGACAATAGCTATATCAGAAATACTGAACACAACCACTATTTATGTCACACTAGCTATATCAGGGTCAATTAACACATCATTGCTTTCTATCAGTGACAGCATACGTATAATAGATTTAATAAAGAGATATACCCTTCCGTCATAAACACATATGAACTTATGTATGTAACACCATAGCTATATCAGAGTTAATAAACACAGATATAGCTATATTGTTTTATTTTATAGGTTAGGGCATCATGCTCCCTATGCCACAGCATAAATGTATCTCAACCCACCTGGTTATTGTTCATCTCTATTTGTACTCTAGCCAGCTTGTATGTATAACACATGTTCCTTATGCCACGTCCTATATTTATGTCAACCCACCTTTTTATTGTTCATCTTTATTTGTACTGTAGCCAGATTGTATGTATAACACATGTTCCCTATGCCACAGCATATATTTATCTCAACCCACCTGATTATTGTTCATCTCTGTTTGTACTGTAGCCAGATTGTATGTATAACACATGTTCCCTATGCCACAACATATATGTATCTCAACCCACCTGGTAAGTGGTCATCTCTATTTGTACTGTAGCCAGTTTTTATGTATACCACATGTTCCCTATGCCACAGCATATATTTATCTCAACCCACCTGGTAAGTGGTCATCTCTATTTGTACTGTAGCCAGTTTTTATGTATACCACATGTTCCCTATGCCACAGCATATATTTATCTCAACCCACCTGGTAAGTGGTCATCTCTATTTGTACTGTAGCCAGCTTTTATGTATAACACATGTTCATTATACCACATCCTATATTTAAGTCAACCCACCTTTTAATTGTTCATCTCTATTTGTACTGTAACCAGATTGTATGTATAACACATGTTCCTTATGCCACATCATATATTTATGTCAACCCACCTTTTTATTGTTCATCTCTATTTTTACTGTAACCAGAGTGTATGTATAACACATGTTCCCTATCCCACATCATATATATATATATATATATATATATATATGTATATATCTACTAATAACTCAATGTTGAATATATGGATATTATGTTTATATACATTCACTTCGTTTCTTTTCACTGCAAATAATGACCGCCTAATGTGATATATCGTGACTAGTAAAGACAGTGATAGGGTGGGAATGTTAGAGACAGTGACATGCCGAGAATAATAGATACACTGGGTATATAATAAAGTTCTATTTCACCTCCAACTCTGCTTTCTCTTTATCTGTGCGTAAGTTTCTAGATGCTTACACCCATGCTGTCACATACAATATAAATACATCAGGCTAATGAGACCCACGTACTCGTAGTGACATTCCGACAATAGCTATATCACGTTATTACTCCACAAACACTTGCTACCTCTGACAGTACATAATCGTTATTGCACGTTGAATCTCCCGCTGGGAGATACATCAGGTGCCTATGCTCCACAGACTAGATGTCTGTCAACCCAGTGACACTGCCGGACCTATTTGCCTCGTAGTTACTGTCACAATGGTTGTCTGTCATATTCTAGGTATGACGGTGTATTGCGCCGTTAAATCTCTCCGGTGTGTCACAATTTAGGTACACCCGGGATACTGCATGCCTACACCGCTGCTGAAGTCAAAGCACTGGTTTTGTTTGTTTGTTGTTGTTGTTGTGTTACGTCCTAGCAACATCTAAGGTCATATCAGGATGGGTACGACTTGTGACAGTGGGCACTCACGGCGACTTTATAGTGCTGTTCCACTGGTACAACTAGACATTGATGCAACTAGATACTAATAAACTACATACTGGTACACCTAGATACTGGTACAACTATATACTGGTACAACTATATATTTGCACAACTAGGTACTGATAAACAAGATACTGATGAACTAGATATTGATACAACTATATATTGGCACAACTAGATATTGGTATGACTACATGCTGATACACAATGTACTGATACACTAGATACTGATACAAGTAGATACTGATACACGAGATACTGATACACTAGATAATGGCACAACTAGATACTGATACAGCTAGATACTGATACACTACATATTGGTACAAGATACTGGTACAGAGGATATTGATGAAGTAAATAATGATAAACTAGATATTTGTACAACAGGATACTGGTACACAATATACTGATGAAGTAAATACTGATAAACTAGATACTGGTGCAATTATATACTGGTACAATACATATTGGTACACCTAATTATTAGTACACTAGATATTGGTACAACTAGACAATATCACAACTATTTACTGATACACAATATACTGATAAATTATATATTGGTACAGTAGTTACTAATTCAGCTAATTATTAGTACACTAGATACTCATACAATTAGATAATCTCACAACTATGTACTGATACACTCATCATCATCATCATGCTGTCGGTCACGATGCGACAAAGACTGCTTTCATTCCTTGACTGCCACTCTCCATTTAGCTCTCTGCTATGAGAGTGATGTCCATGAGTCGGTCTTAATGTACATTTCATGAAAGCTGCCTGCAAAAGTGTTGAAGTGCTGCTGGCTTTTGCAAGTTACCAGCGGCACTCTCTCGGGGAGCAAATAGAGGTTTCACACCGGCAAGAACATGTCTAGACAGGCGCAAAACTATGTGTCCCTGCAGTGGCTGGTCGGGAGATGTTGGGAGTTCCATACATCAACCGCCCTTAATGCTGCCTCAGTGACACGGTTTTCTGTTTAGTGTTTACTCCCTTAGCCTTCGGTTCTGTCAAGAACCTGTACCACAAGGCAGTGGTTTACAACTCTGCATGGCAGGGACGTCAAACTCCCTGAGGTATTGTAATACCTGATACACTATATACTGATATACTAGATACTGGTACAACTAGATACTGATGTCTACGTATGATACAGAAGGGATTATGGGTATATTATGGGAACAAATCTATTGGGTTTGGGTGCATGTGGTATAGAAGGGTCTAGAAGGATATGGTGGCTGTTGCTAGAGCAGCCTGTTGGGCGGGTGGGGGGGGGGGGCAGTGAAGTAGGGAGCAAACCTGTTTGCGATGTCACCTGACCACCACCAGCTGGCTACTTGGCCCGGATGTTTATTTAAATACAGGATCAGGGAGTTTCCGAGCCGGCCAGAGCTGAGACGCTCCTCCATAACAATACATACTATTGTGTTGTCGTTTGTGAGTAGTGTCAATAATACACTAGATACTGATCCCATTATAGTATTGGTCGAGTATATACTTGTACAACTAGTTACTATAACAACTATGTACTGATACATTCGATACTGGTACACCTATATACTGGTACAAATAGATAATGACACTGCAACATTTCCTTCTAGATTAATCCGGCACTGGACCTGTCTATGCAAGTATGTTCTTGCAATAGCACCGGGCGCGGTAGCCGAATCTGTAGAGCGGGGGCCTCGTGTGCGGGAGATCAGGAGTTTGGTTCCCATTCGAGTCAAACCGATGACTTATCAAATTGATAATGTCGCTTCCTAGCCTGGTGCTCGGCATTAATATGGTAGGGCAAGGACTGGTTAGCTCAGTGTCAGGATAATGTGACTGAGTGGGATATCGGGGCATGGTGCCACTTGTCCGATTTCCCAGTGGGGCAGCACTGTAACGTTCCCATGAGTGTGCACTGTCACAAGTCAGATCCTGTCCCGATATGACCTTACATGTTGCCAGGACGTAACAATCCAACAACCAACCAATCCTGCTATCGCTATGAAAACAAGTGCATCAGGGTCATCATACTATTACTGCCTGTCAGACAAATGTTTTGCCTTGCTTTACTGTCCTATTATGATCATCAGGGATGTATCTTGCTTGACACATAAATTCTCCAGGCTGCTCTAGTGCTATAAAATGATCCATGATTAATGTGCAAGACAGAAAGTGCCTTGAGTGAGAAGAGGAAATTGGCAATATGTATCGGCGTGCTCAAAGCATATTAGATAACATAAAAGTGATTTGCTGAGAATTCTTAGTGCATTTGGCGGAATCAGTGCCTTCTAGTGTTGGTGGACCCGTATGCATGATGTGGTGTTAGCGGGCCAAAACTGGTTTTGGTGGGGATTTCTAGGTTAGCAGCGAAAACTCAGTATGCAAGGAGTGGTGTTAGCGCAAACACACCGAGTGTAAGCTAACACCGCATCATGCATACGGGCCCAAACATTGGCGTTTAACAACCATCGATTTATTGCACCATGTATGGTATCTTACAGTGTCGGTACAGAAAGGTAACTATGCTTTTGCACCGTTGCTATTCATTACAAGCCAAGTGTATCAGCTTTATTGTACCATCACTCGCTGTCACATAAATGTTGTTCCATCGTTCATGGTTCTTTTTGAGTTATAGCCAAAGTGGCTGGACTTCCATCAATACGCTATCGTTGGCAACATAGAACTGCCATAAGAATACAGTAGTACCTCCATTTACTGGACAACTCCGGGTCCAGATTAATCTTTTCCTCATAATAGCCGATTTGTTATGATCAGAACCACAGTCAAATGAGACAAATTCAATTTGACAATTAAAAAATATATGCCCACACTGCAAGGATTCGAAAATCACAGGAGGAGTCATAGACCTACTTTGTTCCTGGCTTCCAATGCACAATAATTGAGCTTGTTGGATATGTGATCTTGAGGATGAGAGGGTTGACCATATTTCATGGAAATTTGTCCAATGTATGTTTGGGTTGAATAAGGTATAAACAGGTTTTCTGTGCATAACGTCAAGGGTTTTATTTATAAAAATTTGATCTCGCAATGGATTATGCAGCACTAAGCATAGAGATGATACTGTCGTGGGGGTGATGAAAATGGGAAATACTGCGCCTAGAGCGGGACTCGAAACCACATCTCTTTGCATTCCGGGCCAGTGTGCTAACCATTACACCACCTAGACTCCCTGATATCAACACACTCCCCATGCCTACCTGTCTATGTGGTTACTTGCCTGAGAGGTCAGTGCAGACCACTACACTCATCCCCCTGGAATTGTAAGTCTTGTAATGCTTACAATTACATACATACAGGCAATGCACTAACACATACATACCCAGGGTAGGTTCAACAACCATACAGCGCAAAGCTTGTACAGGATCCTGATCACGGCAACCAGTGTCGTGGAGGTGATGATAATGGGAAATATTGCGCCTAGAGCGGGACTCGAACCCACATCTCTTTGCATTCCGGGCCAGTGTGCTAACCATTACACCACCTAGGCTCCCTGATATCAACACACTCCCCACGCCTACCTGTCTATGTGGTTACTTGCCTGAGAGGTCAGTGCAGACCACTACACTCATCCCCCTGGAATTGTAAGTCTTGTAATGCTTACAATTACATACATACAGGCAATGCACTAACACATACATACCCAGGGTAGGTTCAACAACCATACAGCGCAAAGCTTGTACAGGATCCTGATCACGGCAACCAGTGTCGTGGGGGTGATGATAATGGGAAATATTGCGCCTAGAGCGGGACTCGAACCCACATCTCTTTGCATTCCGGGCCAGTGTGCTAACCATTACACCACCTAGGCTCCCTGATATCAACACACTCCCCACGCCTACCTGTCTATGTGGTTACTTGCCTGAGAGGTCAGTGCAGACCACTACACTCGTCCCCCTGGAATTGTAAGTCTTGTAATGCTTACAATTACATACATAAAGGCAATGCACTAACACATACATACACAGGGTAGGTTCAACAACCATACAGCGCAAAGCTTGTACAGGATCCTGATCACAGCAACCAGTGTCGTGGGGGTGATGAAAATGGGAAATATTGCGCCTAGAGCGGGACTCGAACCCACATCTCTTTGCATTCCAGGCCAGTGTGCTAACCATTACACCACCTAGGCTCCCTGATATCAACACACTCCCCACGCCTACCTGTCTATGCGGTTACTTGCCTGAGAGGTCAGTGCAGACCACTACACTCGTCCTCCTGGAATTTTAAGTCTTGTAATGCTTACAATTACAATCATACAGGCAATGCACTAACACATACATACACAGGGTAGGTTCAACAACCATACAGCGCAAAGCTTGTACAGGATCCTGATCACGGCAACCAGTGTCGTGGGGGTGATGAAAATGGGAAATATTGCGCCTAGAGCAGGACTCGAACCCACATCTCTTTGCATTCCGGGCCAGTGTGCTAACCATTACACCACCTAGGCTCCCTGATATCAACACACTCCCCACGCCTACCTGTCTATGTGGTTACTTGCCTGAGAGGTCAGTGCAGACCACTACACTCGTCCCCCTGGAATTGTAAGTCTTGTAATGCTTGCAATTACATACATACAGGCAATGCACTAACACATACATACACAGGGTAGGTTCAACAACCATACAGCGCAAAGCTTGTACAGGATCCTGATCACTGCAACCAGTGTTGTGGGGGTGATGAAAATGGGAAATATTGCGCCTAGAGCGGGACTCGAACCCACATCTCTTTGCATTCCGGGCCAGTGTGCTAACCATTACACCACCTAGGCTCCCTGATATCAACACACTCCTCACGCCTACCTGTCTATGTGGTTACTTGCCTGAGAGGTCAGTGCAGACCACTACACTCGTCCCCCTGGAATTGCAGACCACTACAATAGCAATGGAATGAAGAAGACCAATTGTCTCCAATTCAAGTCCACCTGCTTAGATAATGAATGTATCAGCAACCCATTCTGGTTGAGTGAGTTGGGAGTGATTGAAAGCTTCAAACTGTGAATATAGAGAAGGCTTTTGGAATATCATGATAAGAGCATTGAAGTATACTAAGGTAGGTGTTATTGAAGTGGTTGGGAAACATAAAAGCCTAATGCTCACAGGTTTATAGTGCACAACTGTGATACTGTGGGTACGCTGATAGGAAGGAGCACCGCACATGATGAAGGGGTTGACGGTGTGATGCGCGAAAAGGAAGAAAGGAGGCGGATATGGGAAAAAGAGGTGTTTATTGGCACGCCTCGGGAAAGAGACAACATACAGTGGAGAAAAACAAAAACAATACAGTGAAGGGCTCATGATGAGCAAGCTAGCAGTACTGAGGAATACAGTGTGATAAATACAGTGGTGTGCTCATGATGAGCAAGCTAGCAATAGGGTAGTCTTGTAGGGAGGCCCAGGGGCAGTGTCAGGGTTGGCAGTCCTATGAGTTCATGTGAGGGGGGGGGGGGGCGCCTTCCACGCAATGCTCGCATTACGACCAATGCAGCTGCTTACCGGCATAAGAAGGATGGTCATGCTAATTCAACAGGCCGGGGATAGGGAACGTTGGCGAGAAACAGTCATGTATATTGCCGAGATAAGATAAACATCTTCTGATCGACTGTGACTTTCGTGACTTCATTGAGAAATTATTCAGGCTTTCTATCGACAAACTGTCTAATGGTGAAAACAAGCCTATTCAGGCTTATCCATGATAGGCAGTATAAATCTTCAACAACAAAATGTATGTGTTTACCCTCGCTGAGTTAGAGGTGCCATGATTGGCAGCGCTAATAGATAGTCAGTCACTCTTACAGTCAAGGTCCTGGGTGACTGCTCTTCAACCAGACAATGGCAAAAATAACTGAGCCAAGAGTAGACACCCTCATTCCAGTCAGGCATGGGGCCCGGTTGGATAGTGTGACTGGTTAGTAGTGGGTTGTGTGGGTGAGGGGGGGGGGGGTGGACAGGGAGTTGTTGGTGTGGAGTGAGGGGGTGGAGGAGGTGAGGGGTCCGCCATCTTGGATTGTGCTATGGAGTATTTGTGTGGGGGATGAATAATTGTGTTGCTGTGTGTGGAGTTAGGTTGTCCATGGAGTAGGGTGTGTTTCGAGTGATGCTGGTTGTGTGGAGGGGTATGTGTGTGGGGTGAATATGTTGGTGTGTGTGGAGTGAGGTTGTCCATGGAGTAGGGTGTGTGTGTCGAGTGATGGAGGTTGTGTGGAGGGGTATGTGTGTAGGGTGAATCGGTTGCTGTGTGTGGAGTGAGGGTGTGCATGGAGTAGGGTGTGTCTGTGTCGAGTAAGGGTGTGAATCTGGAGTCAGGGTCTATTTTGAGTGAGCGTATGTGTTTGTGGAGTGAGGACGTGAGGAAGAAGAGCGGTCAGCCATCCTGGATTGTGTTATGGAGTGTGATCTGTATCTGGGGCGAGTGTGTTGGTGTGTGTGGAGTGAGGGTGTGAGTGCGGAGTAAGGGTGTGTGTTACCTGAGGATATGGCTGTGTGGCATTAGGGTGTGTGTGGACTGAGGGTGATAGGGTGGACGGGTGTGTATTTGAAGTGAGATAGTGTGTGAAAGGTGGGTGTATTTGACATGACTGTGTGTGCAGTGAGGATGTGTTTGAAGAGAGGGTATGTTTCTAATGAGGGTGGTTGTGGAGTGAGAGTATTTATGTGTGGAATGACATTGCATGTTAAGTGAGGGTGCCCATGTTGAATGAAGGTGTGTCTGTAGAGTGAGGGGGTGAATGTGTGGACTGAGGGTGAACAGTGTTGGTGTTGTGTGTTATAGGGTATCAGCACGCCGGCATGCTAGGTTCCCCACCGCCAGGATCAAAGTGTGTGTCCTTGTATGCTGGTTGGTGGTTTTTTTCTCTGTCAGTCTTTGTAATGAATTAGCCGTTTCCAATTTCACCCTCTGTGAGAAAAGCATCGAAAGTAACGATTCATGATAAGCCATCCATCACTTGTACGATTTAAACGTGGGTTACCCAATTTGATGACCTCTACATTGACACGCTCACCTCTAATATGGTCATCCCCCGAGAACAATAGCACCAGCTATAGCTATACTTATCTTTGTAAACAGCGTTCAGCGAATAGTTAGTACACAGGAGCCGTGTGTCTATATTTAGACCCACCAGGTAATTAGTAGGCCACCAGCGATCATTCAATATAAGCAGGGCGCATATACAGTTCCACTGCTATGCCTATCGAGCAGCTCCCCACATGCCTGCCCCGAGCGCCTGAGGCGTGCATGTGTTGGGGGTTGTTGGGGTTATGGGGGTGATCAGTTTGTGACTGGAGAACTAGGAAACCTTTTATTCCATGTCTATAAGAAAGGGAACATGAAGGGACAGAAATATATCTAAGGGACACAAATTAGTAGGATGCATGTGATTAAGTCACATTGTCCATGATGTGTGCAACATGGATAATTGAAAGCGAGACTGTATATCCACAGTAGATTTTAAGGCGACTACTGGCGCCATCTACATTGTCCTTTTGCACTAACAAAATGGCCACCGATCGATGCGCCACCTACTGTAAATTCCAAGCAACGGCTATGACGCAGTTAGTGAATATAGACACTTCGACCAGAACTTTCAACCGATCGGACGTGCTTCCTTAGCACAGATTTGCCGTCCCACCCACCCAACTAATAACATAGGTCAATAGGGTTAAGTGCCTGAAATCCTCGAACTCTAAACAAAATACCATCACAAACCTAACTGTAACAAGCTAAAATAGAAAGAATAAATGCCACTATATATGATTACTGTCTTGCGTTATTCAATTAGTTAATCCGTAGCTTTACCGCATAGAAAACTGGATGCAGTGGCCAAATCGGTAGAGCCCAGGCCTCCCAAGCGGAAGGTTGGGAGTTCAATTACCAGTTGAGTCAAACCAATGACTTTACCAAATTGAATCTTGTTGTTTCCTAGCCAGGCGCTCGGTATTATTACGATAAGGACTGGTTGGCTCAGTGTCCGGATAATGCGACTGGGTAGGATATCAGGTTATGGTCCTGGTGGCATGGTCTCCCGGTGGGGCAGTACTATAAAGTCGTCATGAGTGCACACTGTTACAAGTTGATACCTGTTCTGATATGATGTTAGATGTTGCCAGGATGCAAAACTCCAACAACCAACCAGCAATCTGACCCAGGATTTGGAGCAAACTAGATATAGTATTTGCTTGTTAGTTTGCTGTTGATTTGAGTTCTTGCTACATCTAAGGTCATATTAGCAGTAAAACCGACTTGTAATAATGCACACTCATGGTGACTTTATAGTGGTGCTTCACCGTGAAACCAGACTGCTGGCACCATGACCCGATATCCCACACCATCACGTTATCCGGACACTATGCTAACCAGTATTTATACTATCCTAGCAATGCCGAGTGTCATGATAGGTAGCGACAAGTATCAATTTGATAAGTCATTGGTATGACTCAGCTGGGATTCGAACTCCCGACTTTCCGGACGGGAAGCCTCTACTCTCCCGATTCGGTCAGCGCGTCGAGTTACTAAATATCTAGTTTGTTCAGACTTGACTAAAAATAGTCCAGGAATGGCTATGGAGTTTGGCAAGATGGAGGCTGAATGCATACACGCATGTGCGTGACACACTGTCAGCTGAATGCATTGTAGAACGCTGATTGATTTATTGGGGTTACACATCCCAGCAACATGGACTGCAACGCCATGATATCAAGCTGTCAGGAATCCGGTTGTATGTTCGTGATGTAGCCCACTGGTTGAGTTAATTATTGGGGTTTTATGAGTAAGCAACATGCAAGGGTAGGACTCCTAATCTGAAGGTTGCTTGTTTGATTCTCTGTGCCCCCCACCTATGCCATTTTGGATTTCCCTTGATGTGTATAACTTACAGTGTCATTGAAAAACAGTTGCTCTCATACCATGTATATGTTGTGTGGGAGGTTAAAATTCCCTTGGGTCGGTAAAAGTGTAGGCTCGGGCTTTCTATCGACAAACTGTCTAATGGTGAAAACAAGTCTATTTAGACTTATCCATGATTGGCAGTATAAATCTTCAAGAAAAAACACTATTTATTTGTTCCATGACTAACAATCATAGCTCTTATTAAACAGTGGCTTAACTTGGGACTTTGAAGTGGTAGGAATATCAAATAAAACGATGTTGGAATCAACGGAATAAACTGCTAGAAACCATCATATAAAACTACATATGTGTGTAATACGACTGCTAGCAGGTATTACTCATCTGCGCACCTGCGTATATGGAAACTAGACCCCTCTTTGATAACAACATGGTGAACCCTCCTGCAGCCCTCCGCAGTCACGTGATCCGGTGTGTTGCTGCAATGTGATTGGTGGATGGTGGATGCCGTTGTATATGTATGTCGTTTTGAATAGCAACTGTCGCACATCTATTTTTAGCCAATTCCCAACAAAGCACACATCCCATTACAAAAATAACCGGAACACAAAACCTGCGGCGTATTGATGCGAAGCTATCAGTGAACTGACCTATATTTTCTGGGGGTTTTCCCGACCAGACGGGACAGCCCAATGAGTTGAGTGTGAGTCTCCCGGTTTGGTAGATCGTAGGATTTGACCCCAAAGCTTTGAACCCTGGTTGAATCAGACCAATGACTTAAACATTGTCGCATCCTAGACAGGCGCTTGCATTATTAGGATCGGGCAAGGACTAGTTGGCTCAATGTCAGGATAATGCGACTGAGTGGGATATCAGATCATGGTACTGGCAACTTGTTCTCCTAATGGCGCAGCACTAGAAAGTTGCCTCTAGTGTGCACTGTCAAAAGTCAGTACCCATCCTGATATGACCTTAGATGTTGCGAAAACATACAACTCCAACAACCAACCAACCACACCTTTGTTCCCCACATGTACAGCAAGTAAGGTGCGTTGCGCAGTAAGTCTGGGACTACAATACAAGACATTATGCACACCTAATTGGTAGCTCGGTAATAGATCCTGGATGTGATCATAGTCTATGAGCTCCACAATTCGATTAGTATGATCTGTGAGCCCGCATCATAGAGGGTCAGCATTTCATGGCGGGTACAAGTGGCGCTAACTGGCATGGCGTGTAGTCTTCATTTGTTTTCCATGTTTCTGTGTTCTCCACTGCCGGGGTAGGACGTTCAAAACATTACACCGTTCAAAACACTACCGTAGTGTTTTGAACTTAGGTTGAAAACACTACTGTTAAGTTCAAAACACTACCCCTATGGGCTATGTACGTTCAAAATACTACCCAAGTTCAAAACACTATCACGACAAGCTGAACCTGCTGCGGCGTTTGAAGCATGTATTAGTATACACTGATAGAGCTGCGGCATGTGCGCCCATAGAAATACAAATCTGTAATTCTATGTGTGCGCCACGTGTTACGCTGATAGCGCTGCGGTGTGTGCGCCACATTTTAGTATACGCTGATGGTGCGGCGGTGTATGCACCACAAATTGATACTTGTCGCTTTCCTAGCATGGCATTTGGCATTAATAGGATAGTCAGTACCCATCCTGATATGACCTTCCATGTTGCTAGGATGTAAAACAATAACCACTATAAACAACCCCTACTGCCCCACCTTACTACATACTGCCCTGTAGTGTTTTGAACTTAAAGGTAGTGTTTTGAACTTGAGGATAGTGTTTTGAGCATGGCCACAGTAGTGTTTTGAACCTACCTTCAGCTAGGTTGAAAACACTACCATAGTGTTTTGAACCTAGGTTGAAAACACTACCGTAGTGTTTTTGTGGGGTAGTGTTTTGAACTTACTACACCGGCAATGGTTTGCCAAACTCCAGCCTATCGATTCACTGATGTCATCTTCTCACCTGTCCGTTTATCTGCATTGTCTTCAGCACACCTTTCCTGTACCTTGAAAGGTTGTTTTAAAATTGCATAGTCCGATGGTCTTGAATCTCTGTATTTTTTCTGAGATAAATATATTAGATCGATCACTAATATCTACTTTACATTAGTTCAAAGTTACTTTTATTTTAAATGGTAAACTTTTGAGATACTTTGAGTGCAAACATGGAAAATTAGTTTTGGCAAGCTTGCCAAAGCTCTGACACCATAGACTTCTGCATTCACAGGTTCTGTTAAATTGACTCTGTATTGGCTTCTACGCAGAAACAAATGCTTAATACATGCATCAATATCTAAGTTAGATATGTAAAATCAAATCTAGATAATTGGTTAGGTTTTGAAAATTTGATATGTCATCGGACTATGCAGCTTTAAGCAGACCTGATGGACGGGACATATGACCATACCACTGCCGCCTGCATCTCATTTCGATTATCAGGACATATACCTCTCGTGTTGGTAGATCGTGGGGTCGTGGCTTCGAACTGTGGTCGAGTCAAACCAATGACTTACAAATTGATACTTGTCTCGCTTCCTAGCCTGGTGCTCGGCATTATTAGGATAGGTCAAGGACTGGTTGGGCATGGTGCTGGTGGCCTGGTCTTCCAGTGGGGCAGCACTATAAAGTCACCATGAGTGTGCACTGTCACAGTCGGTACCTGTCCTGATATGACCTTAGATGTTGCTAGGACATAAACAACAACATACAAACAAACCATGTTTATGCGATCCATGCAGCAGACCATATCTTTAAGTAAGTTTAATAGAACCAGTTGCTATAATTACCATCCTTCCAACGCGCATGTGAATATTAATGGTCCATGCTTTCACTTTAGAGCTCTTAAACGTTAACCATTTGAAATTTAAAATGACTTCAACTAAGATGGATTATATTGATGAATCTTACATCCCATCACGATGATCTTCAGATACAA
Organism: Branchipolynoe longqiensis; assembly: GCA_030323885.1. Lineage (NCBI taxonomy): Eukaryota > Metazoa > Annelida > Polychaeta > Phyllodocida > Polynoidae > Branchipolynoe > Branchipolynoe longqiensis. The sequence goes on from CM059195.1 coordinate 17,538,978, forward strand.
ACTGGTAAATTTCACATAAAATCTATTCAAGGTCAACTATTTGAAATACATGTTATTTCGATTAAAGTATGTGTACCAACTCGTGACAGTGCGCACTCATGGCGACTTTATAGTGCTGTCCCACCTGGAGACCAGACCACCAGCACCATGATCAGATATCCCACTCAGTCACTTTATCCTGATACCAAGCCATGCAGGCCGTGCCCTATCCTAATAATGCTAACCACCAGGCTATGAAGTGAGAAGTATCAATTTTATAAGTGATTCGTTTGACTCGATGGGGAATTGAACTCCCGACCTTCCATACGGGAAGGCTATGCTGTAGCGATTCATCCAAAGCGCCCTATTTATAGCGAGGAGGTAAAGCTCGTTACAATTGCCAGGCACCATGAGTCTCTGAGGCGCCAGACGAGGTGACCTGGTGCGGCTGATGGCGGGAGAGGAGGGGGGCGAGGCGGTGCAGGGGGCGGGAGCCGAGGCGGAAGTGTGTGTGTGCGCACGCAGCGGACGGTGCGCCGTGGGCGGGCGGGAAGTGTGGGGAGACATGGAGGGACCTGTGAGGTGGTGAGGGGAGGGAGATGTCGGGGAAGGGGAGATGTGGGGATTTGAAGGGGTCGTAAGCGCAAATATAAAAGCTGCACTGGGTCTCATAGCAGGATCTCCTTACTTAGTGGCCTAACATCCTAGTCCCTACTGAGCAAGCACTAACTCCAGCAGGGGTCACACTGCCTTCACATTACCACGCCACAGGGACGCTGCCACACCGGAAGTGTGACCTTACACGGCCTTGGGACCTTGGGATCTTGTACCCGACCAAAGGCCCACTCAGTCCCCCGCTGGGGAACCTAGGGCGATGACTAGAGTCGAGTTTTTCAGGGTGGAGTAGTGATGGTTAGCTGTCAGGTTGTGGGGATATTATTGGTTGTTAGGGTAATATATCGTTGCACCAGACGGGATGGCCAAATGAGTTGAGCGTCCGTCTCCTGTTTTTGGGAGATCATGGCATTCAAAGCCATGGGTTCATGGTCCAATGACTTAAAAATTGATACTTCTCGTTTCCTAGCCAGGTGCTCGGCATTATTATGATAGAGCAAGGACTGGTGTGCTCAGTGTCAGGATAATGTGACTGAGTGGGATATGAGGTCATGGTGCTGGTGGTCTAGTTTCCCAGTGGGGCAGCACAATAAACTCACAATGAGTGCACACTGTCACAAGTCGGCACATGTCTTGATATGACCTTTGATGTTGGTACAATGTACGACTCGCACAAGCAACCGACCAACTATATCCTTGACATATATAATGGAATATCCGGACGGGTATAATAAAGAATACAATTTAAATAACACATATCGAACCTGGATAACCTTGTCCTTTTTGTAGGTTACTAAACTATTGTTTAATGCATAGGATCATACTAATAAGTGTGATGTGTGTGATGCAACATTTAATGTCATATTAGGACCGCTACCGACTTGTCCCAGTGTGCAATGACGGTGAATATGTAGGGTAGTCCCACTAGAAGACTTTGCCACCGGCAACATGACCAGCTATAGCACCCAGTGTCATTCCCTGTGCCAACCAATCCTCACTAAGCAAACCAGACCTCGCCCTATCCTATTCATGTTGAGCTCCAGGCTAGATAGTGACAAGTATCAATTATGTAACTCGGTCAGCTTTGAACCCATAACCATCCACATAGGACGCCAGTCAGTGAGTGTTCTTACTGAGTTGGCCATCCTGCCTGGTGTGTGAATATCATTGCATTTCACACCGGACGCGATGTGTTTTGCGTGTACTGTAAACTGTCAATATTACTGATCAACATGCGTTGTGCATGCACCACATATTTTGTGTTGTTGTTGTAAATATAGTTTATTCATTGAATAAATTCTTTTGCCAGCGCCGTGGCACTGGTCGTCTAGCTATGTGACAATACAGTTATTTACAATATGTGTACTTGTAGTCTGATATTTTCAGCAGCAGCTAGCTCAAGTCAGCTGAAATAACAATATTAATCATTCCAAGATGTACATATGGTATAGTTTGACAATTCACATATATATGTGAATATTATCACAGAAAACGAGAATATCATGTCTTATGTATATCTTACATATGTGACTATTGTCACTCTTTTTCCAATATTGTATATTGTTTGGCCAGATACATGCTTCGTAGATGAATGGAATTCGATACATGTTTCATAGATACGAGGAATCCGAAAGGACGTCCACCAATCAAAGTTGCATAGTCCGATGGCTTTGAGTTTCTGTCATTTTCTGAGATAACTACATTAAATTGATCATTATAAGCTACTTTACTCTAGGTTGAAGGACCTTTTAGTTTAAATGGCTAACTTTGGAGATATTTGAAGTGACAACATGCCAGATTAATTTTGGCAAGCACACCAAAACTCTGCTGCCAGAGGCTTATGCAGTAACAGGTTCTATTAAATTGACTCCCCATGCCCTTCTTTCTATGTACAACAAATGCTAATTAACTGTACCAGTATCTAAGATAAATATGTAGAATCAAATCTAGGTAAGTATTTTGGTTTTGAAAATTTGATGCTTCATCGGACTATGCAACTTTAAGGTGCACAGCATGAATAGCGCTTGCGTTCTTGGTTGGAAGAGGCCAGACTGGGCCTCATGGGTGAAACTCCCCCTAGACAAATCTCAGAGGTGAAATGCTCTCCCGAGGGTTCAGTCGCACCAACAACTGTATCGGCCTGACTCAGAGCCAACAGACAAACAAATAAACATGGGGTAATGCATACAATGAAGTTCTCTATCTGACGCAATGCTTGAAGGAAACCATTAAGATATCTCCTGTCCATGTAGCTGTAATTGGAGTGACAACAAGGCGATATCGGACTGCGGCTTGGTTGTTGGAGTTTTACTTCCCACCGCCATCTAAGGTCATACCAGGGCGGGTACGACTTTTGACAGTGCGTACTAATGGCAAGGTTATAGTGTTGCCCCACTAGGAGACCAGGCCGCTAGCACCATGACCCAATATCCCACTCAGTGACATATTGGGACATCTAAACAACCAGTCCTTTCCCTATCCTAATAATGTCGAGTGCCCAGCTAGGAAGTGACAAATATAAACTGTTAAGTCATTGGTTTTACTTGACCAGGGTTCGAACCTGTGGGTTTGAATCCCACGATATACCAACACTTCATAACAAGGCGGTATTGTTTTTTTAACTTTTACATCCTGGTAATATCTAAGGTCATATCAGGGTGGGTAACGACTTGTGACAGTGCGCACTCATGACTGCTTTACAGTGCTGCCCCACTGGGAGACCATGCCATCAGCACCATGATCTGATATCCCACTAGTCACACCGAGCCAACCAGCCCTTGCCCTATCCTAATACTGCCGACCGCCTGGTTAGGAAGCGGCAAGTACCAATGTTGTAAGGCATTGGTTTGATTCGACCGGGAGTTGCACTTCCGACCGTGCGCACGGGATGCCTGCGCTCTAGTGATTCGGCCACCACGTGCGGTCGGACTCGGTCTGATATACACTGCCCAGCATGGTGGTAAATATCGTCATTACCAAATCACAGCTTATCCATATTTAGACAATTATTTCAATTAATAAGTTTGTTTGTTTGTCGCTTGTTGGGATTTGACATCCTGTCAACATCTGCGGTCATATCAGGACGGCTACAGACTTATGACGGTGGACACACATGACAACTGAATCGTGCGGACCATGTGGAAGACCGGGCCACACGAACCATGCATCGATCACATTATCCTGATACTGACTCACATTTTCCTGATACTGAGTTTATCAATCCTTCTCTTATCATAGTAATGCTGAGCGCCAGGTTAGGTAGTAACACATATAAATTGTGTAAGTCACTGGTTGGACTCGAGCTCCCGACCTTCCGCATTGGAATCCTGTGCCCTACCAGTTTGTGAACCCCGTCCGCTTCCCGTGAGGTGAACTTTGCTACCCAAAACAGTAGATACAGGGCATAAAGGCCCGGTCACATACACGTTAGTGGACGTAGTTGAACGTAGATAGAATAACGTGGGTGAAACGTGGGTGAAACGTGCTGTCACTACGTTCAAATACGTTAAGGTATGGCAGGTTTTGGTTGATGACCCACCTAATGGTACGGATAAATATGTGACATTACGGATCCTGGTATGCTACGGTATGGATCCCTGTACGTCCAACTACATTCAACTACGTTCAATTATGTTCAACTATGTTACGCTTCACTACTTTAAACTACGTTCAACTTTGTCCACTAATGGCAATGTGACCATGGCAGAACAGCCAAGGTTTTGTGTGGGTCAAAGTATGCTAGGGTATGCTAGAGTATGCTAGAGTATGCTAGAGCACACTACAAAGTATGCTAGAATATACTAGAGTATACTAGAGTTTGCTAGAGTATACTAGATTATGATAGAGTATGCTAGAGTACACTAGACTATGCTAGAGTATGCTAGAGTGTGCTAGAGTATGCTAGAGTATGTTATCATCACAGAGGCTACGTCTGCCTAAAACGTACCTCTCTTTTGAACATGTCCAAATCTTAAATCGGAACTCATGGCCCACACACGTTCTCATCACGGTCTCATCACGGAGAAGTATGGATGCCGGTATGTTGCACTACGTTGACCTACATTCAACTACGTTCAACTACGAACAGCTCAATTGCTGGTGTCAAAGGCGAATTCAAATAACTCTACTTATTGTATTTCTATCTCTATAGTATTAACATATTGAATTTAAACATATATTGATGTATATTAAAGCTGCATAGTCCGATGAAAACATCAACTTTTCAAAACCAAAACAATTATCTAGATTTGATTTTACATATCTAATTTAGATACTGATGCACTTATTAAACATTTACCGGCACATAGAAGGGACTACTGAGTCAATTAATAGAACATGTTCCTGCAGAAGCCTATGGTGATAGAGTTTTGGCAAGCTTGCCAAAATTAATTTAGCATGTTTCCATTTCAAATATCTCAAAAGTTTGCTGTTTAAAATAAAAGGTACTTCAAAGTAAAGTAAGGTAGATTAGAATGAACAACCTAATATGTTTATCTAAGAAAATGAGAGAAGCTCAAAACCATTGGACCAGGCAACTTTAATACATTCCTAAAAAAACTAACAAAGACAAGTGTATTATTCTTCGCGTTGTAGTCGTTGTAGTTATTACCAATGTTTCAGTTTGAATCAAGGTCACCAGTAATCGGAAAATGCAATCAAAACTTCATCCTCTCGTAAACAAAACAGAATTACTTGTCATCCGCATATAGCAGATATTTCAAGAAGGTACTCTAATCTGAATGCAGAACACACAGTTTCCTTCCAAAGTTATGAAATATATTAAGGAGCCTGTTTTTGTCATCCATCGCCGAATTCTCAAATACTGGAGAGAAAGATATGAGCAACAATAACGACAACACACATTGTTCATGATGTGCACAACATGGGTAATTGAGAGCATGAGACTGTATATTCTCAGTAGATTTGAAAGCGACTGTTGGCGCCGACTATATTGTTCTTTCTGAACTAACAAAATTGACCGCTGATCGATGTGCCACCTACTGTAATCTATAGGAAACAGTTATTACACAGTTAAGCAATATGCGCAGTGGAATTAAAATGAGACTATTGGCGCCATCTATATTGTCCTTTTGTACAAACAAAATGGTCGCCGATCGATGCGCCACCTACTTTAAATTCCCGACAATGGCTATGACGCAGTTAGCGAATCTAGACACTTTGACCAGAACTTTCAACCAATCAGATGGGTTTCTTTAGCGTAGACTTGCCGTCCCACCCACCCAACTAATATATAGATCGATAGGGTTAAGTGCCTGAAATCCTCAAAATATCTAAAATCATCAATATCATGAATCTAACTGTAACAAGCTTAAATAGAAAGAATAAATGCCACTTTATACTACTGTCTCGCGTTTTTCAATTATACTCAATTAAGATATATATATATATATATAACATACGAGAATTGCTGACTGAAATAGTAGCTAATCTGGGGTAAAGATTGGCAGGGAAATCTTGATGTCGGTAATACAAATAGTCGATGAAATGTTTGGTCCAATTAATTATAAATTGAATTCTCAAATTGTTCTTTCTTTGGAAACAATAAGGGGGCAATGGGATATTCTTTGCACTATTGAAAGAAATATTGGTAGCTGGAATTGAAGTTTTGTTTGTATTACGATTGGTCTGTAATATATAACTGGAAATGCATCTTAGGTGAAATGTTATTCCTCTCCATAAATAATTGGTGGGTGACACCTTATTTGCACTGTGACAGAAATATATTGCTGAGCTGTTAATATCGCAGCACAAAAATATGTTGAAATTGTAGACCCACTGTAAAATTATTGACAACATTGAATTATCAGTTCTATGTAACCAAATATTTGCTTCCTCTGCAACTACAAACAATTCAATGTTAGGACCTCAGTAGAAAATGGTCGGATAAATGATACTTCCTCTATACATAACAATTTAACCAACTACTAAAACAGAAGAAAAAGTTAATGATATTTTAAATCAGCCGTGATTTAAAATTGGTCGGTAACATGTTAGTCCACCTGAAGTAAATGGTCGGTGAGGAGTTAGCCCCGTTGCCGGCTGATACTCCTTATTCTCCCTCAGCCGCCGACCCCAGAAGGCCGGCAGCGGGCGGGGAGGGGCGGGCGGGCGGACGGGCGGACGGGGCAGGCGGGGCGGGCGGGGCGGGCGGGGCGGGCGGGGCGGGCGGGGCGGGCGGGGCGGGCGGGGCGGGCGGGGCGGCCGGGGTGGACGGGGCGAGGTGGGTAGGCGGGGTGGGGCGGCCGGCGGGTGGGGCAGGCGGGGTGGGCGACGCGAGCTGGGTAGGCGGGGTGGGCGTGGCCGGCGGGGCATGCGGGGTGGGCTGGGCCTGCTGGGTATGCGGGGTGGGGCTGCCGGCGAGCGGGGCGGGCGGACGGGCGGGCGGACGGGCGGCCGGTGGGCGGTGGGGCCCGTCACCCCCCGAGGGACTACTGAGTAGTGGGCGGCACGCAATGTATCCTCCCTAATAATAGACCTGCGTGGCTTATAAAGGATGAGGTGCGGGGTGGAAGGTGCTCACACGGCTGCTGCATCGTGGGAAGGGTGATGGGTAGGGGGAGGGGCGGTGCGGGTGGGTGTTCCAGGGACGTGGGGGTGGAAAGGGGGAGTGGGGGAACTGCTCATGGGAGGAGTGAGCAGCTCGGTACTGCGAATTGTTAACCTCACCGGACACTGCCCCTCACACACACACACACATACAGCCAGTGGAGGGATCAGGTGTTGTGTATTCGCGTCAGCATTTGCTGAATTGGAAATAGTGTGAAGGTGCGGTGAAATCTTACATTTAATATGGATTTATTGGGCAATCACTGAAATAGAGGAGTACCTTATCTTATTTTAGCTTACCAGATAAATCTGCATCCCCGAAAACACAGTCGGACATTTCCTTAAGGGATAAATGTCCAGACAAAATATATGAAGCACAGCACAGTGTTTTGAATAACGGTCAAATCTTGTATTTAGTATAGATTTATTGTTCAATCACTGGAATACAGTAGGACCTTTTTTTAACGGAGAAATAAACCCCAGCGCCCCCACAAGCAGTTATACCTTTCGTTAATGGACAAATATGACCATACAAACATGAAACAAAACACAGCGTTTTGATTTACAGTGACATCTTACACTTACTATAGATTTATTAATCAATCACTGTAATACAGTAGTATATTTCCTTACCAGACACATCTCCATTCTATAAAAACATGCGTTACTTTCGTTAATAGACATATTTCCACACCAATAAAACCCGAACCAAAACACAGTGTTTTCACTTATGGTGAAATATGACGTCCAATATAGATGTATTGCTCAATAACAATGTAATATCATCATCATCATCATCATCATCATTCTGTCGGTCGCGATGCGACAAAGACTGCTTTCATTACCTGACTGCCGCTCTCCATTTAGCTCTCTGCTGTGAGAGTTGCGTCTATGAGTCGGTTTTAATGTGTCTCAGCTTCAGGTTTCTCTTGATACTATCCTTGAACCGGAGACGAGGGTGCCCTCTCTTTCTGTAGCCAGAAGACAGTTGAGAATAGAGGATCTGCTTTGGTAGTCTCTCTGATGACATCCTCATGAGGTGTCCAGTCCACCGGAGATTCTTTTTGATCAGAAGATCTTCCATAGAGGTTAGCCCCATCCGTTCGAGTATTTCCTTATTTGTCACTTTGTCACAATGTAATAGGACCGTTCCTTAATAGACAAATCACCACTAAAAAAACTATCACGAAATGGTGTATTGAGTTATGGTGAAATATTACATTTAATAGAGCTTGGAAGTGAACTATGGTTCCTACTTGAGGTACTGGTACCGTGATGATGACACTTTACATATTCACTGACATATCGATTATAACCTGATCCGTTATTGTCAGTACTTGAAAGAATGAGACGTGGTGAAAGGATGGGTGTCGTGACCTACATATACCTTCCCAGCTGAAATGCCACAGAGACAGGTAGGTGTGGGTATGTAACTGGATTACATCAAGCAACTTGTAATGGTACTATGTATATATGGCCCTCTCCCCGGAGTGGCAGAGGTGTGGGTTTGAGTCCCATTCTAGGCATTTTTTCTTCTTTTTTTTCTTAAAGATTTGTACTGCCTATTATGGATAAGCCTGAATAGACTTGTTTTCATCATTAGACAGTTTGTCGATAGAAAGCCCGAGCCTACACTTTTACCGACCCAAGGGATTTTTAACCTCCCACACCACATAGAAATGGTATGAGAGGAACTGCCCTTTGATGACGCTGTAAGTTATCCACAGCGGTGGAAATCCAAATTGGCACAGGTGGGGGCACGGGGAATTGAACCACCGACCTTCAGATTAGGAGTCTGACCTAGAAAAAAGTCAGACACTGTAACCACTCCGCCACAGAGAACACCACAATGATGTTGCAATTTTTTTCCAAAACAACTACGGCAATATATATGTACACAATATGATATATTTAAGTAGGCATACATGGGAGGAGGCAAATTTATACTTATCGTATGTTTTATTACCTAAAATGTATTTATTTGCTGGCAGTCAGAATTGTCCTGTAATATTATATCGATGGCGGACAGCACAGGGCTTTGTGTGACTATTCGGCCTGCCATTTGTGGATTGCAACCAAAATGTTGGTTGTATGTACTAGTAGGCCCTGGACTATATAATGCTCTCCCAGAGAATTAAAATACTCAACCCGCTTCGAGTTTGAATAAGTCATTTGTACATAGCCGGCACACAGAGGCCGTGCACATCATAATTGAACAAAGCAAACATGGATAAATGGTATATTTTGGCCTTTTTAATGCACTAGAATGGTAATCGTACATGCATGAGTATAATGAGAGAAGGCTCCGCGATTCTTTAACCCTATAGTTCTAGTCTCTTATTGTCGGGTGGGCAGGATGGCAGAGTAAATTGTCAGTCGCCGTCCAACGCCCAGGTCGTAGTGGTCGATATCAAGTTTTTGCTTGCTTTATATAGTAGCTTAGGCTGCGCGAAACGTCACAACTACATACACTTTCGTGACTTTGTAGAAAATTTAGTCTAGACATCATATATAATTTACATATGCGTGTCCGCCAGCTCTTTGTGGTTACTTGCCGTAGTTCCAAAAGACCAGCTAGGCATGGTTGATATACATATTTAATGTTACGGTTCGAGAATAGGTGGCGCCAGAGGCCGTTTGAATAAGTATCCGACTCCGCCTTGTTCGAGTATCCATGTTGCAAGCAACATCGACAACCTTCAGCAGTGACAGCTTCCATTATACTGTCATATAGGGAAGTTGAGGATGGACCTCCTCACTCAGACCTCTTCCCACATATAAAGTGCACAGTCAGGAAACTACTATCCACAACATTATTTCTTCTACTGACCTCAAAGTCGCCATGAGGGCGCAATCTCACAAGTCCTCATATGACCTTACATATGGCTAGGACGTAACACAACAACAAACGAACAAACAATGTACTGACCTGAGCATACAACCTGATATTACGAATCCAGTATGTTACCTTTAACCAGACGGGATGCCCGAATGAGTTAGAGCGTCCGTCTCCCGTGCTGGTAGATCGTGGGGTCGTGGGTTCGAACCCTGGTCGAGTCAAACCAATGACTTAATACTTGTTGCTTCCTAGCCAGGCGCTCGGCATTACCAGGACAGGGCAAGGACTGGTGGGCTCAGTGTCAGGATACTGTGACTGAGTGGGATACCAGGTCATGGTGCCGGCGGCCTGGTTTCCCAGTGGGACAGCACTATAAAGTCGCCATGAGTACGCACTGTCACAAGTCGGTACCCATCCTGATATGACCCTAGATGTTGATTGGACGTAAAACAACAACAAACAAACAAAAACCAAATTCAGTTAATGCCTTTCAGGTTACAAGTGTGACATGACAAGGACAAACAGTTGCCAGATCTTGACACAATTGCCTAGAAGCTTCCTTTTGCACTGGGTATCTGCTACTATTTAAACCTAGGCCGTTTTATCTGTGGATGAAGAGAATTGGAGATTGGGGGAAAATGATGTGTTGCTAAGCTCAAAGAGTTCAATGTTTGTATTATGACAACATAATGATAATGTCAGGCGAAACTTCAATTGTGGACATTTGGCCTTCCTCATTTCACTGTTCCTTGCAATATCCTATTAATGTGAAATTCCAAGCTAGGTAGCGATACATATCAATTGTCAAGTCTTTGGTTTGACTAGATCAGGGTTCGAACCTGGAATTACATGACCATCCAAAGTGGACGTAAACAACAACAAACAAACAACAAACAAACCTTTTTCTGCTGAACACAATATCTGAACGGCGACCCAGACAGGATATCCAAATGAGTTGTTGAGTGTCCGCCTCCCGTTTTGGTAGGTCGTCAGATCTGAAACCTCGGCGGCAGAGTCAACATAATGACTCAGGCATTGATACTGGTTGTGTATTAGTCTGGCGCTTGGCATTACTATGACAAGACCAGGAACAATTGAATGAGGAAGACCAATTGTCTGGCATTGAAATCTCAAGTAATGTCCCCAACAAGTCCCCTCCCCCGCCAACAACAAAATAACGCCCCCTAAAAGGAAAAAACAACAACACCACAACCAATAACACTAGTTGTTTTCTATTCACACCAGATGATGCTTTGGGTGGTGGAAATTATCAACTCAGTATTATTGGAATGCCCTGCTCCCTGAACCTGTGCAGCTTGACAGCGACAACCTCAATGATACACCACCACACCTCTCCCCACCCATCCACCCACCCCCGCCCCGCCCCTTCCCGCCCCGCCCCGCCCCGCCCCGCCCCGCCCCGCCCCGCCCCGCCCCGCCCCCTCACAACCCTGATACATGAGCCGGCGATGGGGGCCCGATCACGTGGTGTGGTGAATGGCGAAAGGCGAAAGTAGTCCCTTATCGCCCGAATCTGTTATCAGCCCGCACACAGGGTGCATACAGCAGTTACCTGCGCCCAGCCACTTCCGCTCGAACGCCTTTCTGCGCATGCTTATCGGTATCCTATATACTGGATAACTCCTCTCTCTTAGATAGCCGCGTCCCCTGCATATACCTTTCCCATGGAGCTTGCACTGTGAACTGGTCATCATCATCATCATGCTGTCGGTCGCGATGCAACAAAGACTGCTTTCATTACTGCTGTCAGTAGTTGTGTTGTGTTGCGATGTGTTCCTCCTAGCTGATTTTACGGCGTCGACGGAAGATGAGCTCAAGCAGCGCGGTCCTTGGTAACCCGAGCGATGACCGAGCCGGTATGATGTTTTGTGCGGTTGTACATTTCATGAAAGCTGCCTGCAAAGGTGTTGAAGTGCTGCTGGCTTTTGCAAGTTACCAGCGGCACTCTCTCGGGGGAGCAAATAGAGGTTTCACACCGGCAAGAACATGTCAAGACAGGCGCAAAACTATTTGTCCCTGCAGTGGCTGGTCGGGAGATGTTGGGAGTTCCATACATCAACCGCCCTTAATGCTGCCACAGTGACATGGTTTTCTGTTTAGGGTTTGCTCCCTTAGCCTTCGGTTCCATCAAGAACCTGTACCACAGGGCAGTGGTTTACACCTCTGCAGGGCAGGGGCGTCAAACTCCCTGAGGTATTGCTATACCTGCAATACCTGCATACCTGGTAAACATCATATATCTAAATAACGTGTCTTGTATATTAGTTGATATTAGTTGATATTAGTTGATAAAAGTTGCACACTCCGATGGTTTTGAGTTCCTGTCATGTTTTGAGATAAATATATTAAATTGATTGCCATAATCTACCTGAATATAGTTTGAAGTAACTTTTACTTGAAATTGCTAACTTTTGAGATATTTGAAGTACAAATACATATGTGAAATTAATTTAGGCAAGCAAGCCAAAACTCTGACACCATACGTTTCTGCATCAATAGGTTCTATTAACTTGACTCATTGTTCCTTTCTATGTGGCACCAACTGTCAAATAACTGTATCAGTATCTAAACTAGATAACATATATATATATATATATATATAATCAAATCTAGATCACTGTGTTGGATCTGAAAATGTGATGCTTCAGAGAACTATGCAGCTTTAAGCAAGGAGACAAGGAGATAATTTCAATCGCGGATAATGGGTCTTCCTCATTTCACGGCTGTTTGTTCTATCCTAGTGTAGTGGTCTGCACTGACCTCTCAGGCAAGTAACCACATAGACAGGTAGGTGTGGGGAGTGTGTTGATATCAGGGAGCCTAGGTGGTGTAATGGTTAGCACACTGGCCCGGAATGCAAAGAGATGTGGGTTCGAGTCCCGCTCTAGGCGCAGTATTTCCCATTTTCATCACCCCCATGACACTGGTTGCCGTGACCAGGATCCTGTACAAGCTTTGCGCTGTATGGTTGTTGAACCTACCCTGTGTATGTATGTGTTACTGTTAGTGCATTGCATGTGTGTATGTAATTGTAAGCATTACAAGACTTACAATTCCAGGGGGACGAGTGTAGTGGTCTGCACTGACCTCTCAGGCAAGTAACCACATAGACAGGTAGGCGTGGGGAGTGTGTTGATATCAGGGAGCCTAGGTGGTGTAATGGTTAGCACACTGGCCCGGAATGCAAAGAGATGTGGGTTCGAGTCCCGCTCTAGGCACAGTATTTCCCATTTTCATCACCCCATGACACTAGTAATGCTGAGCACCAGGATAGGCAGCGAAACCTATCACTGTTTAAGTAAGTGGTTTGACCAAATCATGGTTTTTGATAACACAACCTACCAAAACGGGTTTGCGGGTTGGGGGAGGGGCGTTGAACTCATTCTCCATTCGAGCCTGGTTCACTGATGTCAGAATGTGGGTTGGTGCTGAACATCAGGCATAGTGTATTTAAAGTTGCATATTCCGATGGTTTAGAGTTTCTGATAGTTTCAGAGATAAATATATTAGGTTGATCACTATTATCTACCTTACTTTAACTTAAAGTAATGTTTATTTTGAATGGCTCATTTTTTAGATTTTTGAAGTGTAAGCATGCAAAATGAATGTTGATAAGCACACCAACATTCTGGCACCATAGACTTCTACAGTAAGAAGTTCTATTAAATTGACTCGATCTTCCTTTCTATGTAGCGACAAATGTTTAAATACACCAGTTAGATATGTAGAATCAGATCTAGATAATTCTTTTGGTTTTGAAGATTTGATGTTTTCATCGGACTATGCAGCTTTCACATACACACATTATTCTGAGTATAATGGCAATAGACATGGGAATGGCGACCACGGTCTATTTACCTACAAAATGTGGCAATAATTCAAAGATTCATCAGCGTATGCAAATCTACCCATTCATAATTAACGTTGATTTAAAGGTCGACATCAACAATCCACCTAATATATATAGAGATGTATCTAATAAAATGCAGGAACAATATAACATCGGGCTCCACAACATGAATGATATTAACCAACCATACAAGTGAAATATAGGAAGTAAATTTGATGTGAACTGTCTTCAATTTGAGTGGTCGGGAGGTTATCTTTATTCAGCATCATAACACAACATTTATTCCTAACCCTTCTATGATTGCACATAATTACCCCAAATGAGTTATTTTCCAAACCTGTCTAGGAAATGATAAGTGGTAATGGTTAGCATACTTGCCCAGGAATGACATAAAGTGTGTAGTTCCGCCATCGATATAATATTGCAGGACAGTCCTGACCGGCAGCAAACAAATGCAATTTAAGCAACAAAACATGCACTGGGGACAAATTTGCCCATCCCTTTATGACTACTTAATAGATTATATTGTGGCGTTCTCTGTGGCGAAGTGGTTAGAGTGTCTGACTTTTTTCCAGGTCAGACTCCTAATCTGAGGGTTGGCAGTTCGATTCCCCGTGCCCCCAGCTCTGCCAATTTGGATTTCCACTGCTGTGTATAACTTACAGCGTCATCAAAGGCTGGTTGCTCTCATACCATGTCTATGTGGTGTGGGAGGTTAAAAATCCCTTGGGTCGGTAAAAGTGTAGGCTCAGGCTTTCTATCGACCACCAGTGGAGTGGGGAAGACCAGTCGTCTGTGACTGGGATTTCCCCTGCTTGGGACAACTAATGTACTGAAAAAAAAAAAAATATGAAAGACAAATAAGTGTTCACACTTCCTGTCTACCATTCGCTATATCGCTATATATATATGTTCGAATCCTGCTCGGAGCTCAATATTTGGCATTGTCATTACCCCTATACTATATTCATCTCACATACTGAGAGAAACTCTGAACTACGCAATTTTAATATCCATGACCGTGTTGCTATGGTGACGGTATTTACTTAATTCTCTACCGGATGCATGTCTGTTTATTCCTGTTCTATTTCCAGCTCCCTCCAGGGTGTTGCCATTGTGTAATGTCATTTTCCCCTCAGCTCCATTCCCAATGGTCCTGCTATGTTTGCTTTGGGTCGATCATGAACCTGTCAGTAGAAGCTGTCTGATATAATAATCCTGGTGCCAATCAATAATTGTAACACGCCCCCGTCCATTCCACACCTGACGAATTCGACCCACGCTATGTTTATTATTCCGAAGTCGGGGTGGTTGAGCGTCCGCCTCTCGTATTGGTAGGGTTTGAGATACAAACCGATGATTTAAGAAGTGTAACTACATAGGCCTGTGTTTCACATTACTAGGATAGGGGGTGTAGCAAAGGAATGTGGAAGACAATTTATTAGCGATTTAAATTTGCCCCTGCTTAATCAACTAATTTAAATACAAAACACAAATTTATAAATAGGTGGGCTTGAGAAAGTCGGTATTTCCAGTGGACATCCAGAGGTGCACAGAGAAATAAACGATGAATAAAAAGTAAATATTCCAGTAGTCTGCATTGAGATCTCAGGCAAGGAACCATATAGACAGGTAGCAGTGGATAGGGTAATGCCATCAGGGAGCCTAGGTAGCCTACTGTTTAGTATGCTATCCCCGAAATGGTAAAAGGTGTGGCTTAGAAACTTGTCATATGTGAACTTTCTTCATCAACCACGTCACAATTTGTGTGTTCTTCATAAACCAAACCATGTTCTGTTGAATGCAGGATGGGGAGCAAACGTGTAAAAAGTAATGGTCGGATTGCTATTCAAGCTATGTGTATAACATAGGTCACGATTTATCAGTTGTAATTTTGTTATAGTTCTACATCCTGGGCAATATTTCAGGTCATATCAGATTGTGCACCGACTTGTGACAGTGCACACTCATTGCAACGTTATAGTGCTGCCCCACTGGGAGACCAGGCTGCCAGTGATATGACCTGGTCTCGCACTCAGTCACATTATCCTCATGCTGAGCTAACCAGTCCTTGCCCTATTATAGTAATGCAAAGCTGGACTGCCCATGAGAGGTAACCCCCTGCCAGAAAACAGCCAGATAACATCAAATCCAAACATAAACCAACTACCTATTACACACAAGTCTATAATATGTAAATAGAGTAGGCTAGTCTAGAAAATAAGTGCAGGACAACAATAAAAAGAGGAAGTCTCTTACAAAGAAAATTACAAAAAAACTAACATAGATCACTAACCACAAACCATAATCTTAAGAAACACAGACCGATAACTGCCCAGCATTGAAAACAAGCTTGATCATCTGAGCTTATATGCTATGGATAGCATAAACACCCCATGAACAAAAAAAGAAAACAAAAAAAGCTCCAGGCTAGGCAGCGACAAACACCAATTGCAAGCGAGGTGTCAAAGGTTAGGATTGCTAGGATTGTGAAAAGCATTCCCCTTTAACTGTTTACGGACCGTTCCGTAAACACACAGACAGGAATGACAGGCAGGGGAAGCACCAAACCAAAGCAAGCCGAACTACACAGCAAATAAAAAGAACCAACAAAGATCATATTCAAAGAGGGACTTATCAAAAGAAGCACACCGACATTCCGCCCATGCGCGGTGTTCCCCTCTGTAAATAATTACACACCCCCAGATTCCGCAGTGGAATAGTTCTTTTTCAAATTAATCAGGTGCTCCCTCCCCTTATTTCGCAAATCAGATTTTAATTTTTGATTTAATTATGTTTGGGGGATGCGCCGGAGGGCGGCGGGTGCTGCACCTCTCTACCCAATGGGCTAACAAACTCTGAGCTGCCCTATGATCACGTGATCATCACCGTGATTGACTAGCGGTTGTTGGAGGTTCTGTAATCCAGTAGGCCTATGACCGAGGATCAAGGTTACCCTTCTATGATTACTCACAATGTCCAGGGATTAAGCAACGTACACATTCGGTACACCCGGTACACCCGGTAGGCCCGGTACACCAACCTCACCCGGTACCCCCGGTACACTAGTCCCACACGGTATCCCGGTACACCGGATACACCCGGTACACTCTGTAATTCGGTACTCCATATATGCCCAGTACATAGTGTACACCATGTACACCAGGTACACCCGGTACACTCGCTACACCTGGTCACCCGGTACATCCTTTACACCCGGGACATCGGTACACCCGGTATATCCGGTACATCTGGTAACCCGGTACACAAGTTACATCGGTACTATCGGTACACCATGTACATCCGGTGCATCTGGTACACCTGGTACACCTGATACACCGGTCCGTCCGGTCCACTCGGTAACACGGTACACCATTTGCAACCGGGACATCGGTACTCCCGTTACACCAGGTACACCATTTACACCCGGGATATCGGTACATCCTGTACATCCTGTTATCATGTACACCCGGTACATCCGGTACATCCGGCACATCCGGTACATCCGGCATTTCCTGTACGATTGGTACACGCGGTACACCCGGTATATCCGGTACATTATATGAAAAGCAGTGATTGCGATTGAATAAAACAAGAGAAAAGAAGATTGAACTGTCCTCCAGAATAACAGTTTCCGTCTCCATGTTACAGTCACACAAGAAGTAGGTCAGTAACACTGCGATAACTTCAACATAGTCTAGGTTGGTTGGTTTTCTGGAGTTTTACATCCAGGCAACTTCTAATGACACATGCGGACGGATACCGACTTGCAACAGGGCACATCCCTCATTTATAACGAGCTATGCGTGGATAGTGTGATTGCATCATGGAGCCTATGTGACGTTAGTCTCGGAATAGGAAATATTTTGGTGAAAGAATAATTCGAACCCACACAACTTGCCATTGTGTTGATCCCATACTAACCATTTCACTACATAAGCTGTCTGATCCAATCAAGCTATGAATGCACACCTGACGCGTTTGCCGAAACGAGAGAGTGCAGGCTTTGCGTGCGGAAGGTCAGGAGTTCAATTCCCGGTTGCGTCAAACCAATGCCTACAAAAGGTGATACTTGTCACTTCCTGGCCAGGCGCTTGGCAATATTATTAGAATAGGGCAATTACTTGTTGGCTCAGTGTTAGGATAATGTGATTGAACTGAGTGGGATATCGGGTCATGGTGCTGGTGGTCTGCTCTCCGAGCCAGGCAGCACTATAAGGTTGCCATGAGTGTGCACTATCACAGGTAGTAGGGTACCCGTCCTGAAATAACCTTAGATGTTGCGAAGATGTAAAACTCCAACAACCAACCACCACAGAGGTATTAGCCTGCAGGGTACAGAAGAGGATGCCGTCAATGGTTTTTGATGCCTCCAGAGATTGGCGGGGAAACGCATCTAATACTGGTGGAGAAAATCGGCCAGTGTAGACTAGAGCCAGCAGCACCCACGTGACCCGATTCATCCAATCCCAGTCAACGTCCCACACACAGACACCTACACACCAACACCCTTACCATTAGGGACCGGGCGCAGTGGACGAATTGGTAGAGCGCAGGCCTGCGGTGCTGGAGATCAGGAGTTAAATTCCCGGTTGAGTCAAACCAATTCACACTATTCATGCGTGACCTAATTCGGCATCAGAACGAGCCAGTATGCATCGGTATTGGAAATGGCCATAAGACACTGCTGTGTGCCGATGTGTATGAACTACTACAGAAATTAAAGGAGTAACATTTGAAGATATTCACTTTTGAAACTATCATATTCATTTGTGCATACCTTTTTTATATTTATTGGTGAATTTTCATGAAGATTGAGTGATGATCAGATGCATTTCAGTAGGCAATGTCAACAAAGTCACTCACCTTGGCTGCAAATCTTTTCTTAAATTTAAAATTGCATAACTTTCTTAATATAGATATATTTAAGAAATATATGTTAACCGTTTTAAACCTTTTATTAATTTGTAATTACTAAGACTAGTTGTTTAACTGTGTTCCACAGATAAGTATGCTGACAGTGCTGCATGATACATGATACCACCATAACTATGCACACTTGAAGTTAACAGTCACATTGTAGTTAAAGAATGGGAAAAACACCATGCAAGGGTCACCCAATCTTCATGAAAATTGGTCACTAGATACAAAACAGGTATGCAAAGATAAATATCATAGTTTCAAATTTGAGTGATTTCGACAGGTATTGCTCAACAAAAAAGTATGTGCATGACTTTTCATACAGGGGTGCCTCACAGACGCGTAGGTGGCCTCGGTATGGTTTCAACATGGCCACGGCGAGAATAGTGTGAATGATTTACAAAATTGATAGTAGTAGCTTCCTAGTTTGTTGCTCAGCATTACTAGGATAGGGTAAGGACTGGGTCAGGATAATGTGCGTGGGTGGGATATCGGGTCATGGTGCTGTCCCAGTGTCGAGATGAGGGTGGACTATCACAAGTCGGTTACCCATCCTGATATGACGTTAGATGTTGCCAGGACGTAAAACTCCAACAAACAACAAAGCAAACCTAACCCCTGGTTATGAATCCCCACATACACCACGCACACGCCCACATTAGACCACTCCCACTCACACATAGCCCGGCTCAGCACAGTCCATACACACCACCTACTCAACCACAGTCCCCCTCCCCTTCCACGATATCACAGACACACCAACATCCTTGCCCCAGTGTAAAGTCGCCGGCTGGTGGTGTGGGTGGTGTGGACAAGCCAAAGGAAAGCAATACAGGTATTGAAGGAAAATAGATGAAGAGTGAAAGTAGGAGAGTGAGACTCCTTCATTTATTACTTTATATAGGTTTTCTAGAATCTAAGATGGTAGTGGTCTCATGGTTTGATCCACCAATCAGAGTACAATCTGCTGTCTCCAAGGCCTTGTTATACCGGATACAGTGCCTTGTAGTGGCCACTGATCCATAAATAACACCATGGGGGGAGGGGGTATGTGAGGTGACTCTTCCAAAGAGTATTTCTAGGAAGTGACACTCCTCCAAAGACTATTTTACTATACAATTTCTATACCTAATGAATAATAGTTTACCAATTTCACACATCCCTCATATGCCTTTGGTTTTTATATAACACCATTTATCATTATATAGACAAGTTGCAATTTATTATAGTCAGTTCACATAGATCCTCATGCATTATATCGGAACATTTTACAACGTACTCCACCCCTCCACTTCTTACCACCTGCCCAGGTTAAAGATGCCCACACTCACCACCCACACACCGACACAGCCACACCGATTTCCACTACCCCATCACACACACCCGGGGTTAGCCCAATCAGTTCCTACCCACGGCCCACTACCCCACATCCTCTGCCCCCATCACATACACATGCATACATCTACATGACCAGACGGGATGGCCGAATGAGTTAGAGCGTCCGTCTCCCTTGTTGGTAGATCGTGGGTTCAAATCCTGGTCGAGTCAAACCAAGGACTTAAACATTGACACCTGTTACTTCCTAGCCAGACACTCAGCATGACTAGGATAGGGCAAGGAGCAGTGGAATGAGGAAGACCAGTCGTCTGCAACTGGAATTTCCCCTGCTTAAACAACTAATGTATCCACAACAACAAAAAGAAGCTATATCAGGTTTGGGAGACCCACAGTCATCCACTGCACTCAGAACCCACACGCAGACAGAAGACCACACCCCATTTAGAGACACACACAGGTACAAATAAAGTCCAGTTAAACCAAATCAGGCTCTACACAATACCCATACCCACAAACTCTCTCCCCTATCAAATATAAAATAAGATCCCGACACCTTACCCCATGGTAAGGACCCTTACACTCATCACCCACATTCACACAGAGAACCACTACCCATCAGACATACACATCTACAACTACATCCCACCTTAACCCAATCAGTCTCTACAAACAACCCACGCACCCCCAATGTGTCCAACATCTCATATCCATGAAGCACATACACATCACCCCCCTAATTCCCTTTACACACCACACACACTCACAGAGAGGACAACTGCCCATTCACAGACACACTTAGATACAATTAAATTGCAGCTCAGCCCAAGCAATCCCTACACACCACCAGAAGCATACACTGTCTCCCTTCAGCAACAATGCGTACACTTACACTGGCAAACGCACCAAGACCTGACAAGCCGACCAAAGGTTATGTAAGGTCAGACAAGGCAATGCACGTTCAGGAAAGGCAAACGAGGAAATGTCACGCAAGCCCATCCCATCCATAATCAGTTCCTATCCTGATATGACGTTGCCAGGATGTAAAGCTTCAACAAACAAGACCAACCATAATCAACCAACTCCATCCGATATATAAGCCCAACGAAGTTAAGCCAAAATAAACCAAGTCAAGCCAAGCCAGATCAAGCCTAACCAACCCAATACAACCCCAACAAAGCCAATACGAATCAAGGCCAGTTCAACCAAACTCAACCAAGCCCAACTAAGCAAAGCCCAACCAAGCCAAGCCATACCATACCAATTCAAGCCAATCCAAACCGATTCAAGCCAAGCCTAACCAAGACAAATAGGACAAATACAGCGATATGTAGCCAAATACAGCCGTGCCAATAACAGTAAAGCCCAGCCACATCAAACCCAATGAAGGTCATAAGGTGAAGGTCAGCCAGCCCAACCAAGCCTCCCACCCACCACATGTGCACAGCCAGGTGTTTCCACACCACACCCGTCTAAACCCTAACGCCTTCCCACCACGCCCCATTTCACACACATCGCACCACTACACACACCTACACACATCCACACACACACACACAGAACACACACACATACACACACGGGCACACCTACAGCTCCACCTCGAGCTGAGGCCAACAATGGATCGGCCGGAGCTAGTTGGGTTCGGCTTCACTAACCTGTAATAGCCCACTTGGTTCCAGTTTACTAAATGATAGCAAGAAGGCCAATAATATATCGCAGCGGAAGTGGAGGTTAAATGTGAACTATCATTGACTAGCTATATATTGCATAAATAATAATATATAGAAGCCAGAACAGAGGACAGCAATGCTATATATATATGTGATGTATACTAAGTATAAGCATATAAATCATCGGAAGTTCTTCCAACCTTTTAACAATGTAATTTCAAATCTGCCATGTTCTGACCGATGGTGCCCCCACTAACGGAGTTGCCATCTTGCACATTATATGTTAGTTATATGAACCACCCAATAGCCGAGGTCTACTTGTTGTGCTCATCATCATCATGCTGCCGGTCGCGATGTGACAAAGACTGCTTTCATTACTTGACTGCCACTCTCCATTTAATTCTCTGCTGTCAGAGTGATGTCCATGAGTCAGTCTTAATGTCTCTCAGCTTCAGGTTTACATTTCATGAAAGCTGCCTGCAAAAGTGTTGAAGTGCTGCTGGCTTTTGCAAGTTACCAGCGGCACTCTCTCGGGGAGCGAATAGAGGTTTCCCACCAGCAAGAACATGTCCAGACAGGCACAAAACTATTTGATCCTGCAGTGGCTGGTCGGGAGATTTTGGGAGTTCCATACATCAACCGCCCTTGATGCTGCCACAGTGACATGGTTTTCTGTTCAGGGTTTGCTCCCTTAGCCTTCGGTTCTGTCAAGAACCTGTACCACAAGGCAGTGGTTTACAACTCTGCAGGGCAGGGGCGTCAAACTCCCTGAGGTATTGCAATACCTGCATACCTCCAGCACTTGTTGTGCTGGGGGTCATTAACCAAACAATCAAACAAACAACAAGTTATGTATTGTGTTTTTCCGTGTTGAGAAAGGGGTGGCAGTCACAGCGCGACCCGATATGCACACTCAGTCATATTATCCCTACACATCCTTATCCCACCTCGTAATGCTCAGCGGTAGAATTTTAAATGAAATCATCGTTACGTATGACTCAGCCGGTGATTGATCTCACCGGGAAAGCGGATGCTCGACCCAATAGGTCATCATGCGTGAGTCAAATGGTCTCTGGGAATCGTGGGTAGTGCTGTGTAAAAGCTGGTGAAGCGTGTAGTGGAGAGCCCGTTGTAAAAGGGAGAGTGGGTGGTGGTGGTTAGGAGAGGGTAGATGGTGGAGGAGTGGGAGAGTGAGTGATGGTGGTGGTAGTGCTGGTAGTAGTGGTAGTGACAGTGGTGGGGAGGGGTGAGAAGGGTGAGATAGGGAGGGGTGAGGAGGGGTGAGGTGGGGATGAGTGAGGAGGGGTCTGGTGAGGAAGGGTGTGGTCGGGTGTGGTGGGGAGGGGTGGGGAGGGGTGGCCAGGAGAGGGGGTAGGAGGACTGGGGTGTAGGGGTTGCGTATGGGAGGGGAGGGGTCTGAAGGTGTGGGGAGGGGTGGGGATGGGTGGGGATGGGTGGGGATGGGTGGTGAGCGGTGGTGAAGGGTGGGGGGAGAGTGGGTGATGGTGGCAATGAGGATGGTGGAGAGGGGTGAGGAGGGGTGAGGAGGAGTGGAGTGGGTGATGGTGGTGGTAATGGCGGTAGTGAAGAGGGGTGAGGAAGGTGGAGTGGGGAGTGTGAGTGATGGTGGTGGTGGTAGTGAAGGTGGTGGACAGGGGTGAGGATGGGGGGAGTGGGTAGAGATGGTGAAGGTGGTAGTGGTGGTGGTCGTAATGACGGTGGTGTTCTAGTGACAGTGGAGGGGAGGGTGAGGATGGGTAGGGGTGGGGGGGAGTGTGTGATGGTAGTGATAGTGACGGTGGTGAGGAGGAGTGAGGAGGGCGTAGTGGGGAGAGCAGGTGATGGTTGTGGTGGCAGTGACAGTACAGTGGAGAGGTGAGGATGGGTGGGAGTGGGGTGCGGCGGTGCTGGTGGGAGGAGGCACTATGCAGTCTTTCCACACACGTGGAAACTCCGGACATCGATTCGCAGCCTCCGGGGCCGTGTGAACAAATCAGCAGTGGCAAGAAATCGTTATGGCATCAGTCGGTTGTGGAGCCGACCCACCCTCCTCCAAACCCCACCTTCCCGTGCTCAAAACAACAGGGAATGGTGGCGCTGACCTGCCACCTAGCGGGTTTTATTTGCACACATCCAAAGTTGTCAACATTCAAAGACGATACCTATTTATAGCTTTACAATATCCTTCTCATGGAACCAAGGCTGTTGGATGGATACACATGATGGGAAATATTGCGGCTAGAGCGGGAATCAAACTCACACTTCTGCCATTCCAGGATTGGCTTCCTAACCATTAGATTATCAAGACTATCTGAAACAATCAACCTACTAATGTGTGGGTGGGACCTTACCTGAGCGGCTCACTGCACATCACCACCAGGCAGTACTCGTTATGACCTGCAATCTTATGATAGGGAAATATAGCAGGGGGGGGGGGGGGGGCTAACCAGAGCTAGATAACAACTTATTCTCCTCACCCCGATCTACACGACTACTTCTTTGTTGCCTTTTTTACGGCAAAGTGTATTATTCATTTTAATATAATATTTCTTCACCGCAGAGGGACCAGTCTCCTTGTCATGCTTAGCCTGATATGACCTTAGATGTTGATAGGACGTACAACAACAACAAACAAACAACAACAAACAAACAATCATGCTTAGCTTCAGTCATTTACATTATTTAGTTACCCAAAATATGTTGTTGCTATTCTGTCTATTACTATTTTAGAATTACCATTATAGCCTACTCTAATTTAGTGTGGAATAATGTTAAGAGGAATTGGATGAGGTAGAAGATATTTGAAGTGTAAGCATGTACAATATTTTGTATACGCACGCCAGTTGAAGCCCAGTGCAATCACGACGTTATTGCTACTTTGAGTATGTCATATCCCCACTTGTCAAAGGCAATTCGATTTGAGGTGGGACAGGTCAAAGTAAATAATTCAGGAATGTGCAACTCTCTAACTTCGGTATTTAGGACCAAATCGCGGTAAGTCCTTTGATTTAGAAAATATCATATAGCTTCCGCGTTTACAACTTAACTATTAAATAAACAACAACAACAACAAAAGTATGCATGTTAGGGCTTATCCACAGTTTTCAATATGTTGACGGTTGTTCAAATTGTACTACTTTCCCCGGCACTCCCCCATCCTCCCCGGCCCCGCAATGTAGGAATCATCATTTCCATACATATGACACCGTACGCCAGGTAACATATCAACATTTTTTTTAAATGATATAAGTCATACAATGCCTGACACCCGATCGACCCTTGTCATACGCTTTGTACGACAATGATAACAACTTTGGGGTGCTGCGGTGATGGTTGGAGGTGGGGAACTATGCAGTTGCACTGGGCTTCATAAGATTACAGGCCAAAACGAGTACTGCCTGGTGGTGATGTGCAGTGAGCCACTCGGGTAAGCTCCCACCCACACATATATGAGTTTGTAGGTTGATTGCTTCAGATAGTCTTGATAATCTAATGGTTAGGAAGCCAATCCTGTGAGTTTGATTCCCACTCTAGCCGCAATGTTTCCCATCATGTGTATCCATCCAACAGCCCTGGTTCTATGAGCAAGGATATTGTAAAGCTATAAATATGTATCCTCTTTGAAGGTTTTATGTATTGTACGCGTGCTACGGTGATATTTGTAATTGATTGTGTATCTGCAACCTATATTTTTGCAAGGACTACGATTCTGGTGAGGTAAACTGACCTTCCAAGTTGAAATGTGATGTGATGTTCTCTGTGGCGGAGTGGGTAGAGTGTCTGACTTGTTTCTAGGTCAGACTCCCAATCTGAAGGCCAGTGGTTCGATTCCCCGTGCCCCCAGCTCTGCCAATTTCGATTTCCACCGCTGTGTATAACTTACAGTATCATCAAAGGTCAGGTTGCTCTCATACCATGTCTATGTGGTGTGGGAGGTTACAAATCCCTTGGGTCGGTAAAAGTGTAGGCTTGGGCTTTCTATCGACAAACTGTCTAATGATGAAAACAAGTCTATTCAGACTTATCCATGATAGGCAGTATAAATCTTCAAGAATGGTACATACACAGGCAGATGTGGGTTTGTGTTGAGGTGTACATGCCTATTACTTCGAAATGTCACATGAAAAACAGATATTGGTTTGTGGCGAGGTGCACT
This sequence comes from Branchipolynoe longqiensis, assembly GCA_030323885.1. NCBI lineage: Eukaryota > Metazoa > Annelida > Polychaeta > Phyllodocida > Polynoidae > Branchipolynoe > Branchipolynoe longqiensis. The sequence goes on from CM059195.1 coordinate 17,564,933, forward strand.
CCCATCTAAAGTTGAAATGCCACGGACTGTACACACGCAGATGTGGGTAGGTGGATTACATCATGGCACCTATGCATGGTAATTGTTCAAACACCAGCCTCGCAATATCATACACGTGAGTTTGATTCCTGCTGCAAGTGAAATATTTCCTTTTGTTGTCTAGGTTGATTGCATGAGGACACCTATGTTAGATAATTGTTAAGACGCCAGACTCACAATTTCATAAATGTGGGTTCGATTCCCGCTGGAAGCGAAATAATCATTTGTCATTGCCAAGCAATCTCCTGTGAGAAAATGATATCACTGATTTAATATTGAATATTTTAAACGTCAATAGTCCTGCTTGTTTATTATACCTGCACTTCCATATTCACTCGTTGCATATCAAGTCCCAGATTGATGTTAAAGAGTAGACTTATTTTTAAATTGGAATATTAGTTGATTAAGCAGGGGAAAAGACAATCGATCTCCCTCACCCACTGTTCCCGACCCGAGGCTAGGGAATTTAAGACACATTACTGAAACACTAGATTTGCATTTATTCTTCTTGATAAGGGTTACAGAGTATATGATTGAGTAATGTTCAATGTTCACATATCTTTAACTGGCTAGCCTTTAATTAAGATGGGCTGGGTAGGATAGTACATTTCGGAAGCTTATCATATATGTCTTGATGGTTCAGATGCTATTGACAAAGACATTAGAAAGCTGCTTTCAATGGTTACTATATACTTCTGGACATTAGATGGCGTGTCAGTCAACGACCCAGCGAATGGCGATAGTTACAGTTGATTTTCCCTAGGTGGGAACATGTTTAGCGTCCAAGGATATTGGTGTGTTGTTATTCCCGCACATTCAATTACCCATTTTCTGGAAACATGAATAATGCCCAGCAACTGTCACATTTTCAAAAATTTGTAATCACAGTCGGTGCTTAAGTCTGGTATTTTGTTGTGATAAATATAGTTTATTCATTGAATAAAGTCTTTTGTCAGTGCCGTGGCACTCGTCTTCCCGCCATGTGACAATACAGTTATTTACAATGTATGTATATGTAGTCTGATATTGTCATCAGCAGCTAGCTCAAGTCTGCTGAAATAACAATATTAATTCCAAGACTTACATATGATACAGTTTGGCAATTCACATATAAAAATAGTAGTTATATGTTGTAGGTATTCATACATACTTAGCTACATACATGTGTATTGATTAGACCTTTACATTATGGAGTGGTTAGGTTTCCCTTCATATGTTTGTATGCCTACTGTGTTGTGAATTGCATAATTAACAGGGTGTTGGAGATAACATTTTGAGATGGGGTGTTAGTAGAATGGTTTGTTCATTCTGTTAGATAGAGTGTGGTTAGGTTGTAGGGTTCTCCTTCGAGGCTCATGGGTGTATATCCATACTGAAGTAAATAGCTAATCCTGCACACTTTGAATATAGAAATCACACAGAGAAATAATATTTGTTTGGCTTAATAACAACCGGGGATTCTGGGAAAAGTGAATAGTCAGGACACTATTAAAATCGACCGCATGCCCATCAATGCCGACCTCCTCTGAGCTAGGATCACCAACTACTCACTGACTCCACTACCATCGGCGATCTCTTAGTACAAAATAACCTAGTGTAATCACCATCCTCTCTGCCTCAGACAACTAACCACAAACTAAATACAACACCCACAAATAACGACAAAAATAACAAAACATAAATAAGAGAAATGAAGTGAAGCAAAGCGTCCATATGAATGAACCACTTCGCAGACGTCAATACTAAACAGCTGAACTCCTTTGTAAGAGGGACCCGCCAAGAAGCGATCTATTTATAGAACTTATGAGCCCGCGTCGGTGCAGCATTGCTGTACAAGTCTTCATATGGTGGTTGTTCCGGAGCGTATATATTTGCTGATATTGATCCGTGGATATCTTTTTTTTGATAACGCTGTCGTCAATGAATGTTGTGTCGGTGTTTTTGGTGTTGTTTTTTGTGTTCGTGTTGTTAAAGGCACTTCATATAACGCTGGCTTTACAGCAGTGCTGTCAAAAGCATGTCGGAGTCCATTCACGAAATGCCTATCCATTGCACAGCAATTCCATAGATTTTACACTTTCTTTTTTGCTTGAATACCTTTTGTTGATAGAACTCCATTTTGGTAGCTTTTATACACAAGGCTTAGTGAATTACGCCCAACTGTGTCAAAATATGTGACTCAGTACTGGCATGGATTTGTGTTGTTTCTGTGTTGTTGTTTTATATCCTAACAACATCTAAGGTCAGATATGGATCGGGTGGCGAGGAGGAATTCATGCTTATTTGTTTGTTGGAGTTTTAAATTGCTGCAAAATCCAAGGTCATATCGGGTACCAATTTGTGACAGTTTGCACTCTTTAGCGATTTCACACTGCTGCCCCACTCGAATACCATGACCACTCAGTCCGACAGAGTCACATCATCCTGACCAGACGGGATGGCCGAATGAGTTAGAGCGTCCGTCTCCCGTGCTGGTAGATCGTGGGGTCGTGGGTTCGAGTCGCGGTCGAGTCAAACCAATGACTTTAAAATTGTTACTTGTTGCTTCCTAGCCAGGCGCTCGGCATTATTAGGATAGGGCAAGGACTGGTATGCTCAGTGTCAGGATAATGTGACTGAGTGGGATACCAGGTCATGGTGCTGGCGGCCTGGTTTCCCAGTGGGACAGCACTATAAAGTCGCCATGAGTGCGCACTGTCACAAGTCGGTACCCGTCCTGATATGACCTTAGATGTTGCTAGGACGTAAAACAACAACAAACAAACACATCATCCTGGTACTCAGCTAACCAGTACTTTCCCTATCCTATTAATGTAAAGTGCCAGTCGAGGTAACGACGATCATTTGCTAAGTCATTGGTTTGACCCGACCTTCTGCACAGGAAGCCTCCGCTCTACCAATTCGGAGTGAGAACCTGGGTATGTGTCGGGATCCGTTGACATCTTGATTGATTAATTATTCTTTGTTTAAAGCAACAAGAACAATATTCACATTGAACGATTGGTGGTAAGTATTCTATTAATGTTGGTAAGGTCATTTCTGTTCCTACGTTGACATTTACATAGATATTTGAAATTTCCAGATGTGTGACAAATTTCAGTCAAATTGATTTAAATGTAATGTAGACAAGGATACATTTAGACAAAATGAAGCCAAATTAAACTCATAAACCATAAGTGATGTTGCTAAGGCCTAAAGAAATAACAAACAAAACCAACAAACATAACCTAATAAAAGGCAGAGCAAAGAATAGGTTTAAGTTCATTACCCTTGCGATCATAACCATGACATTAACATTATATTTAGATATTTCCATAAAATAAATGTACACAACTAATGTGTGATCTTTACAAGGTCCATGCGGGATTATTGTATTTATTTGTAGAAATAGCTTACTAGTATTTGAGTCATATAAATAACACCATAGAGCGTTCAACTCCTTTGGATACAACAACAAAACACCCCAATTTCGATATGAAGTAACCAAGGCATTATATCCGTACATATATAGTCGTTAATGAGCATTGGCGCTCATTCGGACTCATTGCTCGGCACGGTGGGGAAGTGAGACGGAAAGCGCGACCCCCCGACGGGGGGTCCTGGGGGTGCGGTGGTGGGAGGCTTCCCTCATCCTCCCTCACACACTTACGACCAATCAAATCACACACACCTCAGCCAATCAGATTACACCAACTACCGGAGCCCCGCACTCCACAACACAAGGGAGCCATTCTGCAACAGCGCCTCCGACTGATAACTATTACACCCCTTTTTTAACCCACCCACCCACACCCGCACTTTACTTGGCAGAGCCAATCAAAAACGAACTCAAAAAACTAAAATAAACACCCGAAAAACAATGAAGTCAATTAACGACTCAATTGACAGTTACCCAATTGACAACCGGGCAATGGGGAAATCACCTTCAAATATCTAATCACATGTTACTGTAATTATCATACTCATGTTCACCTCATTGACTTGTAATTTTTCATATTATCTTATCTGTTATCTTGTCCATCTGTTGCATGTCACATCTCATGACCTTATGTTGGCCACGGCCCGTCATCGATCTAGCATGTATATTTCCATTAGAGGCCAGGGGCCGTGCCCAAATAAAAGCCATGTTTTCTCATCCAGTCTCATCGACTTCTTTGCCCGTGAGCATTGCGCACTACATTGGTATTTATATATTTAATAGAAGAGAGGGGATGGCTGAATGAGCTGAGGGATATCTCCCAGCTTGGTAGATCATGGGATTCGAACCCACAGGTTCGAAAACTGGTCGAGTTAAATCAATGACTTATAAATTGAGACGTGTTGCTTCCGATCTAGGCACTCGACATTATTCGGATAGGGCAAGGACTGGTTCGCTCAGTGTCAGGATAATGTGACTGAGTGGGATATCAGGTCAGGGTGCTGGCAGCTTTGTCTCCCATTGGGGCAACACTGTAAAGTCGCCATGATTGCGCACTGTCACAAGTTGGTACCCGTCCTGATATGAACTTAGATGTAGCAAGGACGTAAAACTAAAAAAAACACCCAACCAAGTTCTGTTGAATGAGGTGGAGCTCATTCGGGGTCATTGCAGGACACATGGGGCAGCAAAGTCACCCCATGCTCATGTGCACACCGGGTGGTGGGAGGGCGGCTCCATCCTGCCATTCACTAGCAACTGGCTCCTCACTCTTCCCCTCATTCCCAACCACATGACACATACAACCAAAACCAACCAATCACAGCACACCATCAGCTGACCCCATTAGCTCCTCTCCCTCCATGGTCACTCCGCATCATCCATATGGTCTGGCCATAACACTCTTTTTCACCCACCCACCCACTACCCGATTTAAGCATAATATTATGGTTCTCGTAATTACTAGGATATGGAAAGGATTATTTGAGTGGGTAAGATGTGATTGAAATTGTGCATACTTAATCAAGTCACGCGACATCGGAAAAATAAATAGTAAATTAATCCCTGTCTTCGACGGACAATTCCACCTTTGGATTAGTGTTGTTCTGAAATAGAACAGGTCTCCTCTGATCGGAGGGACAGTTAATGAAACAAAAATAGGTTGTCCATTGAAAAATGGTCTGATGTTGACAGGATTTCACCGACCACTTGTGTTGCTGAACAAAGGGAAACGTGAATAAGCTCCCACAGAAACCGAATACATCAACTAGCATAGAAGAAGTACTACATACTATCTAAATAATTAAATAAATAGAGCTTATATTTAGAGTGGTCAAGAATTTAACAAACGGAGTGGCCGACTGAGTTGGACGCCCACCTCCCTCTTTGGTAGGTGGGAGGATTCGAACCTTGTGGTTCGAATCCTGGCTAAATCAAATCAGTCATTTAAATTCGTACATTTCCCACTATGTTTCCTGGCGTTGGGCTATACAGTACAACCCCGTTAAACCAAGCTCGGTTAAACCAAACGAGCGGTTAATCCAAACTTTTTTCAGCGGCCATGCTAAATACTACCATTTATCATATAAAAAAAGTTGCTTAAACGAAAGTTGGTGAGTCCAAACTACCGGTTAATCCCAACAAAATTGTCAGGCCCCAGGCCACTTCCGGTATGGTTAAACCAAACTTTCATGTTGTTATAAGGTCATCTAATACTATTTTATATCAAAGATGATAGTATTTTCCCGGGCCGCCGAAAAAAGTTTGGATTAATCGATCGTTTGGTTTAACTGAGCTTGGTTTAACTGCGTTATATTGTATATACATAAAAAAAACACTAATCAAAGTGTCCACATACAGTGTATATTGCATTCATAATGCACCTGCGTTTTTGCCAAAGCCACATCAAAGACGAAGCCAAAGCTTGGTTAAACCAATGATCGGTTAATCCAAGCAAATTTCTAGGTTCCATTCAAGTTCGGTTTAACGGGGTTATACTGTACTATGCTATGGCGAGGAGCAGTGGAATGAGTAAAACCTATGAACGGTGATTGAAATGTCCTGCCCCCCCCCCCCTTAATCAACGATTGCTAAAAAATAAAGAAGAATACAAACTCTGTTCATAGGTATATGGCATTTTCAAAATCAACGATTTAGTGAACAGGGATCACGCTGAATTATAACGAATGGTAGTATTCTGCTTGATAATTCAATCGGACTACAGGCACACCCCTTTATAACCTTCGTACCATATTCAGTCAGGCTAAAAATAACTCTCCCATACCCGCCGCGCACACTAACCGCCCTGTATTGATTGTGTCTATTACATTACAGTGGCAGGGTAGTCTGTTCAGACCTGATCTAGGAACCCCCTCCCAAAGCCACTCACACCACCTACCCCACTCACACCACCCACCCACCCACCTCACTCACACCAACCACCGAAACTACTCAAACTACCCACCCCAATCCTCACGATCGCCTTAACATTCTATCCCAGCCTTAGAGCCCTTGTCACATTCTATCTCGTAGCTGATATGATGATAACATAAAAGAAAATCCAATGTAAATAAGGGAACCCAGACTAACCCCAATTGGATTTACCCATTGTTAGGTTTGACAGTCATTGCGTGTTGTTCTCTGTAGCGGAGTCGTTAGAGTGTCTGACGTTTTTCTAGGTCGGACTCATAATCTGAAGGTTGGTGGTTCGATTCCCCATGCCCCCATCTCTGCCAATTTGGATTTCCACCGCTGTGTATAACTTACAGCGTCATCAAAGGCAGGTTGCTCTCATACCATGTCTATATGGTGTGAGAGGTTAAAAATCCCTTGGGTTGGCAAAAGTGTAGGCTCGGGCTTTCTATCGACAAACTGTCTAATGGTGAAAACAAGCCTATTCAGGCTTATCCATGATAGGCAGTATAAATCTTCAACAACAACAACAAAATTGCTGAGGATATCCTGTGATAATACGAATCTGCTTTAATTGTTTGTGAACTCACCATGGATAGATGGAAAGGATTGAACACAACTAAAATAATAACATTAAGCTACCGGTTGGTTTGTTGTGTGTTGGATTTTTTCGTCCTGGCAACATCTAAGGTCATATCAGGACGGCTAAAGTAACGTATCCCTCACTAGTTCCAACTGACTATTGCAGTATCAGATCAGCGAACCATTTGAATAGACATTATTCTCTGAAATATAACTTGCCTACATCGCGTTTACGTTCGCAGTGTGCACTGATGATACCTTTATAGTGCTGCTACATATGAATACCTGGATGTCACACTGACATCTGATATCTCACTGAGTCACGTTATCCTGTGACTAAGCAAACCAGTTATTGCCTTAACATATTAATGCCCAACGTCAGGCTAGGTGGTGTCAAGTGTCGATTGTGTATGTCATTGTTTTGACTCAGTCAGTGTTCGAACCCACGACCTCCTCCAAAATGCGAAGCCAGCCAAGACTCTTACTTGTTATGCCATTCCATCTGGCCATAATATCACATTGCCATAATAAGAGCATATTTTAATATTACCATGCTATAATATCACACAAATCTGACCATATTATTTTATGAACTAAAACCAGAGAGAAACTAATAATTCATGACGAGAGAAGCAGTGGTAAAGTAGAGCTTTTAGGAATTGTTCAGATATAGGTTGAATCAGAGTGGCATGTTTTGATGGTTCACGGCTGGTATGCTTAGGCGCTCAACCCTTGGCATTACTATTCTTCCCAGAGTTGTGAGGTGGGTGGCGATAAAGCCTAGAGGACAGCCTGACCTTGTGGGTTTAAATCCTGGTCGAGTCAAATCAATGACTTATGAGATTGATATGTGTTGCTTCCTAGCCTGACGCCTGGCATTAATAGGATAGGGCAAGGACCAGTTGGCTCAGTGTCAGGATAATGTGACTGAGTGGGATATCGGGGAATGGTGGCTGTGACCTGATTTCCCAGTGGGGCAGCACTATGAAGTCACCATGAGTGCACACTATCACAAGTATGTACCCATCATGATATGACCTTATTTGGTGCCAGGATGCAACACTCCAACAACCAACCAACCCTTCACAGGACCGCACCCAACATTGCCGCATTGAAGCGCAAATTGTGCAGCGCAGCTCTCGCAGCAGATGACAAGTCGGTACCCAAACGAGGAACCAGGAGGCAATAGACCTATTGCATATCATATCAGCATGGGTATTTAGGTCAGTGCGTGCACAGCTTGGCTGCAGGATGACACACGGTCATACTGCAAACTCAATGGCTATGAGCAATCTTCACAGAGAAAAGGTGAAATATCTCTAAAGCCAAACCACCTAGAAACAAACCGCTTTTCACACATATAAAAAACATATTCAACGAAAACAATATAGTAAATGTATAAATTTACGGTTCTGCATTTCTATAGATTTGGAATAGAATTGATGTTTGGCACTACACGTATCGGCAAACTCAATGCATTGACAATGGCTGTGAGCATTGTTCATGATGGTACGCCAACATGGATAATTTGACCGCGAACGAGGAGCCCTACCCTGCTGCCACCTGGTTTCATATCCCTGCATTTCCCCTGCCGGCTTCACTCAGAACCAGTCAGACGAACAACTCAGCCGACCTCACTCAGCTCCAACTCACCACTACCAGCCACCCGGCTTGCTCTCCAAACAGCCACCCGGCTTGCTCTCCACCTACAGCCACCCGGCTCGCTCACCACCTACAGCCAACCGGTTAGTCTCTCCACTGCATGCCGCGCAGCCGGACGAACAACCCCAACCCTGCACATACCGGGCCCGCCTGTCGCCCTGCCGCCACAACAACCAAGTAAGCACCAACTATCCGTCTTACAGCCACTCGGCACGCTATAACCGCACCGCACCACCCGCCGACGAAAACACCGCGAACACGACGCAACCCTGCCCGCAGCCAAACGGCCCTAAACTCTACACAACACGGCAGCATACTACCAACACCCACTGCCCAACACGCCGCCAGGTAAAACGAACCCAACCACGACACACCCGGCCAGCCACCGCCACTGCACCGCTGCCGACAACACACCGCGAACACATCACACCGCGAACACATCACAACCTGCTACGCCACTGCACCGCCCGGCGACAACACACCGCCAATAAACGACTGACGGACTGACGGACTGCTACAACGCGAACACATCACAACCCTGCGCGCAGCCAAACGAACGACCAACAAACCTGCAGCACACTGCACCACCCTACATCACACTGCACACCCGCCAAACAAGCGACTGACGACCAAGCCTCCACGCCACTGCCCGCCCGGCGACACACCGCGAACACAACACAACCCTGCCCGCAGCCAAACGAACGGCCGAAAACTCTACTCCAGCCACCCGGCTTGCTCTCCACCCACAGCCACCCGCTGCTACGCCACTGCACCGCCGGCGACAAATCACAACGCGAACACATCACAACCCTGCGCGCAGCCAAACGAACGAATATCAAGAACAGCCAACAAAAACCACCCAGTCATGCCACGCACCGCGAAACGACCAAGACACGCCACAGAAACCAGCGCAGAGACGGCCAACCGGGACGAACAACCAACTCCGGCGGATAACGCTGTCAGAGCCCCAACAACCCGCACCCGAGGCAGGCCACGCACCACAGCCCTTCAGACACCACACCCCACGACGAAGATGCCCGAGGCAACGGCCGCCAAGGCGAACAACCAACAACACAACTCCGAAGACTCGGCCGGACAGCTGGCCCGCCTACAGCAGTCCCTGGCCGACACGCTGGCTAGGCAAGAAGAAATGAACAAAGTCATGCTAGAGAGGGTCGCGGCGATCGAGTCCACCAAACACAAACGCAAGCGCTCACATAGCAAGGACTCTTCCACAACATCCTCACGCTCTACATCCAGCCACCATACCAACGGATACCGCACCAACCACCGCGCCCGCAACGTCTCCTCATCGCCCGAACGCAGGCGCACCTGGCGGCCGTCCTCCACACCACGCAACAGGTATGACAGGACGACCACCCGCGATACACGAGGCAAAAACCGAGAAGGACGCACCAGAAAGCGCTCGCGCTCATCCGACGACGACAGGCTCAGCCAGCGCGAGATGAACGACATCATCTCCCAGGCAAACGGATCCAGCAAGCCCCACAGAGGTAGGAAACCATTTCTTCCGCATACTTTTGTGATCAGAGGGGAACTCAAAGGGAAGGTGGCTCAAGGCGAGAGCACCTGGTTCGAGTACATATCAGCCGTTCACAGGATGGCCAAAGACTCAGCCGTGCCCGCCAGCTGGATCGAACCCCTGTCCGATCACGTCGAGCAACTAGTAGAAATGGCCGCAGAATGGGAATGGGTAACCTGCCTCGCCTGGTCCGAAAGGATCTTTAATATGATAGACGACGGCAGGTTGCCCAGAGCCTGGAGAGACCCAACGGCTATCAAGGACGTCCAACGCGACGCCTGCCTCACAGGGACAAGGAGCACGAAACGAGGCACTAACGGGAAAAGACACCAACGCTCGCCCCAACACAGAATGGATGACGACTACCACCAAAAGACAGACACCCCCGCCAACTCGGGATACCAGCAGTACAGGCGGCCGGAATTTAACTACGAGACGGACGGCCGCCCCTGCCACCGCTGGAATAGCGGACAGGACTGCGGCTTCACCACATCCCACGGGACAGGTGTGGAACGATTCGCCCACCTCTGCGCATGGTGCGCCAACAAATACAGGCGAGCCAACCCACACAAAGAGACCGATTGTAACAACAAGAAACGGCAACTCGAAAAGCGGACGCAAGGAGCCACAAACGAGACCAACACCGACAACCAGGATTTTTGCTGAACGGCCCAGCACGGGCCGTAAAAAAGGACCAACAAACGCACCACTGCCCAAGAACCAACCCGACAAATACAACGAAACAAACCCGAACAACCGAAACCCCCAACGATGCGCCTAAACAAGACAGCGCCACGGACGTCAGAGCCGACACCACTTCACATCTCAACCCCACCGAACCAGCAGACACGAACCACAACCAACACAGAAAGGCCACCCTAGAAGCACCTCAGGACGAACACCTCAACAGCCCTCCAACGGAACCGAGAGAGCCGACACCACGAGGCAACCCCCCTCACCAGTCTGATACACGCCAAAAAACCGCCGCCGCGGCCAGCAACCCACTCCAAAAAGGCCCCGACGAGCACGCCCGCCACACCGTGCATCGACATAGAAGACGCACTCACAGAAACGCACACCACCCGGCAAGACGACAGCCCACAAACCGAACCAGAAAACCGAGTACCCAACAGTGGACAACCTCACACCGCAGAGCCGGCGGCTACGGCCCCCCAACAACAAGACCCCCCGCCAGCCAACCCGGCCGCGGCGGCGCAAGATACCACGACAACAAACACACGATTCACCACTCCAATAAGCGCTGACGGCCGCCCTGCCACGACGCGGCGCCGGTCCGAAAGAAACAAGGTGGCACGGATACGCCCGGCCCCACCCGCCCAACCACGACACACCTACAGACACCGCAACGACCCGGACGAAGACGAGCAACCAGACGCGCTGCTCATAACCGACCACCGAGCGCAGGCTGCAGAGGACGTCGAGCAGGTCCTAGATGACCCCAGCTCCGAACCCGCCATGCCGTACGACCCCCCGCACACTCCAATAACATACCGTTCCACGATATTCAAAATCTGGCCCACCACAGTACCACAGGCCTGGGAGGGCCACCCGTACATGGATATCTACAATAAGGTGCGCGCCACGGGCCTCCCCAACCATGTAGCAGCCAGAATACCGATTCCATCAGACTTAAAAATCCCAGCATGGAGGAAATACCTCAAGTACTACCACGACAGCCAGCTGGTCGACTTCCTGGAATTCGGATGGCCGGTGGACTATACGGCGGATGAACCACCAATACCGGCCTCCGCGAACCACAATGAAGACGCCGAACATCTCCACTGGATTCGCGAGCATGTCCGGAAAGAGCTCGGGCACGGCGCCATCCTCGGCCCGTTCGCGACGACTCCTTTCACACCGTGGGCACAGACCAGCCCCATGATGACCCGCCCTAAAAAGAACACAGATGAGCGGCGGGTCATCGTGGACCTCAGCTACCCAAGGGGCGCCAGCGTAAACGCGGGGATCAGGAAGGGCTACTTCCAAGGAAGGCCCACCACCTATACCCTCCCCGGGATAATGGACCTCGCGGACGAGGTCACAAGGCTCGGCCAGGGCTGCTATATCTGGTCCGCAGACCTGGCCCGAGCCTACAGACAGCTGCGGACGTGTCCCCTCTCCGTCCCCCTCCTGGGCATCACGGTCGACGGAGGCCTCTACTTCGATGTGGCCCCGGCATTTGGGTGCAGGACCTCTGCACTGGCCTGTGCCCGCACAACCAATGCCGTAACCTACTTGCTCAGGAAAAGAGGGCATTTCGCCCTCTGCTACCTAGACGATTTCGTCGGGGTAGCGGCCACAAAGAAGGCCGCGGACGCAGCATATGTCGACATGCTGAAAATCATGACGGCACTGGGCCTGGCCCTCGCGCCCACCAAGTGCACGCCACCCACACATCGGATCCACTGGCTCGGCTATGAGATCTGCACCGCTCAGATGACAGTGTGCATCCCAGATGACAAGCTCGCGGACGTGATCAAGGAGTGTAACGACGTGGCGGCCGCCCAAAAGATAACAAGAGCGACACTGCAGCGAGTAGTCGGGCGGCTGCAGCACATCGCCAGGTGCGTCACCCCAGCTAGAAGGTTCATGAACCGGATACTGACAGCGCTAAGAGAGACCCCTCGCACCGGAAGGCACACAGTCACCACAGAACTCAAACGCGACCTGGCATGGTTTTGCCGACTACGCCAGGACCACCAACGGCGTAGTGCTCCTCAAAGACCCTCCCAAAACACCCTGGGTCATCGAGTGCGACTCCTCCCTCCAGGCCGGAGGGGCCCACTCCCAAGAGGCCTACTACTCGGAAGCATACCCAGAGGACTTCAAAGCAAGCGGCCACCACATAAACAGGCTGGAGGCCATCAACCTGGTTGCCGCCCTCCACGCCCTTGCCCCCCTCAAACCACACGACTTTGTCATAGTGATCAACACAGACAACCAGACCTCGCAATCAGTACTCGCGTCCGGAGCCGGAAGGGACCCGGTGCTCTGTGCCTGCGCGAGGGAACTCTGGAGGTTTGCCGCGCTCCACTCAACCGAGATCCGCATTCTCCATAAACCAGGGAAAGACTTAGTCCTCGCCGACGCCCTGAGCAGGGCCCCCTTCGACTCCGCCGCCCAAGAGAAGGCAGACACAATATGTTCCCGACTCGAACTAAAGCGGGTCAGAGTCAAGCACACTAACGCCGTCATTCCAAATACCGTATAGCCTGGGGATAGTAATATCTGCTTTCTATCCCCAGCCTCGTCCACCAACGACCGGGACCGGATAGCAGCGCTGTTCAACGCAGGACTGGCGGCGGGAACCTGGCGTAACAAGAGCCGACAGGTCGTGAGATACCTCCAACACTCACGCGAACGCCTCTACGACCCTCGCAGGCCCTCACAGTACGACCTAATGGGCCTCCTCGCGGCCCTTGATCGTGACCTGAGGTCTCCGTCGGCAGTCCTCAACTATTTCAGCGGCGCACGGACGTGGGTCAGCCTCGTCGGCGGAACAACAGCAGCATTCGACACGTACGCTGTATCGGTCGTCAAGCGTGGGGTAGTCAGGTCCTCCAACCACCGACCGACCCAGGCCCCTCCGATTACACCAGAGCTTCTCCACCACATCCTTAGGCGGTTCCGGGCGGCCGGCCCCGGGGCCAGGGTCATGACCGCAGCCCTACTAATGGCCTACGCCACACTCCTCAGACAAGGAAACCTCCTCGTCACAGGCCGGAGGAACGATCCGGGCCACACCATCAAGGCCCGGGACGTCCAAGACGCAGGGACCCACATCGTCCTCCACATCCGCTCGACAAAGACCACCAGGTCCCCGGCGGACGCGTTCTACATCAACGTCCAGCCGGGGCCCCAACCCTCTCTATGCCCGGTGAGAGCCTGGCGAGACTACAAGACAACCTACCCACCACCGCCGGACGCCCCAGCCTTCCTGCTACTCAACGGAGCCCCGCTGGCCGCAACCACCTTGTTGGCCGCCCTCAGAACCGCCATGCGCGCCGCACGCCTACCCGACCCCAACTCCTACACGCTACACAGCCTCCGAAGGGGTGGGGCCCAGGCACGCGCCAAGGCCGGGGCCTCACTGGAAGAGGTACGGAACCTCGGAAACTGGCGTTCTTCCGCCGTATACACCTACGTCCCCAAGTCCGCCTTCTCCACACCAACACAGGCCCTCACATTATCTGGTTGAGGGCCTGAGTCGAACATTCACACTGTCATACCGAACTTACTTACTGTACTTACTTATACTTTGTGTCATTAAAAATCCATAACATGGGCTCCTTGTTCGCGTGGTTAATTGTTCATGATGGTACGCCAACATGGATAATTTGACCGCGAACGAGGAGCCCTACCCTGCTGCCACCTGGTTTCATATCCCTGCATTTCCCCTGCCGGCTTCACTCAGAACCAAGCCCGCGAGGTCGTGACGTCACGATCTCGCCCTCACGAGACTATGACGTCATAGCACATATATATAGGAGCAGCTCGCTTCACTGAACTCACTACCGACCGGGCAGTCAGACGAACAACTCAGCCGACCTCACTCAGCCGCCCACCCAACCCTACAAACGAACATTCACACGCAGAGGGTTGAGGGCCTGAGTCGAACATTCACACTGTCATACCGAACTTACTTACTGTACTTACTTATACTTTGTGTCATTAAAAATCCATAACATGGGCTCCTTGTTCGCGTGGTTAATTCTTCCTACAGAAAAAGTGAAATATCTCTCTAAGACCACACCACCTAGAAACAAACCACTTGGCACACATATAGAAACATATTCAATGAAAAGATTATATTAAATGTATAAGTTTCTGTATTGCTATTGATTTTGAATAGAATTGACGTGTTTGCACTGCCCGTATCGGCAAACTCAATTAATAAGGGCACGGTTCTGTATTTCTATTAATTTTGAATAAAGTTGACGCGTTCCACTGCACGTATGGGCAAACTCAATGGCAGTGTGCCTTCGTTCTGCAGCCAATGTGCGTGCATACACAATGTATATAAACATTGAAAGGGGTATATTATAACATCATATGCTAGAGGTATATATACCCCATAGGTCGCAGCAGGGAACGGGTGTGGTTTCAAAGCTATGGAGCATTGGCCGTGAGCATTCTTCCTACACAAGGTCATGTCAGTGGAGAGAATTAGGCTAGGTGGCACTACGAGTGTATTTTGCTTATATAGGTATGCTGAGTAGATCAAACAAATCCTTGCCATGCTGACACTTACCCAACTTAGGGTAGTGGGTAGATTCATAAGCAAACAACTTTTTTTATTTATTTATTTTTATTGAGGCTGTATTTATACTGTCCATAGCATGTAAGCCTGGGTACCCAGGCGTGTTTTCAATCCTGGCCAGCTGTAGTTTTGGTGTTGTCTTACCAAGCAGTAGCTGCTAATAAGTTATTTGATTGTCTGCATTTCAGTAGCAGATAGATAGTCTGTTGGTATGTTTAGTAGCATATGTTAGTTTTTGTTTGGGCCTTCTTGGCATTGTATTTTTGTTCTATTCATATTACTATGTTAGTTGTTTTCTTAAGATTCTATCTTAGTGTTTTGGGGTTTTCTTGGGAAGAGTTTTCCGCTTTTTTCTACTTAATTCTATTCTGGCCTATTTGATTTACGTGTCCATAGGCCTGTACGTAATAGGTGGTTGAGTCATGTTTGTTTGAATTTGATTTGATTTATATTGTTGTTGGATATGTTATCTGGCTTTTATATTTCCGGTTGTCCTGCCCTGGGCTGTGCAGTTGGTGGGCCGTGACATATCAGCTGCCCCCTTGTGGTGCAGTTCAGTTGGGGCTTCCAGTTTTTATTTTGCACAGATATTTTTTGTAGTCTTTCTTTCACTGTTTGGGCATTCCATGCCTTGGCGGCCATTACTAAATATAAAGGAGATGATCATTTTAACCAGATGAGCTGGCCACATGAGTTGAGCGCCCGCTTTCCATGAGTTGGGTCGTGGGACTTGAACCAGTGGGAATAATACTCTGACTGAGTGAAAGCAATGTCTTAAACACTGATATCCGTCACTCCTAGCCCACAGTTCGGCATAACAAGGATATAGGCAAGGAGCGAGGGAATGATAAAGACCAACTGTTGGTGATTGCAAGTTCCCTTGCTTAATCAACATGTGTGATGTAAATAAACAAATATTTAAAACAAAATTATAAATAAAAACGTACCGCAGTTCTGTAGATGTGTCAGTAAATTTTCACACGTTCCTAGGGTACATACAAGTTTATTGATTGGGAGAAACTGTCGGCGAGCTGGTAGTAACGTGGGGCCGTCTGCAGGGATGAGGGGCTAGGCGAGTCAGGTGCAATTGGTTTTTATTTAGGCAGACATGACAGTGACGCACCACAGCCACAGTTCATTATTCCTTTTTGCCTTGGGGTACCTATAACCCGCAAAGCTATTTCTGAAAGCTCATTAGAAAACTCTACGTCTATAAGGAATATATATATATATATATGTCGTGGGGGTGTTGAAAATGGGAAATATTGTGCCTAGAGCGGGTCTCGAACCCACATCTCTTTGTATTCCAGGCCAGTATGTTAACCATTACACCACTTAGGCTCCTTGATATCAACACACTACCCACGCCTACCTGTATATGTGTCTCCTTGCCTGAGAGGTCAGTGCAGACCACTACACTCATCCCCCTGGAATTGTAAGTGTTTTAATGCTTACAATTACATACATACTGGCAGTGCACTTACAGACATATATACAAAGGGTAGGTTCAACATCTGTACAGTGCATAGCTTGTACAGGATCCTGGTCACGGCAAACAGTGTCGTGGGGATGTTGAAAATGGGAAATATTGTGCCTAGAGCAGGACTCAAACCCACATCTCTTTGCATTCCGGGCCAGTGTGCTAACCATTACACCACCTAGGCTCCCTGATATCAACACACTTCCCATGCCTACCTGTCTATGCGTCTCCTTGCCTGAGAGATCAGTGCAGACCACTACATATAGATATATTACATTATTGATTAAATAGGTGTGTGACGTTTCCTGCTAAGTACATTATTAAACATATCATTGCAGTTATAACACATGGGTCATGGAAGCGTAAATTGGAATAACATGGCTTCATTCCGGCCAGCCGCAGGTGGCATTAACTTTGTGTTGGTTGCATTGGTCCAAGAGCTGCAAAGGAGAATATCATGGGGTGATCGCGGTCCAGTGGAGGAAAAATGGTGTGCGTGAGATGAGACAAGTGAGCATGGTGAGTAGGTTGAAGATGGAGTAACCCAAAGGTAACAGTGGTCACTGTTTATACAGTATTTAATATACATAACATTCAAAAGTTAAATGATAATTAATTATAAGAATAGTTATGCAATTAAGTGAATGATTAACCAAATTAAATTAGATATTATATAATATTTTGTTTAAATCGGGTAGTGGTTGGGTGGGTGAAAAAGATAGATGTGGTCAGTCCGGGTGGATGATGCAGAGTGACCATGGAGGGAGAAGAGCTGATGGGGTGAGCTGAGGGTGCCCTGTGATTGGTGGGCTTTTGGGGGTGAGGGCGTGTGCTGTGATTAGTTGGGTTTGGAGGTGTGTGTTTTTGTGGTTGTTCATGAGGGGA
Source organism: Branchipolynoe longqiensis (assembly GCA_030323885.1). Lineage (NCBI taxonomy): Eukaryota > Metazoa > Annelida > Polychaeta > Phyllodocida > Polynoidae > Branchipolynoe > Branchipolynoe longqiensis. The sequence goes on from CM059195.1 coordinate 17,582,733, forward strand.
AGAGGGAGGAGCCAGTTGCTATGCTAGTCAGTGAAAGGATTGACCCTCCTCACCCCTGGCATGTGCAGGAGGGGGGGGGGGGTCACTTTGCTGCCCCATGTGTCATGCAATGACTCTGAATGAGCCCAACCCCACTCAACACAATTATGTTCAGTCAGTGACTTGACTCAGCTGGGAATTTGATTGTTTGGATGTTGGAGTTTTATGTCCTGGCAACATCTAAAGTCATATCAGGAGGGGTACCACCTTGTGACATTGGACACTCCAGGGAGTTTATAGTGCTGCCCCACTAGGTGTCATATACGTATATATATATATATATATGTAGGATGGAGGCACTGGGGCGGAAGGGCTGTTGGCGAGACTGGTGGTGGCAGAAATAAACAACAGTTGAAAGCAGATCTCGAGCTGTCCAGACATATTCCTTTACACTAGGAGCCGACGCCGCCAGCACCATGACCAGCTATCCCACACAGTCACATTATCATGACACTGAGTTAACCAGTCCTTTCCCGATCCTAATAATGCCGAGCGCCAATCTAGGAAGTGACAAGTATCAATTCTTAAGTCATAGGTTTGACTCATCCAGGTGTAAAATATTCCGATAATGATGCATTGGTGGGGGAATGCAAATGTTCTATTTGGGAAACAGGTATATAGGGTCAGGTGTATAGATGTGTTTATGTAGTTGCTGGTGGTACTTAACTCATTGGTAAATAGACATTGTGGTGCTAGTAAGATAGTTTGTAAAGGGCACTCAGAGCACTACCCACTACCCCCTCCCCCTCTGCTAGTCATGTATCACCACACACTCAGCTCAAGGCAGGTGGTGGACAGAGGAGCCACACCGCTTGGTGATGGTGGGCAGATCACTGTACCCATGCGGACCGGAAATGCTTGTTTCTCATTGGTGGACCTAGAAATGCTTGTTTCTCATTGGAAGAATGGTGTGAGGTGATACGCTATATTGAATCCATGTACCATATTTTTATTTTATTTTATTTTTATTTTCTTATTGAGGCTGTATTTATACTGTCCATAGCATATAAGCCCGGGTACCCAGGCTTCTTTTCAATGCTGGCCAGTTGTAGTGTTGGTGTTATCTTACCACACAGTGGCTGCTGATAAGGTATTTGATTGCCTGCATTTCAGTAGCAGATAGATTATTGGTTGGTGTGCTTAATAGCCTGTGCTAGATCTTTTGGATTTTCTTGGCATATATATATTTATTTTGTCTACTCTTATTACTAGACTAGCCTACTCCTATTTACATATCATAGAGTTGTACGTAGCTGTGTGGCGTGTTATCTGGCTACTTTTGGCATGGTTACCTTCCATTGGGCGTCCCGCTGGTGGGCCGTAACATATCACATGCCCCTTTGCAGTGCAGCTTAGTGGGGGTTTCCTAGCCTTATTTTGCACAGATATTTTTTGTAAGTTTTTAGGTCAGGAATTTGTTGTTCCTTTACTGTTTAGGCATTCCACACCTTGGCAGCCGTTTCCAGTGTTCTTCTCTCATGAGCTTTTATTTGGCTTCTGGTCTGCTTTAGTAGTGGCACATTATTTGCTCTATTAGCCCTTTGTGGTTTTGTTATAAGTTTACTGTTTTGACTATAGCTATATGCTAATGTTTTCAAATGAATTATTCTCCTATTTTCTAGTAATTTCACTTTGGTTCTTTTGTGTATGTCATCGGTGGGGTGCAGCTTATCTACTCTTAGACATATTTTTAGGGCTCTATTCTGCAGTGTTTGCAGTGTTTTTAGTAGTTCTTTTCTCGCACCCATGTAGTTTACATCTCCATAGTCAAAATAGGGGAGCACCATGCCCTTGAAGATTTTTATTGACATTTCTTGTGTCATGTAGTCTCTTAGCTTTGCAAATAACCATAGTTTGTGGTTTACTTTTTGTATAATGTTATTTATACATAGGTTGTAGTTTAGTTGGCTGACCAACTCAAGGCCTAGGTATTTGTAATGGTCTACATTTTCTAGTGTTTGTTTTCCTAACTTACAGTGTAGTTTTCTTTCTGGCATTTGTTTATGTGAGAACAGTACTGTTTTTGATTTGCTTGTGTTGATCGTTATTTTGTTGGACTCACACCACTCATTTAGTTTTAGTAGGAGTTTATTTAGTTTAGTTATTACCTCCTCTTCTGTGGTGCCATTTGCATATATGACTGTGTCACCTGCATATAGTTGGAGGCATTCACTTTGCAACCATTTTACAAGATCGTTTATATAGATTATAAAGAGTAGTGGCCCTAACACTGACGCTTGGGGTACACCACATGTGACAGGTTGGTTGTCTGATAGTGTAATGTTTATTTTTGTTTTCTGTCGCCTGTTGTTCAGGTAGCATATTATCCAATCCATAGTGTTGGATTTCATGCCCATGGTTTTTAGTTTTTCCAGTAGTATTTTGTGGTCTACTGTGTCAAATGCTTTGCTGAAGTCAATGAAGGTGGCTCCAACTAATTGTTGTTGGTTCATTGATGCCATTATGTCATTTGTTAGGTTAGATATTGTTTTTGATGTGGAGTGCAGTTTCCTGAAGCCCCCTTGTCTTTCATTTAGTATATCGTTTTTTTCCAGGTGTTCATTGATGTGTCTATGTACCACTTTTTCAATGAACTTGCCTGGGCTTTGAAGAATTGGTATTGGCCTGTACTTTCCCATGTTTTGTTTGTCTCCACCTTTGTGAATGGGGCTGATGGTTGCCATCTTCCAGGCTGAGATAAAACGCCCCTGCTCAAAGGAGATGTTGAATAGGTCTACTATGGTGGCCGGGATGGCTTGGAGTGCCTCTTTCAGTATTTTGGTTGGTATTTCATCTATTCCACTTGGTTTATTCGTGTCTATGTCATTTATTAATGTTGTTACTTCTATCATATCTGTTTTGCAGGTGGGGATTTCGTTCTCCACAGTTCATGATCTGTTTTCCCATCTTTTTTGGAATTTTGCTGACAGCTTTTGCCCTATTGTGGCAAAGTGTCTGTTCAGTTTGTTTGCTGCATCTTTGTCTGTGAGCATATACATAATAAACCTGAGGGCTTGACTCTCTCTTCTTTCACTCTTTATACTCTTCCTTTCTCTTTTTGCCTGTATTGATTTCACTGCCTACACAACCACATATTTTACACAGGGTTTGATCGGGTTCGAACCCACAACCTCCTGCAATCAATGCACACTGCCTTATCCATATACATACAGATCAGCACAATTCATTTATAATAAGATACATAATACAACCCATGCAGAACCGTCTATACTGGAAGACCACCTATCCATCCATAGGCTCCAGTCTATATTAAGCCAATGACGTCACATCAGCCCCTTGAGACTCCACCTTCAAGAAACCTAGTCTACAGTCCAGTACTATTTATAGACATACATCACCCTGCCAGATGGCATGTCGTTAAGAAAATCTAGCCCACCAATTCCACAATAGCACTAACTAAGATAGAAGGGCAGCTTTCTCCTGAATGTAGCCAACAAATCCATTAGCAATCGCTATCGACTGACGTCATGTAAGGCTGCTAGTTTTCTTCCCATAATCCAGGTTAGTGTTTGGCTGTTTGTTTGTTGGCTTTACATCGTAGAAACAGCTCAGGACATATCAGGAGGGGTACCGACTTGTGCCAGTGCACACTTATGGCAACTTTATAGTACTGCTCCACTGGAAGGCCAGGCCGCTGGCACCATGACCCAATATCCCACTTGGCTACATTATCCTAATATTGGACTAACGAGTCCTTGATCCTTCAATTCAATACTGACTGCCACGCTGGGTAGTGGCATGTGTTAGCTTTGTAAGTCATTGGGGGTGTAATCGATTAACACGACCCGGGTGACTCGGGTCACCTGAGTTGCTAGAATTTCAAATCGAACGCTGCGAGTGGAGTTGACAAAAACATGTGCCATGTGCAAAACGACCCGACCCCAGTAACCCACCTCTTTGCTGGTGTTTGCTAGGAGCGATGACTTTACATCTGTGCTGGTACCTGTAGGATAATAGCTACCGGTACAGGTCCTACATGTTGTTTTAATGTGTTTTTGAAATAACCTAGATTGTCAGCTTCTACAATCATAAAATACTTTAAATCCTATTTTGATGTACTTATATCGGTTATTGAATAAAAATATTAAGTTTTATATTAAGCCACCATTTTTTCCACCCCAAGCGTATTCGTTTATTCAACCCGAGTCTGTAGGATGTGCGCATGCCCCAAAAAGTGGCTCGAGTGACCCGAGTTAATTAATCAATTACGCCCTGATTGGACTCGGCTAGCATTTGAATTGCTGACCTTTCACACCGGAAGTGCTGCCTCCTGGGAGATGAGGCTGCCAGCACCATGACCCCATATCCCATTCAATCGCATTATCCTAAGGCTAGGTAGAAACACGCATCGATCGTGTAGGTCATTGGTTTCACTCCCCGAAAAGTCAAACTCCCAACCTTCCATACAGGACACCTGCGATCTACCGATTGGGCCAGCATGTCCAATAAATCCATGGTGTTTATATATAGGCCTATACAAAGTACAGTTGTTAATTCGCCGATGGAATAGTGTTTCACGCGGAGGATTAGTAACTATCCTGCTAGATTAGGAACCAGGAGGCTTGTTGGTTTGTTGGGATTTTACATCCTAGTACCATCTATGGTAGTGTCAAGATGGGTACCGACTTGTGACAGTGTACACTCAGGCCTCTGTTATAATGCACCCCGCTGAGAGAACAGGCCGCTGGCACAATGGCAACATTTCCCACTGGGTCATATTATCCTGCTACGAAGCTAACCAGTCCTTGCCCTACCCTAGGCACTACCTAGGCAATACCCTGGCTAGGAAGTGACAAGCATCAATGTTGTAAGTCATTGGTTTGAGTTGTCCGGATTCGAACTCCCGACCTTCAAGCATGAGAAGCCTGCGCCAGTGCATGAGTGTTTGGCCATTGGGTTTCACGATGCAAAATGGCAGCCAAATGATGATGTCTGCAAAGGGTACACCAACATTATCATCATGTTAGCTTTTCCAGAGATGAAATTCACAGGGGATTAACGCAATAATCGATAATTCCATCTATACGATTGCGCTGTCTGGTAGCAGTGTTTACACAAGCCCGTGGACAATATTGTATCATGAATTCGTGATTAAATTCCAATTTATTCTCCCACCCCGCAATATTACCATGTAACTTACAGATTAACTTACAGATCCTCTTCTGGGCCTATTGGTCCTCTGCTGCCATGTCGCTCTGTTGTTGTCTAGTTATAATCAAACAAGCATATATATTAATATGTATTGTTATTCCGCCTAAGATATATCATATAATGGCAGGTGGCTAGTCAAACAGTACAGTGTCACTAATATCCCATTTAAGTATTAGCACATATCCAGTCAGGATTACCAATTGCATCATTTACCTAGCCAACAACTTCCTAACATAACGGGCGCAGGGCCCTAATCGGTAGAGCGCAGGCCTCGCGTGCGGAAGGTCGGGAGTTCGGTTCTCGGTCGAGTCAAACCGGTGACTTATAAAATTGGTACTTGTCACTTCCTAGTCTTGGACTCTGCCTTAATAGGATAGGGCAAGGGCTGGTTGGCTCAGTGTCAGGATAATGCGACTGAGTGGGCTATCGGATCAGGGTGCTGGCGGCCTGAATTCCCAGTGGGGCAGCAATATAAACTCACCATGAGTGCGCACTCTCACAGGTCGGTACCCTTCCTGATTGACCCTTAGATGTTGCCAGGACGTACACCTGGAATAACCAACCAACAACTCCCTAACAGTAACACTCTGAACATTGGCATCTGGACGCCATTTTCATTTGCAGAATACACACATGATGTACATGATATAACCCGCTCACATCGCCAACACTGTCATCCAGGCACCATTTCTCTTCTCAGAATCCTCTACATCCTTGACCTAAAACAGACGGGATGGCCGAATGAGTTGAGTGTGCGTCTCCCGCTTTGGTATATCATAGGATTCGAACCGATAGGTTTGAACCCTTGTCAACTCAAACCAATGACTTAACAATTGATACTTGTCGGATCCTAGGTAGGCAGTCATCATTATTAGGATATGGCAATAATTGATTGGCTCAGTGTCAGGATAATGTGACTGAGTGGCATAGTGGTCATGGCGCTGGCAGCCTGGTCTCCCAGTGTGGCCACACTATAACATCACCATGAGTGTGCATTGTCACAAGTCGGTACCCGTTGTGATATGACCCTAGAAGTTGCCAGGATGTAAAACTCCAACAACCAGTCCTTAACATAATACCACCTCGCCCAGATCGACTACATGGGGCATTCACATTCCACTTCCCTTCCAGGAATCCTTTTTCGCATCGTTCATGTTGGTTCGTCAACATGGGTAATTTGCACGCGAACAAGGAGTCTCCCCGGTGACGCCATCTGGGTTCAATCCCTTACCCACCATGCCCCTAATGGGTTTCTCATGAACCCGGTCTCTTGCGATACCTCTGACATCGTCAGCCCGTGAGACCTATCAAACTTCACTACGACCCCACCAGCCGGAGGACCAACACACCACCCAAACTCAGCCGCCCACACATCCCTTCAAACGGATGAACAGACTTACACCCAGGGTTGAGGGCCTGAGTCGACAAACAATTAACGGACAAACTTCAAACTTGTAACCTTATTGTTTAATGACTATTACAACCATATATGTTATTGAATAAAATCCATTTCAATGAGCTGCTTGTTCGCATCGTCAATTATGTACCTGGTCACCAACTCGTCCACATGCACCCAACACTGGCATCCAGGCAGCATTTCCCTTCACAGAACCACCCACATGCATCCTATACCTGGTCACCAACTCACTCATATCCCCAACACTGTCACCAGTGCATCATTTCCGTTTCCCAACATCCCATGCTGTGGTACAGACACCGCTTCATGCCCCATCTGGCAAATCACAACGTGCTTCCTGGGATCTCTCCCATAGATCCTCGTTACACCCGCCCACCCGTGCACTCAACATCTCCCCCCCCCCCTCGTCCCCACTCCACCCACACGCACCTCCCTTCCCCCTTGCCCTAGTTCAAGATGCCATCATCAGGAACTCACTCTGCTCCCACTTTGCGCGCATGTGCCGCGTCCCGTTGTCACAGCGACCCGCAATCAAGAACCCTCCCCTTCCGGCATTCACCGACATTAGGCCAGCTTCCGAGTACCACTGGCCGCCACTAGATGGCGTGGGTTGGCGTTTGGGTGGCAAGTGACATCAGATGCCCTGACTGCTGTAATTCTGCAGGTCTATCTGAGGAAATGATGCGCATGCGCATATTGCCACGCCGCCTGAGGCCGCCTCGCAATGATTTGCCCAATCAGTTGCTGCTGTTAATGCCTTGGTTTAGTTCGGGATTTTACCGGTGCTGGCGCCCTGGTCTGAAAGGAATACTATTTGTTCGCGCATTATTTTGCTTCCTGGCAATATTATGTGCGGTATAAGGCATTTATTCGAATATTATAATGGACTCTTTCTACTATTTGCTACTTTGTATTTGGGATCGAACCCACAACCCCCAAGCTTGCGCGCTGGACAGTGTGCCAGATAACAGTTACAAGGATCTGGAGACCAATTCTCCCTGCACTGAAACAGTTGCTGGATCCTGGCTCCTGGTAATAGTATAAGGGTATACAACTGAAAGGGAAATCTGATATTAGTATAATATTGCCTACCTGGTATAAGACCGCCCCGTAGTATATAACCAATGTTATGTTGTGCCTCGTGTTAATCACAAGTAAATGGGTGCTTTGTAAGGACTGGCAATGAAGAAGGGCCGTATTCGACATAATGCTATGCCTAATTGAAAGCAGTGTTCCGTCTTAACTGAATGCAATCTGTCATAGTGTTAGACATAATTTTAACTGGGCATGAATCAAAGTGCATTCACCTCCCTTTGCACAGCCCACATACTCACACACATTTTCATTCCCCAGGTAACGTATTTGTAATGAAATTGTCCTTATATATTTGACAGGGTGTCAGAGACCATGCCATTTGCGTATGAAGACCAAGGCCCCCAATAGCCGATGGTGCTTGGGGGGTCGTTAAGTTAAACAAACGAACACCAAGGCTGGAATGGTTGGGTGCCGATATAGTTTATGTTCTTGTTGTTTTACATCTTAGCACCATCTAAGGTAATATCGGGATGGGTACCGACTTATTACAGGGCACACTCATGACGACTGCATAGTGTTGCCCTACTGGGAGACTATGCCATCAGCATCATGATCCAACATTCCACACATTCACATTATCCTGATAGTGAGCTAATCAGTCCTTGTCCTATTCTATTGATGCCAATGACGCGGATAGGTAATGGCAAGTATCAATTGTATAAGTCATTGGTTTGACTCGGGTGGGATTCGAACTCCCGACCTTCTGTACGGGAAAGATATGCGCTACAGATTCGGGCACCACGTCCGGTCTAGTTTCGTTATAAGGTGGGTATATCCTGTGGGTTTGACCTTTGAGTGTATGTGTTGACATTAGAGACAGAATCAACAACTGATTAGAAATCCTGAAGCCTTCTGAATAAAACAATTACTCCCATTCTGCCAGGTTCCTTCTGCATTTCTGCAGCTTGTTATTTCATGATCAGGCAAAGATGACAACATCATACTCATAATACAGTTAGAAGTCCTGCGTCATAAAAGTGGTTTTGTTTCGCTGAGGAAATGACACATATAGTAAGTGCAGGTAATTTGGAGTAACTGAGTTTTACCTGGCTAGAGTTGGGAGGCAAATTAAATGTGGGGTTCACATTCAAATTCAGATATGATAGACGTCAGCAGGTTTGATTACATTTAGTGTTTCCTTCTGACAGGCAACATATGCGTAATCTGTTAATATGTGCACCAGAGTCTAAGGTGGATATGTAGAAGCAAATCCAGCTAGGCCTAGGTGGTGATTTCTTCGGACTGTCTGACAGTTAGTTTTCTTGAAGATTTATACTGCCTATTATGGATAAGTCTGAATAGACTTGTTTTCACCATTAGATAGTTTGTCGATAGAAAGCCCGAGCCTACACTTTTACCGACCCAAGGGATTTTTACCCTCCCATACCAAATAGATATGGTATTAGAGCAACTGGCCTTTGATGACGCTGTAAGTTATACACAGCAGTGGCAATCCAAATTGGCAGAGGTGGGGGGGGGCATGGAGAATCGAACCACTGACCTTCAGATTAGGAGTCCAACCTAGAAAAAAGTCAGACACTCTAACCACTCCGCCAGAGAGAACACCACTCTGAATTAAACTGGGGTCCCCTGATACACTGAGTTACCTGTACCACGAACCAATCGGGATGGCCGAATGAGCTAAGAGCTCGACTCCCGTTTTGGTATCGGTAGGTCGTGGGATTCGAACAGCAAGTTCTATTACTTTAACAAAACAAAAATGTACACAAATTAGTAACACTCAATGCACATGTCGTCGCCTTGTTAGTGAAGGGGCCCCCACACCGGCACGCTGGCGGCAGCTATCTATGACTACATACTTCCGCGATGGGCAGCGCCATCTTTATCCACCAGGGGGCGCTGATGGGTCCCTGGCGGCCAATAGGGGCAGTACCCACGTCGCCCTGCCCGGAGCCACTTTAATACATAGGCCACGTAGATTTTACGCAACGATGAGTCGAGAGTGTTTGCTGTATTGAGAGAATAGTCAGCTGACAATATTGAAACTTTGAGAGAATAGTCAGCTGACAATATTGAAACTAGATTCTTGTTTTCTTCGTTTTTCTTGTTTTACCTCCTCGCAATATAATAAGGTCATATCACGATGTGTACCGACTTATGAAAGTGTGCACTCATGGCGACTTTACAGTATTACTCCACTGGGAGATCAGGCCGCCAGCACCATGACCTGATTTCCCACTCAGTCACATGATCCTAATACTGAGCCAACTGGGTCCGTGCACTGTCCTAATAATATTGAGCGTCAGCCTAGGTAGTGAAAGGTATCAATGTTCATACCTACCGCATGTTTTTTACAGTGAACAAGTCAAATGTGTTTGTCGGTTTTTGCATCTGAAAGCCTAAATTATTTGTAGAAAGAAAATATCTGTAAAAATAACAAAAAATACCCAGAACTGAATTGAATTCCCATGGTAAAGGAAAAAAGCCGACATTTGCCCCTATGAGCCATAACTATTTACCTCCGGTGGACGGAAGAGTCCACCTGTTTGTCCTTCAGGCTGAGATTAGATTCGATTAGAGTGTTTGAGCTGTACACTCAGGCCAAGTCGGAGACTCCACAATCAGGGCCCACTACATATGGTTAGGATGCTCTATTCAGGTGTTTTATTTGCGCAGTAATGAATTTGAATATGGTGGTGGAAGCTGGGTGTATCCTGGAATCTGTCATTCATCTGCGATTGCTGTTAACACCTTATCAAGCGACCTTTTGAATGATTGTACACTGACACTTACACTTACACTTATCCTCTTCTGCTTAAGAAATTAGGCATCAATGCTTGTTAGCAGGTTTGGCCTGTCTAAGTGGGACCTAGTGAAATTGTAGTTTTCGTGCGGCGAGCACTGACTGTAGTGGTAATTTACCCAGTGCGTATAAAGGCGTCCTTTGAAAGAGTTTAAGCTTGGGGCGTTCCCTACATCACTACATCAGCTGGTAGTCTGTTTCAAGTGTTCCCAGCTCTTTCAGTGAGGAAGTTTTGATGAACTCGCTTGTTAGAGCTGGATTTGACGATCTTATTATGCCCTCTGGCTAGGGTCATGTTTGATTGATTTCTTATGTAAGCTGGCATTGTATTGAACAGCTGGACTCCTCGGACAGAAAGAATTCCTTTCCACAGTGGGTTTGTTGACTGTGAGGCTTTCACACCATTTCGGCAGTTTCCACTGGCTGGCCAACGCACCCTCATCAAACACTGTCACGTCCACAGACTTTCCACCCGCTCACCCTTTAGCAATTTTGTCACCTTAACCGAAGGGGTTGGCTCGGGCAATTCAATTGTCTGACTTTTCTGCGATCAATTTGTGTAGAGGGTCTTCGTTGCTTCTCTGCTCTTTCCTTTCTCGAATCAATATATGTATATATTCCACTCAGCTAAAGATGATATTTGTTGTTTTTGTTTTGTTTATGTTTGTTCAATTATCGCAGTTTTTTGTGTGAGTTTTTGTGGGTTTTTTGTTGGGGGGTGGGGGTTTAGGGGTGGAGGGCTTCACGTCTGAGGACTACTTAATGTAATAAATGCTATTACATGTATCGTATTGTGACTATGCACGCTAATGACAACTGTGTAACCCATCTAGGGGATGACAACTTGGTAACCCATCCTGATATGACCTTAGATGTTGCCAGGATGTAAAACTCCAAAAACAAACCAACCAACGTTGTAATGGTGCCTCACTAGGAAACCTGACAACTAGCACATTAATCAGATAGTCCAATCAGTCACATTATCCTGATACTGATCAAAAGAGTCATTGATCTCATAGTATTGCGAAAGGCCAGACTGGATAGCGACAAGTATAAATTGTGTAAGTCATTGGTTGAAGTAAGCAATGACATAAATCCCCGATCTTCTGCACGGGAAGCCAACATTTCTTTTCAATTCAGCCACAACATCCCGCCTCAGGTACTGAACATCTAGGCATGCACCCAACACAGGTAGACTATTAGCACGATTAGAATGTGCGGTATGTCTGTTCGAATAATTGATCATTCATGGATAGAAACTATTTCAAAAGAGGTGAACACAATTTAAAAAATCATCGACCAGATGAACAGACCAGAAGCCAAATAAAAGCTCACAAGAGAAGCACACTAGAAATGGCTGCCAAGGTGTGGAATGCCCAAATGGTAAAGGAAGACAAATTCCTGACCTAAAAACATAAAAAAAATATCTGTGCAAAATGAGGCTAGGAAGCCCCCACGAAGCTGCACTGCAAAGGGGTATGTGATATGTCATGGCCCACCAGCGAGATGCCCAATGGAAGCTAACCATGCCAAAAGTAGCCAGATAGCACACTACACAGCTACATACAAGCCTATGATATGTAAATAGGAGTAGGCTAGTCTAGTAGTAAACGCATATATGGCAAGAAAATCCAAAAGAAATAACCTAGGTTACTACTAACCATACCAACCAACTACCTATCTGCTACTGAAATGCAGGCAATCAAATACCTTATCAGCAGCTACTGTGTAATAGGATAATACTACCAGAATTGAAAACAAGCCTGAATACCCAGGCTTATATCCTATGGACAGTATAAATACAGCCTCAATAAACATATTTAAAACAAACAACAAATCTCAGAGCCAAATTGAAATCATAGGTTTTGCTTTGCCTCTTGTCACGGGGGTCCAGGGGGGGGGGGGGTAATGACTGTTACAGATTCTCCACCTACTTGATTTGGCAACCTTCCTCTCAGCTGGTTTCAGTCATAGTACCTGGCATGAATAAGTAACACCAACTGGGAGGAAGGGAAGCAGGGAGGTTGTGTGTGTGTATGTGTGTGTGTGGAGGGGAGCGGGTGTTCTTCTAGTGTGTGTGGCTTCTACAACAGTAGAATGCCAAGTAACAACTAACCCGCAGATGCTGAATAAACCACAGCTCTGGGAATACGGAAGAGAAAGAAAAGGAACACAGAATATGTGATTTCAACTGACAATGCGCCACGCCTCCTGTTGGGGAAGCATAGAACTAATACGGTTGGACCTCACCGTGGAACATGTTTTGTGGCAACGGCCTTATACACGATTTCCACCACTAACACATTGTGCCCCCTCTGATGGACACTATGTTGTGTGGTAATGGTATTATATATGATTTCCACCACATATTTTGTGGCAATGGCCTTACAGACGATTTCCACCACTAACACAATGTGCCCTCTGATGGACACTATGTTTTGTGGTAATGGTATTATATATGATTTCCACCACATATTTCGTGGCAACGGCCTTATAGACGATTCCCACCACCAACGCATTGTGCCTTTGATGGACATTATGTTTTGTGGTAATTGTATAGTCGGTGATTCTTGCTACTGCCATCAGAGGGTGGGTTGGTGGTGGAAATTCTCTATGTAACACCTCTACCACACATGTTCCACATTCAGATGAGACAGCACATTCATTCCTGCCAATGCCATCAGAAATTCAGAGTGCATGTTAGTAGCTGAAATACTATATCTGATTTGTTCCACACAACATTGTATCCATTGATATGTAAGCCACACAAGGAGTGGATGCCATTGCCCTCAGAGACCGGTTTAGTGGTGGAAATCCAATATAGGACCTTTTCCACATAACAGGTTGTACATTGAGGTGGAAGCCTTTTTTGTTTTTTGTTTAACGATCCCCCCCCGTACAAAAGGTAGACATTGGCTATTGGGGTGGGGTGGCGGGGAGGGGAGATTGAAGCCAGGAAAGTATTTCTTGCATCTGCCATCATACTGCAGGTTAGTAATGGAAATCCTCTATTTTAGCATCTCCATTAAGCATATATATATATGTATGTTGCTTGTTGTTCTTTTACGTCATAGCAACATCTGAGGTCATATCAGGACAGTGCATATTCGTCGCAACTGTATGGTGCTGCCCCATTGGAAGACCAGGTCACAGGCACCATCACCCAACATCCTACTCAGTCACATTATTCTGATAGAGACATAACCAGGCTGTGTCCTATTCTATTAATGTCGATTGTCAGGCTAGGTAGCCACAAGTATCAGTTTTATAAGTCATTGGTTTGACTCGGCGGGGATTTGGACTCCCGACATTCCGTACTTCGCCACTTGTGCAGTCCGGTTATCTAGGTAATGGTCCTGTCACATTAGAACGCATCTTGCAAGTGCATGGCCAATGTGTAAAATCACTTGTTTACATCAAAGAAGCGGCAAACTTTTCAGTGCGGGGGGCAAAGTTGGACGCATACATACCATATACATAGCGAAGGCCAATGTATAACCAACATATGGCTAAAGTGCTTCCGGGCAAAAATCGCTCGAATTACACTCATGGTATGTTCACAGAATGCCAGTGAACGTTATATATGTTTTTTGATTGCCAGAACTAGGCCTCCTACATTACATACATCAAAACATCCTGGAGAAATGCTAAACGTACATTAGACGTACATTAGACGTATGTTAGACTACTTTAGACGTATGTTATCTATATGTTGTCAGTACACGGAATGTACGTTCCCACTGCCTTTAACATAGGTCAATGTAGTGCAACATAGTGAACAACGATTGTCTAACGTAAGTCTAACGTACATCAATGTAGCCCTAACATATACATAATGTACGGCCGACGTAAAATCCACACGTTGTCGAACCTTGTCGTACGTCAAAGGTTTTGTGCATGCACAAAACTTTGCTGACCCCCTGACGTGTGATGCCATATCTCAACGAACGTTGACGTACATTGACGTATACCAACGAGCACCTAATGCATGCATAATGCATAGCGACGTATCCTGACATAGCCGCCAAAAATCACATACATTGGCGTGATGCATCATAACGTGACAGCCCCTTAACAGCATTGAATTCCTTAAAGATAATAATTTTGGTTCAACCCCTGGAGGCTACTCAAGTGTGGGATGGGGATAAATTCCACCCCTGGATATATCCACCGAAACCACAGATATATTAAACACAGCTATTCCTCACCCTAACTTTTCAGCGGCATACCGGACGTGATTGCCGAATCTGTAAGAGTCCTCGCTTCCCATGTGTAAGGTTGGGGGGTTTGAATGCCGCCCATGTCAAATCAATGACTTACAAAATTGATATATATATCGCTACCTAACTTGACGCTTGGAATTAATACGACAGACAAGGACTGGTCAGTTCAATATCGGGATAATGCAATTGAGTGGGATATGTGGCCATGTTGCAGGCAGCGTGATCTTTCAGTACCGCAGAACTATAAAGCCATCATGACTTTACAGTTACACTGTAGCGAATCGGGATCCATCCTGATGTTACATTAGATGTTCTAAGGATACAAAACCAAAACAAACAAAGAAATTAAATCGTAATCTTAGCAGCATCGTGTGGGGAGTTTTCCACTGGGGCGTCTACGGGTTGGACTGTACATGAGCACGGGCTCGCCTTGCCGGAGTGAAACATTGGCTTTCCTTAGTAGATTGGCGCGAACTGCCAGCATTGCCTGGCATAAGGAGGAGGAGGAGGAGGGAGGGTCAGTCCGGGAGCTGTTCTACCAACAGTTCACACCACACGGAATGGCCGAATGAGTTGAGCGTCCGTCTCCCGTTTTATGGAAGATGGTGGGATTCGAACCCTAGTCGAATCAAACCAATGACGTATATTTGTCCTTGCCTAGCTGGGTGATCGGCATTATGTGGATAGGGTAAGGACTGTCGGCTCAGTGTCAGGATAACTTGACTAAGTGGGATATAAGGTCATAGTGCTGGCGGCGTGGTTTCCCAGTGGGGCCAGCACTATACAGTGGCCATGGGTGTGCACTGTCACATGTCGGTACCCTATCCTAATAATGCTGGACGCCTGGCTAGGAACTAAAAAGTATCAATTTTGTAAGTCATTGGTTTGACTCGACAGGGAATTGAACTCATACCCTTCCACTCCCGAAACCCACGTCCGGTAAGCCAAAAGTGAAAATTGAATTGAAAACACAGCTGCGTGTTAAGGCTTTGCATGGAGTGGCGTGTTGTTGTTCTCAATTTGGCATGGACTGCCCCAGCCTAAATCCCCCTAGCATCTAACCTCCCAACCCACACCGCACCTCAAACCAAAGCCGCCGCCATTGTCACGGCTTTAGTATGTAAATTACCACACATTGGCCTCTAATCCATAATCCATTATTCTGCGACTAGCAAACACGCGGGAGATTATTTAAATTGATCGCGGGTTGGAGTGGAGCGCGGAGAAGGGGGCGTGGGGGGGGGGGGGGGGCTTAGGTACATGCCCCCCACCAGTTATCAGTTCCCCTGGCTACTAGGACTGTTGCGTGATTGTTCGTTTTCTTTGTTGTTGTTTTACGTCTTAGCAACATATAATGTCATATCAGGACGGGTACCGACTTGTGACAGTACGCACTCATGGCGATTTTATAGTGCTGCCCCACTGGGAATTCAGGCAGCCGGCACCATGACCCACTATCCACTCAGTCACATTATCCTGACACTGAGCTAACCAGCCCCTACCCTATCCTAATAATGCTGAGGACCAGGCTAGGAAGCGACAAGTATCAATTTTTAAGTCATTGGTTTGACTCGAACGGGAACCGAACTCGCGAACTCCCGATCTTCCGCACGTGAGGCTTGTGCTCTACCGATTCGGCCACCGCGCCCGGTTTGCGTGATTGTATAGTAGACTTAAACAGGAGGGAGAAGTTAGGTCTATGGAAAATCGCGGACACTGTGAATCCCTTCTGACCGGACGCCATGGCCGAATGGGTAGAGCGCAGACTTCCCATGCTAAAGGTCGAGAGTTCGAATCCCACCCGAATCAAACTGATGATTTATAAACGTGATACTTGTCGCTACCTAGCCTGGCGCTCGGCATTAATAGGATAGTACACCAACATGGTTAGCACAAGATAAGGATAATGTGAGATATTGGGTCATGTTGAAAGCAGACTGATCTCCCTGGGGGACAGCACTATGCAGTCACCATGACTGCGCATTGTCACAAGTCTATATCCGTCCTGATATGGCCTTAAATGTTGCTATAAAGAAACAAACTTGATTCACTTTGTCAGAGCTGCATGATTTTTAGGAAAGTGTTGGCTTTTCTAAATCAAAACACTTAGCCGGATTTTCTTATTCATATCCAAGTGGGATGCTGCACTCATTAAGTATTCAACTAATACTAATCAATCTAGTAGAACGCGTACATGTTGACATATTAGATATCTGGCATTTCAGTGCGCACACTCGAATTAAATTAGCTTGATTTGTGTCGGCATAACATATTCACCCCTATCCAAGTAGAGTGAACGAATGCCACCCGTATGTAAATCCGTGCAAAAGCTGCTTCTGTAGCAAATAACTGTGAAGACAGTAGTTCCAAATTGATGCTTTTCTCGGCAAATGGAACTTTACCTCTCCCCTAAACATATTGGTGGAATTACTCTGAAATCTTAGATTTGACCTGAGTGCACACCTGTCGTGGTAGTAGTGAGTGTGCACTATCACAAGTCAGTATCAGTCCTGGTATTACCTTATCTCATATCACCACCCTAGCAACATCTAAGGTCAGGCGAAGCGCTTGATTTACCCAGGGTTAAACCAATACTAGGGAGGTAGACCCCCTCGCCAGGCACCGATCCACTTCGAGCAAATTGGAGTTTGTGCACCGTGCTTTTCTTTGTTTTAGTGTTCTAGTGGGTGGGAAATATTGCTTAGGCTGGAGATTCACTCTAGGTAATATCGGTATGTAATCATAATATTGCTCTATATTGTCCAAGTCCGAGAACAGTCTTCCACTCGTGGATACCGTTGTCTCATATAAATATAGAATATATGCTTTCCTGGTTTGTTTTCGGTTGTTTCTTCCTTCCTTTCTTTTGGGGGCATTTTGTTTGTTGTATGCTTCTATTTGTGTGGTATGTATAGTCGATTTTCCTCACACCTAACTTCTCCCTCCTTGATTAAACGCGGGGAATTTCAAACGCAGACAACTGCTCTTCCCATCCCACTGATCAATACATTATCCTAATAATTCCCAACACCAAGCGAGGTAGAGACAAGTATCACTTGATAAGACTTCGGCTGGACTCGGCCAGGGTTTGAACCTAGGGGCTCGTATGCCACAATCTACCAAAACAGGAAGCGAGTGTTTAAAACAAAATTAAATACTTTTTTCTTAAAGGGTAAACAATGTTGATGATATTCATGTATTTGTTATATATTCAATAGCTTATTTTGATGCAGGTCAGGTCATATTCTAACCTGCAGTTCCTCTTGGCATGTGTCTGGGGTGGTTTTATTGGTTAGCAGACCCGCACACAGAGATCAAAACTAAAGTGCTTTATATTCGGAATCTGTGCCCGGGCGTTGAGCCTTTAATCAATCGCAGGTTTGCATGAATCCATTTGTGTCCAACGATAAGAAAATAAGCTCTTAAGTGATGCTGACCAAATCCACTGCGGCCTCCTTGATGGCAAATAACAATTCACTTCAAATCAACAAAACAAAACAAAAGAAGAACATTTACTATTTTAGGTATTACTTAAGACAAAATGAGTAAATGCGATTGTATTTTCCTATCTACCTGTTTTTTTTAGCTTTAAGGACGATGATGCATTTTAGAGAGTGATTTGTTTCCACCAAAATCAGTACAATGAACATACTGCTGGCCTAAACCAGAATTGATTAGGAATGTTTAGTGTTTGGTGCCGTTTGTTCTAACATATGAGACTGTCTCAAAAGGTGCTAAGCAATATGGGACAAAGCTTTGTCCATAGTAATGATGAACACACTATCTACTTATGCATTTGCTCAGGATAAACTGATTTGTTCTTTACATGGTGTTTCATAATCCCAATAGAATACATATTGATTTGAAGCAAATGTCCTTGGGTTTTCAGTGTAACCGTTTCTGTGCTTTTTTGTGGCAATCGTTGCCATGGACCAAAAAACGAAGAGTTAGCACCTTTTGAGACATGCTCATATATGGTTGTGTCAGGACTGCTACCGACTTGTGACAGTGCACATTCATGGTTAATTTATAGTGTTGGTTCACTAGGAGTCCAGGCCACGAGCACCATGACCCAATGTCCCACTCAGTCACATTATCCTGATACTGACCTCAACAATCTTTGTCCTATCCTATTAATGATGAGTACCAAGCTAGGTATCGAGAGTGTCAATTTTGTATGTCATTGGTTTCACTCAGCAAGGTTTCAACCTCTCCTGACCTTCTACATGGGAGGCCTGCGCTCTATCGATTCAGCGACTCTGTCTGATCGCTTGACTCGGTTCAGAGTTGTAGAGGAGCCATTTGATGCAGTAAAGGGAGCCAACTGGGAGAGAAGACTATACAATATCTAAGCTAAGTCCAGGCCATTACCGGAGAGTTGCCCCACAAATTGGCCGCTTGTCTGACAAGTTGGCCCCAGTTGTCCAAAAAGCTGGCCATTTGCATGCGACAGTCCTGTAAACTCAGTCCGATTCATATATGAGCCTGTCTCAAAAGGTGATAACTCTTTTTTCCCCCCATTGTAACGATTGACACAAAACAGCACAGAAACGGATACACTGAAAATACAAGGACATTTGCTTCAAATCAATATGTCTTCTATTGGGATTATGAAACACCATGTAAAAAACAAATCAGTTTATCCTGAGCAAATGCATAAGTAGATAGCATGTTGATCGTTACAATGGACAAAGTTTTGTCCCATATTGCTTAGCACCTTATGAGACAGTCTCATATACACATATATACATATATATATATATACATATGTCTGCATATATATATATATATATATATATATATATATAGAAATGTGTATGAGCGTGCATAATTGGCTTTGATTGGGAGGAGTCCAACATTTAAGTAAATATATATACCACCCACGCTGTTTTAATGTTAAACACTTTTCTTCAAAGAATGGGAAATGGAAAAGACTGGGGTAGAGGAAGAAGGGGAGGGCAGGAGAGAGGGGCAGGTGGTTCCCATCATAAACTGTGATTTAGTAGATGTAATAGATGAGAAAACTGTTCGCATAGCGATCGGTTATGCACCTTTGCATCATGAGGTCAACATTAGATCTAACTACTAAGCTGGACACGGTGGCCAAAACGCTAAGAACGCAGACTTGCTGCATAGAAGGTTGGGCATTTCAAGCCCAGCTGAGTCAATCCAATGACTTACAAAATGTATGTTTGTAGCTATGTAGCCTGGCTCTCTGCATAACTAGGATATGGCAATGACTGGTTAGCTCTGTATCCATGTGAATGAGTGCGAAACTGGATGATGGTGTCATCAGCTTGAATTCCTATTGGGGCAGCAGTATAAAGTTGCCATGAGTGCGCCCTCTCACAAATTGGTACCCATCCTGGTGTCAGGATGGAACACTCCAACAAACTAAACTAATTTCTAAAAGAACCGTTCAAAATAGGACATGTGGCGCTATCATACAGAGCTTTCTGAATATAGTATCCATTGGGTTCTAGGTAGTGCAGTCTTCGAGTCGGGCAGCACTAGACATTTGCCATGTGTGTGTACTGGCCCAAGTCGTAGCCATTCTGATGTGACCTCAGATTATGTTTGGAAGTCAAACCCCAACATCCCAATCATAGACATAAAGAAATGAAGAAATAAAGAAATAAACGAATAAACGAATAAAAGAATAAACAAATATACAAATAAACAAATAAACAAATAAACAAATACACAAATAAACAAATACACAAATAAACAAATAAGCAAATATACAAATAAAGACATACACAAATAAACAAATACATAAATAAACAAATACACAAATACACAAATAAGCAAATACACAAATTAACAAATACACAAATAATTGAACAAACAAATAAACAAACAAACACACAAATAAACAAATACACAAATAAACAAATACACAAATACACAAATGAACAAATAAAGAGATACACAGATAAACAAATACGCAAGTAAACAATTAAACAAATACACAAATACACAAATAAACAAATAAACAAATACACAAATAAACAAATAAACAAATACACAAATAAACAAATAAACAAATACACAAATAAACAAAAACATAAATAAACACATGAACAAATAAACAAATACACACATACATAAATAAACAAATACACAGATACACAAATACACAAATACACAAATGAACAAATAAAGAGATAAACAGATGAATAAATACGCAAGTAAACAATTAAACAAATACACAAATACACAAATAAACAAATCAACAAATAAACAAATAAACAAATACACTAATAAACAAATACAAAAATAAACAAATGAACAAATAAACAAATACACACATACATAAATAAACAAATAAACAAATAAACAAATAAACAAATGAACAAATACACAATAATTGAATAAACAAATACACAAATAAACAAATGGACAACTACACAAATACACACATACAGAAATACACAAATACACAAATGGACAACTAAACAGATAACAGATACACATATAAACAAATACGCAAGTAAACAAATATAGAAATAAACAAATATAGAAATAAACAAATAAACAAATGGACAAATACACACATACACACATAAGGAAATACACAAATACACAAATGAACAACTAAACAGATAACAGATAAACATATAAACAAATACGCAAGTAAACAAATACACAAATAAACAAATATAGAAATAAACAAATAAACAAATAAACAAATAAACAAATAACTGTTTGTGGGTAATGGTGGTTAAAAGCTGGATGAGAGAAGGAAGCTATCCAGTAGCCAAGATACACGCTTGTCCAACATTCGGATCAGGCCCAAATTGAGTAAGTGTTCATTGCTGGACCTTTCACGTCGTAGTTCAATATCTCGTGCATGTGACGCCACACTGCGAGACTCGCCCTGATTGGCTGAGGGTTCTCGGCTGCGGCAAGGCCGAAGCGGTGAGTGCCTGGGGCCAGGGTTGGAACCAAGACAGTGACAGGTGGGAGGAAGGCGACCTCCCTGCGACCTCGGAATGACCTCGAGATGACTTTGCCATGGCAGCCACATGACCACATTCGTGCAGATAGAGCGAGGTCGGGCCCCAGCACACAATCTTACTCCCAAGCCGGAGAGACAAGCACCAAGCCCTGTGAAAGAATTCCTTCTACTTTGTGTTGTGTTGGTTAGAAATGAACCAGCTTGGAATTGAAACCACTTGAATCTGCAAGCATATATATTATTCATAATGTATATGGAGATTCAGTTGAATGTGTAATACATGATATGCATATGTGTAGTAGTCTGCACTGACCTCTCAGGCAAATAACCACATAGACAGGTAGGCGTGGGTAGAGTGGTGATATCAAGGAGCCTAGGTGGTGTAATGGTTAGCACACTGGCCCGGAATGCAAAGAGATGTGGGTTTGAGTCCCGCTCTAGGGGCAATATTTCCCATTTGCATCACCCCCATGACACTGGCGCCGTGACAAGGATACTATACATGCTACACGCTGTATGGTTGTTGAACCTGCCCTGTGTATGTATGTATGTAAGTGCATTGCCTGTATTTATGTAATTGTAAGCATTATAAGACTTACAATTCCAGTAGTAGTTTGCACTGACCTCTTAGGCAAGTAACCACCTAGACAGGTAGGCATGGGTACTGTAGTAATATCAGGGAGCCTAGGTGGTGTAATGGTTAGCACACTGACCTGGAATGCAAAGAGATGTGGGTTCGAGTCCTGCTCTAGGCACAATATTTCCCATTTTCATCACCTCCATGACATATGTATATGCATACATATATATATATATATATATATATATATATATATATATATATATATATATCGTACAGTAAGATTGTGAAATTAGGGATTTTGTGAAATGCCTACAACTTTCAGGTATTTCGGAAAATCATTTTTCCCTAGGATCTCTATGGATTTCAGGAAATTACTGAAATGATGCTCCAGTTATTTCACAAAATCCCTGAATCTGGTTTACTACGCCTTGAGTACCATGTCATCCACGTTATGAATCAAACAAAACAGGTAGCAGGATGTGTGGGCACTAATTGATGTGCAGGTTATTATAATAACGGATGATATTTTGCAATACACTTTATTCATCACTTATCATGCATATTATATACACCATAAATGATTATCATTATGAAATGAAAACACGCCGCACACAGAACGTGACTAACTGAGTCTTCGCCAACGTGTATCGGATTTAGCATAGTGGAAGCAGGTAGCGCGAGGACAGGTCAGACGGCACTAATGACCTTGAACCTAGATAATCTTGTTAGGATTGATCACCGGAAACGGGGGTCTCGCGCAGCTAATCTGCGGAGCAATATACCCGGTTGTGCGAGTATCGGGCTGTAGGAGGCCAGGGAGCTGAAGGTAATAATCTCCAAATTCGCGCTGATAGAATGTCACCTGCGACTGGACGAGAACACGAGCTAAATCAAATAACTGGGCACTGGCACATAGCGTGGCGGATTAGCAGGCGCGTGTGTTCGTCCATTGCAGCAAGCACTGTGGCGATGGAGATAGTGGTTGGGAGAAAGAGGCTCTTGGGAGTTTGCTTTGTGTGTTGGGGTTTTATGCCCTTGCAAGGTAAAAGGGAATATTCACATCCTGATATGATCTGATGGCGGCTGGTTGGTTGTTGGGATTTTATATCCTGACAACATCACAGGTCATATCAGGATGGGTACTGACTCTTGTGATAATGCACATTCATAGTGACTTTATAGTGCTGTCCCAATGGAAAATCAGGCCACCGTCACTATGACCCGATATCCTGCTCAGTTACATTATCCTTCCAGTGAGGTAACCTTATCATATTAATGCTGAGTAAGAGGCTAGGAAGGGCGCAAGTATTAATTTCATAAGTCATTGGTTTGACTCTCTTTCTGGAACCAGAAGACACAGAAAGAGAGGGCACCCTCGTCTCCGGTTCAAGGATACCATCAAGAGCAACCTGAAGCTGAGAGACATTAAGACCGACTCATGGACGCAACTCTCACAGCAGAGAGCTAAATGGAGAGTGGCAGTCAAGTAATGAAAGCAGTCTTTGTAGCATCGCGACCGACAGCATGATGATGATGAATGTTTGACTCACTCGGGAACCAAACTCGCAACCTTCCACTCATGATTCCCGTGCTCTATGGCTTCGGTCACCGCGCCCGGCGACTGAACGAGAACACAAGCTTAATCAGATAGCTGGGCAGTGGCACATAGGGTGGGGTATTAGCAGGAGTGTTGTCTCCGCCCTTACAGCAGACACTGTGCTGATGGCGGTAATGTTTGGAGAGGAAGAGGCTCGGTTGTATGGCCTTCCTGGGTAGAAGGTCATATCCCCGCCTTGATGTTAGATCTTACCAGGACAAAAAATCGCCAAGAAAACATATAAATCTAAGGTCATGTCAAGATATGTGTATTGACTTGTGATATGTGACAGCGCACATAACCTGATTTCTCACTCAGTACATTATCCTGATGCTGAGCTCACCAGTCCTTGCCCCGATCATAATAATGTGCAGCACCAGGCTAGGTAGAAACAAGTATAAATTGCATAAGTCATTGGATTGACTCGACTGGGATTTGAACTCCCGACCTTCCCTATGGGAATCCTGCGCCGTTACCGATTTGACCACTGCGTTTCGTGGTGTCAAGGGAGTTGGTACTTGGCGGTATAAGACTACATGTGTGTGCTACAATTCTCGTAGGGGTGATGAACATGGGAAATATCGTGCCTAGAGCCGATTTTCTTTTTTGGGTAAATATTGTTATTCATCTGAATACATATTTTGTCAGCGCCGAGGCACTGGTCTTCCAGCCGTTGGAGCGATCACATTTGATTTGTACATAATGGAACATAAAAAAGAGAGTGGAGGAGGAACCTGTGCTGTATAGTGTACAGCATAGGTACTCAATATAGTGTAAGGTATATGCATCAAGATAGAGTGTGCAGTAATGTACGATTGTGGTTAAATCATATGCTGTGTTTGTATATCAGTTAGATTTGGTTTTAATAATGGTTATTCTCTTACTAGTGCCATGTTGTGCATGAATAGTGGTTTATATTGCGAGCAATGTTGGTTGAAGATGTAGTTATTCAGTGATGGTAGTGGGTCTTGAATGTTATTATGTCATTCAGTTATAATAGTTGTTTGTTAAAATGTGGAAGGGGGGGAGGGGTCTAGGGCAGGGGAGCAGACAGGCACGGAGAGATCAGGCATGAGAGAGGGCGAAGTCAATGGGTAGTTCAGTAGGTCGCATTATATATTTGCAGTGCAAGGTTTTGGGCCTGAATAGCCTGGTGAGTTTTGTATGCATTTTTAAAGGCAAGGATCGAACCCATTTCTCTGGTGTTGGTTGGCAGTTCATTCCACATGACACTTCCTTTGTAAATCGGAGCTCTGATTAACTTATTTGTATTAGGGTTGGGGACCCAGAGTGGGGTCGATGTCCCCCTTGTCGTTACCCTGGTTGTGCAATCTATATATTTGTCATCACTTGCACATTTATACATCAGCATCATTAGGTGTAGGTTCCTACGTACATCCAGATTGTCCAGCCCTGTTCTGCAATGCAGTTCAACCACACTTAGTATCTTGCCTTGGAATACTATTCTCAGAGCTCTCTTTTGCATTCTTTGTAATTTGGTCTCTTGCTGCTTCATTAGTAATCCATAGATGATATCATTATTTTCTATAATTAGTAATATTGTTGACTTGTACAGTGTTTGGTTAAGTCTTGCCAGCTGTTGAGGACCACTTAGAGTCGCATCGAGAGTTGTGCCTAGGTACTTATATGAGTTCACCTCACGGAGCACTAAGCTACCCATCTGCAGTTGTACCATGTATTCACTCCATCCAGTACCATTCCAGCCTCGGATATGGCTTTGGCAAGGTCAGTGTTATGTATTGTTAGTGCTGCATCATTGGTAAATAATGTGAAAGATGCTTTGTTGGAAACTAGAGGTAGGTCATTTATAAATATTAGAAACCTTTGGATTCCCAGAGTGGAACCGTGTGGAACTCCTGTTTGTATTTCTTGTTTGGTCGAGTTGGTATCACTTAGTTTTGTGTATTGTTTTCTATTGCTGAGGTAATTTGTGAGGAAGCTATGTGCTCTATTGCCTAGCCCAGCTCATTCTATGTTATGTATGAGTATTTTGTGGTCGATCGTATCAAATGCCTTCTTGAAATCAAGGAAGACTGCGATAGTAAGATCACCCTTGTCTATGTTTGACAGAAGTTCATCCAGTAGAGAGGCCAGTGGTGGACCTATTTTTCCTGAAACCTTTTTGCTGGTAGGTCAAATAGCTGGAGGACTCAAGGAATGTCTAATTTGGCAATGTATTATTTGTTCTATGATCTTTCCAGGTAGAGGGAAGATCGATATTGGGAGTAGTTCGCTACAGGTTTGCGGAATGTTGACTTTAGGTATGGGCGTCACTGTGGTTACTTTCCATTCATCCGGGAAGATGCCTGTGCTGATTAATAGGTCGATTTGAACCCATGGTTCTTGCCATTCCGGTGCTAGCATGCTAACAACTACACTACCTAGGCTCCCTACTATAGTCCCCCTATTCATGCCTACCTGTCTATATGACTACTTGCCTGAGAGGTCAGTACTTTGGTTACTATGTTACGGTAATCATATTACCATGTTTTCGCCGACGATGAATTTTTGTATTTTTCAAAATGGAACTGGCATGCCAGACAGGATGGCCGAATGAGTTGAGCAATGCTTCATGTGATTTGAACCTCAGATTTGAACCCTTATCGAGTCCAATCCATCATGTTCAAATTGATACTTGTTTGATACCTATCTTGGCAGCTAGCATAATTAGGGTAAGGCAAAGAACCGTGCAGTTAGGAAGGTTCAATTCCTAATTAATCCACATAGGTTCTCTGATGCATACATACCTGTTAATATGGTTTATTGTCTGAGTCGCCATTGTGGACTAATGTGCTAGGTTAGATCAAAGGAACTGAACTGATTACATCCAATACATTCCTGAAGTTATGGTAACAATGTGTATTCATGTCTACTTTTTGTGTCCAATAATGTACAATGTGGATCATTAATTCACAACAGTGACAAAGAAGTGATGTATGGTGCTTTTTTTATTAAGATACATTATGCATTACAAAATTTATGTTTGTTGCTACCTACCCAGCCGCTCCAGCATTGTTTCGTAATGCTTTGGCATTGCGGGTAATCAGGATCGCGAATACAGACCAAGGCTTTCCAGTACTAAGGACGTCTATTGTCGCTGACTAGCGGAATTCTTTCGAACTATGTAATCAACTCAAACGCCGACTAGCAGGTTTTTTGCAGCCTCACCGCTGATCAGTAATCAGGACTTGATGACGTATTATGCAGTACTCTCGAACTGTTGATGCTTCACTTTTCGGGCAGACTTTCGCTATGTACGGTGACTCGCCGCCGGGCTTTGGTCACTATGACCGGAGGAGCCAGGTGACAATAACCAGCCTAACTTGGCCAGATGTGATAGTGGAAAGTGGGGCCATGGCATCTCTAGCCTCGTTTCTTAAGCATTTGTGAGCTGACATTTGTATAATCTGACGTTTAACTTTCCTTAATTAAAAATGCCATAACTATATTTGCTGTGTTCGCGTTTTTCCTGATTACTAGTATAGGGCAAGGACTGGTTAGCTCAATATCACAATAATGCGACTTGAGTGGGAAATTGGGTCATGGTGTTGGCGACCTCGTCTCCGAATGGGGCAGCACTATAAATTCCCCAGGAGCGCGCACTGTCACAAGTCAGTATCCATGCTGAGATTACTTTTGTGAGCTGTTATCAGTACGGAAACTCTAATAAACCAACACACTATTAACTGTTAAATTCCATAAGCAAACAAAAGTGTCCATGATCGTTTAAAGCTACATAATCCGATGAAGGATCAAATTTAGTTTAAGAAACACAACAATTATCTAGATTTTTTCTGCATAGCTACCTTGGATACTGATGCATCTATTAAGCATTTGTTGCCACGTAGAAGGGAGCACTGAGCCAATTTAGAGGAACCTATTACAGCAGAAGCCTATGCCTTAATTTGACATATTTGCCCTTCAAATATCTCAATAGGGATCCCTTTAAAATAGAAATTATTTCAGACGATCGTCAGGTAGATAATAACAACCAATTTAATATTGTTATCTCAGAAAAAAAACAGACACTCAAACTCACAACCATCAAACGCAAAACCATCGGACTATGCAACTTTTATATTGGTGGGGATTGCTTGAGGATCCGGTGTGGAACCCACAACATGGACTACTCCGCACTTAAAACAGTTTTCGTCTCGCTCACCTACTTCCGCAATCGATACGTTACTGCGCTAGATTATGGACGCGGATTCATGCAACGCATGCGCCACCGGAACAAGATCTGGTGTGTGCAGTGCATGCTGGACTACATCGATTGAACCCGATATTGTGAGCTGGTCAACGATTTAACCAAAGCTTTCCGCCAAATTATAATAGGGCATATGTTGGTTAATATTATTCCTCCTTATAATAGTAATATAAGTATATTTTGTAGTATATCATATTATATTTCACATTTCTATAGTCGGTAAGAGATATTTGCTAATAGCATTGCATTAAAGTTGCATAACCCATTGATTATAAAAGAACACCCATTTTTTAGATAAATCATCAAATGGATAATTATGGCTTGCGCTGCACTAGTTCAAAGTACCTTTTATGATAATTGACTGACTTTAGGAGATATTTGAAGTATAAACATGCGAAATGATCATTGGCTACCCACACCAGTTAAACCCAAGCACAGTATGCCATTTCTATGTTAAGGGCATGTCCCACTATGACGCATCGCCTCAACGTGTGCCAACCTATGTCATTTTCGACCAACACGTCATCGTACATGTTGGCCATACGGCGTATACGTTCTGGATACGTCGGTATACGTTGTCTTACATCAACGCATGGTGAAGCTCTGGAAAAAAGGTTGTGCATGCTCAAAATTGTCAACATGTGTTGATGGGTAGCTTGTACGATGCACATACACTGCATGTAAATTTGGGATATTTTGGCATACGTTGGGAGTAAGTTAGGAATATGTTGGTATACGTTGCTACATGTTAGCCATACATTCAGCCAGTGGGAATGTGCAGTCTGCATACAGTCCACGTACTGCCAACGGCTGCATTACATACTCCTAACATAACATATGCCTACCCTATCTGCAGCGTATTTAATGTATATGCCATACTTCTAGCGATGGAGTAACGTATATAACATTGGTCAGCATTCCGTGAGTGTATGCAAGCATTTTGCAAACATTTTGCAAACATTTTGCGAGGATGCTCTCATACGCTAGCAGTATATGTCAGAGATACTTTCTGCATACGTTATGTCCATTGCATGTACGTTGTGTATACGCCCATTTTTACCCCCAGGCGCTGAAAAGGCAACTTTTCTAAGGTTGAGCATGCGCTGATGCCGGACGTCGTAGTGTGACAGGGCCCATTAATAAGGTCTTACAAATGCAATGGAGAATAAACCCAAAGAAATGATAAATAAATATATTAGTATATCAGTTTAATGTGTCGAATCAAATATAGAGGGATACTCCCTTTATGAACAAAATATTGTGATTTTGACGATCTATGAAGCTTGTAATAAATATTATAGGGCAAGTGCACCAAATTGAACTATGGATTTCTTAGTACAGCGGAATGCCAGTTTTGTTGCTGCATTCGACAGGCTGACATTATTGCTTGGTCCATTTGGCTCTGCTCGCCGTAGCTTAAGGCTTTTAGACATTGTACATTGACGCACTTGGATACCTCCTCACCCCAATATCTAAACTCATTCACATAAAGAGCACGTTACATACCGCCTTATCCTACCGATGCCGATTGCCAGGAAAAATAATGAGAGTTATCAAATTTGGAAATCATTGCTTTGACTTGATCAGGTTTCAAAACCATTACCATCCGCACAACAAAAAAGATCGTTTGAGACTCATATAAGGTCTTATTAAGGTGGGAGATTTTATAATGCTACACGCCTGAGAGAGACATTAATTATGGATACCAAGCTACACTAACAAAACATAGCTTTTGTAAGCAATTGGTTATAGTCGAGCCGAATCCGAAACCTTGACTTTCCACAAAGGGAAACGAGCCAGCGTTCTTACCGATTGTTGGTATGGTTTGGAATGAATACTTGATGAAATCCTGTCGATTATTATATGTTCAAAGTTGAATCGATTGCAATTTGGGGCTGCCATCTACTTCTTTGCATGTGTGCATTCTCTTCTGATTTGTCAACTCTGCACCAAAATAGATAAGATATCATTGTGCGCTGGAACCAGCAACAGCACAACATGATTCAACCCAGGGCTTCGATTTAACGCGTATATATGTATTATCTAAAGGGGCTGTCACACTATGACATATAGCGTTAGCATATGCCGACGTATGCGATTTTCGACCAACACATTGGCATATGGCATCATAGGTTATGTATACCTTGGGCATATGTCGAGTACGCTCGGGGTATAGCGGCCTAGGTCAGCATAGGTTGTATGTCGACGTATGGCTCATACGTTTCTCATACTCTCGGTGTATGCTCGGTGTACGTCGGCATACGTTATGCACACATAAGGGGTAGGTCGGGATAGGTAGGAACACATTAGCCGTATGTTCAGCCATGCAGTCCGTGTACAGCCAACGGATGCATAAGATACTCCTAACCTACTTCAAGCATGTGCCTGCATTATATCCAGCGTACTTAACGGATATGCTGTACTTCTAGCGATGAAGTAACGTACTTAACTTCGATAAGCATACCGTGATTGTATGCGATAGGTCAGAGATACGTTTTTCAGACGTTACATATGTTGTGTGTACGTTGTGTGTATGTTGTGTGTACACCAATTTGTATCCCCCACCCTGCAAAGTTTGACGAATGCTGACGTACTGGCAAATTGCTGTATGTTGGGCACACGCTAACGCCATGCATAGTAGTGTGACAGGGCCTTAATGAAAGCTTTGAATTCTCAAAACAGAACCACTTGTACATTTTTCAGTCTACCTATCCAACTTAGATAATGGTACATTTCTAACTTGTTAGTTCCTGCAGAGAAAGGAATGTTAAGTCTATTTCTTACTGGGACACACCGAAGTTAAAGGCGGGTCTGTGAAGAACATAGATTTAGTTCAATCTTATGGCCCTGTCACACTACGACGTAATGACGTCAGCGTAGGGAGAACGTGAAGAACGTTGAACTTCTCGGCGTAGTATGCAAATTTGGGCAGAAGTTGAACGTGGATGCAACGTAGTGGACGAGAACGTAACGTCGGTAAAGCGTAGTGATACCGTCATTCAACGAGAGAGGACAACGTCACTACGTTCACGGAACGTTATGAATGTTATTCCATCGCCAGAAGAACGTTACGTGATGTTAGCCACGTCATGAGACGTTGAACGTACATTGAATGCACGTTCTCCTGACGTTCTCCTGACGTTCTCCTGACGTTCTCCTGACGTTCCCATTAAGCCTCGTAGGCATTTGCACTCGGTTTAATGTGGGTCAACGTAGTGGAACGTAGTGGAACATAGTGGAACGTAGTTGAACGTAGTGAGCAGCGTTGGAATAACGTCCGTTTAACGTCATTGACGTTCACTGAACGTGAACAGAACGTACGGCGAACGTAAACCCTTACGTTCGAGCTACGTGGAAAGTTTTGAACATGTCCAAAACCTTGACGTAACTCGACGTAACACGACGTAATGTGACGTAGCTCGACATCATTCTAACGTCATTATGACGTCATCATGACGTAACCCAACGTAATGACGAAAAATGACCACGTTAGGCTCACGTTGGCTCGTTACGTCGTAGTGTGACAGGGGTATTAGGTGGCTCCCCCTGTGGGAGGTGTGTATATTTTGCCAAATTTGAGCCCACAATTCTTGACATTCCGAATTCCGGGCCCAGCGTATCAATCATTAAACCATCTACGCTCCCTGATGCAATCACCCTATTCGACTGGTCTATGCGGGTCGTTGTCTGAGAGGGGAGTACATTCTCCCAAACTAGGATAGCGCGAAGAGCAGTGGAATGAGTAAGATTATTCTCGACGATTGCAATTACCCATGCTTAATCAGCGAATGTAGTTTAAGAATTACTGAAAATAAACTATAGTTGTCAAACAATTATGGCACCAAGAAAGACATATAATGGATCATGCAACTTCAACAACTTAATGAATGAACAAATTACTGCCATTACTCCTGTGTAAATCTTATCGAATTGGTGCCTCCCCAATTTGCCAGATGTAATATTTCCTGCCCCTAGGAGAAGTCAATACCCGACTATAAATAAGGTCGGACGATCATTATGATGTTCTCGCAATATTGACTGGTAAGCACACCCTGACTACCGCCCAGTCAATGAAAGACACAAATTACTCATCCCGTAGCGTTATCGAGTGTAGTCTGGCCATCCGTTGATAGATGGCACCACTGATCAGATCGCAAATCGCAAAGCACAGCCAAAGCAATTGGGATTCACAGAACTTGGCGCAGACATATCTGTAATCGAAGAGACACCAGAAGTTTGGCCAAGAACCCTATCCAAAGTATTTGGTTTGTTTGTTTGAGTTGTATGTCCTGTCAACATCTAAGATTATAGGAGGGCGGGTACCAAACTCGTGACCTTATGGTGATGCCCCACTGAAAGACCAGGCTTCCGGTACCATGAAACAATTTTCCACTCAGTCACGTTATCCTGATACTGAGCTAACCAGTCCTTGCACTATCCTGGTAATTCAACCAACGCAAGACAAGTACAGTATGGAGTGGCATTTATTCTTACTATTCCATTGTTACATTTAAGTCATGAGATGTTTGATTTATTAAGATTTCGAGGATTTCAGGCACGTAGCCCTATGAATGTAACTTGTAGTTGGGTGGGTGGGATGGTAAATCCAAAGGAGAGAACACGTCCTATCGATCAAAACACTCTGGTCGAAGTGTCTATAATGAAACTGGGTCGGATCTCATAATTAAACCAACGCAAGACAAGTACAGTATAAAGTGGCATTTATTCTTACTATTTTGTTGTTACATTTAAGCCATGAGATGTTTGATTTATGAAGATTTCGAGGATTTCAGGCACGTAGCCCTATGAATATCAGTTATAGTTGGGCTGGGTGGGACGGCAAATCCAAAGGAGAGAACACATCCTGCCGATCGAAAGGCTCTGGTCGAAGTGTCTATTGAGAAAATATGCCACATCTCGTTATGGAAATTTACAGAAGATGGCGCCACAGTCGGAGCATTCATTATTAAGCAGGACACTATAGATGGCGCCACCAGTCACCTCGATGTTTAGTATGTACTTTTTCTTGCGGGTTAAATTACCGATGTTGAAATCAACATCCACAATGCAAATTTAGAGAAGATGGCACCACAGTCGGAGCATTTATTATTAAGAAAGACATTATAGATGGCGCCAGTAGTCGCCTCCATATTTAGTATGCACTTTTTCTTGCCGGTTAAATTAGTGATGAGCATCAATTGTGTAAGTGGTTATTCTGGGTCAACCCGGAATCGATCTCCACACCTTCCTCAAGGAAAGTCTACCGATTTGGCTACCAGGTCCGTTACCCAACTCTATGGTGGATATCTAAAGCCATTTTATTACAAATGTTAAAGTTGTATGATTAAAAATGTTATTTACTCCCAGGAAAATAAAAGCTAAATACAAACTAATTTCGCAATTTCTTTCACTTGCAAACTACGCGCATCCTTTCATTTCAGCTTACTCTACTCAAACTAGACACTCAATCCGGATACCCTCTGACCAGCGCCGGATTACTCAGGACCTCGGTCAGATTCCCCGGGATCTGTCCCGGTGCACACCGACATTGGTTCAACTGAAGGAAGGGTCCTGGCTCGATGGGAAGGCGATCTTTACTATTCCCGTCTCCTCGGGACGAGGTGGCAGCATCCTGCATCATCAATGATGATGATACTTACTTATGCTTATACTTATCTCCTGTTTATATTATATAGATGGTGATATGTATACCACCCCAATGGGCCCTGCTCCCCTGCCAACACGCTTAACCATCATGAACAAATCATGAACACACCGAACATCCTCCACAACTATCAACCTGTTTAAAGACATGGAACATTATATAAGACAGACAAAATGTATTGTCAACTATAAACTTACCTTGTTTTATAAGAGAAAAATGTAACCCACAACGATTGTTTGAGTTGCCCCGAGTATACACTTTCTACTCGGTGCTGCTCCCCATTTCTGCATGAACTACAGTGACTGGTGCTGTACATTATGCAGTAGGAGCCGAACCCTTAATTCTACAGGATCGGTGATGTAACTAATATAGCGCTGATCAAACTTAGATTATTTAGACTGTCAATTACAACAGTAAGATGGCTGGAAGACCAGTGCTCCGGCACTGACTAATGTCATATTCAGTTGAATAAATACTTTACCAAAAAGAAAAAGTTAATTATTCTGATCGTCTTCTGTTTATATGAATGATGATATCTTTACTTATTTATCCTCTTCTGTTTATATATATGATGGTAGGTATACTTATACTTACTTATACTTATCCTTGTATGTTTATATATATATATGATTATACTTATAAGGATAGGACAAGGGCTCGTTAGGTCAGTATCAGGAAAATGTGACTGAGATGGAAATTCTGTCATGTTGCAGATGGCGGCCTGGTCTTCCAAGGGGCAGCACTATGAAGATGCCATGAGTGCGTAGCCGTCCTGATATGATCTTCTACCCCTGTCACACTACAATGTAACAAGCTAACGTGAGCCTAACATGGTGATTTTTCATCATTACGTTGATGTACATTGGATTATGTTATGATGACCTCATAATGAGGTTAGACTGACGTCGAGATACGTCATATTACGTCGTGTTACGTCGAGTTACGTCGAGGTTTTGGATATGTTCAAAAATGTTGACGTAGCTCGAACGTAAGGGTTTACGTTCGCCGTACGTTTTGTTCACGTTCAGCGAACGTCAATGATGTTAAACGGACGTTAGGCAAACACTGCTCACTACGTTCAACTATGTTCCACTATGTTGACCCACATTAAACCGAGTGGAAATGCCCATGCGGCATAATGGGAACGTCAGGAGAATGTCAGGAGAACGTCAGGAGAACGTCAGGAGAACAATGTCTCATGACGTAGATAACATCACGTAACGTTCTTCTCGTGATGGAATAACGTTCATAACGTTCTGCGAGCGTAATGACGTTGTCTTCTCTCGTTGAATGACGGTATCACTACGCTTTACCAACGTTACGCTCTCGTCCACTACGCTGCATCCACGTTCAACATGTGCCCAAATTTGCATAATACGCCGAGAAGTTCAACGTTCTTCACGTTCTCCCTATGTTGACGTCGTTACGTCATAGTGTGACAGGGCCATTATATATTGCCAAAATATTAAACCCAAACAAACACCACCTTGGCCCCTTTATAATAACATCGTCCTCTGCATTGTTTACTCTGTAGGTACGACATTTTGCTGAAAGTAGTGTGTATCAGACTAAGAGTCATTCAATTATGCAGCATACCACTTGTTAAAAATAGGCTCAGTTTACCTTGAGTAGTAGCCAGCCTTCTGTTATATGTATTCAACCAGTTCATGTGCAATAGATATAATTAGCTAGAGTGGATGGAGCATCAGTAAATGCTGTTTTGTCTGAAGGACAATAATACAATCAAATATTAATAATAGTGACAAAGAAGCAGGTAATAGTAGTATCGACGCTTTCAGCTGCTCCCAACACTGAGTTTTATGTTCTAGGAGTCTCAGGTCATGAGCCAGATCTCATGCAGTGGTTATATTCATGCCGCTACAATAGGGGAAGACCGTTGATGGAGGTAACATTACGGCGTCTGTCTGCACCCCGTGACCCCCGGCAGTGTAGGGCGCACCCAATAGCAGTGCCATATTGCTGACTGGCATGACAATCAGAATCTTGTGATATTGGCTTATAAGTTATATAAATTATAATGCAGGGCATTTCAATTGATTAAGCCATTTCTACCAGCGCCATATGCAATGTTTCTGAATTAATGGAAGGCATTTTTTAATGCTTGCCAATGGAAAGTGGTGCAGAAATAAACCACAGTATGATAGATTTAAAACTTACGTAACAACATATAACAAATGCAGACAATTATTTTGACAGCAAAAACAATATTAATTGTTGTTTAGTCCAAACGATATATTCCTCTGAATACCACATTTTGAGCGCTGAAGCACTGGTCTTCTATTCCTAATTAGAAATGTTGATACCCATTAAACCAATGCAAAAACATATATGACAGTTGGCATCTAAAAACTACAGAGCAAAGCATTGATATTAATCGATAGGTAAGTAATAGTAAACAAGACAATTACCAACATTTACATACAACGACTAAGCAATAATAGTCTAGCATGATGAGTAGTGCTAGTGGGTCGTTTCTTTGTTTGAGGTTTATGTCCTAGCAACATATAAGGTCATATCAGGACGGGTACCGATGTCTGTCAGTGCACAATCATGGTGACTGTATACTGTTATTCCACTGGGAGACCAGGCCACCACCAGCATGACTCGATATCCCACTCAGTAAAATTATCCTGCTAGTGTACTGAGAAGTTCCTTCCATATCCTAGTATTGCTGAGTGCACGGCTCCGTAGCGACAATTATCAATTGCACATGTCATTGATTTGACTCAGCTGTGATTTAAACTCCTGAGGTTAGCCTCAGGAAGCCTACGCGCTTAGCAATTGGGCCACTGCGTGCAGCTAGTTAGTGAGAAGTTGAATGCATTCATATATTTCCAGAAGAACACACTGTTAACATACTCGTAGTCGTGCATTAGTCTGATTGATTTTTGTGTTGAAGTGATCTTCTGAGTAATCGGAGTAATCTCAGATTGTATCTATTTTTGATGTAGTTCGCCTTGTATTGATTAATTAAATACATCAGTGTGATCCATCTAGGATATATCCTAGTATGTATCTGTGTGGAGAAGGGGGCAGTGGTATATTGATTACTCAACTATTAACCAAGTTCGTTGATGAATCACAGCTCCAATCTATGTTTTCTGCATATTCTTTGGTTGGTGTTTAATGTCTTAGCAATGTATAATGCGTTAAAAAGATACCGACTTGAAACAGTACATTGCGCAACGATATTGGTGACGAGTGGAACAACACTGTAACAATATGTCACAAGTCCCCATTCTCCTACTCCGTTCTCCTCGCTCATTCTTCTTCGACATTCTTCTCCCCAATTCACTTCCCCCAAGCAGTTCTCCCATTCTCCTACCCCAATATCCAACCCCATTATTCAACCCCATTCTCCAATCCCATTCTCCAACCCCATTCTCCTACTCCATTATCTTACCAAGTATCCTACCCCATTCCCCATCACCATTATCCAACCCCAATATCCAACCCCATTATCCAACCCCATTATCCAACCGTATTCTCCAATCCCATTGTCCAACCCCATTCTCCTACCCCATTATCTCACAAATTATCCTACCCCATTCCCCATCACCATTATCTAACCACATTATACAACCCCATTTTCCAAACCCATTATACTACCCCATTATCCAACCCCATTATCCAACCCTATTATCCAACCCGATTCCCCAACCCCATTCTCCAACCCCATTATCCTACCCCATTATCCAACCCCATGATCCACCCCCATTCTCCAACCCCATTATCCAACCCAGTATCCTACAGCATTATCCAACCCCACTATCCACCCCCATTCTCCAACCCCATTCTCCAACCCCATTCCCCATCACCATTCACCCGCATTCTCCTCCGCCATTCTCCTCCCAATTCTCCTATCCATTCACTTCCCCCAAACACCTTCCCCTTCTCCTTCCCCATCGCTCACCCCCAGTACCCTCCCCCATTCTCCTACCTAGTTTCCTAACTCCAATTTCCTACCCTTTTCCATTCTCCTCTTCAATCCTCCTCTTCCATTCCACTCTCCGCCATTCACTTCTCCCAATCAGCTCCCATATTCTCCTCCCCCGTTCTCTTCCGTGTTGTTCCTTCTTCAATATCACCCCCTTTTCACTTCCCTACCGGTGCTGCTCCCCATTATCATCCCTGATAACTGTTTGTTCATCCCAGTTCATCCCTGTTCCTCGCACTTCTCCCCTCTTCATCCCAGTCCCTCCCTCTTCCTACCTCTTCCTCCTGCTTCCTACACTTCCTCCCTCACCACCCTCTTCTCCTTTCCATATCCTCCCTTTCCCCTCTTGCCCTGTCTTCCCTTCTCCATCTCACCCAAAATCCCATCCTTCCACCGAGGAGATGGGCATAACGAGTATGAGGAGCTTCCCCCGCCCGCCCTCCCTCATCGTCCGCCCGGTA
The DNA here is from genome assembly GCA_030323885.1 of Branchipolynoe longqiensis. Taxonomy (NCBI): domain Eukaryota; kingdom Metazoa; phylum Annelida; class Polychaeta; order Phyllodocida; family Polynoidae; genus Branchipolynoe; species Branchipolynoe longqiensis. The sequence goes on from CM059195.1 coordinate 17,620,896, forward strand.
CTATCAATGCCCCGTCCCCCTCCCGGCCCCTCCCCGGGAACCGTGCATCTTTCATTATTCACAACTATTTGATGACTGAGACATTTGTCGCCCTAATGGCCGCCATTGTCCCAATAGTATGGATCCGCTGGCACCGGAAGTCACACCCCTCCGGTGGTGAAAACGTTCGATTGTGTCGCGGTCGACGTCGATTAGCGAGCACTCGGCGTATCGAATTCAACAACCCCCCGGGCTGCAACCCTGGACACCCCGCCGACAAGCTGTAGATCAACGCAAGCATCGACTGCTCGAGTAGTCACCGCAACCCCCCTCTGTGACGGTTCGGTCGGTCGGTCGGTTGGTTGGGTTGTTGCTTTCCAGGGTAAGTGAGGAGTAGGAAGGTTATGTGTAACCGAGGGTGGAGGTGGGGAGGGATGTGAGAGTATGTGGCGGGGAGAGTGGAGTAGGGACGGTGGGAGGGGAAGGAGGGAGGAGCTAGTGGAGGAGGGAGAGGAGGCGGGGGATGGGGACGGTGAGAGGGGGAGGGAGGCACGAGTAAGTGAAGGAGGGAGAGGGGTGAGCGATGGGGACGGTGGGACGGGAGGGAGGCAGGAGTAAGTGGAGGAGGGAGAGGAGTGAGCGATGGGGACGGTGGGACGGGAGGGAGGCAGGAGTAGGTGGAGGAGGGAGAGGAGTGAGGGATGGGGTCGGTGGGAGGGGAGGGAGGCAGGAGTAAGTGGAGGAGGGAGAGGAGTTAGGGATGGGGACGGTGGGAGGGGAGGGAGGCAGGAGTAAGTGGAGGAGGGAGAGGAGTGAGGGACGGGGACGGTGGGATGGGAGGGAGGCAGGAGTAAGTGGAGGAGGGAGAGGAGTGAGGGATGGGGACGGTGGGAGGGGAGGGAGGCAGGAGTAAGTGGAGGAGGGAGAGGAGTGAGGGACGGGGACGGTGGGAGGGGAGGGAGGCAGGAGTAAGTGGAGGAGGGAGAGGAGTTAGGGATGGGGACGGTGGGAGGGGAGGGAGGCAGGAGTAAGTGGAGGAGGGAGAGGTGTGAGGGATGGGGACGGTGGGCGGGGAGGGAGGCAGGAGTAAGTGGAGGAGGGAGAGGAGTGAGGGACGGGGACGGTGGGAGGGGAGGGAGGCAGGAGTAAGTGGAGGAGGGAGAGGAGGGAGGGATGGGGACGGTGGGAGGGGAGGGAGGCGAGAGGGAGGAGGGAGGAGTGAGGGACGGTGGAGGGAGGAGGCAGGAGTAGTGGGGAGGGAGAGGCGGGGGACGGTGGGACGGGAGGGAGGCAGGAGTAAGTGGAGGAGGGAGAGGAGAGGGGATGGGGACGGTGGGAGGGGAGGGAGGCAGGAGTAAGTGGAGGAGGGAGAGGAGTGAGGAACGGGGACGGTGGGACGGGAGGGAGGCAGGAGTAAGTGGAAGAGGGAGAGGAGTGAGGGACGGGGACGGTGGGAGGAGAGGGAGGCAGGGGTAAGTGGAGGAGGGAGAGGAGAGGGGATGGGGACGGTGGGAGGGAAGGGAGGCAGGAGTAAGTGGAGGAGGGAGAGGAGTTAGGGATGGGGACGGTGGGAGGGGAGGGAGGCAGGAGTAAGTGGAGGAGGGAGAGGAGTGAGGGATGGGGACGGTGGGACGGGAGGGAGGCAGGAGTAAGTGGAGGAGGGAGAGGATTGAGGGATGGGGACGGTGGGAGGGGAGGGAGGCAGGAGTAAGTGGAGGAGGGAGAGGAGTGAGGGATGGGGACGGTGGGAGGGGAGGGAGGCAGGAGTAAGTGGAGGAGGGAGAGGAGTGAGGGATGGGGACGGTGGGACGGGAGGGAGGCAGGAGTAAGTGGAGGAGGGAGAGGAGAGGGGTGGGGACGGTGGGAGGGGAGGGAGGCAGGAGTAAGTGGAGGAGGGAGAGGAGTGAGGGATGGGGACGGTGGGACGGGAGGGAGGCAGGAGTAAGTGGAGGGAGGGAGAGGGATGTGAGGGATGGGGGACGGTGTGGGAGGGGAGGGAGGCAGGGAGTAAGGGAGGAGGGAGGAGGAGTGAGGGAGTAGGGGGGACGGTGGGAGGGGAGGGAGGCAGGAGTAAGTGGAGGAGGGAGAGGAGTGAGGGACGGGGACGGTGGGACGGGAGGGAGGCAGGAGTAAGTGGAGGAGGGAGAGGATTGAGGGATGGGGACGGTGGGAGGGGAGGGAGGCAGGAGTAAGTGGAGGAGGGAGAGGAGTGAGGGATGGGGTCGGTGGGAGGGGAGGGAGGCAGGAGTAAGTGGAGGAGGGAGAGTGGTGAGGGACGGGGACGGTGGGAGGGGAGGGAGGCAGAAGTTAGTGGAGGAGGGAGGGGAGAGGGATGGGGACGGTGGTAGGGGAAGGAGGGAGGAGTAAGTGGAGGAGGGAGAGAGGGGAATTGGGACGTTGGAGTGTGGAGAGAGGTGGGACTTAGTGGAGGAGGGAGAGGAGGTTGGTGGAGGATGAGGAAGGAAATAATCATAAGGACGATCGCAAGGTGAACTGAAATCAGATGAGGAAAGGGAGGTCAGTCAGATTATGCTGACTCTGTGTTAACCAGTCCTTGCCCCAACCTATGTAATGACAAGTCCCTGCCTAGGTAGCAATAAGTATCAATTTTGTAAGTCATTTCTTTTACTCAGCTGTTATTACAACTGCCTCCCTTCTACATTGGACGCCTGTGCTTTTACCGAGTCGGCCACGGTGTCCAGTCCGGGCAGGGTAATTGAAAACAGAACGAGACAGTAGTATAAAGTGGCAATTTTAATTCTTTCTATCTTAGCTTGTTACATTACTCTTTCATGATGAGATGACCTTAGATATTTCAAGGATTACAGGCACTTAACCCTATCGATACATCATATTAGTTGGGTGGGTGGGACGGCAAATCTGGGCGGCAGAAGTACGTCCTCTCGGTTTGAAAAGTCTGGTCGAAGTGAATATCTCCAGTGCCACGTCATCGGCTTTGACTGGAAATCACTATAGGTGGCGCATCAATCGGCGGCCATTTTAGTTCTAAAAGTGAATATAGATGTCGCCACCAGTCTGATTTTAATCTAACTGCATAGTTCAAGAAGTATCATGTAGGTGGCACGTCGATCAGCGGCCTAAGTTATTAGTTCTAAGAATAGAATATAGTCGGCGCCATGGTGCCCTAATCTACTGAGATTCACAGTCTCGTTCATTCAATTACCCATGTTGCGCACATCATGGACAATGGCCTTGTGGAGAACACCAGATGGTAATTACAGTATAGCATGGCTACCTTATCATCCAGTTCCGATAGTCAGGTGAAAATGTCCTAACAGAGAATATAGCCCATTTAGTCGGTACAGACACATGGGCACACAAGTGGTGCTTAGCTCGGCTGGACTTCTCCTCGCAACAAACTGATCTGTGTTTAATTATTAATGTGGTGGCAATCAGGGTACAATCCCAAAGCCAGTAGTTTCACCGCTGGAGTAGAACATTTAGTTTTAGGATGACTGTGATTATATGTAACACCCCCCTCCCCTAATGGAAGGCAGTCATGCGCTTACAGCTGATGCAGCCCTACCGGTGCCAGCTCAAGTAGGGATTCGGTCGGTGCTGCCACTTCCGGTTATAATCTGTCATTTCCAGCTGCTATCCATGATTGGAAATATACATGTATCATGTCATGCACGAAATAAATGTGTCCTAAACACGATATTGCCCGATGGTGTGTTTTGTCTCTGAAAATCAAATTCATGCAGCTTTATACCGACCCACCCACAGGGAGGCTAATGACTAACACGTGTACATATATATACATATACATAAACAATATATACATAAACAATACTCACAGAGGATTTCGTCAAAATCCAGCAACCGGAAACGGAAATAGGCCTCTATGGGCGCCGCCATTTGTAAAATAGTGTTGAATAACAAAATAATCAAAATCCAGCAAACTGAAACGGAAATCGCTCGTCGAACTTCCGTACACAGCAAGCAGGGTGGACGACAGCGATTGGCCTAATGCCTTAATGATGCACCGCCGCAGAGTAGCACAAGCCAAGTTGCAGAACAATTACACTGGTCCCTCATGACAGACCTTCCATATATGGTGAGATGACTTCACTGGGATCAGTGTACATGTTCCTCTGTGCTACTCTGCAGCGAGGCTGTCAAGGCATTAAGTCCATAGGCCCAATTTAGGTATTCGGGGTCAGCGATTGGTTAATAATATATCAAAACAAATGCCCGCTGCCATAGAATTTGCCGATATGCACAGTTCAAAACTTTGATTTTATTCAAAATTAAAAGAAATAAAGAACAATTTGGCATAAACATGGATGCACAAATGCAATATTAATAGTTTATTCCGCGGAAAGAGCGGCCGTATTCGGATCACCCGAGTTGCTATAATTTCAAATCGAACACTGCGAGTGGAGTAAAAATCAGGGGGTCGGTCTTAAGCATTGGTTATTCATATTAGTTGAATAGTCCGATGGTTTTCAAGTTCTGTCAATTTCTGAGATAGATATATAATATTAGGTTGATCGGTATAATCTACCTTATTCTAGTTTGAAGTAACTTTTGTTTAAATGGCTACTATTCAATATGAAAACATGGCAAATAAATGTTGGCAAGCATACCAACGCTCTGATGCCCTAGGCTGCTGTACCAACACTAGATACATATAGACATAAATAGATATATATTTGGGTTATTCTCCCAAACTGGGCACCACATATTTGGTCTCCATATTACGATGCTGATAATTAAGTCTTTGTTGGATTGATATCAAGTCAAATAATTATTGTAGCCTGTCTATTAGGTATGTTAGCAGTTCATCCCAAATAAAATATCAACATTATAATTGTATGATTTTGCGCTAAAGTCTAAATGTGAAAATTTACAGATTGACACCATACATGTAGCCAAACTGTTTTTCAATTTGTTTTCAACTTTTTCTTGTAAGTCATAACCTTGTCTGCTTAACAGTAAACAAGAAAATATTGTTTGATTATGTTGTATATGTTAAAATGAGGTTCTCGATGTGTCTTTGATTTTCATGTTACACAAGTAATATTAATGTATTGCTCAATTTGTATAAGATCTATTTCAAAAAGTGAAATTAATTGTTTTCAACTCTGACATATGCACAACATGCAAACCTTCATAGAACATTGGATTAGGCTATTATTTGGAAGGATTTTTGCTATTATTTGGAAGGTTGTCACTTTTGGTTTCCATGTCACACTTTTGTGCCCAGTTTTAGAGAATGACCCATTTATATATATATATATATATGTATGACGTCTATAAGGGGGAACTTCTCGTCAAAGGAACCATTTTTTTAATAGACACAAGCAGCCTTGAATAATGCTAAATGAGGTACGATGCACCCAAAGCGACAAGCAAATAGAGCCGAGTCGTTAAATAATGACCACACTATCAAGCCTAATTCCACACAATAATAGCAAAGGCCATGTCTGATTAATGGGCTCGTTAGATCAGAGAGAGGAAAGGACATAATTAACAATTTAAAGAAAACGAAAAAGGTGGGGGTGGAAATCAACATTGGAGGAGAGTATTAATGCTCGCAATTACAAGTGCAAGGACCAGCAGGAACCACTCAGGAAATCGAACAGCACTCGAACATGTTCTGTTCTGTTGCAAAGAAGAGCAAAATAGAGACACACACACGGCTACCAGACTCATTTTATGTTCTCTTTGTTGAATGGCTGCTGGTTGTGAGTGACTTCTGACAGGGAAATATTTAACCAAAAACAAAGGTTGGCGTTGGTTAGAACTAGGCTTGGAGACACCTGATTAAAGATAGAATATTCTTATTCTTATTGAAGTTTAAATTAATAATAATTATGAGAAAGGAAGCCAAAACAAAAGGAAAGAAAGAAGAAAAACTCAGGGCGGGTTGTGCGTCATCATTATTTCATTAAGGTCATCAGTGACAGTTTAATTATGTCGTAAAATCTCACCAGTTCTTGCGAAATTACAATTTGTCTACCCTTCAACATTCCTTATTATAGTTGTAAACATATTGCCATCTGATTGCTATGGCTGCTGCTATCGAAGTCCCTCTATTAAATTGACATTATGATCATTGATAAAATTTAACTGAAGACGCTGTCAATTAGGTCAGTCGAAACTAATACGCCATTATTCCGGTTTCAAAATGGTGCAGGGGTTTAACTGTTGACAATAGCGTGGCGAGTAGTGTTGACTGTATTGTTGATAGTATTGTTGCTAGTCCTATTGACAATAGTAATGTCAATAACGTTGAGGATAATGTTGAGCGTATTGGTGACAGTATTGTTGAAATTACTCTTGATATTATTTTTGTCATAACTATTGTCAGTACTGGAGATAGTACAATTGACAACACTCTTGAAAATAACATTGATTCAATAACGCTGTTGACAGCCATATAGACATGTTTGTATACACTTATGTTGACAGTAATATTGCCAGTATTTTTGATAAAGCTGGTGACAGTACTGTTGATTCAATAACGCTGTTGACATCCATATATAAATAAGCCAGTGTTATTGATAAAGCTGTTGACATTCCTGTTGGCATTTCTCTTGAGATAGTTGTGAGTTAGCATTACTGTTAGCATTACTGTTGACAATGCTGTCCGCATTATTGTGTGTTTGACACAATATTGTTGACAGCTATATTAACATTCCTCAGATATAACTGTTGAGAATATCGTTGAAACCTATCTATATAGTACCTCTGACATTACTGTGGATATTAATGTTGACAAATTTTGAATAGCTCTTTGATGAATTCTCGAGTTATTGCGTTAGAAATATGATTTCAGATGGGCTTCAGCCTGTGGCTTCGACCAATCTGAAATAATGAAACCTGCTACGCACTACCGAGGCCGATTATAGTTCCTTAGTTTGATGATTTTGATGTTCAGTCATTTTCTGAGAATTTTATGTTGATCATTATAATGTACCTTAAGGCCCTGTCACACTATGATATACGGCGTCAGTGCGTGCTCAACGTTTGAAAATGTGCCAGTACGTCGGCATTCATCAAACTTTTCAGCGGTGGGGGATACAAATTGCCGTGCACCCAACGTACACACAATGTACACACAACATACACACAATGTACAAAATGTATGCAGAATGTATCTCTGACCTATTGCTAGCATATAAGAGCATTCATGTGCCTCACCAAACATTCGCAAACAAATCGCAAAATGCTTGCATACGCTCACGGTATGCTGACTAATGTTATGTACATTACTCCATTGCTAGAAGTATGGCACATATGTTAAGTACACCGGAGATATGGCAGAAATATGTTCGAAGTACCGTAGGAGTATATGATGCATCCGTTGGCAGTACGCGGACTGTACATAGACTGCACATTCCCACCAGCTGAACATCCGGCTAATGTGCAGCAACATATTCCAATGTACTTCCAATGTATGCCAACGTATCTCGAACATACATGCAGCATACATTCAAATACGAGCCACACATCGACACATGTTGGGAATTTTGAGCATGCACAACCTTTTCTCGGAGCCTCGACGCACTGTGACGTAAAATGACATATAAGGACATACCCGGACCGTACCCTACATACGGCCAACGTATACGTAACATATGATGACGTACACCGATGTGTTGGTCGAAAATCACATATATCGGCATAGGCCAAGTCAATGCGTTGTAGTGTGACAGCCCCTTAACTTGAGTGTAAAGTAACTTATTTTAAATGGCTAACTTGTAAGATATTTGAAGGGCAAACGTAGAAAATTAGTTTCGTTCACCTGTATATTGAACAGTCCGATGGAAACATAACATTTCCCAAACCAAAAGAGTGACATACATTGGGAACATGTCTCGCTATTCGCAAGTGATGTGTACCGATATATTTATCTAGTTAATATATAACTACATTTTGCATAATACAAATGTTATATGATTTAATAGACCAGCAAGTACATCAGGAACACAACACCATATGTGCAATGGATTCCAGGTCAGAAACCTGACAATGGACGCTACAGATTAAGCAGTATGAACAAGGGAAGAGCCACATTTCAGGTCCAGGTATCGCAATTGCGAACAAAATCGGGGTCGCGGAGAATGAGGTACAGTTTACTGAATGACCTTGGAATTAAAGAATTATGGGTCCAATGAATCGTCATATTATATCCGAATTCACATTAAGGAGCAGTTCCCCGGCACTGACAACTGACTTATTCAGCAGAATAAACAACAAATGTCCAACAAGTAAAATCCAAAATACTACTAAATGCTTTTGATTCGATATAAAAGTCTATGGCTCCCCCACTTTCTTGTTTATGTTCAGAATGGGTTGTCCTGCACACAATGCAGCACATTCCACTTCCACTAATTACAAATTTAATGTGATAGGTCCAACGGCTGGAAGACCAGTGCCTCGGTGCTGAGAAAATATGTATTCAGATGAATATAAATATTTTCCACACACAAAAAAGAGAAGAAAAATCGACATGCTTTGATCAGTTCTTTACTCCAAAAGTGTTGGGGTATGATAGACAAGTATTTCAACCATATACTGCATACCGCCCTGGTAACCAATTATATATCGACGGTTCCTGTGTGAGCAGCCGAGCAATGATCTCATACGTCCTTAAAACTGCCCCATTTATTCATCTAGATTTACAATCATACCCTTTTCTTAGTTTTTTGTTCTTGTTTGGGGGGTACATTAGTTGCTTAAGCAAGGCAAATTTCAGTCGCAAACGCCTGGTCTTCCTCATGCCACTGCTCCTTGCCCTATCCTAATTATACCTAGCACCTGGCTAGGAAGTGACAAGTATACATTTTGAAGTCATTGGTTTGACTCAACCAGGATTCGAACCCACAATCCCCCATTTACCAACACGGGAGAAGGACGCTCTACCTCATTCGGCCATCCCGTCTGGCTTCTTTGTGTCTCTTTTGTTTGTGTTCACATCCTGCAGCCTCATTTTCCAGCAGCATCTCCGCTATTAAGGCTCATTTCCATAATAACCATCGCATAGTCCACATTATTTAGGCTTCCCTGCGTGATGGGAGGTGATTAATTAGGATGTTGTTAATGAGCCCTTGTTTGTAGCCGTCGGAATTTATAACTTGGCAAATGCCAATCTCACCCAGTCACAGTGAAATGAAAAAGATAGCATATTACCCTGCTAGGATATATGTGGTTATAACCTGATTTGCGCTTCAAGATACATAGTTTGATGAAAGTATAACACTGTCTAAGCCAAGATAATTACCTAAATTTAAGTCTACATATTCAATTTAGATACTGGTGCACTTAGTAAACATGGCTTGTATCATAGAAGAAAGGACCAAGTCAAATTTTAGTGGGACTATATTTTTCAAGTTAGCTATATATTATAAAAGGGACTTCAATGTAAAGTAAAGTAAAGGACAACGATGAACCGGAAACATTTCTTCTTCTTCTTCTTCTTCGCCAGTTGAGGTGTCAGCACCCATCCACACAAAAACCTCCTTAGCAGTGTTGTAGATGAACGTGTCACCTACTGCCCAACTTTGCGCATAGGTCACAAACAAGGGCTCTCCAGTTTTCCTGGTCCTGGGACTTGAGTTTCTTGTTTGTGATTCTGTAACATTGTTCTTTTTCCGGGGTGGGGTTGTTGGCCCCACGCTCATCCCCCAACCTGGAGGACCAGTTGCTGCTCTTAGTCTGTCCTCTACCATGAGTCCTGCGTGGCTTGGTTAAACCTGCCAGGGAGCTAGCCCCCACCAGTATAGCTCTCATGGTCACAGAGGCACACAAGCCTCCCCACCACGACAAGGTAGCAACACATTGGGGGGACATTTATTATAACATATGGAATAAACTCAATGCCCACCACAACTTGATTTATTCACAAATAGCTATATTAAATATGAATACGATCAGATATGAATTAGATATATGACAGTCATCCAGGACGTCCTCAAAACTGACGTTTTATGTTTTCAAGCTATGACTAGAAGGGTCATTGTTTGAGTTGTAGCTAGTGGGTCCATTCATCCCTAATGAGATTCCCCAGCTGTTATAATACTATGAGAATCTATACACAGTTCCGTAGGCTTGCTATGTCAAGAAATATTGTTAGAAAGAAGTTTGCTGTAATATTGGTGGCATATACATATCATCATCATCATCATGCTGTCGGTCGCGATGCGACAAAGACTGCTTTCATTACTTGACTGCCGCTCTCCATTTAGCTCTCTGCTGTGAGAGTTGTGTCCATGAGTCGGTCTTAATGTCTCTCAGCTTCAGGTTTCTCTGTATCTCAGCATCAATGCGTCCATCACTTGATATTGTGCATCCGAGATAGGTGAATTCCGGAACAGAGTTCAGCTTGTTTCCGTCAACCATGATCTCCTCCTCTCGGGTTCTTGTAGAGTTGGGTTGGTACAGCACCTCCGTCTTCTTGATGTTAATTTTCAGGCCAAACTTATTTGATGCATCGGAGAAAGCGTCCACTATTTTCTGGGTCTCTTCAGCAGAGTGGGCAACCAGTGCACTGTCATCTGCGAATAGTAGCTCTCTCACCAGTATCTGAGTAGTCTTGGTCTTCGCTCTGAAGTGTGCGACATTGAATAGGTCAGCGCTCTGTCTGGACTGTATATAGATGCCATCCCCCATGTCTCGGAAAGCCTCGTCTAGCATTGCTGATAGGAAGATGGAGAAGAGCGTGGGGGCCAGTACACAACCTTGCTTGACCCCATTGGTAACCGCAAACGATTCCGAGACTTCCCCTCCAGCACTAACGTTCGCCATCATTCCTGTATGTAGAGCCTCGATCATAGTTGTGAACTTCTCTGGGCATCCGTACTTCCTCAGTAGCTGCCATAGCCCGGTCCTCCCGACTGTATCAAATGCCTTAGTGAAATCGACAAATACCATGTACAGTGGTCGGTCCTGCTCAATGCACTTTTCTTGTAGCTGTCGGAGACAAAATATCATATCCACAGTGCTCCGGTTACCTCTGAAGCCACACTGTGACTCTGGAACTACACCAGGTGTTATGTGAATAGATAGTCTGTTGAGTAGGATCCTGGCGAAGATCTTCCCTGCTATGGAAAGAAGAGAGATTCCTCTATAGTTCCCACAGTCTGTTCGATCACCTTTCTTGTAGATGGTTACAATGCTGGCATCCTTCCATGCTTGGGGTACAGAACCCTCCTCCCAGGCATTGGTGATTAGTTGGTGCAGTCTTTTGAGCAGATTGTCTCCTCCATGCTTCCATACCTCGGCAGGAATTCCATCACCCCCAGGTGCTTTGCCATCTTTCAGGCTGGCGATTGCTCTAGCCATCTCATCCATGGTTGGAATCTCATCGAGGCATGTTTTGGTAATGCGCTGCTGGATGTTGTTGAGAGCTTCGTGATCTATGTCACCAGGGACGTTGAGTAGCTTCTGGAAGTGTTCGCTCCATCTTGCCACAACTCTCTTGCTGTCGGAAAAGGTCTCCGTTCCATCTGTTGATTTCAGGTGAACAGCTCCCTTCTTCACGGGTCCCCACACTTCCTTCAGTCTGCTGTAGAAGCCCTTCATGTTGTTTCTGTCTGCAGCTCTCTGCAGCTCCTCTGCCTTCATTTCCCACCAGTCTGACTTCAATGCACGGGTGCATTTTTTTGTAGCAATCTGCAGGCATCTTTGTATGCTGCAGTGGTGGATCTAGTGTTCCTGGTCTGCAACACTCTCTGGTGGGCTTGGTCTCTTCTGCTCATAAGATTCTGTAAGAATATTGGTGGCATATACATATATAGTGCATATATGTATATATATAGAGTAATTATAGCTCATATATATCTGATAATGTCATTTTGTAATACTCCTCTTGCAAATTGTGTGTGGCCGGCTTGCAATATCCATAGAGATCCCTGACAAGTCCATAACTCTGGCACACTTGGATCTATGAGTTTAATTGCATGGCTGAACATAAACACAAATATAACATCAAAGAAACAGGCACAGATCTACTGGCAATCTCCCATATGCTGGACTAGGTGGTGCTGGGCGGTAAAGCCAATACTGATGTTTGCACTGTGTGATGTTTTAATATGCTGACGGGTTGGATTCCAATAGAAAACCATTGGTTATTCTTATGAGGCAGGAGACCGATGGAGTTGTTACTTAATTAACTAACGTAAGTCAATTATTGAATAGTCTAATGCAGCCTGGATAAATCCTTTGGAGAATGAGGGAATCAATGATGTACTTGTCAAATACACACTCACCCATACACACTAACACGTACACAAGCATACACATTCATACCCAATTGCACTATCTAATGCTGCAGTCACACTAGGACGCTTCTCGCTGGCATGCCGCAAACACGCAAAATAAGTTGTATGTGTCGAGACACGTCCAACCTTTTGGCGGTGTTCAGAAAAAGTTTGGCGTCAACGCAGCGTGTTAGTAGCGCGGGGCCAACGTGTGTCAACACATGCGCAAAAAAAAAGTTTGGCACGACATCATCATATGACCTTAGATGTAGCTAGGGCATAAAACAACAAAGCAACCATTTGGTGCAACATGTGGGGATGACCCTCACGCTCATGCGGCGTGTGCTTACCATTCGCATAATGATCTTCCAGCACTCTCGACGTGCTTCTGACGTCACCATAATATTGGGACCCGTGCGTTGACGCGCGTTGTCGGTCGTCGCAAGTTTTGTGCAAGCACAAAACTTTCAACGCGCCCTGATGCGTGCCAACGATCCTCGACAACCGTCCACGTCCATCAAGGTGTACCAACATGTACCAACGCGTGCCTAATGCGCGCGTAACGCTTCCCGACGTCTCCCGATGTTTCGCAAAAAAAAGGGACACACGTCGACGCGCGTTGCGGCATCGTAGTGTGACTGCAGCTTTACATTCACACCAAGGCAGAAACACCGGCATGCACACATTCATTCACACCCACAGCAAATGATACCCATCCACACATCCTAAAATAAGCACCTCCATATTCAGGCATACCCCTCTAACATTCACACCCAGGCAGAAGCACACCTGTACACACAGGCATACACACTCACACCTTAAGTATACACACCCCCCGTGCTCACATCTACATACCCATACATACTCACACAGGCTTATATTCACACCCTCTCAGACAATCACACAGATCCACACGTACACTTACACCCAATCATACGCACCCACACATACACGCACTTATATGCACTACATACTGTCAGATTCACACCAATTCTGACAAACACACATAGTCCTACGCTCACGCAAGCATACACTGTCACATACCGGATGCAATGGCGGGATTAGTATAAGATCGCAGGATTCTTGTGCAGAAAGTCAGCTGTTTGAATCCCAGTCAAATTAAATCAATGACTTAAGCTGAGATTCCTTACACGCGGTATGCGATCTGCGAATGCGAATGCGAATGCGGCAAAAAATCGAAACGCCTTGAAGTCAATGGGCTGCAACCCTTACATACGGTATGCGAATGCGAATGCGAATGCGAATGCGAATGCAACAACTCGATCGGTCCCTGTAGCGATCGGTCCGGCATGCGGCATGCGACACGGGGGTGCGAATAGATTAGCATCAGTCGCATTTGTCCATTGATATAAGGCTGGAGGAGGCGACTGATAATTACGGACAGCCGGGACAGGGTGGTGTGAATAGAAAAGCATCAGTCGCATTTGTCCATTGATATAAGGCTGGAGGAGGCGACTGATAGTCTTTAGCCCTGTATCTACACCAAGTGCAGTAGTGGTGGTGGTGGGGGTTTGGGTTGGTAAAATTGCTACCAGAGCCACAAAAATATGAATATTTATCTATAATTTGGTAATTATAAAGGTAGGAACCTCCATGTGCAGTACCGAGAGTTACATGGATATACATGCCATATTAGGCCATATACAGTGCAGTATGGAGTATACTTGTTTATTTTTATTTTTTAAATATAGCCAGTGATGTGCCGTCTGCCGCATGCCGCATACCGTGTATAAGGAATCTTCCCATTCGCATACCGCATGCCGCATGCGCATGCCGCATGCCGCATACTGTGTGTAAGGAATCCTAGCTTTAAGCTGCAAACACACTGGACGCGTAAGTCACGCGGTTCTGGCGCAGTCGTCAAGCGTCGCGCGGGCGGCAAAAATCAAAATGTATGTAATAAAGAGAAGCAAAACACACTGGCATGGGCGGTTCTGGTTCGGGCGTCGCACGGCAGGATAGGATCGCTTTTGGAGCGATGTTTGCTGCTTGACGCATTGTGCCGCTTGGCTTTTGACTGACTTTGCCCGACTTTTCCCGACTTTTCCCGACTTTGCCCGACTTTTCCCAACTTTGCCCGACTTGACTTGTCCCGACTTGACTTTACACAACTTGACTTTACAAGAATTGAGATACCGTGAGGTCGGGTAGAGTGAGGTCGGGTAGAGTGAGGTCGGATAGAGTGAGGTCGAGTAAACTGAGGTCGGGTAAACTGAGGTCAGGTAGAGTGATGTCCGGTAGAGTGAGATCGGTTACAGTAAGGGCGGGTAAAGTGAGGTGGGGGAGTGTGAGGTCGGGTAGAATGAGGTCGGGTAGTGCGAGTTCTGGTAAAGTCGAGTCGGGTAATATATATATATATGTATAGCTTTTTTTGCCACACGCCAGACACATCTAGTGTGTTCGCTATTTCCGCATGAGTACCGCATGCTCGTCCACTTGTACTTGCCGCCCGCGCGACACACATGTCCTGTCCGTCCCTAGATAAAAGATTCACCAGGTACTTGTAGTACACGGGTGAAGATCAGCCTTATATAAATACGGGCGAAAATAGCGTTAGTATGGAAGTGAGGCTCCAGTATGTGGCTCCAGTATCAAATGGCTACCCATATTATGCATATAGGCACAGAGTTGGTGAAATGGGAGAGAATGCAAAAAGACAAGATGGCGGCCGCAGAACGCCGTCGATTTCACTTTTAAATCTTATTAAACTATATATTATATTATATTTTTCAACTCAAAGGTAGCGGGCTATCAATAAGACATATGTAAAGAATAAATGTTGCTTCTTAGATTGTGAAATTAGGCTCTCAATTCTTTGACCCACATTTTCGCCAGCTTTTACATAAGGTTGGTTTGCACCCCTACTGCAGCAGTACGGGGTGATTATTGTATCTAGTCCGTCCCTAGCTTTAGAAATCGATCATTGGCACTAGATAGCCTGGCACTCTGCATTACTAGAATAGGACAAGGACTGGTTAGCTCAGTATCACAATAATATCACTGAGGGGAAATCGGGTCATGGTGCTGGCAGCCTAGTTTCCCAGTGGGCAGCACTATAAATGTGCAATGAGTGCGCACTGTCACTAGTCGCTACCCACCCTGATAACCTGATATATTGCTAGGAAGTAAAACTCCAAGAAGCAAATATCTTCATACATCCACACATAGCCATACCCACCCATATCCACTTACGCACTCTCACATTCACACACGCCCACTCAGATCCAACCACCCATAGACCCACTGACAAACGCATACACACACACTCAGAACCAGTGACCCATACATACACACCCACACGCATGCACACACTCAGAGCCACTCACCCAGACACACACTCAGACACAGATACACACACACTCAGAGCCACTCACCCATACACACACTCACACATTCAGAGCCACTCACCCATACACACACGTGAACACACACACTCATATCCACACACCCATACACACGCTCACACATGATCACACATGCTCACACATGGTCATAGCCACTCACCCATACACACCCTCACTCATACACACACACACAGAACACACTCACATACGCTTACACACACTCATAGCCAGTCACCCATGCACACACTCACCCATACACACACTGAGAACCACTCACCAATACACACTCAGACACACATACACACACACTCAGAACCACTCACCCATACAGACACGCGTACACACACACATTGGCCTACTGGTCGCCATCCCCCGACTCCCCCCCCCCCCCTCCTTTGTTCTCAAAGTCACGCGAATGTGCTGCGGCCACTGCAGCGCCATCAGTCGGTTATAATTAGCGCCACCTGGCGTGGTAGCGGAGCCTCTAAATAAGGACATGGTGGCGTCCAATCAGCGTGCCAGATTAGCGGCGGTGTGGCGCGCAAATTGTCCCCGCGTTTGTTGGCTTCTTTAGGCGGTGTAGACGTATTAGCTATGTGACCGATTCATTTATTTAGCTTCCACGGCCCATCCCGAAGTCATATCGGGATCTCCACATCAACTCACCTTGTTGTTTGGTAGAGTTTTAGATCCTGACAACATCTAACGCGATAGCAGGATGGCGACTAACTTGTTGTAAAGTCGTCATCTGGCAGCTGTAGTTGTGTAGGCAGGCTATATGAAATCAATACAGGCAAGGAGAGAAACGAAGAGTATAAAGAGTGAAAATAGAGTGAGAGCTTGCACCATCAGGTTTATTATTATATACTGGTACATGGATCTGATATGGCATACCACCTGACCATTATCTCCAATCAGCAACAACCATTTCTAGTTCCACCAATGAACAGTAAGCATTCTTGGGTCACCTTGACTACTGTTATCTACCCACCATATATTTATGCCATGTGGCTGCTTGGCCTGCACCTGCCTGTTGTGTGTGTGTGGTTATCCATGACTAACAGTTGGGGGGTGGAGGGGGTAGTGAGTTGAGCTCTTGAGCTCCTTACACACTAACAGTAGTGCCCCTCTCACACTATCTATATAATACACAGAGACTATTAACCACAACTAAAGAGTCACCAGCAACTACATGCACTTGGCCCTATACATCATTTACATTAATAGACCATTTGTATTCGTTTATAGACCAATTCACATTCCCCACCAATGCAGTTTATCGGAATATTTTACTTTGTGACAGTGCACACTCATAGTGTATTTGAGTGTGCTGCCTCACTGGGAGATCACACTACCCATGACCCCATTTCCCACTCATTCACATGATACTGATGCGGAAGTAACCAACCAGTCCATGCACTATCCTAGCAAGCGTTCTCTGTGGTGGAGTGGTTAGAGTGTCTGACTTTCTTCTAGGTCAGACTCCTAATCTGAGGGTCGGCGGTTCGATTCCCGCTGCCCCCAGCTCTGCCAATTTGGATTTCCACTGCTGTGTATAACTTACAGCGTCATCAAAGGCCAGTTGCTCTCATACCATGTCTATGTGTTGTGGGAGGTTAAAAATCGGTAAAAGTGTAGGCTCGGGCTTTCTATCGACCAGCAGTGGAATGAGGAAGACCAGTCGTCTATGACTGAAATTTCCCCTGCTTAAACAACTAATGGACCCCAACAAATGTTAGGTATTATCAATGTTGTCAGTCATTGGTTTGACTCGACCACGATTCAAACTCTCAACCTTCCACACGGGAAGTCTACGCTCTACCGATTCGGCCACCAAGTCTGTTTCTTCAACCTTTATTCCCAGATGTTCCCCTAACAAGTGGATAGGATAGAAGGCTGACACGCCTGTTTGTATTGGCGTACATCCTATCCTTGACAGTGAGTCATTATGTAAGAAGTCTACTTACCGAATGAGTACAATAACATCCTGGTTTTGTATTATGTAATACTTATGAGGTGTTTTTTTTCAGTTTCCGTAATGCATCTCTACTTGTGGTAGTGCATTTTCATGTCGGATTTATAGTGCGGCCCCAGTGGCTTCTGGAACTGAAAAGGAACATATATTTTCTTTAGAAGATGCACACACAGCTGACTCTGGATATGTGGGTACATTTCATAAGCGGAAACTAAGTATGTCTTTATCCAATAATAATTACATGTAATTATCGTTAACATGTACTGGGGATAAATGATAAATGACACACAACCATCAAGGATACAAGAAACTGACCACCATCGCCTGTCTTAATCAGGAATATCTTCAGAGATAGTGATATTTCAGTAACGACTGTATCCATTAATGGACATAATTGCACATTCATCAAAATCTAGGATCATCTAGACCTAAGTGAAAACGATCTGAACTGTGTTTATAAGAATATGCTTCAGAAGCTTGAATGCAATGACTGCTTTACCCGTTACACAACTGGTGATTGGTATCAAACAGCACCAAACATGACAAGAATAAAGCAACAAACTAAGCAAAATAGAAATTCAAAGATCTTCTAAATTTGTCCTTTATAGATGAAATTGCTATAGTTAAAAATGGGGGTGATGTGGGCGGGCAACATATTGGTGCAATAGTATGGATGCTGTTGTTGTTTGGAGTTGTATGTCCTGGCAACATACAAGGTCATTGATTTGTGACACTGCACACTCATAGTGCCTTTATAGTGCTGCCCCACTGGGAGATCAGGCCATGGTACCATGACCTGATATCCCACTCAGTCACATTACCCTGATACAGACTCACCTAGACTCCTTGCCCTATCCTAGTACTGCCGAGTGTCAGGCTAGCTGGCGACAAGTATCCCTTGTGTAAATTATTGATTTGACTCAACCAGGAATCAAACTCTCAACCTTCCACAGGAGAAGTCAGCGCACTACCGATTCAGCCAACGGGTCCGGTAACTATGGGTTCATTAAGCTAAGACCATATAAGTGTTGTGCCTTTATAAACTACACTGTTATATCTGATACTTCTGAGAAATTTTACACACAGCTCTGTGTTGGTTTCTTCTATTGTTTTGAGCTACTCTTAAGCCCTGGTCACATACACGTTAGTGAACGTAGTTGAACGTAGTTCAACTTAGGATAGATTAAGGTGAGTCAAATGTGGTGTAAGTATGTTAAACTACAGTGGAAAATGTTAAGGTATGGCAGGTTTTGGTACGGATAAATATGTTACGGCACATTAGCCTCCACTATGGTCAACTACGTTCAACTATTTCCAAGTATGCTAAATTAGGCTAGAGTAGGCTAGAGTATGCTAGATTATGCTAGAGTATGCTAGAGTACATTAAGAGTATGGATACTTTGCCACAGTGCATTAGCCTCTAACGTAGCGCTCTGTTGAACATGTCCAAAGATAAAATCGGAACTCACATCCCACCCATGTTATTACCAAGTTAGCCTGATGGAGAAGTATGGATGCCGGTACGTTCAACTACGTTCACCTACTTTCAACAACTTTCAACTATGTTCAACTACGTTCAACTACATTAGCCTTGACTACGTCCACCTATGTCCAGTAACGTGTATGTAACCAGGCCTATCGTGATTTACTTCGGGAGCCTAATGGCCCTGTCACACTATGACGTAACAACGTCGGAGTAGGGAGAACGTGAAGAACGTTGAACTTCTCGGCGTGGTATGCAAATTTGGGCACAAGTTGAACGTGGATGCAGCATAGTGGACGAGAGAGTAACGGCGGTAAAGCGTAGTGATAGCTTCATTCAACGAGAGAGGACAACGTAATTACGCTCACGGAACGTTATGAACGTTATTCCATCGCCAAAACTATGTTGCTTTACACTACCTTACATTACTTACGTCATTAAACGTTGGCAAAACGCTGAACATTCGTTCTCCTGATATTCTCCTGACGTTCTCCTGATGTTTTCCTGATGTTCTCCTGACGTTCCCATTACGCCGCATGGACGTTTCCATCGGCTTTAATGTGGGTCAACGAGTGGAACGTAGTGGAATGTAGTGGAACGTAGTGAGGAACGTTTGACTAATGTCCGTTTAATGTCATTGACGTTCGCCGAACGTGTACAGAACGTATGGCGAACGTAAACCCTTACGTTCGCATCACGTCGAAAGTTTTGAACAGGTTCAAAACCTTGATGCGCGCCGACGTAACACGACGTAACGTGACGTAGCTCGACGTCAGTCTAACGTCATTATGACGTCATTATAATGTAACCAAACGTACGGCAACATAATGATGTAAAGTGATCACATCAGGCTCACGTTGGCTCGTTACGTCGTAGTGTGACAGGGGTATTGGTCACCACAGTAGTTCTCTCACCTGCCAACACGTGGCGTATTGGTGCATCAAAATCATCTACTGTATCCCATTGATTTCACCAGAATAGGATATCCTTCAATCGAAGCTTACATGTTGTTTCCATTCTAGGACTATAATCAATACGATGGGAATATTTATGAAATGGTGTTACTGAGAAACTGTGGATGTTATTCTAGGGGCTGTGGTTTATGGTACCCAGATGTGCCGAGTTAAACCCGGAAGTGGTGTCAGGAGCTACTACTTCGGGGAACCATATGGGTGATAGGATAGAAGGCTCACATGCCTGTTTGTATCAGCATAAATCCTATCCGCGACAGTGAGAAATCATATTGTAAGACGTCTACTTACCGAATGAGTACAATAACATCCTGGTTTTGTATTATGTAATACCCATGGTGTTTTATGTTGGTTTCCCTAATGAATCTCTACTTACTGAATGAGACCAGTTACATCTTGGTTTTGTATCATGTAATATGCATGGTTTTTGTGTCGGTTTTCCTAATCGATGTCTACTTCCTGAATGAGACCGGTTACATCTTGGTGTTGTATCATGTAATATGCATGTTTTTTTGTCGTTTTTTCTAATCCATGTTTACTTACTGAATGAGACCGGTTACATCCTGGTTTTGTATCATGTAATACGCATGTTTTTTTTGTCAGTTTTTCTAATCCATGTCTACTCACTGAATGAGACCGGTTACATCTTGGTTTTGTATCATGTAATACGCATGTTTTTTTTGTCCGTTTTTCTAATCCATGTCTACTTACTGAATGAGACCAGTTACATCCTGGTTTTGTATCATGTAATCCACATGTTTTTTTTGTTGGTTTTTCTAATCCATGTCTACTTACTGAAAGAGACCAGTTCCATGCTGGTAAGTGTATCATGTAATACACAAAAAAATTTTGTCGATATTTCTAATCCATGTCTACTTACTGAATGAGATCAGTTACATCGTGGTTTTGTATCATGTAATACGCATGTTTTTTTTGTCGTTTTTTCTTAGCCATGTCTACTTACTGAATGAGACCAGTTACATCCTGGTTTTGTATCATGTAATATGCATGTTTTTTTTGTTGGTTTTTCTAATCCATGTCTACTTACTGAAGGAGACCAGTTCCATGCTGGTAATTGTATCATGTAATACACAATTGTTTTTTTACGGTATTTATAATCCATGTCTACTTAGTGAATGAGACCGGTTACATCTTGGTTTTGTATCATGTAATACGCATGTTTCTGTTGTTGGTTTTTCTAATCCATGTCTACTTACTGAATGACACCAGTCACCTCCTGGTTTTGTATCATCTAATACGTATGTTTTTTTTCTCATTTGTTCTAATCCGTGTCTACTTACTGAATGAGACCGGTTACATGCTCAATAACAACGATCTATTACAGTTTCCAGAACAATAACGAGTCAACGACATCCATGATCATGGCACACATAATAGAGTTTGAGGCCAAATTGTCGCGAATGTGTGGCAGGCTTAATGCTGAATGCGCTCAAGTGGTGTGCTCCGTGATAAAAGATCTATCGATGGCGCGATAACAATAGAGAACAATAACGAGTCCACAACAGCCACTATTTTGGTACATGGTATAGCAAAACGCTCAAGGCCAAATTGTCGCGCAATGTGCACCGGGTTTAATTGTGAATGCCGTCATGTGATATTAATGTTGACGATGCGGCGTCGACTGCCGTATGAATGGCGTCAACAAATGGCGGTAATGGTTCCGACAATAGAAGCGGAGCCAACTTTAGTTATACCCTGTAATATTCATGCACCTGGAGTGTGGGGGTTGCTCACCAGAATACAATTGCATGGAACGACGCCATGACATAACACTGGCGATACACCGAAAGGTGTTCACGTTACTAACACTGGCGATACACCGGGAGGTGTTCATGTTACTAACACTGGCGATACACCGGGAGGTGTTCACGTTACTAACACTGGCGATACACCGGGAGGTGTTCACGTTACTAACACTGGCGATACACCGGGAGGTGTTCACATTACTAACACTGGCGATACACCGGGAGGTGTTCACATTACTAACACTGGCGATACACCGGGAGGTGTTCACGTTACTAACACTGGCGATAAACCGGGAGGTGTTCACGTTACTCGGGAACCGAACCCGGCGACATAATCGGTAGAGCGCAGGCTCCCCGTGTGCGAGGTCAAGAGTTCGAATATCACCCAAGTCAACCCAATGACTTATAACATCGATACGTGTCTCTACCTAACCTGGCGCTCTGGATTAATAGGATAGGACAAGGAATGGTTTGCCCCTTATCAGGATAATCTGACTGTGTGAGATATCGCCTGGTGTCACAGTGGGGAAGCACTATAAAGTTGCCATGAGTGCACACTGTCACAAGTCGGTAGCCATATTGATATAACCATGTTGCTAGGTGATACAGCAACGACGACCAAACAACATGTTGCTCGGGGAGTTGACGGCGAACAGCGTGGGGGTATGTCTGAATGGGAGATTACTGCCAATGGACTGCGATTGCAATTATCCATAGTTAATGGAGTCATGTGACAAGAGGTCTCATATGGTGTGAGTTGAGCTGGAACTGCGGGGGGGGGGGGCGGTGGTACCAGCTCATCTACATGTCAAATAGGATTTGCGTTATACTAACAAACTAAATGCTATTCGAAAGTTACTTCTTTTCGCACTTTACACGAGATCCACATATTTATATATATATATTTATATATATATATATATATATATATATACAGATATATTCATAGATGTATATATATATATTTACAGTAACACATGAATAAATATATATCAATCAATCAATAGTTCCGTCCTCTAGTCGAGGGTTGGATGCAATGGTTCTCCACTTGTCCCGATGGTGTGATGTTCTGATAGACTGTGAATAATTCAAGTCTGTCCACTGTGAAATATTTGTAAACCATGATGTTCTTGGTCTCCCTCTCCCTCTGCTGCCATTCAGCTTCCCTATATATATGTTATATATATGTTATTTAGATTATTATCTACATATTTATGGTTATATATATATGTGATCTATAATTTGTTATGGGAATATAAACAAGGACACTATCTGTCTTCAGTTCCCTATATTATAGAATACTCACTATATGCTGGCTAACTGGCCCTGTGTAGTACAGTATTGGCCACACTAGTGCGACCTGTGAGGGGCTCTAAGCACTGTATGCCAGCTGTGCCTCGCGTATAGACCCGTTTTGACGGTCAGTATATATATATATATATATATATATATGTATATATGATTAGTTGTTAGTTGGTTGATGGAGTTGTATTTACTACCAACATCTGGCACTGAGCCAACAAGTCCTTGTCCTATGCTAATACTTCCAAGTGCCTGGTTAGGAAGAGACAAGTATACATTTGGTTTGACTCAACCGGGAATCGAACGCGCGATCTCCTGCACGGGAAGCCGGTGCTCAACCGATTTGGCCACCGCATCCAGTGCGCCGCTTCAGATATGTGATGCATAATTAATTATGTGAGTATAAATAGTCCAAGATCGGATACCACCTGCTAGATTGCTTGCGTATTGATTCCCCGAAAGGTCGCCAGAGAGAGGAAGAGCGGATAAACAAAGGTTTTATTCAGGTCAAACATCACAACCCGGAGTGGCCAGGCCATGCCCTAGGCTACACCATGACTGCTAGCAAGGGCTGGTGGGTGGGGGGAAAAAATGGGCATCATTACTTACCTGTGAATGTGGTGAGAAGCCGGGGGTTTGAGGTAGCTGTCAGTAGATGGGTTTGCCGAAGAGTTGGGTGGGAAGACCTGTTTGGGAATGTTTGGTGCGGGTAGCTGCAGTTTGCGTGTGAGTGCATGTATAGTGTGTGTGGGTGCCGGTAGTGTTACCAGGCTGAATGGTTTTGAACATACAGGCGAGCGCTCGTGCGTGTGTGTCACGGGAGAGGGGTCATAGCTAAAGCCCCAGTCACACATAGCCGGACGAGCCCTGGATATTTAGCCGGACCACCCTTAGACCAGTCTCCTGGACTGTCCCGGACAGCCCCGGATAATATCGCTATTTTTGGTCATGTTTGCCTTTCTCTCACACATACCCGGATCAGCCACGGTCCACAGCCACGGATCACCAAGGATCACCAAGGACCAGCCACGGATGAGCCACGGATCACACCGGATCGCCACGGACCACGCCGGATCACGGTCCGGGGCTCATCCGGCCCCGAATCCTGGTAGGTGTGACTGGGGCTTAGGATAATGCGGGGAGTCGGATGGATAGAGTGGGTGGAGTTGGGTTGGTAAGTTGGTAGTTGGAGTTTTACGTACTGGCAACATCTAAGGTCAGTTCAGACTCATGGTGAGTTTAAAGTGCTGCTCTACTGGGAGTACAACGCTGCCAGCAACATGACCTGAGATCCCAATCAGTCACACTATCCTGACACTAAGCTACATAGTCCTTGCCTTATACTAATAATGCTGAGCACCTTGCTAGGAATAGACATGTTTAAATATTTAAGTCATTGGATTGATTCGACCAGCGTTTGATCATACAGTTGAACGCGAGTGCATGTGTGTGGGGCAGGGCAGACGGGTGACTGGGGGGGGGGGGGCTATAGCTAATCACACTGTAGGGACCAGGACGGATAAAAGGCAGGGCTTCAGGAGGTGGGTGAGCTGGGTGGGGTGAGGTGAGGTTGGGGGAGGGAGGTTGCCTGGGTGTGCGGGGGTTGAGAGAAAGGATTGACGGTGGCAGTAGAACAATCCCGAAGCACTCATGCTTAGGCGCTTTGCAATAGCCGGGAATGGCCGAGTTGTTGTTCCTTTTTATGTTGTGTGTTTTCTCTCCCGCCTCGGGGGAAGGATTGTGAGAACAGAAGTAACGGGACACTTGTGTGTGAGCGTGCGATAGGCTCGCTACGCCTGCCCTCACAACCCGCGATTTCGGCCGGCGTTAGCGAAGCCTGGTGAGGACATTGTACTGGAAGTCAGAATTTCCTCGGAAGTGCTTTTAGATGTTATCCGATGTAACAAAGGTTATGCCGTTGTTATGTGCACCCAAATCAGTGAATCCTATCGACTGAATAAAAGCAAGTGCATAAATGATCAATAAGCCGGGGTTAGTCTAGATAAAAGATTCACCCGGTACATGGGTGAAGACCAGCCTTATATAAATACGGGTGAAAATAGCGTTAGTATGGAACAACAAGTAGAATGCCTGGCACCAGTGTCAAATGGTTACTTATATCAGAACAGAGTTGGTGAATGAGAGAGAATGCAAAAAGACAAGATGGCGGCCAGAGAATGCCGTCGATTTCACTTTTAAATCTGATTAAACTAGATATTATATTATATTTTTCAACTCAAAGGTACTATGTAAAGAATAAATGTTGCTTCTTAGATTGTGAAATTAGGCTCTCAATTCATTGACCCGTTTTTTCGACAGCTTTTACATAGGGTTGGTTTGCACCCCTACTGCAGCAGTACGGGGTGAATCTTGTATCTAGGGTTAGTCATCCTATACATAAGTTGGTTATATATATGGTTGGTTGATTGTTGGAGTTTTATGTCCTGGCAACATCTAAGATCATAGCAGAACGTGTACCGGCTTGTGACAGTGCGCACTCATGGCGTCTTTCTAGTGCTGCCCCACTGGGAAACCAGGCAACCGATCTGGTATCCCACTCAGTGACATTATCAGGGCACTGAGCCAACCATTCATTGCCCTCCTATAATAATGGGACACATTCCATGGCGTTGCTATGTGCACCAAATCACTTTTTTGTTAAAATGCCCTGAATAAAACTAACTGAATATATGATTGATAGGCCGGGGTTGGTCACACTGTACAGATGGTACTATATAGTAACTATCCGTAGGGGGCGCCAGTATCGGCATAATTGCTTGACATCTTTATATGATTGATTGTCGGGGCGTTTATTTTATTTTTGGGGGATTTATGTTCTATCAATATCTCAGGTAATATCAGGATGGGTACCAAACTTGTGACAGTGCACACTCATGGTGTTTTTATTGACGGTAAATGACAAGCTTCAACTACACATGAAGAGTTCAGGCGCAAAACCATGTAAACGCCAATTCAAAACTGTAGTTTAAATACACGATTTTGACCTGAAAATAATGTTAATTCTCACCAATTCCACTTTTCATATGATCACATGGTAATGAGCCAATGAACAAAAGAGACGGAATAAACAAAAAAAATGTGTTTGAGAGTTCAATTCAAATGATTATCTCCATTATTAGATTGGGGTTTACATGCTTATGCACATGATCTCGTCAAATAGTAATTCCAAAGTAAACAATCTTTGCATATATCCATAATATATGATCGAAATTGGCAAGTTTTAATTCACTAAATATATCCAACGTACACAATATTTGCATACATTCATACAATAGCTAGACACTAGCAATAAAGAGTTTGGATAATAACAGCTGGAGCTGGCAATTGGTAGCTATTCCTGGTAGAATATTAATGCAGATGTTTATAAAATATAGGTATATGTGTATTGCAATATTTAGCAATGCCTACCAGCTGTATCTGCTGTATGAAGCAGCATATTCCGAGGAAACCATTCAATTTTTCAAAACCAATACCTAGATTTGATTCTGAATATCTAACGTGGATACTGTTGCACTTAGTAAGCATTTATTGCAACATAAGCCCTGTTTACACGGGCGATTTAAAACGCTTCATATGAAACTACTTGCATAGATCGACTCACATTTGGTGTGTAAACGCGACTCTGAGGCGTTTTAAGGCTGAATCGACTCATATGAAACGGTTCATCTATACCACCTCGCGAGGTAGTATAGATGAAGCGATTCAGCTGGTTCCCGGCAGTGTTAGGGCCCGATTAGGCTGAAATCTAGTGAATGCGATCATATTTAACAGAATTACATACTCAAATAATGAAATTTAATTAAATTAACCCTAAATTACAAGCGATATTAACGTAGCAGCTACATTGGCGTCGAATCAACGACGGTAAAGTAAACAAATAGCAGTGCTCGCCGGCTACAGGCAGAACTAAGGCTGCTGGTTCCCGGCGCCGAAACACTTTCAAACTCGCTTTGTGTAAACTCGCCACTACATCGCTTCATATAAATCGATTTGCCTAATTCGCTTCACAATTGCCCGTGTAAACACGGCTATAGACTGCACAACCAAGTCAATGTCATAGAACATGCTACTATTGAAGCCTATGGTGTCAGTGTTTTCGCATGCTTTCAGAAATTATGTTTGCATTTTTGCATTTCAAATATCTCAAAATTAAACCATTTAATGATATGAATTATAATGAGCATCTTAATATATTTAGCTCAGAAAATGACAGACATTCTGAAACTATCGCAATAGCCACCTTTAATGAACACAGTCCTCCTAACCAATGAGAACATGGGAGCCTTTATCCGAGTCTATCTGAGGGCCAATATAAGATGGCGACGGGGTAGCTTCACTTGGCAAGCATTGCAGTAGCGGATAAGGTTTCTGTGCCAGTGGTTTGATAATTTACATACGGGAACAGAAGAGGACAAGGCAGAAATCGAAATAACAAAATTTATTGGAGAACATAACCTGCAGGCAGGTCGGTCTTGGCTGGAGAACATATCGGTATCGTGTATCGTGTCTCGTGTCATAGTTAAATGACCGTGATATTAGTGTGGTATCGTATAGAGTTGTACCAATCAGGTTAAATGATGTCAAGATAAGTATCAAGCATATCGAACAATGATTAATCAATTAGGAATGAGACTAGTTACATGTTGATAAGATTAGAGGAAATGTTAGGATCAAGAAAGAGATGAGAGAGAGAATAACTAGCACAGACAACCAGCAGCCCTCAACCCCTCCCCCTTTCATGCATGATTATCGGGTGGGTGGGTGGGTGAAGCGACTTGCAAGGAGAAAGACCGGCGTGAAAGTGAAGTGCAAGATGGCAGTCAGTAACAGAGAAGTAGAGCAAGAAAGTAGTGCGAGAGAAAAGAGTGCCCGTGTTCCCGCCAGTAAATTATCCATGTTGAAAATCAACATGCGTAATGTACTTTGATGCCAGGCTAAATACAAATATACCATAAAATCTGGATGCACAGAGATTGCAGTGTTGAAGTCAAGAATCGCTTCACCGAAATGCTGTCTGCTAGGACATGGATTCAGTCCAATCCGTTTCCTCCCGAGCAAATGCACTCACTTCATGAGAGATCTACGGTTTGGGAAGGAACGCCATAGAAAAGGTGTAGGTTTAGTAAAAAAAAAAAAAAGGTTTAGTAGGTTTAGTGATCAAGAGCTGATGGTCGTGATTGAACCCAGCCCCTAAAGAGAAATAACTACAGTAAAACCTCTCTAAATCGACATTGGGACTGACTTTAAGGGGTCCATTTAGGGAGGTGGTCGGTTTAGGAAGTCAGAATATGGTTACAAATACAATGGTATTGTTGGGACCCAAGTAAAGCGATCGATATAGGGGAGTTGTCGATCTGTGGAGGTGGTCGGGTACAGATGGTTTGCTGTAGTTTTAGGGTGAGCGGGTGGGTGGAAATAGTGGGGGTCTTGCCCACTTGGAGTTGTTTGTTTCATTGTTGTTGTTTTATGTCCTAGCAACATCTAATGTAATATTAAGATGGGTACCATGACTATTGCACGCTCATGGTAACGCTAGAATGAAGCCCCACTGGAAAACTAGGCCACCAACGCCGAGACCTAATATCCGCCACAGTCACACTATCCTGATACTGTGCCAAGCAGTCCTTGTCCTATCCTATTAATGCCAAGCACCAGGCTAGCTACTGATACATATCAATTCTATGAGTCATTAGTTTGACTCGATTGGGAATCGAACTCCTGACCTTCTGCATGGGAAGCATCCGATGTACCGATTTGCCCTCACATCCGGGACAAAGACATGAGAAGAGAGCAGTGGATTGTGGGAGTGAAGGTGTGAAAGCCTGCTGGCCAATCAGGTTGATGGACAGTGGACTCGTCCATGCACCGGAAGTGGACTCGTCCATGCACCGGAAGTGCAGTCTAATGTACAGCGGGTAGGGTTGGAAGCGGGACATTCCTGCTGCATCAATAGCAATGCTGACATTACGAATAATAGTCGATACTAAATGTCACTACTCTATTCGTAAATTGATATTTGCATTGCAAGTTACTAAGACGATTTCTGCTCTCGAAAGATAATGATGAGGTTAGCTCTACAACTGTGTAATCCGATGAAAGCATGACGTTTAATAAACCCGAAGCACTTAACTAGATTTAATGGTATATGCCAAATTTAAATAATATTGCACTATATAGACGGATAGTGTTGGAATCCTAGGAAATACTAGGTCAATTAATGGCAGATCTCAGCATTGAAGACTATCCTGGCATGTCAAGCATGACACGAAAACCTATTTCAACATAACATTGTCACACTAAATATGTGCACTGTTAACCCTAAGCAGGATGGGTACCATGATTATTGCACGCTCATGGTGACACTAGAGTGCAGCCCGTCTGGAAAAGCAGATATCTAATATCCCCCACAGTCACATTATCCTGATACTGTGCCAAGCAGTCCTTGTCCTATCTTATTAATGCCGAGCACCAGGCTAGCTACCGATAAGTATCAATTATATAAGTCCTTAGGTTGACTCGATTGGGAATCAAACTCCTGACCTCTCACTACTCTATTCGTAAATGGATATTTGCATTGCAAGTTACTAAGATTATTTTTGCTCCCGAAAGATACTGATTAGCTTAGCTCTAAAACAATTAGCTAAAACTGTATAGTCCAATTAGATGATTATAATTACTAACCTAAAATACCTACAAATAATATATATGGCAGAAATTCAAAAGCACCGGAATAGCTACCTTTAAACGAAATATTAATCTGATTCACGGGATGAGTTAGATTTAAACTTGACTTATTTAGGTTTTATAACAGTGTGCCCTTACTTATTCAAAACACAATTATTATGTCCCATGGTATCGTCACGAAAATAAAGTGATCATTGTCTGCGAAGTTTACACTAGACTAATTATCTAGGGCTAACGCGGTCAGCGCTCTCTCCCTGCCCCTCCCCACTGGCTCCCCTCTCCCCCCTCGCGCTCCCTCTCGCACCCATCCACTTCAGTCCCCGTCCATCCCCTCCCTCCTTGCTCCGCCTCACACCCTCACATGTCCTCCTCCCCTCCTCGGCCCTCCCCATCGTCCTCCCCCCTCGCACCCCCTAGCCCCCTCCTCCCCTCCCCGCCCCTCCCCCTCCCCCGTCCTTCCCCCCTCGCACCCCATATCCCCCCTCCCATCCTCGCCCTCCCCCATCATCCTTCCCCTTTCGCACACCCTAACCCCCCCCCATCCCATCCTTCTCCTCCCCCTTCCTCCTTCCCCCATTGTCCCCCAAGCCCCCTCCCTCCTATCTGCCCCTCCCCTATCGTCCTTCCCCTTTCGCTCCCCCAACCCCCTCCCTCCCATCCTCCCTCCTCCCTCATCATCCTTCCCCCATCTCACACCCTAGTCCCCCACCATCCCATCCTCCTCCTCCCCCATTGGTCTTCCCCCCTTTTCCCCCAAGCCCCCTCCCGTCTCTCCCATACTCCCCCTCCCCTATCATCCTTCCCCTTTCGCACCCCCAATCCCCCTCCCTCCCATACTCCCCCTCCCCCATCGTCCTTCCCCTTCCGCACTCCCAATCCCCCTCCCTCGCATCCTCCCCCTCCCCTATCATCCTTCCCCTTTCGTACCCCCAAGCCCCCTCCCTCCC
The DNA here is from genome assembly GCA_030323885.1 of Branchipolynoe longqiensis. Classification (NCBI taxonomy): domain Eukaryota; kingdom Metazoa; phylum Annelida; class Polychaeta; order Phyllodocida; family Polynoidae; genus Branchipolynoe; species Branchipolynoe longqiensis. Next base: position 17,651,619 of record CM059195.1, read on the forward strand.
ATCCTCCCCCCTCCCCCATCGTCCATCCCGCTTCGCACCCCCTAGCCCGCTCCTCCCCTCCTCGCCCCTCCCACCTCGTCCTTTCCGACTCGCACCCCCTAGCCCCTTCCTCCCCTCCTCGCCCCTACCCTATTGTCATTACCGACTCGCACCCTCTAGCCCCTTACTCCCCTCCTCGCCACTACCCTATTGTCATTCCCCCTTCGCCCCCCTCACGCTCATGTCGCCCTCCCTTCAAACCCTCTCCCGCCCTATCCCTCCCTCTCCCCTTCCCCTCACCTCGTGACTGATGAAAACAACTTCAATGCTGGTTTGCCATGACAAAGTGGTGGTGGGGCTCTTGTATTGTGTTTTGAGGTAGACTGCATAAAGAGACCACGTGACCGCTGTCTGACATGGGTGATGTATGGCACCCGTGGTTCAGGTGTAGACAACAACTACAACGCATATCATACATACTATAGACAAAATACAGCGAATTTGCCACGCATGCGGATGATGCGTTTGGAAGTGAAGGTATGAGGGAGTCATTCCAATTCCATTCACAACTCATTTTTAAGTGTTTGACGAGAAGTGGGTTTTACTAACAATTTATTTCCATTTTTAACTTGACCAATTTGTTTACTGTTGATTTTATTTATCATATTTACCACAGCTGTATGCTCCTTTGGCATACATTGCTGTGTTCTATTTGGCCTGGCTTAAATGTCAAACATGCTTAACCATTGTATGACCCTCGCTAGCCGATATCCAGTTTTTGTGCTGGGGGGGGGGGGGGGGGTCATTCAAAAACAAACAAACTAATTGCAGTGCATGCATTGCTGACTGCAGTTAAACACTCTGATAGATTTTCCAGGCTACTTGTATTCACGGCTCACTTTGCAATGTCATTGTTTGGGTCTCATGTCCTAACAACAGGCCAGGTCATATTGAGACGATGTCAGTATGCAGTCATGTCCAGTTTGTTCTCTTGTCACACTGGGAGAAAAGGCCCCCAGCACCATGACCAATCATACTGTCCTGATCCCGAGCTGACCAGTGCTTGCCTAAGCCATTAATACTGTATAAACTAGGCAGGAAAATGAACCTTTGATCTTCCGCATAGGAAAGCAATGCTCTCACTGATTCAGGCACTTCTATTGTGAAGAGTACCCACGTGATGGGACTTAGTGAGAATGACTCGATTGTGTATCCTTTTATGACATGAAATGTTGTCAACAAAAGATTTAATTAAAAAATAATAAAGAGAGAGGGGGGGGGTACTTAGATATGATTTCATATTCGGAAGGGTGTGACGCTGTAAGCTGCCCCCTAAACCCCCTGCCAAAATTAGGAGTACACATCGTTAAAGGTCTAGCTACGCCCCTGTCTGGTATATGGCATATTGCATATTGTATATATTGTATATATTGTGTGGTGTATATGGTATACATGGTACATATGACCACTGATCCCAGCTGGAGTATTGAGACAATGTGCACACACTAGTGAACAAAGTGGTATATTGATCAGACAATAAAAATAGCCTTATAGTAGGAGCAGTTGATTACACCCAAATATAAAAGGGATAGGCAATAGCGAAATAATAAGTAGACTACTAACTAGGCAGCAAACAAGGAAGGTTAATAGATAATAATGTGCATATTACTAATTGGAGATACTTAACTATATCGATTATATGTGATATATTAACCACTGTATTAACTGTATTGCCAGCTTTAGTAAACCAAATATGACAATGCGTGTTGGGGTCTTCTTCGAAGTACCAGGGAGAGTTGTGATCATCAAATTATTTGCGGTGTCATCTTACCTATCGACTAATATAATTCATAAATTCACAGTAGGATATGGCAAGTGTATTTTAACATATTTTTACTCCTCAATATGTATGTAATAAAATATTAGGCAGGATGCAAAAACTCAAGAAACATACACATTAACTGGATCGTCTAGTTGGAAGAAGCCCTGTACAAGTATTTCAAATACTAGCTTCCATTTGCCTGCCACACTGAACCGTGTAGATTAACCCTTCTGCGATCTGATTTCTCTCACGCGACTGTAACTGCAGGATCTAGATGCAGTGGCCGAATCGGTAAGAGCTTTTTGTGTGGAAGGTCGACTCCTGGCTGAATCAAACCAATGACTTACAAAATGTATCCTTGTTGGTATCCAGTCTGGCACTCTGCATTACAAGGATACAGCAAGGACTGGTTAGCTCAATTTCAGGATACTGTGACTGAGTGGGAAATTGGGGCATTGTACCACTAGACTAGTCTTCCAGTGGGACAGGACTATATAGTCGTCGTGCACACTATCACAAATCAGTACACGTCATGATATGAGGTTAGATGCTGCCAGGATATAAAACCCCAGCAAGCAAACTGTAACTGCCGGTCAAGTCACCAGGTCTCACCTCCGGTAACCCTCCACCCCCTTAGGGATTGCCTGCACTTCACCCCTAAAGGCCATACTCCCACCAGGAGTCCTAAGGTGTTGGTTGCCTATTAAAACCCAGGCCCTGCCTTCCCAACCCATACTTGGGTGACAGGTCATATTTCATGTATCCCATGGTACTGCCTCCAGTGTAGCTTTTATAGCCGTGTTCCTATAGCCACAAACCAAGACACTTACTGAGTGGCACCAATACGATTCTATTATAACTTCAGTTTATAAACACTGAGTTCAAATGCAGCATGGTGTCTCACTAGACAATCAGCAGCTCTACCAGTGTTGGCTATTTGAATTGAAATTGCCTAGAACCAAGGTTTACACATATTATTGTTTGGTACAGGAGCTGATTGAGCCGAGCAAATTTCAACTGCTGAGAATTGCTCTCCCCCATTCCGTTGCTCTTTGGCCTATTCTAGCTATATCAAATACCAGACTATGTTCTTGAAGATTTATACTGCCTATTATGGATAAGTCTGAATAGACGTGTTTTCCCCATTAGACAGTTTGTCGATGGAAAGCCCCAGCTTACAGATTTACCAAACCAAGGGATTTTTAACCTCCCACACCACATAGACATGGTATGAGAACAACTGGCCTTTGATGATGATGTAAGTTTTAAGCCGTGTTCACACCCACAACTTTAGGCCAATCTAGATAAGGCAAACTAGAGGAGGCAAACTAGTGTCGTCTCCACACACGGAGCAGTTTAAGGCGGAAATCGATATCTGCGCAGGAGCAAGTCCATACTAACCAGGGCCAGTTTTGGTTAGTCGACATCGCCACGAGAGATTGTGGGTTCGACCTAGATATGTATGGACTGAATCATATTGGTTTGGAACGGTCAAAACTTCTGGTGGGCAGTGAAAACCTTAAAATAAATCATGAACAAAATATATGTGCACCGCTAGAAGGTTCATAGACCAAATTATATTATATAGTGTAATGTGCTTAATCCACCTCAAGTAAACCGCTACTGTCCACAAATGCAAGATGGGCTGACTTAAGCTAGTTCGCTTCATCAATACTACCTCGCTACGTGGTTTACTTGAAGCAAACTAGATCAGGCGACTTAGCCTTAATTCGACTCAGCGTAGTGTCCACATGACCAATTTGAGTCAAACTAAAGGAGGCTAATTAGGTAAGCTGACTTAACTCGCCCGTGTAAACAGGGCTATACACTATCTAGTGAAAAGCATACATTGTTGGGTCTTGCCCTGACTAGGATTCAAATGCAGGGGTTCTAATCACATGACTTACTAAAACAGGAAACGGACGCTCAACTCATTCAGCCATCTTATCTCTTCCAACCCACATTGAAATGAGTATTTACTAAATGGGATGCGGTGGCTAAATCGAAAGAGTGCAGGCTTCCTGTGTGGAAGGTTTCTAGAATGAAACCTAGCGGAGGGGACCAGGCGTGGTGGCCGAATCGGTAGAGCACAGGCCTCGCATGCAGAAGATCGGGAGTTTGCTAGTTGGGTTCCCGGTTGAGTCAAACCAATGACTTAAAAATTGATGTTTGTTCGTTTGTTTGTTGTTGTTTTACGTCCTAGCAACATCTAAGGTCATATCAGGACGGGTACCGACTTGTGACAGTGCACACTCATGGCGACTTTATAGTGCTGTCCCACTGGGAAACCAGGCCGCCGGCACCATGACCTGATATCCCACTCAGTCACATTATCCTGACACTGAGCACACCAGTCCTTGCCCTATCCTAATAATGCCGAGCGCCTGGCTAGGAAGCAACAAGTATCAATTTTAAAGTCATTGGTTTGACTCGACCGGGACCTTAAAAATTGATAATTGTCGCTTCCTAGATTGGTGCTCGGCATTATTAGGATAGGGAAAGGGCTCGTTAGCTCAGTGTCAGGATAATGTGACAGAGTGGGATATCAGGTCATGGTGCTGGCCACCTGATTTCCCACTGGGGCAGCACTATAAAATCACCATGAGTGCGTACTGTCACAAGTCATACCCATCCTGATATGACCTTAGATGTCACTAGGACGTAAAACAACAACAAATAAACAAACCTAGCCGAGGAAAACAGACTTAACAAATTGAGAGTTATCGCTTCCTTGCCCTTCATTTTCTATTACTCGGATAGAGCAAGGCCTGGTTGGATCAGTGTCAGGTAATGTGACTGAATGTGAAAGCGGGTCATGATGCCAGTGAGGTGGCACTATACAAATCGCAAGGAGTATGCACTGTCACAAGGTGGGATCAAAACTGAGATGACATTAGATGTTGCCAAAATGGAACCCCCCGCCCTCAAAAACCTACAAAAAAACACTCTAATAGTCGGTCTCTTTACTTGTGTCATCTATTGAATTAACATTTTTAGAATTATGGTTATACATATTATTTCTAACCATATAATTATTTGTATCTAGTAAATGTTCATAAAGACATGGAACTAACGTAAAGATGATTAACCAAGTATATATGTAGTGACTGGAGATAGACATCAGGATACTTTCACGATGACCAAGCTGAGTCGGAATCGAGAGTGCGGAATGTCAGACTGTTTCCGGCCCTCGAGCCGTGGTCTCTTTATAGAAATTCTTGCCTGTAGAACTAGGAAGTCCACCTGATTATTGGAACAGTGATTGTCTCAGCAATTGCTATCATTAAATTGGGACATTTGCAAGTAATTTCCCGTCATGCGCACATACACAGGTAAGTGAACGAGAATTGGAACCCCAACCTCCAAACCACCTACAGCTCAACACACGAACATACATCTATCAATTACAGCATATATTTAAATATTGCAGGTAATGAAACACATTTTGTCCTCTGATATTCAACAAAACTATGCGGACCTATTACAACATGGAATAACTGTTTTCATTACTTGCCACCTATTATAACTGGGGTCACATTAAAACTGCCCATACTTAATTTTCCAAATTTGTTTCTTAGTTTGGAACTCCAACAGTCGCCGAGGCAATAACGTCATTTTCAAGTGCAGCAATTACTGGTTACACTGTTCCTACAATTTCTATTATTGTCAACAGGTTAATTTATGTGTGTGTCCTGTGTATAGAAATAGTGAACACAACTGTAAAATTGTAAGAACGTAAATAAGTGTTTGTTAAATGTGAAAATGTAAAATAATTTTTAAATAATTTTAAAATGTAAACATGTAAAAATGTACAAATATATCTAACTTTTCGCGAAACTGTTAGCGGTGGCGCGATGATTTGTTGAAGCAACTGCCACATACGTGAGTGCACGTGACGTACGTGTCCACACGAAGGAGCTCGGGCTGGTCCCCTTTAATAGAGGCATTTAATCCCTACACACAGGTGCAGTGAGCAGTTCTCAGCTGCTCGGCCTTTGGTGCAAATGGAGAGCCTTTTGTGAAGTCAGAGATCTCAGTTGGGGTTTGGCCTAGGCCGTCAAGACTTAATTGGAACTGGAATCGCAAGTTCTGTTTGGTGACGAAGAGGAAGTGAGGAAGGTGCCATTGCCTCACTCGGATTGTGTGAATTGAGAATCAGCGGAATAATAATTTTAAGATGCATGCTTGAATACAATGCTTGTTCAAATTAAATGCAAGGTCAAATCATAATGCGCAAGCTGGAATAAACTGAAAAGCTGAAATAAAATGAAAAGCTGAAATAAAATGCTAGCTCACATGAAATGCTCTGTGGAATAATAGTGTAAGCTCAAATAAAATGTCATGTCAAATAATAATGTAATGCAAGATCAATTAAAGTACAAGCTCAAACACAATTCAAATAAAGTGCAAGCTGAACTATCATGCAAGGTCTAATAAAAGGTAAGCTCAAGTAAAATGGAAGCTCAAATAACAAGTAAGCTCGAATAACAAGCAAGTTCTAATAACATGCAAGGTATAATAACATGCAAGGTCTAATAACATGCACTGTTTAATAATGTGCAAAGTATAATGACATGCAATGTATAATACTATGCAATGTCTAATAACATGCACAGTATAATAACTTGCAAGGTATAATAACATGCAATGTATAATACCATGCAAGGTATAATAACATACAGGGTCTAATAACATGTAATTGTATAATAACATGCAAGGTCTACTAACATGCAAGGTATAATAACATGCAAGATATAATAACATGCAAGGTATACTTACATGCCCTATCTAATAACATGCAAGGTCTACTAACATGCAATGTCTACTAACACGCATGGTCGAATAACATGCAAGGTCTACTTACATGCAAGGTATATTAACATGCAATGTATAATAACATGCAGGGTCTAATAACATGCACGGTCTAATAACATGCAAGGTATAATACCATGCAAGGTATAATACCATGCAAGGTATAATAACATACAATATCTAATAACATGCAATGTATAATAACAGGCAAGGTCTACTAACATGCAAGGTATAATAACATGCAATATATAATAACATGCAGGGTCTAATAACATGCACGGTCTAATAACATGCACGGTATAATACCATGCAAGGTATAATACCATGCAAGGTATAATAACATACAATATCTAATAACATGCAGTGTATAATAACAGGCAAGGTCTACTAACATGCAAGGTATAATAACATGCAATATATAATAACACGCAATGTATAATAACATGCAATGTCTAATACCATACAAGGTCTAATAATATGCAAAGCCTACTAACACGCAGGGTCGAATAACATGCAAGGTCTACTTACATGCAAGGTCTATTAACATTCAAGGTATAATAACCTGCAAGGTCTAATAACATACAAGGTATAATGCAATGCTAGCTCTAATACAAATACAAAGTTAAAATAAAATGACACCGAGTGAGGCGATAAGAAGGCAGACACCTACCCGGGACATTAGTCACACAGTCATCATGATTGGATTGTTTGGCAAACTGCCACATCACACTTCCCTCCCTTAATGGCTTTCCTATCGTTATTAAAAACACACCTCCCATCACACAGCGGATGTGTCACGACGAAGATAGCTGCCTGCTACATTGAAGGTTTTTTTCGTCATTTATTTTAATAAATAAGTTCTCATTCTTGGAAGACTGGTATTCCAGCCATCGATATTGGCAGATATTAACAGAAGTACTTGGTTGTAAATGTAGAATTGGAAAGGAACTATGCATTCTGGCGGTACACATGGACAGTGTACGGGGTATGGTATATGCTACATGGGATACGGTATATGATCTCAGACTTCCGATCCATTCATTAGGCCACATAATACAAAACACTTGTGATAGGATCCAACAATAGGCGGGTTTCCCACATTTGGTATTGGTGATTGAATCCACTGATTTGCATATTTACACTACATGTATTTGTATTGGAGATAAGTTACATGTTTTTCAAAAAGAAGGGAGAAAAACTAAGGTAGCAAGAAATGTTTAAAGAAAATTCTAGCATGCAATACCCTGTGAACATATTCACCAAATGTATTATACTTTGATTTAGCTGGAAGTGCATACAGTTACTATTACAGCTAATATTTAATTTATATTATATATAATAATTGTATTATCAAACATAATTTGCATGTGGTTATCATTGCAACTGATAGTTTCGTTTAGGTACAAACAAGTTATACTGAACGTCTGAAAGAACAGTGCTCTGGCGCTGAGAAAAGGCAATATTTACTGAATAAACTACATTTTAGTGAAAGAAATATACATAAAAAAAGATATATGTTTTATGTTATCTGGTATATGGCATAGTGCACATTGTATATATTGTATATATTGTGTGGTGTATATGGTATACATGGTATGTATGACCATTGATCCCAGCTGGAGTATTGAGACAATGTGCACACACTAGTGAACAAAGTGGTATATTGATCAGACAATAAAAATAGTCTTATACTAGGAACATGAGAGTACACCCAAATATAAAAGGGATATGAAATAGCGAAATAATAAGTAGACTACTAAGTAGGCAGCGACCAAGGATGGTTAATAGATAATAATAAGCATATTATTAATTGGAGATAGATTATATGTGATATATTGACCTCTGTATTAACTGTATTGCCAGCTTTAGTAAACCAAATATGACAATGTGTTTTGGGGCCTTCATCGAGGTACCGGGCAGAGTTATAGTCATTGAATTATTTGCTGTGTCATCTTACCTATTGAGTTGTAATGTTGACAGCCGGAAGCTGTGGTTGTGTAGGCAGGCTAAATAGGAAATCACTACATGCAAGTAGAAGAAAGTGCAGAAGGAACCAGAAGGAGCATGCTTGTTTTATTATTATATAGTCTCATGAATCCAAGATGGCTGTCACACCTGATCAGATCCTCCAATCAGCACTAGGCATTCTTCACTTAACCAATAAACATGCATCCTGCTTGTATCCAAGCCTTGGTTGTTTATGGCTACAGTGCCCTGTTGTGTCTGGGTGTGCAGTGATCCGTAAATAACAGTTGGGGGGAGGGGAGGGGGTATGTGAGCAGAGCTGCTAAGGCCCTGTCACACTAACAGTAGTGCCCCTTTCACACTATCTATACATCACATAATGTCTATATCAAAGTCAGTAAAGGATCACCAGCACCACATATACCTTAATACCTCTGGGGTTACATACCAGTTACCTTTTTATATACAATTGTAATTACTATAGACTAGTTCACACCATCCTCAAAAGTCTTAATTATCAGAAAAGTTTACAGTCTGATAAAATTCATAAATATACAGTAGGATACGGAAAGTCTATTTTGACATATTGTTACTCCCCAATATATATGTAATAAAACCTCTTAAAGACTTTTTCCATTTTCCCCTCCGATGTTGTGTTACGTATTCTTCCGCTGCCACTAGTTTTTCGCAAGCACTTGGGCGGGTGTGTGTGGAGGGGAGTAAGGGCGTTTTTTTTTTAGTTTTCTTCTCAGAAAGTGTATGCTTTATATGGACGAGGCATTAGACATTATACATTTTCATTCAGAATCTCCATACATAGTACGCAAACATAGATTAACATGTTGAACATATTATGCAACTCAAATATATTTATCTTTCAAAAAGGCATAAACTCAAAAGCATCAGGTTAGGCGACTTTAAAAACGCACACAAACACACTCTTGAATAAACAAAGAAGGAGGCTTGTCACAAAAGGCTTCTGTGGATGTTTAAGAGGGCTGAGAGCCGTGAAGGAGATGTCAGCGCTGTGACAGCGCTGAGAGGTCCCGCCCTACCTACGTGGCACCGGGAGCCATGTTTACCGAGCAGCTCCACGGGGCATGCGCAGACCGACTTCCGCTGTGGGTAATGGGGGTGTTGGTGTGTGGGTGTGTGGGAGTGTGGGAGTATGGGTCTGGTGAAGGAAGGGTGACATAGAAGGGGAAGGGGGGGGGGGGCTGCCTTCGGTGGTATTGACAGCATCATGACAACAGGTCAAATACGATAAAATGGGGATCACAGCTGTCGGAAATACGTGACGCTGACAGTAAAACATGTGTTTTTTTCATTTGTCCGCTTCCAATCGAGTTGTTTCCATTTATGCCATGGATTTTCTTCTCTTTTCTTGTTGGTTGGTTGGTTGGTGGAGTTGTACATCCTGGCAACATCTAAGGGTAGCAACTTGTGACAGTGCACATTCATGGCAACTTTGTACTATTTTGCCACTGGGAAATAAGGCTGCCAGCACCATGACCTGATATCCCATTCAGTCAAATTATCCTGACACTGAGCTGACTAGTCCTTGCATTGTCCTATTAATGCCGAACAACAACCTAAGAAGTGACAAATATCAACGTTGTATGTCATTGGTTTGACTCGACCGGGAATTGAACTCCCAATCTCCCGCATGGGAGGCCTGCGTTCTATCGATTCTGCCACTGCACCCGGTGTTTGTTGTTGTTGTGTTTGAAAATAAGTTACTCTGAGTGTGTGATATTAGTGTCAACAGGCTTTGATCCATATGTTTGGACGTGTGTTTCAAAATTAATAATTATATGATGATCAAGCCAATCCTAAACAGAATCAAAGAGGTTGTTCATCATTATGTATGCTACCTATGCCACTTATGTATATGTAGTGGTCTGCACTGACTTCTCAGGCAAGTAACGACATAGACAGGTAGGCGTGGGTAGTGTGGCTATATCAGCGAGCCTAGGTGGTGTAATGGTTAGCACACTGGCCTGGAATGCAAAGAGATGTGGGTTCGAGTCCCGCTCTAGGCACAATATTTCCCATTTTAATCACCCCCCACAACACTGGTTGCCGTGACCATGATCCTGTACAAGCTATGCACTGTATGGTTGTTGAACCTACCCTGTGTATGTATGTATGAGTGCATTGCCTGTATGTATGTAATAGTAAGCATTACAAGACTTACAATTCCAGGGGGACTAGTGTAGTAGTCTGCACTGACCTCTCAGGCAAGTAACCAGATAGACAGGTAGGTGTGATGGAATGAGTGTAACACAACTGCACGTATCGACGTCTAGTTACTCAATGCTTTATTTATCTCAACCGCTGCTACACTGGTACCTCGCAGCGCTCGCTGGTGCCCGGCGCCCCAGCCGGGTACAATACATAACATCTCCCTTTTTATAAACAATATAAGATGAACTTGAATAAACACAAATGGCATGTACGGTTTAACACGGTGACAATCACCCAATGCATCCGCCTCGCACCGCTGGGATTTTAACCCTCGTGCCTCAGAGTTCAGTCCTAGTGTTTCCTTTTATAAACAATATAAGATGGAGCTGGAATAAACACAAATGGCATGTACGGTTTAACACGGTGATAATCACCCAATGAGTCCTTTGTATTTACCATACTCGTCCTTGGACTATGTTGACGCGCAGTTCTCAAAACCGCCTTTTGTCCATTGCATCAAATCACACGTACACACTCTTATCTCCTCTTTGTGTGAAAGAAAAACGAGAAAAAAAAAACTACAGTTTGAGTATACCGATACACAAAACACAAAACAAAAAAAACACAATGCAATATACATATATGTGTCAGTTTATAACTTGCACAAATAGTCAATGGGCAGCTTTTATCAGGCACTCGGGTGGGTTTTCATTCCCGCATGCACATACCGTCAAACAATTTCTGAGACAACATGTATTCTCTCAGAATAGACTTCACCCCGAGTTCCCAGTTCGGCACTGCCCTTATCTGGACTGGTTCCACATACTACTGATTAACTTATCTGACTACAGAACTTACCCTACTCCTTCAATTTGTTTCTCAGCCTTTTAATTGGTCTTAAACCCGACAGCTTGCTGATAAGTATGTCAAACTTTAATTCCACTAGCGATAGCCTAGCCTTTCCACCGGCCTAATCTCTCTTCCACGCCGAGTGCGATAAGGCGTGGACTGTGTTTCGGTTTTTCCATTACCGCTATCAGACTGTGGCACAGGCGTGTTGATACCCTGACGAATCGGACTCACGTTCCCACGTGTCGGAAAAATGTGTTTTCTATTTCTTTTTACTGTGAGTCCTTTGCTATTCAATATCCCATAGCTACCTGAGTCTTTCCCCTTCTCTTTTACGACAACCCCAGGTGCCCAATCTCCCTTGTGTGTCAGGTATTGTACCTGCTCCCCTGCCTGTAGTTGTCTGTATGGTCGTCCTGCGTGTCGGTCATAGAATCCCTTCTGGGTAGCTTGTACTTTCTGTATTTGCCTGTGTCTTATAGTTACTGTCTTGGCTTTTAGATGTGTGCTCAATATTGGTAGTTTCGATCTAAGTTTCCGACTCATTAATAATTGAGCCGGTGAGGCATCCAAACCTATTACCGGAGTGTTCCGGAAGTTGAGCAATGCTAGATTGTAATCTTTTGATTCTTTTCTGGCCTTTTTCATCATAGTTTTGACTGTCTGGATGTGTCGCTCCGCTTGACCATTGCTTTGTGGATAATGCGGGCTGGAAAATACAACCTGAAAATCATATTCAGCTGCAAATTCCCTATATTCTACGCTTGCAAACTGTGGTCCATTATCAGAAACCACTACCGCTGGAATACCGTGTCTGCCAAACACCTGTTTCATCATGCCTATAACTGCCTTGCTAGTGGTAGTTTGCAACTCTACTACTTCCGGATATTTGGAAAAATAGTCAACCAATATTAAGTAATGCTGGTCCCCTAACTGAAATAAATCAGCTCATACCTTGTTATATGGAATGCATGGTATGTCATGGGGTTGCAATGGTTCCTTATGTTGCCTGTTTCTATACTGCTGGCATAAACTACACCTCTGAATCAAATCTTCCAACTGAGTCTGCATCCCTGGCCAAAACACATGTTCTCTCGCTAATGTTTTACTTTTCATGATACCCTGATGGGTCTCGTGTAGCTTGTCAAGCACTGATTTTCGCACTTGCTTTGCTATGATTATACGACTACCTTTCAGCAACACATCCCCTTGCCTTGTAATTTTGTGCCGGAATGTGTGGTATGGTAGTGCTACGGCTGGCACTTTATGTTTATCTTCCGGCCACCCATTGTCAACCATGTCGGCCACCCCAATCAACTCAGTATCCCGTCCCGTTTCAGATCTGATCTGCTGCATACACCCCTGCACGACCCCTATCGCTGCCACGCTTATCTCATTGTCAAACAGGTCGCCGGGTCCGGTCTTGGTGCTGTGGTCTCGGGAGAGGGCGTCTGCAACGAACATATTACATCCTTTGATATGTACCAACTCTAGATCATAGTTTTGCAGACGCATCCGCATGCGTTGCATACGGGCCGACAATTGATGGAGAGGCTTATCTACAATTGATACCAAGGGCTTATGAACCGTTTCAATGCGTACTTTCTTGCCAAAAATGTAATTGTGAAATTTAGTGCACCCAAAGCATATGGCCAAAAGCTCTTTCTCAATCACAGCATAGCTACTTTGTGTAGCATCCAGAGCCTTAGAAGCCATGGCAATCGGATGCCCTTCCTGCATCAAAGCTGCGCCGAGTCCCGACTTGGACGCATCTACTTGTAGAGTGATTACTTTGTTCACATCATAGAAACGGAGAACGGGAGCCCGTGTTATCATTCTTTTTAACATTTCAAATGCCTTTACTTGCTCGGCTTCCCAGTGCCAAGCGGTCTCTTTGTTAGTTAATACGCGTAAGGGTTTAGTGATTTCCGCCAGATTGGGAAGAAATTTCGCGACATATGCTATCATTCCGAGAAACCGTTGAACGGATTGCTTATCTGTGGGTGTGGGCATGTCAGTAATGGCTTGTACTCTTTCCTTGTTAGGCGTAATACCGTGTTCAGAAATTACATGACCTACATATTCAACACTCCGCTTACATATATTCGATTTAGCTGGGTTTAAGCGCAAATTTACTTTTCTCGCCCGCTCGAGAACTGCTTTCAAATTTTCATTATGTTCATGCAGTGAGTTACCATATACAAGAATATCATCAGTTATTACATTGACGCCCTTTAAGTCATGCAGAATTCTGTTCATCTCGTATATGAATATGTCGCCGGCGGTTTTTATCCCGAACGGCAACCTAGTGTACCGAAAACGGCCCCACGGCGTGTTGAACGTACACAACTTTGAACTGTCAGTATCGAGCTGAATTTGCCAATATCCACTTTTCGCGTCTACCACCGAAAAATACTTAGCACCGTCTAGCTTGGCAACGACCTCCTCAATCGTTCTAGTAGGATATGGCCCCCGCTTAATAGCTTTGTTAAGTTTAGTTGGATCTAAACAAATGCGGATTTTATCATTCTTTTTTACTATCGTGATCGAATTCACCCATGGGGTTGGCTCAGTCTCCTCAACGATCACACCTAGCTCAAGCATTCTATCAAGTTCGCTTCGTACTTTATCCTCAATAGCATGAGGCACTCGTCTGGGAGGATCCACTACTGGTGGCACAGTGTCATCTACATGAATTTTTGCGTCCACTTTAATAGTGCCCAAACCACTAAATACATCATGAAATTTAGTTACCATGTCCGTAGCTTGCCTGTGGGCACTGTCGCACTTGTTGTCGGTCGCCTCCTTCTGCACACTATCAATGCGGGACAGTATGCGCATCCGTACGCAAGCGTCCTTTCCCAGAATCGGACATCCCGTGTCCGTGATCTGGAAACGTAGCCACTGGCCACGCACTTGAAGATTCGTCTCACCCAGTGGCTTTATCCGCTGCCCCGAATACGTCACCAACCGGCACTGCGATTTCGACATCTCCGCAGATTTCATCCGCTTGAATATTCCTACTGGAATGATGTTGGCCTCGGACCCTGTGTCAAGTTTGAACTGCACTTCAAACCCATCCACAGGTATGGTCGCATACCACAACTCGGCGTCGCCCTCCCGATCTGTTGATACTGCTCCCACAAACAAATCGGTTTCGGTCTCGGCCTGCTCGTCATCCCAGCCCTCATCGTCGTCAAGCGCAATCTCATTTACTGATGTCATTTTGCTCCGACACACTTTTGCAAAATGTCCAATTTTACTGCACACGTCGCACGCCTTGCCTTTGGCGGGGCATGCCTCACGGTCCCGCCGATGCGCATATCCACACCAGCTACACTTGACCTGAGCGACGCCAGGCTTGCCTCGGTACTCACGGCTGGCACCTGCTGCCGGCCGTCCGTCTCTCGGCCGCTGTGTTGACGCCGCCCGTGCCGCCGGTCAGCCCGGCTCCCGCTGCCGTAACGAATCCAAAGCACACTCGACGGTACCACTGGAGAGCTGTTTAGTATGATGTTCACTCATGCGACACATCTCCTCACATCCTCTCAAAGTCAGTTTAGGCGTCTGGAGCAACCGATCTCTTAGTTCTTAGTTTGTCATACTTTATGCCACTGACGAGCCTGTCACATAACAACGATTCTTCCAACTCGCCGTACTCACACTGACCTACGCGATGTCTCAGCTCCCGCACATACGTGTCCATGCTTTCCTGGCCTTGGTTGAAGGTATTGAACTTGTAACGAGTCACGGTAATGTTCGTTTTACCCTCGCAGTATTCTCTGAATGCTTCCTTCAACGGCCGAAGTTTGTCAACGTCTCCCGCGGCGAATCTCATAGCCTGATGCACTTTTTGTGCCTCTGCACCGGCCACGTGCAGGAACACGCAACATTGAACCTTTTCACTTCGGCTCTGTACTCCTGCAGCGGTAGCGTATATGTTGAAAGCGTGAATCCACGTCTTCCAATTTGCAGACAAGTTGTCCTCCAAGCTCAACGGCCCGGGAGGCTTCAATCCTGGTAACGACATGCCCGCCAAAGGTTCCGCCTCTGACACCATGTGATGGAATGAGTGTAACACAACTGCACGTATCGAAGTCTAGTTACTCAATGCTTTATTTATCTCAACCGCTGCTACACTGGTACCTCGCAGCGCTCGCTGGTGCCCGGCGCCCCAGCCGGGTACAATACATAACAGTAGGTGTGGGTAGTGTGGTTATATCAGGGAGCCTAGGTGGTGTAATGGTTAGCACACTGGCCCGGAATGCAAAGAGATGTGGGTTCGAGTCCCGCTCTAGGCGCAATATTTCCCATGTTCATCACCCCCACAACAAATATATCTCTTGCATGTGTACCTTTACACAGCTTATTCAGGGCGTACCTGCTGTATTTACTGCTGAATCACTCACTATGTCTCACCCTCCTTTCAAAACAATGTTCATCTGTGCTAATATATCAATACTCCAATTATTCATATATACTCACATATACATTGTCATTTCCATTTTTAATGGAATTGACATTCTGAGTGGACATGATGGTACCAGCGTATTGCCTGGAATGATATCTGCTGAAATGTATAATTAGTATATAGTTATAAAGTACATATCTTCGCCCTGTTGCATCGCTTATGCAACTCTAAATGTCTGGAATTTGGCATTATTTGTAAGTAATGCCGTATTTAATCAAATGAACGGGTGCAAGAACCTTTCTAAAAAAGGCATTGATTTTTTTTAACTACATGTAATTGAGAACTACATGTAATTCATGTTTAGTAAGAGTAAACGCCAATTACTATTATGGAAGCAAGATCTAGAATATTTAGGTAAAAAAGAAATCTAAGGACGTATCAGATCAGAATATCGGTTAGAATTGATGGTTAAATTGATAAAAGTTCACTTATTGCGTATTTAATTCTGTCAAATATGATAGCATTGAATAGATTTGGGCCTAATAAATTGCCGCCGCTGCATCGACGTCGCTTTCCATACTGGCGGATGAAAGCAACGTCGATGCGGTGGCGATTTGTTTACTTTACACATTCGTCGATTCGACAATATTAATATCGCCACCGACTCGGCGGCAGCATTAATAATGCTTCGAATTTAGGGTTAATTTCATGAAATTTCACTTATTGCGTATGTAATTATGTTAAATATGATAGCATTGAATAGATTTGGGCATAACCTAATACTAACACTGCTGTAAACTAGCTATATTTCTGGTTTACCTTAACCTAGTTTAAGCTTCTGGTGTTAGGCCTATCACTGACTCCTGCATGCCATTTTTCCCTGCTAAATGGGAATTCCGGCCAAGCACCGTTTGGCCTCACTATCACCGACTCCTGCATACGGCCCCAGAAGTTGACATTCTGGTATTAGCGAGAAGCGATACTGCAGGGGACTGGCTTCCATAAGCACAGGTAGGCAACTACGAAACACCTGAGATTACACATGTTTTAATTAAAATATAGTCATGTTTTATAGCGTGTTATCCTATCGGGTTCTATTCCAAGAGTATGTTATTCCATCTGCATACCACCTGAAAATCCCATCCTAGCCCCTTCTATTGTATCTCTGGAATCTAGTATTCTATAACCCCACTAAATGTTGACCGATATGATCATGAGCACTCACTCATGCCTGAGCACATTATCTCTATTCAGATCATCTGTTAAACTTAGCAATCTCTGTTGATTGCGTTTCGCATAGCCTCAGCTACCTAGCGTAGATATATTATCTCCTTTCATTGGGATGTGACCAATAGGGCCGGTCCGCCATTTCGAACAGCCCACATTCAAAGGCTTTATAGACATACCGCCGAAGAAGAAGTAATCAATTCCATTCTCGGCATCCCAAAGCAAATCCCCCCGGGCCTTGGTCCAGTCTGAGGCCGAAGATGAGGCTGCCATTGCCAGCCGTGAGTCTCCTTCAGCCCAAAGGTCAGCCGAGGTCAAACAATTGGTACGCGGTGCAAGAATGAACTCTTAGCGGGCAATTTGGAGTTAACGCCGAAATTATTCCGCACCGCAGACTCCAGTCAGGCAACAATTCTTCTCAGCCCGCATCCGATTACACCCGGCCCAATGCGCCGAGGCGGCGTACGCCGGATCGACGGTGGCGCCCCCTGGGTCGCGCCCCACGTAGTGGGAGGAGGCGCATGCGCCCGCCGCTTCGCGTCTTCTGCGTTCATTATGAGCGCGCACGCTCTCTCGTGAGATTCCATGCAGCGCCGTTATCTGTCTCACTCCGTCATTGTTGAAGTATCGCGCCCCCAAGGTGGCTTTTCACATAGGTTCTATTCCCCTCCGTACAACTACTTCCTGGGGTGGAATGGTGCAAGGGGAACGGGTGAGACCGGTGGTGAGGATGGGGGGGCCGGGGACCGTCGGTCAGGGTTGGGTGGGGGTGGGGGCCAGGGCGGGGGTCGGGGAGAAGGGCGGAGTGGCACTGGGCCAGGGCCGAGGGGCGTCTGCCGGTGGTCGGGGGGAAGAAAGCAGGGGCCTGGGGGCTGGGACTGGGGACTGGGGGTTGGGATGGGGTTTAGGACGGGGGCCAAGCCTGGGGTCCAAGATGCGGGAGCCGGGACCGGAGGCCGGGTTCTGGGGGTTGGGGGCCGGGGAAGTGAAAGGCTGCGGCAGGACTGAGTATATATAACAAACGATGGCCCGACTGGGACTTTTAGCCCAGCCGCAAATAATTCCCCCTGCCTGATTCGGCCAAATGAGCACACTATAGGCCTACGTCGGTACCTTGTATACAGCCCGCTGTCTACGGATGTAGGGCGAAGGAGCTCCGTCAAATCTATTCTATTCTGCGCGCTACCATTAGTGTTATGCGCGTTCGATGCTAGGCTAGCCTGCAGCGCTGTGCGCACACTGGACATATGCCTTGTGGCCCTGGACACGGCACTCGGCTGCCACCATTTGAGAAGAATGCACCTCCTGATTTTTGTTTTCGTTTCTTTTAGTTTTCTGATTACCAGATCAGTACTCCTTTCAGTTATTCAGTAGGCAGTTGCCCAGCCAGATGTCGTTATAATTCTGATGTACTACTAGGTTGGTTATCGTTGATATTGCTTATTTATCAACTTATGATGTCTTACTATGTACATTGTCATTTGTTATTGATGTTACCCACTGTTACATTCTGAATAATAAAACTGATATCACCCATACTTATTTACTTTGTTGCCTTCCTTCTGCTTCATCATCATCATGCTGTCAGTCGCAATGCGACAAAGACTGCTTTCATTACTTAACCGCCGCTTTGTGCGGTTGTACATTTCAGATAAGCTGCTTGCAAAGTGTTGAAGTACTGCTGGCTTTTGCAAGTTACTAGCGGCACTCTCTCAGGGAGAAAATAGAGGTCTCACACCAGCAAGAACATGTCAAGACAGGCGCAAACTATTTGTCCCTGATGTTGGGAGTTCCATTCATCACCGCCCTTAATGCTGCCACGATACCATGGTTTTCTGTTAGGGTTTGCTCCCTTAGCCTTTGATTCTATCAGGAACCAGAACTTGTACCACAGGGCAGTGGTTTGCAACTTTGCAAGGCAGGGGCTTCAAACTCCCTGAGGTATTTTAGCACCTGAGGTGTCCGAGGTACTGCATTACCTGCATACCACATACTTTCTGCTTACATATATGTATATATGTATCTAACCTCGTACATATTTTGCATGAGATAAAATAATACTTCCTGTCTCATGGTGTATGTGTATTAACTAAGGCTAACACCCTACGTTCTGATGTGAATGATGTAGCTTTGATTCGGGATAGCGCTATTGGGAATCAGCACTACTGCAGTGGCCTATATTCCATATACCCTGGTATACAGCTCCATATGTATTTATTAACGACTATATATATATATATATATATATATATATATATATGTATAGATATATGGGTCATTCCTTAAAACTGGGCACCACATATTTGGTTTCCCCATTTCAATACTGATAATTTGTTCTTTCTTTTATTGATTGCAATTCAAACAATTATTGTATCCTCTGTGCATTAAGTATGTTAGCAATAGTACATATAATGTAGCTACCCCAAGAAAGAAATTCAAGTTTACTTATGTGATTTTGTGCTAATGTCAAAAAGTGAAAATTTTCACATTTACACTATGCATGTAGCCAAACATTTGTTCAATTTATTTTTCAATTTTGTTCTTGTAAGTCATAACCTTGTCTGCTTATGCGTAATCAATAAACTCTTGTTTGACTATGTTGTATATGTTAAAATGAGGTCCTGGATGTGTCTTTGATTTTCATGTTACACAAGTAATATGAATGTATGGCTCAATTTGTATAAGATCTAATTCAAGAAGTGAAATTAATTTGTTTCAACTCTGACATATGCACAACATGCATACCTTCATAGGGCATTGGGCATTGGATTAGGCTATTATTTGGAAGGTTTGTTTGCTATTATTTGGAAGGTTTTCACTTTTGGTTTCCATGTCATACTTTCATGTCCAGTTTTAAAAAATGAAGCATATATGCGTGTGATGGGGCGTGTGTTGGCCGCCCAGAACTCAACCTTCATGCTGTAGACCCCCCAAACAAGCAGGAGAACAACTGTGCTTGCTTCTCAGTCGTATGTCTATATTCTCCGCTCACTGCAGCATCCACGATCAAGTGACCTTCCCTTTGCCCTACCAGGTCCCTTGTCAACTTCCTTGGGGGGCAGGGGGCATGGGGGAGGTTATGCTAGCCGCACACAGTAGTTGGCAGCCCTCGTAGCGCTCCCCGGCGGCTACCATGCTGCCACCTATCGCTGTAAACTGTGACGATAACAAAGCAGTCCTTGCTGCCACCGTATGGTAGTGGAGCTCATATCTGGACTATTACATATGTATCTGTCCCATTCAACCACACTGACCAACTTACTTAACTTATCGTTGACAATGCAGGGAAAGTTTCTGGCATCACTCCAAGCTGCGTGTATTCAGAGTAGAAAAAACCCGTTAAGTTATTTATGTAAATGGTGATGTGTGTCATACACGACTGAAATCGCCCTATAGTCACGACATTAACCTATCCACCAGAATAACCGGCAATATATAATTGGAGTGTTCCTCAAGTCCTAAATCACTCCGTGCCTGTGTTGTGTTGCTAAGCAACCATTGTTGTAATGGACCAGTGTTAAAAAGAGTACTGAAGATGGGTGAGCTTTCCGGTTAAAGCGCCATAGTTCCTCGCTTTTAAGTTTCCGTTGGGTTATTCTAGATCAAACATTAGAATGATCATTATAATCTCCCTTACTTTTTGGTTGCATAACTTTGATTAACATTGATTATCTTTGGGGATATTTGAAGTGAAAACACTGTAAATTAATGTTGGCATGGAACAACATAGATTAAAACCTTTATTACCCTATCATTTTATGTCCCTATATGCAACAACAGATGCTTAGTAATTGGATTAGGATCTGAAATAGCTACATGGGAGAAAATCTGGTTACGTGTTTGGTTTGAACAATAGTTACGCCCTTTATTGGGTCATGCGGCTCTAAGGAAGGAGAGGGATAGCCGAGGAATAGCATCCTTCGCCCTTCTGGTAAGTCCTGGGACTCGAACCCATTACTGGTGTTGGCAACCCTGTCCAAGTCAAACCAATTACTTCAGCAATTAATTACTGTCACTACCGAGCTTTACAAGGATAGGGCAACAAATAGTGGAATGTAGAAGTGTAATTGCTCGTTATTGTAATTGCTGACTCAATATGTGAAATACAACTCCAACAAAATACAAAGACACAAGGAAGATGTAGTTTGAAGCTTCACTCAATGAAGGTCCATTGTACAGCCATGGATTATATTCTTACAGAGTTATTCAAACATATTTTACAAATATAAATTACAGTGACCTTCACATTGTATTCCAATTCTTGTAAATGCGAATTATGCTGCAGGTCACTTAGTCATGGACGCCACAGTGAGCGGAGAATAAAGACGACTGAGAATCAAGCGTACTCGTTCTCCTGCTTGCGTGGGGGGTCTACAGCGTGAAGGTCGAGTTCTGGGCAGCCAACAAAGGGGCCCTGCCCCATCACACACACACACACATATATGGCTCATTCTTTAAAACTAGGCACAAAAGTATGACATGGAAACCAAAAGTGAAGCCTTCCAAATAATAGCATGTGGTAGTATTGTAAGTGGACTGCTCTCTAATGTTCTGTCTCCTATAGATTGAATTTGCATATTGAGGCCACCTAATATATATTTTTCTAACTATTTATTGTTAGTGTTTATGCATGTGTGCACTCCCACCTACAGATCAAAGAATTACATATGCAGGAGCAATAACACTGCACACATGCAGTAACATGCAATACTTTTTGCAATTATTAAACAAACATTAAATGTTATGTCATAATTAAGCATAAGCTAAGAGCTAAAAAGGGGTATAAATACAGAGACAAAGAATAACTTTAAGTAGCATTTAACCAGAGACGAGGTAAAGGTCAACATTCTCCATTGAAGAAGAGGTAACCGTCAATATTGATTGTTTTTGTAATCTCTCAGCATCTTATATCTAAAAAGGCTCCTTAAGATACGCCCCGATATATCACAATAAATCCCGTTTAAGAATGGAATGTAAATTACACCTACAAGGTTTTAATATATTTAATGGCATATGGTATTTGAAAGCGCTTAACTGAATAACCCTACACAATCCAAGGTATAAATATGCCTTAAGGTTGGCGCCAATAGAAAAGGATATAAAACCTCCCCAATTCTGACAAGGGAGACCTGGACAAGTCGGACAAGAGAGAAGGAGGGTGTGGGAGGGGGGGGGGGCGACGGTGAAATGTCAAATGTGTTAAGAAACAAAATTGTTGTTGGTTACGTGCCTTGAAATCCACACAACCTTTTTTTTACATTGAGTGTGGGTGTGGGTGGAGAGTGGGGGATGTGAATCCAAAAGATATGTACATTACTCCTACAACTACACGACGACTGTTTTTGTACTGTCCAATTACTTTGTTCCCGGAGGCGTTTACATTGCTATTGGAAGATGTGGGTCAATTATACTAATGAAGCACGTATAACGTAGGAAGGGTTTTGCATTTTATTTCAAGGATGCAAGCGTTAAAGGTGTATTACTTATTTGTTAACGAGATGTTTATCCCGATACGGGGAGAGAAGAAACATACCAAACCACATACAACTTCACAAAGAGGCTACCATTTTCTGTATATTGTTTACCTTAAGCATGGTATGCAGTATTTTGCCAGTTATGTTATATGCATAATTACATACATTTTACCTGAAGCATAGCATGCATCATTTTCTCATTTAGTTTATATGAGTAATTACATAAATTGTACCTGAAGCATAGCATACCTCATTTTGCCAGTTATGCTATATGTGTAATTATTGTTCATGTTGGCCACAACATGGGTAATTTAGCATGCAGGGCCAGCAATAATATCTATCCGTCCGACTTAATTAGCTATGGCCCTGTATAGAGCCCCTACCCCACCTGGAGGGTCACGCATACACTATTACGTATATATCACATAGGCCGATTATGGCGCCGACTAGGGAATTGATGATACACTTTCAGAACTGCTCTTGCAGCCACCACGCTTAATGTGGACATCCAGCTGACCTAACTAAATCATACCATCTCATTTGACTCATTCTACCCTAGCAGCTCAACCAGACAAATCATATCGACACGGTGCTGGATTGTTTAGCCCCCACCCACCCCAATGTCAATATTAGACCTAAGGGTTGAGCGTCTGTTAGCCTACATTAAGACTATATATTCATTTCTGTTCGCTGTTAGCATTATCAGCTTTAAAATAAATGCCACTTTAATCTATGTCGGTCTTGCATCGCTAAATTACATATATTTTAGCTGAAGCATAACATGCATAGTTTTGGCAGTTATGTGTTATCTTTAAGTACCTGAATCATGACATGCTTAATTACATACTCTCCAACACTGTCCCAGTTCTAATTCACCTTCCCATTACTTGAATCCGTTTTCATCATCAACTTCAGCTAACCCCCCTCCTCCCTAGCAGGCGCGGTAGCCGAATTGGTACAGCGCAGGTTACCTGTGCGGAAAATTGAGAGTTTAGTTCCTGGTGGAGTCAAACCAATGATCTATAGAATGTATATCTGTCGTTTCCTAGCTTGGCGCTGGGCATAAATAGGATACAGCGATGACTGGTTAGCCCAGTGTAAGGATAATGTGACTGAGTGAGATATCAGGTCATGGTGCTGGCGACCCATCTCGACCCATTCTCGTGCCTTGCCTCCTTGACCTTAGTGACTATTCATATATACTATTGATCAAGTATTATGTGATTAATCAGTGTGCTAGTTATTTGTGGATACCTTTTCTATTAGAGGACAGATAATCACACTGAATAAAAGAACACATAACAAAACACAGTGCATGCAGTAGCTCAAAACGTAGAGAATCACCAGTCTCTGTGATTAAAGCTGCATAGTCCAATGAAAACATTGCATATTATAAACAAAGGCACTTGTCTACACTTGAGACTACGTATCCAACTGTGTTCGATGTTCGGACATTAAGCATTCATTCCTGCAGAGAAGAATCACCCATCAACTTACTAAAACCTCCCAATGTTGAAACCTGTAAGACCAGGGGCGTAGCTAGGCATACTCATGTACGCCAAAATGTCCACATCATTTTGTCAAAAAAATAAAACAAAAATAAAAATAAGAAAGAGAGAGAGAGAGAGGTGGGGGTTACTTAGATATGATTTCAAATTCGGAAGGGTGTGATGCCGTAAGCGGCCCCCTAAACCCTCTGCCGAAATTAGGAGTGCACATCGTTAAAGGTCTAGCTATGCTCCTGAAGACCCAGCATTTCGATGTGCACACGCCTTTCCCAGTTCATATTTCCACTTCACATATCTCCAAAGTGGACCATTTAAAGCTGCATAGTCCGATGAAAGCATCACATTTTCAAAAGCAAAACAATTATCTAGATTTGATTCTGCATATCAAACTCAGAAACTGGTGCACTCATTAAACATCGGTCGCCACATAGGAGGGAATACTGATGCTATTTAATAGACCTATTTCAATGTTTACAAACATTGTGTATGCACATGCAGTGTGGCTGCAGAACGAAGGCACACTGCCACTGAGTTTGCTGGTACGCGCAGTACAAAACGTCAGTTTTAGTCAAAATTAATAGAAATCCAGAACCCTAACCATATAAATTTAATATAATCTGTTTGTTAAACATGTTTTCTATATGGGTTCCAAGCAGTTTGTGTCTAGATTGTGTGGTTTTAGATATATTAAATTCTTTCTGTAAGAAGATTGCTCATGGCCATTGACAATGCATTGAGTTTGCCGAGTATGCGCAGTGCAAAACGTCAGTTTTAGTCAAAATTAATAGAAATCCAGAAGCCTAACCTTATAACTTTAATAGAATCTTATTGGTAAACATGTTTCTATGTGTATTCCAATCCGTTTGTTTCTAGGTGGGGTGGTTTTAGAGATATTTAACTTTTACTGTATGAAGATTGTTCATGGCCATTGACGATGCATTGAGTTTGCCGATACGCCTTTGCAGCGTGTCGATTTTATTCAAAGTTAATAGAAATGCAGAACCCTAACCGTATAAATTTAATAAAATCTCTTTTTGTAATGTGTTTTCTATATGTAATCCAATCGGTTTGTGGCTAGGTGGTTGTGGTTTTAGAGATATTTCACCTTTTCTCTATGAAGATTGCTCATAGCCATTGAGTTTGCAGTGTGACCGGATGTTGTCCTGCAGCCAAGCTGCGCCCGCACTGACCTAAATACATGTGCTGTTGTCATATGAAATTGGTCAATAGAATCTGTTATTGCACAAGCGCACGGTGTCAGGGTTTTGGCATTCTTGCTCAAATTAATTTGGTTTGTTTGCTCCTCAAATATCTCAAAAGTTATTTCAAACGAAAGTAACCAACAGTCTAATATATTTATCTCAGAAAATGATAGAAAGTGAAAACTATCGAGAGATTTTGTTGCTCTACATTAGTTGCTTAAGCAGGGGAAATTTGAGTCGCAGACGACTGGTCTTCCTCATTCCACTCTCCTTGCCCTATCCTAATAATGCCGAGCACCTGGCTAGGAAGCGACAAGTATCAATCTTTAAGTCATTGATTTGACTCAATCAGGATTCGAACCCATGATCTCATGATCTACCAACACGGGAGACGGACGCTCTAACGCATTTGGCCATCCCGTCTGGTTAAGATGCAACTTTAAACTCGAAGCTACTTCTAGCTAAATGAAAGCACGTTCTACATTATCATTACATTATCAGTTCAGTCTACATAATACAGATCCATTAAAAGGAAATAGTGTTCGCTCGAAGCCATCGAATTCTGTGACTGTAGCCCCAATCCCTACACATAACACGCAAAGTTTGGAAATTACCACTCAATACCAGCCTCCCTCGTGGCTAAAATACCAGCCTTGTCTCGATTTGATTGACAACCAGTGACATTTTGGTGAGAGCAGGCGACATTCCGCAGGGCGACGACGACGACAACAACAAATTAGCGGCGACTGGGTTGAATAAGTCAGCCAACATTCCGATCACGTGCCCACGCACGGTCCGTACCCGGCGTCCCCCCGCCGATGGTGGAATGAATGGGATGTAATTGGGTTTTCGCTGGGAGTCTGCAGGCACGAATGCACCCTTTATCGCTCAGTGGCAAACGCTGGTTCCCTCTGTCGACAGTGGAGTGTTTGCTAGATTGCAAACACGTCAGTTTGCGAAGAGACAAACAGACAAACTAACTATTGACAATATATATTTATCATCTCAGTAAATACTCCATTTATAGGTATACATATATATATATAGCTATGCATTAGACATGTATATATACATATCTAATGCATATGCACATATACACATACATACATGCATAAAGTTGTTTGCGTATATATATCAATACGTATAAATACATAATTCCATATAATGATTTATATATATACATATTTACATATTGGCATTTGTTTATTTAAATATCCATATATATATATATATATATATATATATATATATATATATGAATAGCTCAGGCGCAAAACCATGTAAACACCAATCCAAAGATGTAGTTTAAATAAAAGATCTTTAACTGAAAATAATTGTAATTCTCACTAATTCCACTTATCATGTGATCACATGGTTATGCAGCAATGAACAAAAGAGAAGGAATATAGCAACATAAGATTTTTGAGGGTTTGATTCCAATGTTTATCTCCTTTTAAATAAAAGATCCTTGCCTGAAACTAATTTTAATTCTCACTAATTCCACTTTTCATATGATCACATGGTTATGGAAAGATGAATAAATGAGTATGAATATAAACAAATGAATTTTTCAAGGTTTGATTCTGATGTTTATCTCCATTTGCGGATAGGCGTTTCGTGGATTTGCACCTGCACTCTTCATTATGTAATTGTTATTTGTGTATATAAACGGGCATATATAGTTACATAAATAAATATTCATCTATATATAGATATGAAGGGCTCAGGCGCAAAACCGACAAACGCCAACTGCGTCGAAATGAAGGCATGACTACCATGTTGGAGCTGAATCTGCCATCATTGTAATAGTCAAATTTGTCTGTTCACAGAAGCTGCCACGTCCCCTATTTAATGTACTCTTCATTCACATACTTGCAGTGGAAAGCACAACACTAAATTCTATTTTACAGCAACAAATTCAAATGGATATGTCGGTTATTGTGCGTGAAAACTTCATATAAATACAGTTGTAATTCAATATTTATTCAAATTATTCAGAAATACATGCATATATTATAAGTCACTTCATTCGGCAACATGTAGGAAGCAAGGAACAGTTTAAGTTATCTTTATTTAAGAAAGGTAATTATAGTTTAGTGCAGGCTGAGCATAATCAGGTCAATTGCAGCTAGGAGCCGGATGTTCTTGGATTGCTTGAAATGAACGATTACATGGTCGAGGACCACAGGTTCAGCATAGATTCAGGTATCAACATCAGTGATCAGGTATTCAAAGGGAGAGGACAATGCTTATCCCCGAGAGAGAGGGTGGGGAGCGGGGAAAAATTGTGAACAGTAGCAAGCACCGAGGCAGAGTGAGTGCATAGAGAACTGAGAGAAGCGATGAAGACACAAATAGCAGTGGACCAGGGACAGACATTGCCTCGCTCGCAAATTAGTCATGTTAGCCTCGGGCGAACACGCATAATTAGTATGCATATTGATATATATAAATATATGTAAATATATATATATATAAACAGCTATACAACATTTGCATAGGTATTCATATAACAATATATGCATATCGATGTCTAGAACATGCATATGAACATGGATATAATTATGCATAGAATCAAGATAAACCCATGAGGGCGAGCACGCTGCAGCATTACAACATTAATTAGGTGGTTCCACTTCCAATAAAGGTCATGGAAATCACTTGAACTTCATGGAGTGTTCCACAGGCATTGCAATCTTAGTTCTACAGAGAACAACCGTTGCAAATTGCTTCAAGAAACTTCCTCAGATGAGCCACATGTTATGCGTGGGCCGACTGCTCAGTTTTGTAGTGGTGAGCGATATTGGGGTAGTTTGGCATTGGCAAAGAAGTAGAAGGAGAAGAAGTAAGTGGAGGTCGGCTATGTGTGTGTTATATCGGGAGACAAATTTAGTTATTCTCCCTTAGAAGGAAGTACATTCTGTCAACCATCAATGCCTGCATAACGTGCGTGAGTTGGTTGTAGTCTGAGAGCTGTGGTGAGGGGTAACACAACCAAAAAGACAAAGAATACTAGGGAAAACAAAAATAGAAAGAGAGAAAGCTCAGTAAGGGGTGGAGTGAAAGCGTGAGTAGCGTCGGAAAAATGTGTTTTATAATATTGGGAAGAGGAAACCAGTCCGCCTTCGGATCAATGCTGCAGACATGAGCCAAATGGTGTCAGATAGTTGAGTGACTTCAGGTTCCCCTTATTTGTTGTTGATTTACATACTAGCAACACCTAAGTTTGTATCATGACGCATACCAACTTGTGGCAGTGCACACGAATGACACATTTATATTGGTTGATTGTTGGAGTTATATTTCCTGGCAACATGTAAGGTCATAACAAGATGGGTACCAACTTGTGCTAGTTTGCACTCATGGCAATTTGACAGTGCTGCACCAGTGGGAGACCAGACTGCCAGCGTCATGTCCCGATATTCCACACAGTCGCATTATGCTAAGACTGTGTGCTAACCAGTCATTGTCCTATCATATTAATGCTGAGCGCCAGTTCAGGTAGCGACAAGTATCAATTGTATACGTCATTGGTTAGAAGTCCTGACTTTCTATACAGGAAGCCTCCACTCTACCAATCTGGTATAGCAGGACATCGCAAACCCCTGGAAATTGCACACCCCAGGGTTTTAGATTTCCTAGGAAATCCCAAACCCCTCCTGGAAATCCCAAACCTCCCAGGCTTTGTAGCATTTTGTAATATTCAATTAAATCACTAGTAAATAATGGTTTAAATAATGAATAAATAAGAATTTGGAACAGTAAAATTGTTCTATGTACTGTAGGCCTATGCATTGACTGAAAAGGCTATTTTGCTAACAACGTTGTTTACATTGCCGCTACTAAAACTGAGTGATAATACCATGATATTGCTGTACCTCTTTACCTAGCCTTTAGAATGGCCAAATTGGTGACATCTGTTAATAAAGGCCGTTTTCAGCGCATTTGGGGTCAGAATTACAAAGTGGAGTATCGCAAACCCATAACAAGCTGGCATTAGAGGCCCATTAGGGCCTAGATCAGCCAGAAGGGGATCTGTAAGTTAATCTGCAAGTTAAAGATGTTTTCATTAGTATAAAGACTGCCAAACGTGGGGGGTTTGTGATTTCCACGGGGGATATGTCATTTCCTAGGAAATCGCAAACCCCCCATGCCCATATATGGCACGAGGGTTTGCGAATTCCTAGCAAATCACAAGTGGGGGATTGCGATTTACAGGGCTTGAGATTTCCTGCTACACCGGCCCCCGTGTCCGGTCTTGAAACTTAGATAGATATGAATTATTCACACC
This sequence comes from Branchipolynoe longqiensis, assembly GCA_030323885.1. Taxonomy (NCBI): domain Eukaryota; kingdom Metazoa; phylum Annelida; class Polychaeta; order Phyllodocida; family Polynoidae; genus Branchipolynoe; species Branchipolynoe longqiensis. The sequence goes on from CM059195.1 coordinate 17,681,346, forward strand.
GCATGCCAAAGCAAATACTCTGTCATGAATATTCTTTGGTAACGTGATTTAGTATAAATTGAATGTATCAGACTTTGTTGCACCTGACTTAATCCTTGGATTTCAATTGTGATATATTCCCAATGCACACACAGTAGCGAGTCTTCTGCATATATGTATACAAATATGTACACATACATATATCCATCATCTGGATGTGTTTCTCCATATATAACTTAGATTCTGGTACTCTTATTAAATGTTTGTCGCCACATAAAACGGAATACTGAGGCAATTTAATAGAATATGTTACTGCATAATTGGATAGTGTCAGAGTGTTGGTCTGCTTGCCTAAATAAATGTTGTATGTCTGCACTTCAAATATCTCAAAGGTTAGCCACTTAAAATGAAAGTTATTTCAAGCTAAAGTAAATACATTATAGCGATCAAACTAATAGATTTATCTCAGAAGATGTGAGAATCTGAAACCCACCGGACTATGTGCCATTAATCAACTTGGCATTTATTCTTACTATTTCGTTGTTACATTTAAGCCATGAGATGTTTGATTTATTAAGATTTCGAGGATTTCAGGCACGTAGCCAAAAAGTATATCTTAAGTGCCTGGAAGCTGAGACTGGATGTTGTATGTTGACACAGCAGCAGAGGTCCAGTGACCAATTGTCTTACGTCCTGCCTCGCTGACCCTTGGAGGCAGAACTATGGAGAGTTGAATGCATGGTGTGTAGCATTATAGCACCGGGTGCTAAGTGGCCTGCCACGGACAGGGCTAGTCTTCTGATTGAAAGCACAGGGTACTGTGAGGCCCGCCACGGACAGGGCTAGTCTTATGATCGAAAGCACCGTGTGCTGGGAGGCCCGCCACGGACAGGGGCAATGTCATGATTGAAATTAATCCACGAACATGTGAGTGGTAGCCACATGAGTCAAGGAGACCGGCCGTCGTGCCAAGGTGGTGTCCTGGACACGTACTCGCCCCCACGCAGGTGCTGCGCAGAAGGCAACCAGAATTGCTGGAGTGCGATATCTCTAGGAGACGGTGAGTTGATTGGTGTCTGGATGACGACACGGACATTGATGCCCAGGAGTGTTAGCCTCAGATCCTCGCGCGACTAAGTGACCAGGAAGGCCACCGGATGTCGTGAACAGATTGCTCTGCAGTACCTTATTGTCCATGTACAGCCAGGAGGCCGGCTGCTATGGGGTGTCGGAGGCACTGGTGTGGTATTTGGATAACCTGGGAAGAGAGGCAAAAAAATAAGCAGTCGAATCCCAGGTTATAATGTGTGGTTGTGAGCGACGGTGGTTTGTGGTTGGGCCCATACACCTTGCAATGTATGGGAGCCACCCGACCTTTGGCGAGGTCCTCCTGTGGTGGATGATGTGTGCTTTGAGTTACAACTCCTCGATGATATGTTGGAGTTAAGATAGTATTGTCACTGCGAATGAGGCTACAGTGCATGCCCACCGGAGACTGCACCTCAGATGGCTCGAGCATGGCACCAAGGAAGAGTGAGCCTATTGTTGAAAGTCATAACGTATCCTCGTCTGAAGGAATTATTTGTAGCTATGTAGCTAGGTTATTGTCACTACGAATGAAACTAGACTGCGTGCCCACATAGACTGCACCTCAGATGGCCCGAGCGTGGCACCATCCATTGCAACATTTAATTAGGCAATTTTGGGACCTATCCGTGATTGCTTAGTGTGGTGCACCTTTGGTTGTAAGAGGAGGGCCATGGTGATAAGGCTTCGTGTCTCTTTTAGTGTTATGAGGTAAGCGCGATGATAGTCCAGAACGTCCTCATGGCCTACTGCTGGAAGTAGGTCAGCAGTCTATTAAGTATATGCCTAATGTCGCATACATGATACTTCGTCCGTATGGATGTAATGGCCATATGAAAATGTCTGGCTGATGGTCATACGGTACCCCTGTATGAGTAGCATTGTTTATGACTACAACTAAGTATCTGAAGGTGAGAGTCAATTTGAGATTGTTATTATTTCACCAGTCAGGATGTTGAACAACAGGTAACATTTATGAATGGTAAGGCAATAGTTTGTTCAACCACACAAGCAGTTATGGACAGCGGTAGATGATCGTAACCCTGTTCTCAAGAAATATCAACATCGTCTGTTTGGTTGTAATAACGGGACCATATGGCAGTGTCAATCATGCGCGCAGTGAAAAATCGTCCTTATGGGTGTAATGACGATTTTTGATGTCATAGACGGATGAAGAATGCTTTGCGGCTTCATGTCTGTAATCAAATCCCATGCACTGCCCGACCTCAAGGTCGTGGTGATGTCAGCAGTCCGTGAGACTTTGCGTCTAGACAATGTCTAGACGGTCGCTATCAAGCCGCCAAGCAAGATCTGGGTGTAGTTCACATGCACTCTGCGTACTGATAACTTTTGTCTGGCGAGTACAAAATCTTGATATGAAGATCATCTGTAGATGAACTCAGGTTCCGTGTAGGAGGTTGTTATACTCGTGACTTTAGTGTGGCTATGTATACTTAAGCCTCTGTCACTTGGTTCTACGAGTAAAACAACAGTGCACGGGACGATTGGCGAATGTCATAACAGACCCTTGCATGAGCGAGATTAGTGTGTCCATGGCCACCGAATGATTTGTCTGTATATGTATGAAAGGAGATATGAGCCTATATAGAAGCATCATAGCATACCTTTGTGGGGATGACATTTACTTACGGTTATGACTACTTGTCCATTTTTGTTGACTGAGTAGAGTCATCCCAAGCACGAGCTCTTTGATGTGCGGGCCTTATATCAACATGGTCTATATGAGTGGTCTGTATGTGTGTGAAGGAGATAAGAGCCTATTTCGAAGCATCCCCTCGAGAATAATGTATGCTTGCATGCGTGGTATTTAATGGTATCGTACAAGAGAGCTCCTCCAAGAGTGATCGAGCAAGGTGTCATGGCCACCTCCATGTGGCATGACGTCAGCTTTGATTTTTCAGGCGAAGTAGCTACTTTCCGTTTTGATAACTGATTAGGACCATGTGGCAGAGTCAATACTGAGGGTAGTGAGCATCGTCCGTATGGGTGTAATGCCAATATGATATCAACACCATCCATATGGGTGTAGTCGGGGATGTGTGAGATGTACCAGGTCCCGTTGATGTTTTGTCCGTCCAGGGCTCACGCCGGCCCTTTGTTCAAACAACACAAGCAGTTATTGACTGGTAGATTAATCGGGATAGCAATGACTTCGTCCTTCGATGGGTGGCCCTGGATGTTATTAGAGAGCTCCTCCAAGAATAATCGAGCAAGGTGTCATGGCCGCCTCCACGTGGCATGACGTCAGCATTCACTTTTCATGGCGTAGTAGAGCCGAAAAAACCAACACTCGGCGTTTTTGAATACGAACGATCCAAGCACCGATCCCATCACTGACATCGACCATCTGTTTATGCAGGTTAGCAGTCATGCTTAATCCTACGTCCGTAGCTCAGTGTTTGTGTCCGTGCGTTAATGTTGTCATGTGTCGAGGGCTCGCGCCAGTTCTTGTTAACCAAAAGAGCAGATATTGTTTGTTAGAATTAATCGGGATAGCCACTGACTTCGACCCACCTTATGCTTTAAGCGTTAGAGCTTGTCGCTCCGGAGTTTTTCTCTCGATCCTTAAATCGTGGATTCTTATAAATCGTCATTTTGCAAATCCAAAGGAGAGAACACGTCCTGCCGATCGAAAGGCTCTGGTCGAAGTGTCTATAGAGAAAATGTGCCCCATCTCGTTATGGAAATTTACAGCAGATGGCGCCACAGTCGGAGCATTTATTATTAAGCAGGACACTATAGATGGCGCCACCAGTCACCTCGATGTTTAGTATGTACTTTTTCTTGCGGGTTAAATTACCGATGTTGAAATCAACATCCACAATGTAGCAACAACAACAACAAACATTGTCATCCTTGTGCATGATTCATGAAAAGCATACAGGCAAATTCCGTGCAGTAAATGGAGCTTCAGATACATGAAAACAGGAACCTGTGATGAATGGTAGTGATGGTTCCACATGACCTCTACTCACTACCTCTCAATTGAAATTAGATATGCCGATTAAAAAGAGAGCACGCGCTACTTGGAGATCATTACACTCTGTTATACATACGCTCAGGATCCTGGGTGTGTGGTTCAGACGGCCGCCCAGCGATTGCTACCTGTAGTTTTATTTACAGCTCACACCCGGTAAGAGGCTCCGTTCATCTGCACCAGACGCGGCCGCCGAATCGGTAGAGCCCAGATCTCCCATGCTGGAGATCGGGGGTTCAATTCCAGCTCGAGTCAAACCAACGACTTACAAAACTGATGCTTGTCGCTTAGTAGGTTGGTGCTTGGCATTAATAGGATAGGGCAAAAAGGACTGGTTGGCTCAGTGTTAGATAATCTGACTGAGTGGGATGTCAGGTCATGATGTTGGCAGCTTGATTTCGCAGTGCGGCGGCACTATATTGTCGCCATCAGTGCACACTGTCACAAGTTGGTAGCCCTCCGGATATGACCTTAGCTGTTGCCAGGATATAACACTCCAACAAACATATATATATATGTTTGTTGGAGTATTATATATGTATGTATAGTCATGTCTACATGTACCTATATATATATATATATATATATATATATATATATATATATATATATATATAGGTACACGTGAACATGACAATGCATAGATATCCATTAATATGTTCAGATAGCTGACAAGCAGGTCGGAAAGAAGATTGCTAACTGTGTATCGGCCTTTCCTAGTTTCTGATCATTTTCATCATATTTACAATAGGAAAACATGGTTTAATGAAGACTGCATTAATACATGACCTCACATTGTACGATTACATTTGTTTGTTTTTCCCATTCAAACATTCACTCATTAATTTGATCAACTTACTTAGACTCAGCGGTATCAATAAATCAAACAGTTCGAGTTTATAATGAACATATATCAAAACGGGGATTTATATTCATGTAATTGTTATAGTGCCGAACTAGGTATCCATTTATATTGAACTGCGCTTATGCACTAAACAGCGTCTTATACTTTTATATAGGAATTATTAGGTTAAGGCCCAACCATTGATTCTTAGAAATGTAATCATGTCTGTTCTCTTACATATGAGACGGAGAACATAGAATTAATACGGCTCTACTCCTCTTTGGGGTTTCTGTATACCTCAGCACAAATAACTTTCCCCATATGACGCCATTGGACTTGAATACAACTCTTTGTTTGAAACCACGTTTACTTCACACACAAACCGTGGTATACCTACGTCACACATAATCCCGTCAATGCTGCCTATGTTTAGAACTGTCAGGTGAGCGGTAGGGAGCAGCAGGCACCTGATGCTGGGCGGACTTTGTACGTGTAAGTAGTCTATAGACACGACACTTTGTCTCTGGCCACTTGCGCATTAAGCACTTATGAACAACAGAGTCCCATTTCATGCGCGGGTCACCACACGCACAATGGCTCGCTAACACCGCCCCATGCATACGGGCCCTGGTGTGTGGATTTTGTGTTCCGCTCTAGGAAGCACAAGGTTGCCTTTGTGTGCAATGCATCCAAATATCATCACAATGTTTCCCTTACCGGGATTTGGTTGTTGGCGTGTTGCATCCTGCCAACAACTAAGGTAATTTCAGGATGGGCACCGATTTTTGACAGTGCGCACTCATGGTAAATGTATAGTGTTGCCCTACTGTGAGACCAGACCACCAGAACCAGGCCCTGATATCACACTCAGTCACATTATTCGGACACTGAGCCAACCAGTCCTTGCCCTATTCTAATAATGCGCCGAGCGCCGGGCTAGGATTAGGAAGCGACAATCATACATTTTAAAATGATTGGTTTGACTCGACCAGGGTTCAAACCAGGGTAGTTGAATCCCCCGATCTACCAAAACGGGAGACGGACGCTCAGCTTACTCAGCCATCCAGTCTGGTCCCCGTGACGAGGATCCTGTAGAAGATATGCACCAACGTGGTTACTGAACGTGTCCTGTGTATGAACATGGAGGTGCACTGTTCTAATGTGTGTGCAATTAACCGTAGACATTCCCTTATTTATGATGCGTGAGCTATTTAAAATCCTTACACTTACCAGGGTTGACTGGTGCAATGAGCTACACTGAAATGGAAGGGAAAGAGCAACACAAACAAAGCAGCGGAGGGTAATTTCATTGTGTTAGGGATCCGCGATAACCTAGATACAAGATTCACCCCGTACTGCTGCAGTAGCCACAGGAGGGGTGCATACCAGCCCTATGTAAAAGCTGGCGAAAAAACGGGTCAAAGAATTGAGAGCCTAATTTAACAAACTAACAAGCAACAATTATTCTTTACATATGTTTTATTATTTACCCGCTACCTTTGAGTTGAAAAATATAATATAATATATAGTTTAATAAGATTTAAAAGTGAAATCGACGGCGTTCTGCGGCCGCCATCTTGTCTTTTTTGCATTCTCTCCCATTTCACCAACTCTGTGCCATATGCATAATATAGGTAGCCATTTGATACTGGAGCCACATACTGGAGCCTCACTTCCATATTAATGCTATTTTCCCCCGTATTTATATAAGGCTGGTCTTCACCCGTGTACTACAAGTACCGGGTGAATCTGTTGTCTAGCGATAACCTAATGGTTAGAATACACTGTTTGAATCCCGCTTTAGGTGCAATGTTCCATGTGTTTGTATTCCTCCAACCTAAGCTACATTGTGGATGTTGATTTCAACATCGGTAATTTAACCCGCAAGAAAAAGTACATACTAAATATGGAGGCGACTACTGGCATCATCTATAATGTCTTGCTTAATAATAAATGCTCCCATTGTGGCGCCATCTTCTGTAATTTTGCATAACGAGATGCGACCCAGTTCTTTATAGACACTTCGACCAGACCATTTCTATTGATAGGACGTGTTCTCTCCTTTGGATTTGCCATCCCACCCACCCCAGCTACAAGTGACAATTATAGGGCTACGTGCCTGAAATCCTCAAATCTTAATGAATCAAACATCTCATGACTTTAATGTAACAACGGAATAGTAAGAATAAATCCCACCTTATACTGTACTTGTCTTGCGTTGGTTGAATTACATAGGGAGTGTAATTTCACAGCGGTGGGCATAGTCTTCAGCTTAATATGTTGTATCGTAGTTGATTAAACAGAGGAATATGTCAATCGCATACAATTGGTCTTCCTCAGTCCACTGCTTCTTGCTCTGAACGCCAGGTTAGGCAGACTGTGCACAGATTCCCTCATTAGATGTGAAAACCTAGCACCAAGATAATTGATTCCCCATTATAAAGATCCGGAAGCAAAACCGGAAATTTCAAAAGGAAGCACTATTCGTTCTGTTGTTATATTTAGACTACATTATATATGTGAATGAATGTAACACAATATGGCTGGAAGAAAAGTGGCTCGGAGCTGATTAAAAAAAAAGCTTTTATTTGCTGAATCAAATGGATCATTTACAAAAAAAGAAGAAAAGGCTTAACATTTCCAAATCATTTATAATAGCAAGGTACTGAAATCTATAATATTTCCAGATGGGTGTAGATTCTGGACTAATGTGACTTGTGAGTTCCGCTGGTCCCTCGTGAAGGACTTAAGGTGTATCCCACCTGACACCAGCTCAGAGTCATCCTGTGGTTGGTTGGTTGTCGGAGTTTTACATCCTGGCAACATCTAAGGTAATATCAGGATGGGTACTGACTTGAGACTCATGGCAACTTCATAGTGCTGCCCATTTGGGAAATCACAACACTGCACCATGACCTAATATCCCACTCAGTCACATTATCCTGACACTGAGCTAACCAGTCCTTGCCCTGTGGTATTAATGCCAAGCGCCAGCCTAGGAAGTGACACGTGTCAATTGTAAAGTCATTGGTTTGACTCGACCAGGAACCGACCTCCCCGCCTTCCGCGTGCGAGTCCCGCACTCTACCGATTAGGCCACCGCACCCGGTTTACACTGTGGAAGGATGAGGGGAGTGGGGCAAAGTAATGGAAGGTAATGAAGCAGGGGGAAAGTAGCGGAAGGTAGGGGAAAGTAGCGGAAGGGAGGGAAAGGTAGGGGAAGGGAGGGGGAACGTAGCGGAATGTAGGGGAGGTAGGGGAAGGAAAGAGAAGGTTGAAGACAGTAGCGGAAGGTAGTGGAAAGTAGGGGAAGGTAGGGGAAAGTAGGGGAAGGAAAGGGAAGGTTGGATACAGTAGGGTAAGGTAGGGGAAACTAGGGGAAGGGAGGGAAAAGTAGAGGAATGTAGGGGAAAGTAGGGGAACGTAGCGGAATGTAGGGAAAGTAGGGGAAGGTAGGAGAAAGTAGCGGAAGGTAGGGGAAGGTAGGGGAAGGGAGGGGGAACGTAGCAGAATGTAGGGGAGGTAGGGGAAGGAAAGGGAAGGTTGGCGACAGTAGGGTAAGGTAAGGGAAACTAGGGGAAGGTAGGGAAAAGTAGGGGAATGTAGGGGTAGGTAGGGGAACGTAGCGGAATGTAGGGGGAGGTAGGGTAAGGAAAAGGAATGTTGGAGACAGTAGTGTAAGGTAGGGGAAAGTAGGGGAAGGTAGGGGAATGTAGGGGAGGTAGGGGAAGGACGGGGAAGGTAGGGGAAAGTACGGGAAGGTAGGGGAAGGTAGGGGAACGTAGCGGAAGGTAGCGGGAGGTAAGCAAAGGGAAGGGGAACTTAGCGGAATGTAGGGGGAGGTAGGGGAAGGGAGGGGAAGGTTGGAGGCAGTAGCGGCAGGTAGGGGAATGTAGGGGAAGGTAGGGGAATGTAGGAGAGGTAGGAGAAGGACGCGGAAGCTTGGAGACAGTAGGGGGAGGTAGGGGAAAGTAGGGGAAGGTAGGGGAATGTAGGGGAATGTAGAGGAAGGTAGGGGAACGTAGCTGAATGTAGGGGAAAGTAGGGGAAGGGAGGGGAAAGTAGGGGAAGGTAGGGGAAGGTAGGGGAGGTAGGGGAATGTAGCGGGAGGTAGGGGAAGGGAGGGGGCGGTTGGAGGCAGTAGCGGAAGGTAGTGGAAATTAGGGGAAGGTAGGGGAAGGTGTTCAAGGTAAGGGAAGGGTGTAATTCCTGTTTAGTTGGACACATAATTTGAAAGGTTAATAACTTGTGCATACGTCTGCATTTGCGACTTAAACACTGCACAATCTGGACCCATACACTCAGAGTCTACTCGGTGTTTCAGAGAAGCTCCAGTCTTTCCGAACGCGACCGGAACTGAATTAATATACCCGGAGCAGGTGCAGAGTTTATACAACTGCGTGGTGACGTCAGCTTGTGACCGCCATCCCTGGCAGGTTTGCCGGCGTGCTCTGATACCTGGCAGTCATCACGGCCCCCAAGCAGAGCGGACCCACAACGCCGGTCTCCGCTACTGGATGAGTCGCCACCTGTCGGCATAACCGGATACTATTACTAGTCCGTGATGGGTAGTTCTAATGGAGGATACAGATATGATCACACTGTTTTATTGTGTTGATTGGTTTTATGTCCTGGCAATATATCATGTCATATCAGGACAGGTAGCGACTTCTGATAGTGCACAATCATGGCAATGTTATACTGCGGCTCTATCAGGGGACCAGACCACTAGCACCATGATCCAATTTCCCACTCAGTCACATAACCCCCATTCTGATATGACCTTAGATGTTGCAAGGATGTAAAACAACAACAGTCACACATAGCCTGTTATTAATTAAGCGTACGATTCTAGTATTTCGATGTGCATGCCGAGATTTAATTAGCAAGTTTTGAAATGATATAAAAGGTCACAACGTTAATTATATTTGTGTGTTTTACCTCCAAGCAACACTTAAGGTTATATCAGGACGGGCTCCAAAGTTATCCATTAATAATAAAAATGTCCTTTCCTTTTAAGTAAGGTATCAACCATTAGCTAATATAATTATTAAGCAATAATTAAAGCACACAAGACAGACAAGTATGTATAAGGTGGCATTTATTTGTGAGTTTTAGTCAAGTTTAGTCATTTCAGGTATAGATATCATGTTACGAAGGCGCTTAACCCTACCAGTCTAGCCTTAAAAGCTGGGGTGGGTGGGATGGCAAATTAAGCAGCCTGAAGAAGTATGTGTTATCGATTTGAAAGCTAAGGACGAAGTGATAACATCCTAGTTATTTGTCATAAGGTGTGCATGTCTTTAAGGCTAAATGGTGCATTGATGAGTGGCCATTGATCTTCTTTTCTAAGACTACAGGGGGCGCCTTGTGCGTCCTTAGTAAGGAATGTCGTCTGCCCACGTGCCAAATTACCCATGTTGCACAACATGAAGAATGCAGAAACACAAAACCAAGGGATTATGAACCATTAGTTAAAAAGTGCTTCAAAACCGAAAAGGTGACCTACATATAACCTTACACATCAAACTTAGATATTGATTCACCTTTTAAATGTGTGTTGCTTCTAATGAAACGCTGTCCTGCAACAAGATAGCTATGAAAAGGACTTGGGTGTAACCTTCGACTCCAACCTCTCCTTTCAGAAACACATGAGGACTATCATCTCAAATGCTAACCAGAGAGTAGGAATAATTAAAAGAACTTTCCATCGCCTCAACAAGAACAATTTTCTCATTCTATTTAAGTCTCTTGTTAGGCCAATTTTGGAATACTGTCCACAAATTTGGAGCCCAATTTTTGCGGAAAGATATTCTGGAGATTGAAAAGGTTCAGAGACGTGCAACAAAATTTGTTGCAGTTATAAAGGACCTACCCTATGAACAAAGGCTTAGGGAATTGAAACTTCCTACCCTTTCCTACAGAAGGAAAAGAAGTAACATAATTGAAGTATTTAAAATTATGAAGGGTTTTGATAAATAGATATGAACAAATTGTTCACCTTGAATAAAAGAGAAGGCAGTCAGGGCCATACTCTCAAACTAGTAACACCCAGAGCCATTTCAAAGTTAAGGCAACATAGTTTCTCAAACAGGATCATAAATATATGGAACAGTCTCCCACAAAATATTATTGACGCAGAATCAATTAATTCATTCAAGAATAGATTAGAAAAAGCATGGGCTGATGATCCAGGGGAAGTTGACCCCTTATTCACCACATGCTACTAATTACTCTTTGTGTTGCATATTTACTTGCACTCAAGCAAAAATGAGAGACAAATAAGTCTGCACACTTCCTGTCGACCAGTCGCTATATCACTATATAACATTTTCAAAACCGAAAAAACATTTCGTACATTTAAGCCGACACATCCAATTTAGATAATCATTGAAGTTTGTGTTTCTGCATAGTCGGGGGTACTAATCCAATTTGATGAAGCATGGTACTACTGAAGCCTTTGGTATCAGGGTTTTGAAGCACTTAAAATATCTCCAAAGTTATCCATGTAATATAACATTTACTGTAAACTGAAGGAAAATAGGTTGTAGCAACCATCTTGATGTATTTATCTCAAATAAATAGCTACATTTTTTTCTTGGTACATTAGTTGTTTAAGCAGGGGAAATTTCAGTTGCAGGCGATTGGTCTTCCTCATTCCACTGCTCCTTGCCCTATCCTAATAATGCCGAGCGCCTGGCTAGGAAGCGACAAGTATCAATTTTTAAGTCATTGGTTTGACTCGACCGGGTTTCGACCCCACGACCCCATGATCTACCACACAGGAGATGGACGCTCTAACTCATTTGACCATCCCGTGTGGTTAACATTCAAAACCATCGGGCTATGATGCTTTAACTAACTGAAATAGCATGTATTTTTATACAATATTATATATTAGATACCGGGCGTAGTGGCTTAATCGGTAGAGCGTGGGACTCGCATGCGGGAAATTGGGAGTTCGGTTCCCGGTGGTTGAGTCAAACCAATGACTTATAAAATTGATACTTGTCACTTCCTAGTCTGGCCCTCGGACTATAAATAGGATAGGGCAATGACTGGTTGACTCAGTGTCAGGATAATTTAACTCAGTGGAATATCGGGTCATGATGCAGGCGGTCATATTTCGCAGTCGGGCAGCAGGACCATCCCTTTACCAGTTTGTCCATTTAGTTCTATATGAAGGGTTCAGGTGCAAAAACCGACAAATACATATCAGTTGTTTTCTGTCAAATTGTTTATTTTCGTATTTTCCAGTTAAAATCTATCAATTTCATATATGATGTTGCAGCTTCTGTAACAAACAGCAATATATTTGACTACTAGAGTGATGGAAATTCAGCTCAAACATGGTTTCATTTCGGCCGAGATGACATTACCCATTTTTTTGCGGCTGAACCCTTCAAATGCTTAGCTACACAAAGTAAATATTTCTGTCACAGATATGGAGACAATATTAAAGAATTCTCGGGCACGAAGTAGGCCAATGTATTTATAGAAATCTACACTTAATGAAACATGTCGATGCTTTACGCATCAGTGACATTTAAGGTCATACAATAGTAAACCACACAATGACAACCCCGTAACTTTACATGGCTGGTTTAGCTCGAGGCAATCACGTTTACTGGCCACAAATGGTCCTGTGGACAAACATTGCAAACGAAATTCATATATTGTTTGACATACCGGCATCCTGAAACATTTTATATTCATTTGAAAGTGGGGCTATACCATTTGGACAAACCGACAGGTATGCATTTTATTGCTGTCCGGTACCAATATTGGGAGACGGGCATTGTTGTGGGAGTCAGCTACACTAAATCTTAGAACTTTATGGACTATATAATCTTGTTTGGTTTTGTTTCAGATTAATACAGATTGTGCCTTGGATTAATTGCATATTACTGGGATTTCCATATGTATGTTATGCATAGCAAACTGTTAACGATTAAATCAGTGATATTTGTGATTTTTATGACCTAGAAAGATTGGAAGTCATTTCAATAGGGGTATCATCTTTATAGTGCTTGCCCACGTATTTAACACGCCTGCTACACCATCTGCCAACATCCAATTACTCATTCTGACCTACTCGGTGATTAATTAACTCATCATCATCATGCTGTCGGTCGCGATGCGACAAAGACTGCTTTCATTACTTCACTGCCGCTCTCCATTTAGCTCTCTGCTGTGAGAGTGATGTCCATGAGTCGGTCTTAATGTCTCTCAACTTCAGGTTTCTCTTGATGGTATCCTTGAACTGGAGACGAGGGCGCCCTCTCTTTCTGTAGCCAGAAGACAGTTGAGAATAGAGGATCTGCTTTGGTAGCCTGTCTGATGACATTTTCATGTCACGGAGATTCTTTTTGATCAGAAGATCTTCCATAGAGGGCAGCCCTGTCCATTTGAGTATTTCGTTATTTGTCACATTTCATGAACGCTGCCTGCAAAAGTGTTGGAAGTGCTTCTGGCTTTTGCAAGTTACCAGCGGCACTCTCTTGGGGAGCAAGTAGAGGTTTCACACCGGCAAGAACATGTCCAGACAGGTGCAAAACTATGTGTCCCTGCAGTAGCTGGTTGGGAGATGTTGGGAGTTCCATTCATCAACCACCCTTAATGCTGCCAGAGTGACATGGTTTTCTGTTTAGGGTTTGCTCCCTTAGCCTTCGGTTCTGTCAAGAACCTGTACCACAAGGCAGTGGTTTACACCTCTGCAGGACAGGGGTGTCAAACTCCCTGAGGTATTGCAATACCTGCAATACCTGCATACCTAATTAATTAACTACTACACCGGAATAGGTCATGGTAATGGACAAATATGTTGTAGTTGTCATATGCAAAATAGAATCAAGTGTTACACTTTCCAGTTACAGTCGATCAATTTCATCTTGATTAGGGCATTATATAGGGATGTGTCAGCTTCTGCGGAAAAAATCTGATCTGATTACCATAACGACGGCAGCTTCAACTCAAATCTGGTAGTCATGGTTTCATTTTGGCCCGGATGGCATTTTTCAGTGTTTGCACCTGAATCCTTCAAGGTTGATTGTTTGTTGGAGATTTAGGTTCTGGCAACATCTAAGGTCATATCAGGACAGGTACTGACTTGTGAAAGTGCACACTCATGACGACTTCCTAGTGTTGCCCCAATCGGAGACCAGGACACCAGCACCATGACCTGATATCCCACTCAGCCACACTATCCTTACACTAAACCAATCAGTCCTTGCCCTATCCTAATCATGCCGACCACGAAATATCAATGTTTAAGTAACTGGTTTGACTCGACCAGGGTTCGAATCCGTAGGTTCGAATCCCATGATCTACCAAAACGGGAAACATATGCTCATCTTATTCGGCCATCCCGTCTGATCTAGCCCGGAAAGTGTAGGTATAATCACGTAATGTTGAGTCTCTAATCAATCTTCCTAATATGGTATTCTGATAATGATCTTATAGCCATGATAACGATGCTAGCAAAACCTACACTAGTGATTGATTGATTCATTGGTGGTTTCTTTACAGCGTGTTAGCAGCATAGGCCATATTCATGGCGAGAAGTGTATGCATTTGATTCAACCATCGCCTTTACATATAATGTAAAATCATACAATCAATTATGTGTGACAATCATATAATTAAATAAAATAGATGAAAGAATTAAATGATAAAAATTGTTTGAATTAACTATATGAGGTGGTACAAACCAGCTGCCCTCAAAAAGGCTAAAATGTCTTCTTGTTTTACTTTTGTAAAAAGGTCATGCATGCAGTTTGCAGTGTTAAAAATTGTTGGCGCAGTGCCATAGAATCCTACACTATTAGATACATTACTAATAGGTTCGGCACGTGCTGTTTTATGTTTTATATTTGGGTGTATGGTTCAGAAACATGGTGGAGCTTCTATTTTAAGCTCTATATGTCTGGTGATGTATTTTTAGTGTGGCTAATTTATTATTTCTTTGCATTCCAGTTGCTAGATGAAGGTGGATGAGCTATCAATGGCATTGACAAGGGTCACGGCCCCTATCTCGGTCTATCTACACAGGCTGGTAAAACCACATCACTCTACATTTCTGTCCTTGTTTTCACAGTATCAATTCCAATCCCAGTTCCACTATATGGCAACGAGCCAACAAAAACACACATACCCAGAGTCTGCAACCTCGGTGCTATTCAACCAGAAGTAGTAGCGGAATCGATAGAGCGCAGGCCTTCGGTGCGGGAGATCGGCAGTTTGATTCCTGGTTGAGTCAAACCAATGACCTACACAATTGGTATGTGTCGTATCCTAGCTTAGTGCTCCGAGTTAATAGGTGCGGGGGTAATATAGCCAATAGAGTGACACGTGATATGTATCCTCCAATCAGCTGCCTCAGATCTGACGCAGGCGCGTGACAGCACGGAAGGCGATCAGTTTCCGGGGTCAGTAGGTAGCAAATGCTGCGCAGTGGGCAGGTATCACGCTAGTTCCAACCGGCTGCAGTGGCTGATTCGGTAGAGCGCAGGTCTCCCGTCAGGGAGATCCGGAGTTTTATTCCCGCTCGAGTGAAACCAATGACTTATAAAATTGATAATTGTCACTTCCTGGCCAGGCACTCAGCATTAATAGGATAGGACAAAGACTGGTTGGCTCGACATCAGGATAATGTGACTGAGTTGGATATCAGCTCATGGTACTGGCGGCCTGATTTCCCAGTTGGGTACCTGTATAATGTCCCCATGAGTGTGCACTGTCAGAAGTCGGTATTCGTCCTGATATGACGACAGCTGTTGCAAGGACTTAAACTGCAACAACTAACCAACCCTCGTTCCAAACATGGCTGACTCAGGAATGGTGCTGGTACCTGGCCTAATGTAATGTGTATTTTGTTGAAAATGGGAATTTTTACATTTTTTGCTTGTTTAAAGCTGCATAGTCCGATGACAACATCAAATTGTTCAAAGCCAAAGCAATTATCTAGATTTGATTTTACATATTTAACTTAGATGATAGTGCAGTTATTAAGAATTTGCTTGCTACGCTAAAGGGAATACTGAGTCCATTCAATAGAACCCGGTACAGCAGAAGCATATGTTGTAGGAAATGTGTGGTGTATGCCATAATTAATGTTACATGTTGGCACTTCAAATATCTTTAAACTTAATCATTTAAAATAAAAGTTATTTCAACATAAAGTAAGGCAGATTATATCAAGCAATACGGTATGTTTATCTGAGAAAATGACAAACTCAAACTCCGCGGATTATGAAACCTCGACCCAACGTAAATATTTGAGTGCGGTCTATTGAGACCTGCTAGTAGGAGTGTTACACACATCTTATCTAAGGACATGATCAACAGATGCAAAATCATAAGACGGGTCTATGATAAAGCAGCGTTGCTAGGCTTATCAACAGCGAGACCGGGGCAAAGACCAACTCAGGGACATTGATACAAGATATATAAGTTATGAATCAGAACCTCCTGTCATCAACTCTCTTTTTTTTTGCTATGAGAGCTAGCAATGTGTGAAACAGTCTGCCGAGTGGAGGCCCCTAAGAATTAGCATTTTGAATGAAGGATTAAGATATACTGGAGGGAGAAAGATATTGTAGATGATTCTGAAGTGTCTCTGAGCTCATGTCACTCAGACCACCAGTGTGTAAATGACATCTCTGCAGATTCCTCAGAGGACCACCTGAATGTACTGGTTGAATTAACTAAATCCAGTCATACACTAAGTGAATCTAGTTAAATATAATGGATATGGGGGGGGGAGGGCATGGTGGAAATACTCTATCAGGCCGTTGTCTCCCCCCAACAGAACATTCTGTGCAATAGGATGTTACCAATAACATTAGTTTTTCCAATGGCATCAGAGTGTAGATTTTTGGTGGACATCTTGTGATTTATTGCACATTTCTCTTATTCATCACAATACAGTAAGACCCCGCTTACAGCTCTAGATATGTTCATTAAAAAGCAGTACTAATCGAATCAGCGCGATACACACTGATACAGGGCCATATCATGAAGAATTATGTACAATTTTCAAATATTGAGTAAATATAGCATACTACGCAGGCAGACATAACTAATATATCAAATGTTGTGCAGGAATTGTGAATAAAACAGAGAAGTAGCAACATTTGCATCACTAGTCAATTGTGTTATAGTGTGACGGCTCCCATATCGGCGTTGCAAGCGCAGTGGAAGGAACCCAGGTTTGATACCCATATATTACCCTCGTTACATCTACCGTGTATGAAGGAGGGTGGGGAGAGGTGGTTGACATATTCATATTGATTGGAGTGAAAGTGAATAAAGGAGACCTGGAGCGAATCGGCGTTGAGCCAGGTGTACCTGTGTATGGCTCAGGTGGCCCTCCATTATACCCCTGTCACACTACGACATAACGAGCCAACGTAAGCCTGATGTGGTCACTTTTCATCATTATGTTGACATATATTGGGTTACATTACGTTATGATGATGTCAGAATGACGTTAGACTGACATCGAGCTAGGTCATGTTACGTTGTGTTACCTCGGCGCACATCAAGGTTTTGAACCTGTTCAAAACTTTCGACGTGACTCAAATGTAAGGGTTTACATTCGCCGTACGTTCTGTACACGTTCGGCGAACGTCAATGACGTTAAACGGATGTTAGTCAAACGCTGCTCACTACGTTCTACTACGTTCCACTATGTCGACCCACATTAATGCCGGTGGAAACATTCACGCGGCGTAATGGGAACGTCAGGAGAACGTCAGGAGAACGTCAGGAGAACGTGCGCCAAACATACGTCCAACATATGTTCAGCATTTCGCCACCATGTCATGACGTATCTAACGTCACGTAATGTAAAGCAATGTAGTTCTGGTGATGGAATAACGTTAGTAATGTTCCGTGAGCATAATTACGTTGTCCTCTCTCGTTGAATGACGATATCAGTATGCTTTACCGATGTTACGCTCTAGTCAACTACGCTGCATCCACGTTCAACTTATGCCCAAATTTGCATACTACACCGAGAAGTTTGACGTTTTTGACGTTCTCCCTCTGCTGACATGGTTATGTCGTAGTGTGACAGGGCCTTTAGACGGGTGACACCAGTTTAGCACAATTGATGTTGTCATAGTGCACATTCAGCTTTTAAAAGAAATGTAGTTTTTTTTAAATCACCCCTGAAATGTCATGTAGCACACACCAACAATGCTACAAATTACAATATCCCACTCAGCTAGTTTGTTCGCTTGGGTTTTACGTTCTAGCAATATGTGTGGTCATATATGTAGTGGCTTGTGACAGTATGTACTAATGACAACTTTATAGTGCTGCCCCATTGGGAGAGCAGGGTGACAGGAACATGATCCCATTCCCCCGGAAGTCATATTATCCTAATACTGAGCTTACCAGTCATTGTCCTAGCCTTGTTGATCACCAAGCTCGATAGCGACAAGTATACAATGTGTAAGCCATTGATCTGACTACAGTAGCAATTGAATGCCCGACCTTCCGCGCGGAAAGCCTGCACTCTATCGATTCGGCCATAGTGTCCAGTTCTCATGATACTCACTACATATATGACCACACATATTGCTAGAACGTAAAACCCATGCCCCCACCTCTGCCACTTTGGATTTCCACCGCTGTGTATAACTTACAGCGTCATCAAAGGCCAGTTGCTCTCATACCATGTCTATGTGGTGTGGGAGGTTAAAAATCCCTTGGGTCGGTAAAGGT
Source organism: Branchipolynoe longqiensis (assembly GCA_030323885.1). Taxonomy (NCBI): domain Eukaryota; kingdom Metazoa; phylum Annelida; class Polychaeta; order Phyllodocida; family Polynoidae; genus Branchipolynoe; species Branchipolynoe longqiensis. Next base: position 17,699,984 of record CM059195.1, read on the forward strand.
GTAGGCTCGGGCTTTCTATCGACAAACTGTATAATGGTGAAAACAAGTCTATTCAGACTTATCCATGATAGGCAGTATAAATCTTCAACAACATAATATATATTTATATATATATATGTGGTATAGCCCGATGGAATTGTCGGATTTCGTGTCCATTTCACTGCCGACCATTGTGTAAATATCGATCGGCTGTGACGAGTCACGTGTCACGCGAAAGGATGTTCCTGTCAAAATGCTTCTAAATATAGAGACAGAACTGGTCGACATTACAAAGCTTGTTAGGTGTGGATTGGTGACGTGGTTCTGTGAATTATAGGCTGGCAAGATTTGCGATAGCTACTGCGATAAATAATATATGTACAGATGAGAGATCTATATTGAAACGGATGAGGGAGCCTTGCTAAATGGGATGTCATTGTATTATCCTTAATGCTGATGTATTGCTGTCTGAAATTGGAAGATGACTATAATTCACAATGGCGGAGCTGAAGTAGTTGGCATGTTTTTTTAAAGGTGCACAGTCCGATGAAATATCAAATTTTCAAAACCAAATCAATGATCTAGATTTGATTTTACATATCTAACTTAGATACTGATGCCCTTATTAAGCATTTGTTTCTGCGTAGAAGGCAATACTGAGTCAATTTAACAGAACCTGTTACTGCAGAATTCTCTGGTGTCAGAGTTTTCGCAAGCGTGCCAAAACTAATTTTCCATGTTTGCACTCAAAATATCTCAAACGTTTACCGTTTAAAATAAAAGTAACTTTTAACTAATGTAAAGTAAATACTAGTGATTGATCAGAAAAAATACAGAAATTCACAACAATCAGACTATGCAACTTTAATCAATGTGATGCGGTGTGATGGTGTAGTCGGTAAGGGTATGAGGGAGTGGGATGTGAGGGTACAGGTTTGATTTAAGAATGTCTAGGGGCCAGGGATGCTCTGCTTTACCCGGTAACTGTGGTGTGGTTGGGTGGGTGGGGAAGTATTGAGCTGGAAATCCGAATCTTGTGGGTTCACGTCCTGGCAGCTCATGTTGGGGTGCACTGGTTGTTAATTTGCCAGTCGCTGTGTCCATAATATGGCACCACTGGTAGCGGGTGATGGCCGGCAGAGCTGGAGGCATATGGGCTGATTGCTGTATTTTGGGACAGTGGCACCACGATCAGGTGGTCAAGGTTAAGTGCATGAGAGTGGGCGGTAGTTCTCACCTCCGAACTATGAATTACCTATGTTATATATAACATGAACACAGTTTAGCACCTTTTAATAAGTTATACCCATATTATTAAATACATAATGGATATGCCCGCTATTACTAGTACTGGAACATTAGGTTTTAGCCTGGAAAAAAATAATGTCAAGCTGAATTTTTTTTACAAGTTCAGTTCATCTTGCTGAGTAAAATATCAAAAGTCCCCTAAAATCCCACCCTTGCTTCATTCCTAAAAAAATGGTGTTACCTAGCAACCATAGCTGAATGCTAAATGTCCCAGAAAATGCCCTTATGGATTAACTAATTCCATTATTAATCTAACATTTGCTTCTATTTATCATTCTGATTAATAAGACAATATATACAACAACAAAACATACAACAACACCATACATATTTATTATACATGGTAACCAATGGCAAGAGCGCACATTGCAGTCAAAGTATGGTAGCGCTAACATACATTTTAGCAACCACGTCCAAACTATGTCACGATGAAAGTGTAGTAGATCATGTTATTATTAATACAAAATATAAACAGTACAAATGGTCAATATCTTGTTCTGGTTTATTGCAGCTAAATAATGGATGACAAGTGTTTGGTATGTGGAAAGACCCTGGGAACTGTACATGTTGTGACCATCAGCCGGGGATGTGACACTTTAATACAGGCTAGTCTCGCATGTAAAGATGGCCTGGCTCTGCCTCTGGAAAATGCTGTTCCTCGCAGAATGCATTCTGTTTGTCAGAAGAATTATATGTGTCTAAGCAGCATTAAAGCATACACCAGCTCAAGCTCAGCAGAGTATCCATCACAACTTGTGCAGTGGGTGCTTGCTCTACCGCTGTGCATACCACTATGTAATGCCCTGGAAACATTCACTGGCATCAACCCAGGTACATCTGAGCAGCACAAAGAGCATAAGGAGCTTCTTACCTCAAGAGAAACCAGAGACAATCATGACTTGAACTCCTTCCTGGAATAGCTAGAAGCACACCCTCCCTTTGTGAACAAACCAGATAATACCGTAGTTTCCCTTGCTACTGGAATTGTAGCACACAAAACAATCAACTGCAATGAAGCTGACCGTCGTGGATTCAAAGCTATGCAGGAAATGGTTGATAAACCATTTGCAGGAATAAAACTTCAACAGAATGAGAAAGTTAAACCACTTGTAGCAATGACAAACACTGTACAAATTTGCAACAATGAAGTCACTGTTAATCCATTGCGAATGGCCTGCATGATTAACTCAAGCTCCGAGTTGTCCAGCTTCTTGAAGTATGAACTGGTACTACGACCCCCATCATTGTTTGATGATGTGTCAATGGGAAAATCGACGAAGGCTGCATTAGCTACTCTGCTAAAATCATTGGTACCCAGTGACAATAATATGCCAGGCGAGGCTCTTTTTGTGGTTGATGGTCGACATCTTCTTCAGTCGGTGACTTGGCCACGTCCAGCAACTTATGATGAAATCTGTCAAATGTACCTCAGGTATGTTATCAAGCATTACCAGTCAAATGCAACAGTCGTCTTTGATGGATATCATGGCCCTCCTTCAACAAAATCTGGTGAACAAAATCGCAGGGCAAGCAAGGCATTCTTCACAAATATCATCTTCACTGGCAGCATGCACACTACAACAACACAGGCAGGGTTTCTTGGAAATGGAAACAATAAATCCTGCCTTATTCTTGCTAAATCTTCTGGTCTCCGTGATGCTGGTATACATGTTGCACAGGCCACAGCTGATGCTGACACAATGATTGTGTCTACATCTCTCGATCTTGCATTCAATGGGGAGACAGTTGTGTTTGTTGGGACTGACACATACCTGTTGGTCATGCTCGTTGCTCAGGCACCAACCAATACAAAGCTATTCATGCTTCATCCCAGTATGAACAATAAACCGGCAACATTATTCAATATCATTGCGATACAGCAAGCTGTTGGGGGGAAAACAACACAACTTGCTTTTTCTTCACACCGTCACAGGGTGTGATGCAACATCTGCATTGTATGGACAAGGCAAGAAAAAGGCGAGCTTGTTAAGGAAATGAGAGTGTTCAATACGGAAACTTCAAATCCAACCAATGTCTCAGCAGCTGGAGAAAAGTGTCTTCTTGCATTATATAGTGGAACAAGGTTCAAAACACTGGATGAATACATATGCTATGCATATAAGAGGAACATTGTTGGCAAGTCAGTGGGTGCCAAGTTCACTCTAGCCACTCTGCAGCACACCAGCACAGCTGCACGACAACATTCTTTGTGGACCTACTTACAGGTGCAACAATGGTTGGGAAAGGATCCCTCACCGACTGAGTGGGGATGGAAAACTCATAACAATGTATTGCTTCCCCTCCCTACTGACTTGCCACCGGCACCTCAGAAACTAATAAAACTCATAAGCTGCAACTGTAAGGCAGGATGCATGAGTCGTTGTGGGTGCAGACAGGCAGGAATGGCTTGTTCTGCAATGTGTTCACAATGTATGGGAATTGGATGTAGCAATGCCCCACAGGCTGAGGAACTCGGTACTGGTGAGGATGAGTAAATTCAAGTGTTGGTTGATCAGTTGATCGCTCATACATCAGGATTACATAGCTAATGACTTTCCTGATATATATATATCAATATGCAATGAACAAAATTCAAGCATTTCATTGAACAATCATTGATATGTATGCTGTTGCCATTGGTTACCGATGTATAGTAATCATGCTTATTAATTAGAATGTTAATTTCAAGCATATGTTAAGTTCATAATGCAATAATTCCATTTATAAGGTCATTATCTGGGCCATTAGCATGCATCAATGGTTGCTAGGCAACATAATTGTTTTAGCGATGAAACAAGGGTGGGATTTTAGGGGACTTTTGATATTTTGTTTAATATACTACACTAAGCTTATATAAAAGAAATTAGCTTGATATTATTTTTTCCCGGGTTTTACTGTTCTGGTAGCTAATGCTCCTGAACTATACTGCTCAAATGGCGGTGAGACCAGCGAATGTCTGATTGGCACAGACTGCAGGACCAAGGGGATGTCCGATTCTCCTCCACTGTCAGAGCTGGTTCTTTTTTAGAATGGGTTATTTTGGTACATGTCTTGAGAAATATCAATCGGATCAAGAGGAGAAATAGCAACCCATCAGGAACCTATTCGTCTTCCTCATTCCGCTGCTCCCCTTACCATATCCTAGTAATGCTGAATGAAAGGTTGTATGGTGAGAGGTACACAATTTTAAGTAATTGCTTTGATTGTCAAGGTTTTCAATAACTCCACTAGCTACATGAGAAGTCGGCATTCATTGAACTGGTTTGGCTAAACTCGGTTCTTCACCCAGCTGTCAACCCATTTCAAATTAACATGATTTTTAATCAAAACTAATGGAAGGTATTGTCTGAGCCTGTCATAATGTTAGGTTCACTTCGTTGTTTTAATATCCGTATCCTTTACTGCAATACAATCTGGTGGGTATTTGACAACGGCAGAAGTATTATCGGATTTCATGGAAATGGTGACTGCGATTTTAAAAAAAAGTCTGTGTATTATTGATAACTGATTTATTCAACTTGCAATTTCATTTCTCAACTCGAAATGAATTGCCTTCCAGAGGTTTTCCAATTTAATTATATATCTATATGAGGCTGTCTCAAAAGGTGCTAAGTAATTTGGGACACAACTTTGTCCATTGTAATGGTCAACATACTATCTGCTTATGCATTTGCTCAGGATAAACTGATTTATGGTGTTTCATAATCCCAATAGAATATATATTGATTTGAAGCAAATGTCCTTGTGTTTTCAGTGTAACCGTTTCTGTGATATTTTGTGTCAATCATTAGTAGATAGTTACGTGGACAAAACAAGAAAGAGTTATCACCTTTTGAGACAGGCTCATATATACAATATTTTACATTAAAGAGAATTAGAAAATAACAAAGTATGACAGATTAACGATCACCTCGGTCTTTTTAGGTGTTAAAGTTGAAGGTCATATGTATCGTACCTATCAGGCAAATAGCCACCAGGAAATATAGAGATGGCTAGGGTAATTACATCAGGGAACATCGCTAGTGTAATGACTAGTATCCTCGCGCCGGAAGGGCAGGAAGTGTTGGTTCTTTTTTTTGTTAAGTTGAGCAATTATTGTTCCATTAATTTTTCTTTCTGTAGTGGGGAGGTGCTATTTTTCAGTAGTGAGCGATTTGTCAACACCAAATTTGTGTTTCATTTGTCGACCGCAAAAACTATCTGTGTGTATGTGTTTTTTGTGTGTGTGCCCGTGTGTGCATCGGATCTGCCGCTGTTGGCCTTATCATCATTCCATGGTAATGTCTGGTCATGAATACTAATAGTGACCTGGCATGACGTCACTACTACTCAATCATCATCTCACTACATAATACTACATACCGGGGAGCCACCGGGCCATCCGCTTACAGGCATTCGGATCAGACAATCACCAGATACGGTGGTATCACCCGGGTGGTCGGCGCCAGCGAGGTCAAAAGGTCAACAGCACGCCGATGGGAGGACGTTGTCACAGGATGCTCATACAGGGGGCATGAGTCATGTCAGATTAGCATACGCTCTTATCTGCGGGTGTCAAGTAGGATTGCACATGTATGAGGTGACATCGAGGCTTGGAATCATAGCCCGTAGATGTCTGTCAGGGTCCCATTGACCAACCCATAAACATGCAACCCAATCAAACCCATTACACCCCATTCCAACCCATCACAACCCACAGTAATTCAGCACAGATCATCAGAAACCATCACCACCAGATCATCAGAAGTCATCACAACCCAATGCAACTAAACACTGCCCGTGACAACTCATTGCAACCCGTCACAACCAAGTACAAGCTAATCACAGGTTATAACAAACCATCACCGCCATCACCGGTCACCACAACCCAATGCAACTAAACACTGCCGGTCACAACTCATTGCAACCCGTCACAACCCACAACAAGCTCATCACAGGTCATAACAAACCATCACCACCATCACCGGTCATCACAACCCAACTAAACTAAACACTGCACGTCACAACTCATTGCAACCCATCACAACCCACAAAAGCTCATCACAGGTCACCACAACCCAACACAGCACATCACAGCCCATTACACCCCATCACAACCCATCACAATCACAGCTCATTACCGCCCTGCATAGATCTGCAATCCCAGATTATTACAACCCACTGCAGCTCCCAACTACACTACACCAGTCACCCAGCTCATTGATCGATCACAGCCCTACACACATCAATGTTGTATACCTATATGCATTCACTGACATTTCCCCCTGACCACTCCTTCCACCCACCGCAACCTCTACACACCAACACCACTTTTCTTAAATCGTGGGATTCGAACCCGTGGGTTCGCACCCTGGTGACATCCAACCATTGACTTAACAATTGATAATTGTTAAGTCGGCGCAATGCATTATTAGGATAGGGAAAGGATTGGCTGGCTCCCTGTCAGGATAATGTGACTGAATGGGATATCAGGTCATTGTGCTGGCAGCCTGGTATTCCAGTAGGGCAGCACTATAAAGTTGCCAATAGTGTGCACTGTCACAAGTCGGTACACGTCCTGATATAAGTTGCCAGGAGGTAAAACTCCAACAAGGAACAAACTAATCCTGCACCCAGCCACAACTTCATCACACCCATATCATCCACCAGCTACCCACATATTGTACACCCGTCTTGCAGGACCGTCTGGCTAGTTAGTGCACTTGTATGACACCCATTCAAGGTCAAACTAAAATTCCCACTGATCTCAAACTCTGAGATACACAAAACAAGGTCACTGAATCAGTACTCATGGCTGTGGGCCTAAAAAGGAAATTAGTGCATGATTTCTTGTTGAAGATTTATACTGCCTATCATGGATAAGCCTGAATAGGCTTGTTTTCACCATTAGACAGTTTGTCAATAGAAAGCCCGAGCCTACACTTTTACCGACCCAAGGGATTTTTAACCTCCCACACCACATAGACATGGTATGAGAGCAACTGGCCTTTGATGATGCTGTAAGTTATACACAGCGGTGGAAATCCAAATTGGCAGAGGTGGGGGCACAGGGAATCGAACCACTGACCTTCAGATTAGGAGTCCGACCTAGACAAAAGTCAGACACTGTAACCACTCCGCCACAGAGAACACCACAAAAGGATACCCTCCAATTTGAGGTAAAGCTCCACTGACTGAATTTCACTGACTTACAAACTACAATAAAGGGGCCAGAGGCAATTTTCTAAGAACAAAGCCTGTGAGTTCATCTGATCTGGTCTGTGTGCAATCAAAACCATAATTCAAGACCTAACTCCTAACATCTTCAAACGACCTTATTCCCCGACCTCATAAAGTCACAGCGTAAATTGAGTATCCCGACTAATGCCCGGTCATATACACATTAGTGGACATAATGGACATAGTGGAGGCTAATGTAGTTGAACGGAGTTGAACGTACTTGAACATAGTTGAACGTAGTTGAATGTAGTTGAACGTAGTTGAACATACCGGTATTCATACCTTGTCCGTGATGTCAACTTGGTAATAATGTGGGTGAGCTGTGATGTCCGATTAAATTGTTGGACATGTTCAAAAGAGCACTACATTAGAGGCTGAATTTGCATCAGGTATGCTAACATATTCTAGCATACTCTAGCAGTTTTGGACATGTTCAAAAGAGCACTACATTAGAGGCTGAAAATGCATCAGGTATGCTAACATATTCTAGCATGCTCTAGCATACTCTAGTGTACTCTAGTGTATTTCAACAAAGCCCTGGTCATATAGTTGTTAGTGGATGTAGGTGAACATAGTGGAGGCTAACGTAGTTGAACGTAGTTGAACATACCGGCATCCATACCATAATGTATTTATCCACACCATACCATATTTATCCATACCATAACATATTTATCTGTAATGCAACGTATTTATCTGTACCAAAACCTGCCGTACCTTAACATATTTCAACTTTAGTTTAACATGATTACACCTCCTTTGCCGTGAATATGGCCTATGCTGCCGACACGGCGTAAAGAAACCACCAATCAATCAACCTCCTTTGACCCACATTAGCCTCTCCTTTGGTCACCTACATTCAACAACGTCCACTAACGTGTATGTGACCGGGGCATTAATCTCGTGCAGGGGCTAGGTATATACCAAAATGTTGCAAATGTGGCACCACACAAAACAAACTAACATAACTACTAACAGCTAAGGCTACCTCCAAATTGAGACTATTGCTGTTCAGCTATGAAACCCAACACCATCTTCCATCCAGCCCCTATCCCTCCACACACCCACACCCTCAACCAACCACCTCTTGCACCACTCCCTTACACCATCCACCCACCCACACCTCCACACACACACCCCCACACCTCCACAAACCCACATCCTCAACCAGCCACAAACATCCTACACCACACCCATACACCACGCACCCACCCGCCCATCCATACCCCAGAGCCTCCACCAGCCACCCACATCTTGCGCCACTCACTCACACCACCCACACACCCACATCCTCAACCAGCCACCCACATCCTGTACTAGCTACCCACTTCGTACTCCACACCATCCCACCCTCCTCCACCCACCCACCCACACCCCCACGCGCCCACATTCTCAACCAGCCACCAGCTTCCCTCATTTTACCACTCACACTCACATCCACACCTACCCATATCATCCACCCACCCACATCCTCATCCCACAAACCACACCCAATACCACACACACATCCCGCCCCATAACTCCTATCCCTTCATCTTCCACACCCACTCACCCATCAACCATCCACCCATCCACTCACCCTCACCCCATCCACCCACCACCACCTCCACAGCCCCACATCGTCAACCAGCCACCCCCCCCACACACCACCCACACATCCCCCCCTCTACCACAAGCCTACCCCTTCACCTCCCATCCCCCCGCCCACCACATCCGCTCACCCACAACCACCACCCATCACAGCCACCCCCACACTCACCCCCCCACCCCACCACCCCCACCCCACCCACCCCCCCCCCACCCCCCCCCCCCCCCCACCCCCACCCCCCCCCCACCCCACCCACCCCCCCCCACACCCACCACCCCCCACCCCCCACCCCCCACCCCACCCCCCCCCCCCCACCCCACCACACCCCCCCCCTCCCCCCCCCACCCCCCCCCACCCCACCCCCACCCCACCCCCACCCCCCCCCACCACCCACCCCACCCCCCCCCCCACCCCCACCCCCCCCCCCCCACCCCCCACCACCCACCCCCCCCACCCCACCCCCCCCCCCCACCCCCCCACACCCACCCACCCACCACCCCCCCCCCCCCCCCCACCCCACCCACCCCCCCACCCCCCACCCCCCCCCCACCCCCCACACCCACCCCACCCCACCCCCCCCCCCCACCCCCCCACCCCCCACCCCCACCACCCACCCCCCACCCTCCCCCACCCCACCCCCCACCCCCCCCCCCACCCCCCACACATTACACGCACCCACCCTTACACCCACCCACCCTCCCTCACATCCACCTCTCACCCACCCTCACACTCACCCTCATTCACCGCACCCACTCACCCTTAAACCCACCCACCCTCACACGCACCCACTCACCCTTAAGCCCACCCACCCTCACACCCACCCACCCACCCTTAAACCCACCCACACGCACTCACATCCACCCTCTCACCCACCCTCACAGGCACCCACTCACGCCTTAAAACCCCACCCCCCACACACACACCACCCACCAGCCACACACACTCACACCCACCCACCCACCCTCACACCCACCCACCCCTCTTAACCCAACCTTGCTAGCCCATAAAGCATTGGTTCCAGATCCAAACCCGGCTGATATGCAAAAGGTACCTGCGGCGACCCTGGGTCAGGGAGGGCATTAATCAGAACAACTACCCACGGGGGGATCCTCCCGGGTGGGTCATGGTGGGGGGGGGGGACACGACCCTGATTAATACTTGCTGACAATCCACCCCGGAGGAGACAAATGGGGGGCAGCGTCCCCTGGTGGATTCAAGGGAGATCAGCCGAAGCTCCAGGGTCGTATTAGATTAAAGCATTGGCAACTATAGGCGCATTCGCTTGTCCACTGTGGCTAAATGTCGTCTGTTTCACTATATTTCACTGCTGGGATTTGTTTTTAATTGAAACTCGTACAGTTTTCACTGAATCTTGTACATGGATACTAAATACGTAGGATATGGATCGGATATATATATAGGAACTTGTCGGATTGTGTTAAAGTAGGTGATATTTATTGAGCCAGCTTTATGAATTTTAATCTCTTCTTCAACTTGTGAAGCGGGAAACTAGAATGACCATATTTTGTTACTGGTATCAATTCGTTAATGGTATATTATTTCAAACATCCTGTGGGGGGGGGGGGGGAATAAATCAGTGTCGCTACTAAATGGCACGTGTTTAAAATAAACTGAATCATATTTCATTCTGTACTTATGATGCATTTAAGAAGTGAAACAAAGCTAGGAGCGGAATAAGAACATTTACAATGAACATGTCGACACAAGTCACAAAAGTGATGACCTTACTCTGAACTGAAATTGGCTTGGGGCTGGGGTTGGGGATGCTCCTCCGGTGGCCGTTGTGAGACCGGATGGGTGGTTTATCTTGTAGGACATCTGCTCCTGGGTCCCCGCATTGCCTATGGATGACCCAGGAGAATGTGGCGTGGTGGGTGTTGGATGGAGTCTGTGTGTGTGTGGGGGGGGGGGGAGGAGGCGACGGGGGAAGCGGTGTATGGGAGGGCCTGAAAGGGTATATGTGTGTGTGGTAATTGGGTAAAGAAAGTTAGTTTCAACAGGGATGTGCATGTCAGGAGCACGGATGGAAGTGCATATACATGTCTATATATGTATATGTATATATATATATATATATATATTTATATACATTAAATACATGTATATATATATATATATATATATATATATATATATAGTTTGCGGGGATAATGAAAATAGGAAATATTGCGCCTAGAGTGGGAATCGAATCCACATCTCTTGCGTTCTGGGCCAGTGTGCTATCCATTACACCACCTAGGTTCCCTGATGTCCCCACCCTACCCACACCTACCTAAATCTGTGGCCCCTTGCCTGAGAGGTCAGTGCAGAGTACTACATACATATATCTGCATATATATGTATGGACTTCAATGCATTGTGTATACACGTCCATGGTTCTTGTGGATGTATATATTATATACGTACCAGGTTCCACTTTAATTAACTATATCTACCAAAACATCCGCTAATATTATTCACACAAACCAGTAAGGGCTGCGTCATTCCAGTAACTACCAACACTAATTTCTGATGAAAAATAAGTGAAATGACGCTGAATAATCAACACTATCAGCACACCAATATAGCACAGCAATTTAAAGAAATAGGCCATATCAGATGACTATTTCTATTGGCCACATCATTCGTCAGAGTTCAATATACCGTACATTGTTGGAAGGGAAGGTGAATGGCAGCAGAGGGGGAGGGAGACCAAGAACATCATGGTTTATACAAATATTTCCCAGTGGACAGGCTTGAATTATTCACAGTCTATCAGAACAGCACACCATTGGGACAAGTGGAGAACCATTGCATCCAACCCTCGACTAGAGGACAGAACTATTGATTGATTGATTTCTATCCAGATTCAGTGACTATGTAAGTGTGACTATGTATAGGCCCTGTCACACTACGACGTAACGACGTCGACGTAGGGAGAACGTGAAGAACGTTGAACTTCTCGGCATAGTATGCAAATTTGGGCACAAGTTGAACGTGGATGCAGCATAGTGGACGAGAGCGTAACGTCGGTAAAGCATAGTGATACCGTAATTCAACGAGAGAGGTCAACGTAATGACGCTCACGGAATGTTATGAACGTTATTCCATCGACAGAAGAACGTTACGTGACGTTAGCTATGTCATGAGACGTTGAACGTACGTTGAATGCACGTTCTCCTGACGTTCTCCTGACGTTCTCCTGACGTTCTCCTGACTTTCCCATTACGCCGCATGGACGTTTCCACCGGTTTTAATGTGGGTCAACGAGTGGAACGTAGTGGAACGTAGTGAGGAACGTTGGCCTAACGTCCGTTTAACGTCATTGACGTTCGCTGAACGTGAACAGAACGTACAGCAAACGTAAACCCTTACGTTCGACCTATGTCAAAACTTGTGAACATGTTCAAAACATTGACGTAACTCGACGTAACATGACGTAATGTGACGTACCTTGACGTCAGTCTAACGTCATTATGACGTCATCATAACGTAATCCAACGTACATCAACGTAATGACGAAATATCACCACGTTAGACTCACGTTCGCTCATTACGTCGTAGTGTGATAGGGGTATAAGTGTGGACACCTTAATATATTCCTATTCTACATATCCTGTTCTTCTGTGCATAGATGTATTGGCTGGTGACATCAGGGCGCCTAAGTCGTATAATGGCTAGCACACAGGTTCGGAGTACAAGAGATTTGGGTTCGACTCTGGCTCTAGCACAATATTTCCAATGTTCATCACCCCCATGACAGTGACTTACATACAGGCAGTGCACTTATAATATATACATATGCCAGGCAATGAGTAGCTTGAAAATGAGAGGAGACATACCAGCCAGTGTTGGGGCGGGATGGATATTGGAAAGATTGCATCTTGATGGTACTATTCATAGTTTACCTTAGATAGTGGTGCAGATATCAAGTAGCTGTTGCAAGTGGTACAACAAAGTTGATTTAATAGAATATGTTACCGCTGAAGCCTATGTGGTGTGATAGCAACTATATGCACACCAAGATTAACTTACCATGATTCACCAGACTGAACAATTTGTAATCAGTGTTACATCAACACGAGGTAAGAATTCATACTGATCAACCTAATACCGTATAACCCCGTTAAATCAAACTTGAAGGGACCGTAGCAATTTGTTTGGATTAACTGATCACTGGTTTAACCAAGCTTTGGCTTCGACTTTGACTTGCCTTTGACAACCACTTTCATGCATTATGAATGTAATATACAATGTGTGTGGACACTATGATTATTGCTTTTATGCATATGAAGTTAATCCCCATTAAACCAAGCTCAGTTAAATCAAACGATCGGTTAATTCAAACTTTTTTTGGCGACCCGTCAAAATACTACCATTTATCATATATAAAAAAGTCACGGAAGACCTAAATACCACATGAAAGTTTGGCTTAACTGTACCGGAAGTGGCCTGGGGCCGAGAATTTTGTTTGGATTTAGCGATAGTTTGGGTTAACCGACTTTGGTTTAACCAACTTTGTTATATGATAAATGGTAGTATTTTGCTGGGCCACCGAAAAAAGTTGGATTAACCGATCGTTTGGTTTAACCAAGCTTGGTTTAACCGGGTTGTACTGTATATATATATATATATACATATATTAAATAATTGCAGAAAGTTAAAACCATGGAAAGATGTAATATGACCATGTGTATATATAGATAAAGAGTTGACATATACTAGAATGTGTATGTTAACAATAACCATTCTAACGTGATTATGATATATGTGCATATGCTCTAAATAATCATCCTATTTATGGAGAAAAAAGAAATTAGACGGTCCCGCAAACAATGTTTTGAATAGACAACCGAGATATTTAACCGAACAATAACAAAAAAAACGCTGAATAACAATTAAATCATAAAAATATATCCCAAGCGGCCATAGCCCATTTACACGGAACATGCTCTTCTTAAATGTTGAATGATGGAGTAGAAAGTCCATTTACAGGACAAACTTACCATTAAGAGCTACATTTTAATACGATATTCATAGTTGACAACAACTGAAGCATTCGGTAACTCCTCTGACAACCTATTCCATAAATTGCTGCCTACTGAGAATTAACATGCATGTATGCTAATTGAATGCAGCCTGGTGAATTGCTCTGCTGTCAGATTTCACTTTTTCCATGCGTTATTTATTCTGCCAGAGCGGGAAACGTTCTCCCTAGATGTATCGACTAATTCCCAACGGAATGTATCGGGCCAATACACCTCTCCTGGCACCCTCTCCTGGTTCAGTCCCAGCCTGGTCCCCGGGCCCTTCTCTGTCTGGCGGCCATTAAGCCCCCGCATGGCTCGGCGCTATCGCCGGTAATCAGCGACCGAAGTAGCCGGCAGACAAACGCCAGTGTTTGCCAATTTGACGGGATGTCATTATTAGGAGTAGTCCCAGTTTATATCCCTCAAGCCCTGTTCCGTTCTCCATGGTATCAAGCGCCACACCACCACTATATCCACGCCCACACCCCACCTAACCACGCCCACACACCGTCTCCCAACCACTCCCACACACCAGCACCCACACATCTCCCACACGCCACCTCCCCAATTACCACACACACCATCACTCCAACCACGCCCACACACCACCTCCCCAATGACTTCCACACACTACAACACCACCTCAACAACTCACACACACCACCACCAGACCCACTCCCACACACCACCTCCCCAACTACCACACACACCATCACTCCAACCACACCCACACACCACCTCACCAACAACTCCCACACACAACAATACCACCTCAACAACTCACACACACCACCACCAGACCCACTCCCACACACCACCTCCCCAAATACCACACATACCATCACTCCAACCACACCCACACACCACCTCACCAATGACTTCCACACACTACAACATCACCTCAACAACTCACACACACCACCACCAGACCCACTCCCACACACCACCTCCCCAACTACCACACACACCATCACTCCAACCACGCCCACACACCACCTCCCCAATGACTTCCACACACTACAACACCACCTCAACAACTCCCACACACCACCACCAGACACACTCCCACACACCACCTCCCCAACTACCACACACACCATCACTCCAACCACACCCACACACCACCTCACCAACAACTCCCACACACTACAATACCACCTCAACAACTCACACACACCACCACCAGATCCAGTCCCACACGCCACCTCCCCAAAGACTCCCAAACACCACCTCGTAAATCACTCCTAAACCACCTCCCCAACGACTCCCCCACTGCATATCTTGAACTTCTCCCACACACCACACCACCTCCCCAACGACTCTCCCAATGCATCTCTTGAACTTCTCCCACACACCACACCACCTCCCCAACGACTCCCCCACTGCATCTATTGAACTACTTCCACACACCACCCCACCTCCCCTATGACTCCCCCACTGCATTTCTTGAACTTCTCCCACACACTACACCACCTCCCCAACGACTCCCCCACTGCATCTCTTGAACTTCTCCCACACACCACACCACCTCCCCAACGACTCCCCCACTGGATCTCTTGAACTTCTCCCACACACCACACCACCTCCCCAACGACTCCCCCACTGGATCTCTTGAACTTCTCCCACACACCACACCACCTCCCCAATGACTCCCCAAATGCATCTCTTGAACTACTCCCATACACCACACCACCTCCTTAACAACTCCCCCACTGCATCTCTTGAACTACTCCCACACACCACACCACCTCCCCAACGACTCCCCGACTGCATCGCTTGAACTTCTCCCATACACCACACCACCTCCCCAACGACCTCCTCACTGCATCTATTGAACTACTCCCACACACCACACCACCTCCCCAACGACTCCCCCACTGCATCGCTTGAACTTCTCCCACACACCACACCACCTCCCCAATGACTCCCCCACTGCATCAGTCCAATGAGTCCCACACACCACACCCCCTCCCCAACGACTCCCCCACTGCATCAGTCCAATGACTCCCACAGGCCACACCACCTCCACAGCGACTCCCCCACTGCATCAGTCCAATGACTCCCACAGACCACACCACCTCCACAACCACTCCCACGCAAGAAACACATCCCAACCACTCCCACACAGCACCACTCCAACTATTCCTACACACGACCTCCCCAACCACTGCCATACACGACCTCTTCAACCAGTCTCCAGACACCACCATCCCAACCACTTCCACACACCACCTGCTCAACCACTCCCTCACACCACCTCCACATCTAGTCAACACACACCCCCACTCCAATAACTACCACATGCAAACTATATATCCTCTCCCACACACCACCTCACCAACCACTCCCGCATACCACCTCCACAACTACTCCACACAATCCACCATTCCGACCAACCCCACACACCACCACTCCAACTACTCCCATACACCACTTCTCAAATCACTTCCACACACCACCTCCCCACCCACTCCCACACACCACGTCCCCAACCACTCCCACACACGATAACTCCATCTACTCCCACACACCACCTCCCCAATCACTCACATACACCACCTCCCCAACCACTGCCAAACACGACCATTCCAGCTACTCCCACACACCACAACTCCAGCTACTCCCACACAGCACCACTCCGACTACTTCCACACACCACCTCCCCAACCACTCACAGACACCACCTCCCCAACCACTCCCACACATGACCATTCCATATACTCCCACACACCACAACTCCAACTACTCCCACACACCACCTCCCCAACCACTCCCAGACACCACCTCCCCAACCACTCACATACACCACCTCCCCAACCACTCTCACACACGACCACTCCATCTATTCGAACACATCACCACTCCAACTAATCCCACACACCACAACTCCAACTACTCCCACACACCACCTCCCCAACCACTCCCAAACACCCCCTCCCCAACCACTCCCACACACGACTACTCCATCTACTCCAACACACCACCACTCCAACTACTCCCACACACCCCCTCCCCAAACACTCCCACACACCACCTCCCCAAACCCTCACTGACACCACCTCCCCAGACACTCCCACACACTCCCACTCCATCTACTCCAACACACCACCACTCCAACTACCTCCACACACCACCTGCCTAACCCCTCTACACTGCTACGCATACAATTCCTACAATCACCCTACCCGCACACACGTATGCCTGTGAATACGAGCACCCACGCACCTACAGAGCTACACACCCACACACCCACACACCCATATACCCACACCCACATACACACACCCACAAACCCACACGCAAACACAGCCATATGCACACTCACACACACACCCACATACTCACACATCCACACACACGCACCCAAGTACTCACACATCCACACCCACGCATCCATGTATCCACACATCCACGCACCCACACACCCACATACTCACACATCCACACCCACGCATCCAGTTATCCACACATCCAAGCACCCACATACCCACACACCCACGCACCCATATACTCACACATCCACACAACCACGCACCCACACACGCACACACCTACGTACCCACATACCTACACACCCACCCACACATACACACGCCCACATACCCCACACCCACACACCCACAAACCCACACACCCACACACCAACACGGCAATATGCACACTCACACACACGCGCCCACGTAGTCACACATCCACACCCACGTACCCACGTATCCACCTATCCACACATCCACGCACCCACACACCCACATACCCACAAACCCATTCACCCACACACGCACACACCCAGCCACCCACACACCCACGAATCCACGCACCCACATACTCACACACCCACGCACCCACACACCCACAAATCCCATGCACCCACACACTCACACACACCCACACACACACCCACACACACGCCAACACAGCCATATGCACACTCACACACGCACCCATGTACTCACACATCCACACCCACGTACCCACGTATCCACACACCCACACACCCACACACCCACACATCCACACACCCACACACCCACACACCCACACACCCACATACCCACACACCCACACACCAACACACCCACACACCCACACGCCCACACACCCACACACCCACACACCCATACACCCACCCATATGTACCACCCAAACCACACGCCGACACACACATACGCACACGTACACCTATTCACTCCAACACCCATACACAGACCCCCACATGTGCCCAGGCGCACGCACGCTAACACCCACACACGTCATATGTACGCGGCCATCAGACCCGGTACCGATCACATTTGAGAGAAGCTGACACAACATGTTTCCTGGAGGACGAGCCATGTGTGGTGCCCAAAATGAATTACACGTGATGAGCGGGAGGTGGAAGTGAATGTGACCGCGGTTGCACGTGTATCGACGGCCCCGCACCCCCACCAGAGACCCGTGCTTGTTTGTTTTTGTTGTTTTACGTCTTATCAACATCCTGATATGACCTTAGATCTTGGTAGGACGTAAAACTCTAACAACCAATCAATCAAAGGTCATACCGTCCTGATATGACCTTAGATATTGCCAGGACGTAAAACTCAAATAACCAATCAATCAAAGTTCGCTCCCATCCTGATATGACCTTAGATGTTGCTAGGAAGTAAAACAACAACAAACAAATCTCAGGTCATTTCAAGAGGTTACCAACTTGTGTCAGTACACATTCATGGCAACTTTACAGTGTCGCCCCATTGGGAGATCAGGATGCTGCCACCATGACCCAATATTTCACTCGTTCACATTGTCCTGATATTGAGCTAACCAGTCCTTGCAATATCCTATTAATGCTTATCGCCGGGATAGGTAGCGACAAGTATAAATTGTGTTGTAAGATATTGGTTGGACTCAGTTGAGATTCGAACTCTTGACGTTCCGCACAGGAAGCTTGCGCTCTATCAGCCGAGATTCCATCACCATTATCTACAAATATAATAACTGAACAACACTCAGAACAGAAGATTAATCATTCGTTTGACTCGGTCGGCATTCGAACTCCCGACCTTGCGCACAGGAAGTCTGCGCTCTACCGATTGGGACAAGGTGTCCGGTAGACATATTTTTTACTTGGCTAGCTCAATCTTTTAAGCAGCCCTTATATTCTGCCTAAGTAAAACACTTATTACCTACCCATGCTGGGATTTGAGGCCTGAGGACACCTAGAATGCTGGAATGTATATTGACCGAAGCAAAGCTGAGGTCTATATTTACACCACAGAAGCCTGGGGCTCTCAAATCTAAATCAATCTGATCCGATTAAGCAGCTGAGATTTTATTTAAAGATTACATTTTTTCATACACATCTTTCTTGGTTATCCATCGGTGCCGACGATAATAGCGACTCATCATTTGTTGTGAAGTCGCCAATGACCGATGAGTCCAACTTGTGCTTGGAATGTGCGGTGTCATGTTGGACATGTGTGCCTAGCTGCAGTCAGAGAGTCTCGTAGATGAAGAAGACAACCTTTTCTCTACTTACCCTTCTTTAGGTTGAGATATACAATCACTTTCAAACATGGTGTGCCTTTGTGAAGAGAAGCACGGACATGAATCCCTGCTATCCTTGGCCACTATTTCCCAGGTTTCAGTGTTGACATTAAATTTCTTCAGATTGTATTTAAGTACACATCATTCATTACCTTGCATGTCTCGACGGTGTTGCTTCAGTCAAATGAAGTTAGAAATCCATGTGTTCAGATTGAAACAGCCCCGGAAATCTTATTGAGCCAGGAGTTTCACTGCCTTTTGTGATATATCATCTGATATCATATGATACAGGCGATAACGGTTAGTGATCCATATTCAAATGGCAAAAATAGATTTGTGTGTTATTATAAGCCCGGTTCACACGGGGCAGTTAATTTGACTCATATAAATTGACTTGCCTAGTTCGGCTCACATTTGGCGTGTGAACGCGCGGCTGAGGCGGTTTAGGGCTAATTTGAATCATATAATTCGGATTTTATAAACCACCTATGTAGGTGGTTTATATGAACCAAATTTTATGATTCGACTTATATCGCCCGTGTGAACGCAACCGACTTACTTGATGCGGATTAAGGACATCACACACATGCGCAGTCGAGACTTGAGTTTGTTTATTTTCCGGTCGATCAAAAGCGCATATTATAGAATTTAGTCTATAAACCGCTAGCTGTGCACAGATATTTTTGTCATCATTTATTTTTAGGTTTTCACTGCCCAGCAGAAGTTTTGATCGTTCCAAAACAATACGATTCAGTCCATAGATATCTGGTTAGTATGGACTTGCTCATGCGCAGATATCCACTTCCGCCTTAAATCGACTCAAGCACTGCCCATGTGAACGCGAAACACTTTCAAACTCGGTCCGTGTGAACGGGCATCTAAATCGCTTTGAACTTTTCCCGTGTGAACACGGCTATAGTGAGAATGGAATTTTCTGTGTTAAGAAAGGACAGGAAAAGGTAATATCGAAGACATGGGTTAAAACAACTATAAGGTTATTGCTTCTGTAAATGTATAACTCTACAGCATATAACCATATGGGATGGCCATCTGAGTTTGAGCATCCACGTCCTGCTTTGGTGGGCCATATGATTCGAATCCCTGGGTTTGCGCCCTAATCGAGTCAAACCAATGACTTAAAGATTGATCCTTGTTACTAGGTAAGCCCGCGTTTGCCTTTAATAGGATAGGGCAAGAAGGGGTGGAAGGAGGAAAACCAACTATCCACAATTAAAATTACCTCGGCTTAATCAGTTAATGTGCCCCCAAAAATGGTAACTGCAAAAAAAGCCGGGACCATCTTCTCACACTTCAGAATATTGCATGAGCCAGTCCTCCCGAAGACACGCTCGACGTTGGCTTTTGCATGAATGAGACGGAGATAACTTTGAGTCAACAGGGTGGGACTGTTGTTACAATATGGGTCTTCTGAGTTCTACCAGAGACCCTATAACACTAAGATGGCTCACTCAGCCTGTATGGTGTAATCAAAATGATCAAACCCACCACCTGTTGCGCTGGCTATTCTCTTGATTACACAGTTGCTATATTATATGTATAAATGTATATATGAATGTGAAAGATGCTGATGATGATGCTGATGATGATGTGCATTCATTCATAGCAATTTCATATTGATGTGTATTCACACTTACCTATATCATGTATAATATAATTGTATGTGTTTACATGTGAAACACCAACCACAAGCCGGCCTGATCAAACCCACCACAAGGTGGCACTCCAAAATTTACAATACCATGGGAGAGATAGGGAGTGAGCTGTATTAGTGGTATAGGGTATTTGGTTCTACTAGTCCCCCCCGTCCTGATATGACCTTAGATGTTGCTAGGACGTAAAGCAACACCAAACAACCACATTTACTTGTCCTTCAAGAAGGAATGAAGCTGTCAGCCAGGATACCAATTCACAGATTCAGATTACAAGCCGCAATATGTGGATGTGGTGAATGCACCTACACAAAGTTGTATTTCATCGAATGTCAAATATTTGCTAGGACAATTTGACTGCGTCCTACTTTAAAATGTCCGTTTTGCAGCAATATCAGATATAGCAGCAAAGTGTGGTTAAAGGATAACACATGTCGTGTCAATTATGGCAGTGGGAAACATTGTGCCTAGAACAGAATTCGAACCTACATTGCTTGCCTTTCTGGGGCTAGCCTGCTAACCATTACACCACTTAGACTCCCTGATGCAATCACCCTATCCACACCTACCTGTCTCGATGGATCTTGCGCTGAGAAATCAGTGGAGACTATTGCACTCGTACCCCTGGAATTGTTTATCTTTTAAATGGTTTACAACCATATGTACTTTAATGCTATACTTACATGCATAAATGCAATGCACTTATTTAAATAGATGCACAACATAGGTTCAACAACCATACAGTGCATAGCTTGCACATGATCCAGGTCAGGGCAACCAGTACTGTGGGGATGGGTTATGAAAATGAGAAAAATTGCACCTAGATCAGGGTTCGAACCAACCGCTCTTGCCATTCTGGGGCTATTGTGCTGACCATGACATGAACCAACCAACCAACTGATCTAGGCTCCCTGATGCAATCACTGTATGAACACCAACCTGTCTAGCCTGCTCCTTGTCTGAGAGATCAGTGCACACTACTACTACACAACTATAGTGAAGGATTGCTGTGGAAGGCCCCCAACACCAACTCTGGGATCTGGGTCGTTGGGGCACAGCTCCTGTGCTTCAAGAGGGTCAAGCGTAATTTGGAATGGGCATATTCAACACAGTTCCCACCGGTTGCCAAGGTGACTGACTGCCCAAACAAATTAGGTGTCAATAATGAATCATGCCGGGTCGAAGTGAGAACCTGTAGACCATTGTCAGTGCGCAGACGCATGCGCAGAACCATGCGCACCCGGCGGCAGTTCTAGGGCACCGGAAGTAGTGGCATGAATTAATTGTTGTGTGTGGGTGTGTACATGTGTTTGGTTGTTGGAGTTTTATGTGCTTGCAACATCTAAGGTCATATCAGGGCGGGTACCGACTTGTAGCAGCATGCACTCATGACGACTTTATAATGCTGCCCCACTGTGACACTAGTCGACTGGGAGCATGACCCAATTTCCCTCGTATTTACATTATCCTGACACTGAGTTAACTGCCAGCACCATCTCCTGATATCCCACGCAGTCACCTTATCCTGATACTGAGTTAACCACCATCACCATGTCCTGATATCCCACCCAGTCACATTATCCTGACACTGAGTTAACCGCCAGCACCATGTCCTGATTTCCCACCCAGTCACATTATCCTGACACTGAGTTAACCGCCAGCAACATGTCCTGATTTCCCACCAGGTCACATTATTCTGATACTGAGCCAACCTACCCTTGCCTTATTCTAATAATGCCAAGCACCTGGCTCGGAAGCGACAGGAATCAATGTTGAAGTTATTGCTTTGACTGGACGTGTGGGTTCGAATCCCACGATCTACCAAAACGGGACACGGACGCTCAAGTCATTCGGCCATCCTGTCTGGTCTCGACCCTCCGCCTACTTCATGGAAGTCAGCACTACTGCTGCTGCAACTCTTACTTTCACTAGTGCTGCTGCAACTATTACTTCTCCTACTTTCACTACTGCCGCTGCAACTACTACTTATCTTACTTCCACTACTGCTGCTGCAACTATTACTTCTCTTATGTTTACTACTACTGATGCAACTACTACTTCTCTTACTTTCACTACTCCTGCTGCAACTCTTACTTCTCTTACTTTCACTACTGCTGTTGCAACTACTAATTCTCTTAATTTCACTACTCCTGATGCAACTATTAATTCTCTTACTTTCACTAATGCTGCTGCAATTGCTACTTCAGTTACTTTCACTATTGCTGATGCAACTACTACTCCTCTTACTTTCACTACTGCCGCTGCAATTACTACTTCTCTTACTTTCATTACCACTGCTGCAACTAGTACTTCTCTTACTTTCACTACTACTGCTGCAATTACTACTTCTCTTACTCTCACTACTCCTGCTGCAACTACTAATTCTCTTACTTTCACTACTGCTGCTGCAACTACTACTTCTGTTACTTTCACTACTGCTGCAACAATTACTACTTCTCTTACTTTCACTACTTCTGATGCAACTACTACTTCTCTTACTTTCACTACTACTGCTGCAACTACTACTTCTGTTACTTTCACTACTTATGCTGCAAGTACTACTTCTGCTACTTTCACTACTACTGCTGCAACTACTACTTATGTTACTTTCACTAATTCTGCTGCAATTACTACTTCGGTTACTGTCACTACTGCTGCTGCAATTACCACTTCTATTACTTTTACTACTGCCTCTCTCTTTCCCTCACTACTGCTGCAATTAGTACTTCTATTACTTTCACTACTGCTGCTGCAAGTACTACTTCTCTTACTTTCACTACTGCTGCTGCAATTACTACTTCTCTTACTCTCACTACTCCTCCTGCAACTACTAATTCTCTTACTTTCACTACTGCTGCTGCAACTACTACTTCTGTTACTTTCAGTACTGCTGCAACAATTACTACTTCTCTTACTTTCACTACTTCTGATGCAACTACTACTTCTCTTACTTTCACTACTACTGCTGCAAGTACTACTTCTGTTACTGTCACCACTTCTGCTGCAAGTACTACTTCTGCTACTTTCACTACTACTGCTGCAACTACTACTTCTCTTAGTTTCACTCCTGCCCTCCAACTAGTACTGATGCTACTTTTAGTAATGCTGCTGAAATTACTACTTCTGTTACTTTCACTACTACTGCTGCAACTACTACTTCTCTTACTTTCACTACTACTGATGCAACTACTACTTCTCTTACATTCACTACTACTGCTGCAACTACTACTTCTCTTACTTTGACTACTACTGCTGCGAATACTACTTCTCTTACTTTCACTAGTACTGCTGCAACTACTACTTCTCTTACTTTCACTACTACTGCTGCAACTACTACTTATGTTACGTTCCCTAGTCCTGCTGCAACTACTAATTCTCTTACTTTCACTAGTACTGATGCACCTACTACTTCCTTTACTTTCACTACTGCTGCTGTAATTACTACTTCAGTTACTTTCACTACTGCTGCTGCAACTACTACTTCTCTTACCCTCACTACTGCTGCTACAATTACTACTTCTCTTACTTTCACTACCACTGCTGCAACTACTACTTCTATTACTTTCAATACTCCTGCCACACCTACTACTTCTCTTAGTTTCACTACTGCCCCTGCAACTAGTACTGATGCTACTTTTAGTGATGCTGCTGCAATTACTACTTCTGTTACTTTCACTACTACTACTGCAACTACTACTTCTATTACTTTCACTACTCCTGCTGCAACTACTACTTCTCTTAGTTTCACTACTGCTCCTGCAACTAGTACTGATGCTACTTTTAGTACTGCTGCTGCAACTACTACTTCTGTTACTTTCACTACTGCTGGTGCAACTACTACTTCTCTTACTTTCACTACTACTGCTGCAATTACTACTTCTGTTACTTTCACTACTACTGCTGCAACTACTACTTCTCTTACTTTCACTACTCCTGCTGCAATGACTACTTCTGTTACTTTCACTACTGCTGCTGCAACTACTACTTCTGTTACTTTCACTACTACTGCTTCAACTACTACTTCTCTTATGTTCACTACTCCTGCTGCAACTACTACTTCTCTTAGTTTCACTACTGCTCCTGCAACTAGTACTGATGCTACTTTTAGTACTGCTGCTGCAACTACTGCTTCAGTTACTTTCACTACTGCTGTTGCAACTACTACTTCTGTTACTTTCACTACTGCTGGTGCAACTACTACTTCTCTTACTTTCACTACTCCTGCGGCAATTACTACTCCTCTTACTTTCACTACTGATGTCTGCAGGCTGTGGAGTCGCAGCAACTGCACCTGCGCTGACACGTGACGCGGTAAATAGCGTCCTGGTTCGGGTTACCGATAGCAACGGCGTCTGAACACGTGATCGTCCAATCAGGTGACACCCACATGTAATATAGCAGGTGAGTCTAGTGTAGTACACGTGGGTGGTTTCCACTTTTCACACGCCATTTCTGATCTCCACCTGGTGAGAGAGCAGCGAGCTATCTGATTAAATAGACGCCTCTAACTGGAGCTAATCATATTAGTGCTAGTGTTGGTAATTTATTTTGGTTATTTCTGTAAATTTCCCTGAAGTATGTCTGTAATTATATCCATTCATCCTGTCAATATTTGAGGTCATATCACGAGGCCTACCAACCTGTGACAATGTGTAAACATGGCTAAGGCTCGAGTATGTGGTTGTGTAGGCAGGCTATAGTGAAATCAATACATACAAAGAGAAAGGAAGAGTATAAAGTGTACAGAAGAAGGTTACATGGGTTCATTGAGGAGTATCACCCCACCCCTTTCCCCCAATGGGAAACAAGCATTATTGGCCCTACCAATAGGGATCCAGCATTCCTGGTCCCCATGGATACCAGTGGTCTGCCCACCACCACCAAGCTGTATGGCCCCATGTCCACCACCAACCTTGACCTTTGAGTGTGGTTATCACTATCCCAGCAGAGGGGGTAGGCCCTGAGTGCACCTGCACCCAGACCTGCAATCACCACCATGTCTATGTTTATCCCACGCAGACACCACTAGCCCTATACATACATACATACATACATACATACATACATGCGTCTGGTCATGTACACCAATCAGCAATAGAACATTTGCATCCCCCCCTATGCTGTATATCAGAATATTTTACAAGTGCATACTCATGGAGACTTTATAATGCTGACTTACTGGGAGACCAGGCTGACAGCACCATGACCTGATATCCCACTCAATCACATTATCCTGACACTGATCTAACCACCCCTTGCCATATCCTACTAATGCCGAGCACCTGGATAGGAAGTAACAAGTATCAATGTGTAAGTCAAGGGTTTGACTTGCCCCGAGTTCGAACAGGTGCATTCGAATACCACAAACTACCTACATATCTGATTATGTTGCGTTAATTGTACTGATTATAAGTACTAATTAATAAATGAAAAATTTAGACCATACACATTTATATATATCCTCGTGTTCATTTCCGTGCCTGCTTATATAGACCTCATCTTAATTCATGAGATGCCCATATAATGAATACCTAAACACTGAACAATATTTTTGTTCAGGTTTGGTCAACTGGTCCTATTAAAAAAAGAACATTGTCTCAGATCTTCATCTGCGTCAATCACTAAATAGAGCGCTAATTCACAATCCGTCGCCATCGTTCCGCTTGACTGAACTACCAACTTCTTACTTCCTCATTGCCCCGTATTGCACACGCTCCCGACTATCCGGATTAAGGGAGTCGTGAGTCTGACGTGAGTTCCTCGCCTGACTAATGCTTTCCAATTTCCGCCAGAGTCCATTGGAGACACGGCGGAAGTACTCGATTATCGCTCACAATGACGAGTGCAACTGGATGTACCGGGTGGGATGATTGTTCTCCTCAGTCACGTGGTCAATCGACAGTGTCCGAAACAACATGCATAATTGCGCGTTGTATCAGTGGTGTAATGATGTGGACATGTTAGATTCTGGTTAACACATATTTATTAGGTTTCGATATCAGCCCATTGCCCCTATCGGGACGCGCGTCATACCGGCGTCCATGGGCTAATTAGTTATGCCTGCATACATTACCTACATTACACGTGGGAGGAGTCCAGCTTCCCCGACGTCGAACTTCCCAGATATCCAGCTTCCCAGATGCCCAGCTGCACAAATGATGCAAGAACACCACTGACCAGATGTCCAGCTGCCTAATTGCCGGAGGTACACAGCTGCCCAGATATCAAGCTGCTTAAATGCCGTAGCTATGCTGCTGCCCAGTTGTCCAGCTGCCTAAATACCCCAGGAATGCAGGTGCCCAGTTGTCCAGCTGCCTAAATGCCACAACCGGGCGCGGTGGACAAATCGGTAGAGCGGAGGCCTCCAGTGCCGGAGATCAAAAGCTCAATTCCCGGTCGAGTCAAACCAATGTTAGAACATTTATACTTGCTGCTTATTAGGTCGGCGCTTGGCATTAATATCATAGGGCGAGGACTGGTCAGGATGCAGCTGTCCACCTATGCAGCTGTCAACATGTGTAAATGGCAACGAATGCAGCTCTCCACATATGCAGATGTCCACATGTGCAGTTGTCCACATATGCAGCTGTCCACATAGATGTAGCTATCCTAATGTGCAGCTGTTCACATATGCAGCTGTCAACATGTGCAGATGTCTAGTATTAACATTTCCATCTGCGAAATACCCAGCTGCCCATCCACGCAGATGTACACATGTGAAGAAATGTGCATCAATCCAGCTGCTCATCTCGGGAAATATGTAGCTGAGCAGCAATACAAATATCTAGCCGCCCAGTTAGCAATATAGCTAGATGTCTGACAGTCAAGATGAAAATAAAAACCAGCGACATTGACAACAGTCAATCATTTATGTTGGTTTTGAATAGTTGATGCTCACATCGCATTTTACCACTGCAAACCGAATACAAATCATGGGTGTAGTAAGTTACCCAACTCTAACAATCATCTATCGTATGCTGACTGGCTTCAATTACTGCCAGAAGCATTGATTTGAAACCCGGGAGGA
This sequence comes from Branchipolynoe longqiensis, assembly GCA_030323885.1. NCBI lineage: Eukaryota > Metazoa > Annelida > Polychaeta > Phyllodocida > Polynoidae > Branchipolynoe > Branchipolynoe longqiensis. The sequence continues at coordinate 17,728,328 of CM059195.1, forward strand.
ATCTACTGACAGGTTATCTATCACGTTCGGAACCTCGTAATGACACTTCTAGTAGAATTGCAGAAATGTTCTCACGGATCCATGATTCCTCCGGTAGATGGTAATTAACACAACTTTAGTCAGGTGCTAATCATTAGAGGTGATGGTGAATTATAGCCAGGGGAGCTTGGGAATTTGTGGGGACTCTTTTGTTTGCAGAGCTTCACCTCCCCCCCCCCCACACACGCATCTTCTTACAATACCCCCCCCCCCCTTGAAGCTCCTACACATGGATAAGTCAGTTTGTAGAGTTCTACAAGGATCCCTTGTAAATCAGTGGGGAAACTTTGCTTAGTACTAACAGCAGATTGGGTGGCCAAATGAGTTGATCCTCCATCCCCTATTTTGATAGGCTTAAATGTGGGATTAAAACTAGCGGGTTTTTAACCCTGTGAAAAGTCCTCGGCTGGAATCTGTGGTTTGTGTAGGCAGGGTATAAGGAAATCAATACAGGCAAGAAGAGAAAGGAAGAGCATAAAGAATGAAAGTAGAGAGAGAGACAATGCCCTCAGGTTTATTATTATATAGTGATACATGGATCTGGTATGGCATACCACCTGACCGTATTCTCCAATGAGCATCAAGCATTTATAGTTCCACCAATGCACATCAAGCATTCCTGTGTCACCATGACTACCATCATCTGCCCACCAGCACCATGCGGTGTGGCTGCTTGGCCACCACCTGCCTGAGCTGAGTGTGTGGTGATCCGTGACTAACAGAGGGGGGAGGGGGTAGTGAGTAGAGCTCCAAGTGCCCCTTACACACTATCTATAGTGCCTCTTTCACACTATGTACCTAATACACAATGACTATTGACCATAAGTAAACGATCACCAGCAACTACATAAATACATTCATGCACCTGGCACTATATACCATTTACCATTATAGACCATTTGCATTCCCCACACCAATGCGTTTTATCACAATATTGTTAACCCTGGTCGAGTCAGACCGATGATGTAAAAATTGGTATTTATTATTACCTCAACTGGGACTCAGCATTACTAGGATAGGGCAAGGAGTAGTGGAATGTGGAATACCAATTGGTTGTCATTGAAATGTTTAAAGTTGCATAGTCCGATGGTTTTGAACTTCTGTATTTTTTGTGAGTATTAGATCGATCACACCATTATCTACTTTACATTAGTTCGAAGTCACTTTTATTTTAAATGGTAAACTTTTGAGATATTTTGAGTGCAAACATGGAAAATTAGTTTTGGCAAGCTTGCCAACACTCTGACTTCTGGGGTAACAGGTTCTGTTAAATTGACTCAGTATTGCCTTCTACGCAGAAGCAAATGCTTAATAAGTGCATCAGTATCTAAGTTAGATATGTCAAATCAAATCTAGATAATTGGTTTGGTGACTATGCAGCTTTAATCAACTGGCATACCAACAAAACATGCATGGGACACGTATTGTGATAGGCAAATAAAGGAATCTATATCCCCCTAAAAGCAATACCAATTGATGGGCCATCTGACCTTGTGAATATTTTGACGGTAATATAAAACAAATAAAAGGGCGAACAAGGCATCAGTTATGCACTACTTTTTATGGTTTTAAGAAAATGTTATTAGAGCATAAACTATGTGATGTTCTGTGATAAAACCTGAACGTGAAATACTTTGTGCACGAGATGGGGCGCGAGGCACGGCGACTCGACAGAGACAACCAACTAACCACCGACGAGGACGGCCCTGATGAGGCTGGACTAACCGTGGCTCTGGCTACAATACAAAAACAAATGGCGGACATTAACGCTGGCATAAATTCGAGGATCGACGAGCTCCAGAAGGGTGCTGAGAGGCGAAAATCCAGATCCCTCACTCCACGCCGGAGGGGTGATGACGTCATGCTGCGTGCCGGCGGCCATGACACCTTGCTCGCTGATTCGGTAAGGGCCAGCTCCTTTGAACCGACAAGGCGTCGTTCCGCCTCGTCCCACCGCTCTGAGACATCGCACGATCCTGCCTACCGTCGTCGTCGACACTCTCCTCGACACCGTGAGTTCGAATCTTATTTCTTTCTCGGTGACGGGCGCCGCGCGTGTGTCGAGCCTGGACCACGTCATAGCTTCGACGTAATGTCCCCCGCCTACGGTCGTGACGATGACAGGGAGGACGCTGTCAATGAGCTTCTAGTGGCCGCGGGATCTGCGCTTGGCAAGAAAAGAGGTAATAAAATCCTTGCCCCACATCGTTATGTTATACGCGGTAGTAAGAATGACCGTATCGGTATGGAGGAGGCCACATGGTCTGAGTATTGTGCGGCCCTGTGTCGAATGTGTAAAGATAAAAAACTGCCTGCAGACTGGTCCCGCTTTGTGTTTGAACATATGCACCAGCTCCTAACCATGGCTGGGAACTGGGACTGGCATACTTGCCGTCAGTGGTCAGAGTCTGTTTTTATTATGATCGCTGACGGCCGCCTCCCTCGGGGCTGGGCTGATGCCTACGCTATCAAGGATGTCCAGCGGGACGTCTGTGCGCTAGGAACCCGACTCGACAGGTCGAGGCTGGCCCGTGGAGCCCGTCGACCCGACCTGCCTGCAGCAGCTGCAGGCTCGGCCAGCTCTCAATATGCTGGCAGGACGGGTGACTACACGCGCCCGGAATACAACAAGGATGTCGATGGGAAGCCATTCCTCCCCTGGAACCTCGGAGGTGACTGTGGCTTCACAACCTCCCATGGCCTGCAGCCGAATAGGCGCTGCCACCTTTGCGCATGGTGCGCAAACAAGAACAAGAAAGCTAACCCCAATCAGGAGAAGGTCTGTCAGAATAAAAGGAGATTCCAGGACCGGGTTAGTTCGACTGATAAGCCTCACGATAAGGATTTTCACTAAGAGGACGAGTTGAACCCGCTTGCTTCGTCCACACTGCTCCTGTTATCGCGGGCGGTGCCTTGCATCATTCTGGGGACCGACACCCTGGCCCTGATAAGGCTTTTTTGGGTCATGGGAAACCTCTGCACCCTGGCGGCTCAAATTGTAATCAAACTGTTGTGCATGCTGTGCTATCAGCCGCTGATACTGGACTTGATTTAGCTGCTGGGAGTGTGACTTGGGGCGAACCCTCCCTTCCCACTGAGTCTGATCGACGGGTCCCTGAGTCACGACATCTGGCCCGTGATTCTCTTACGGGTGGTGGTCGCGGGGGTGATGAGACGCTCCTGCTCCGAGAACAGTTGACTGCTGGATATCAACAATCGACATGTGACACTCGCGCTGCCGCTATTCCATTAATCAGTAACCGACACCCCCCAAACATGGTTGTTGCTGACCAGTTGGGGGTGCGTTGTGATGATGAACTGCCTGATAGACTTTTGGTGGTCGAGCACACTGATACTGATGATGTCGAATACGTCCTCATGAACATTGAGGACGACCAACTGCCTCCTTATAACCCACCACACACACCCGTTACCTACAGACATATCCTCGATGAGATCTGGCCTCACCCAGTTGACAACATCTGGGCTAGACATCTCAAATATCTCGACATCTACATGCACGTTAGGGCTGGCGCCCTCCCAAACTATATCGGCCCCAGGATCCCCATCCCCTCAGGCTTGAACATTGGAGTCTGGAGAGATCTCCTGGCTGACTATCACGACAAGCAGCTTATTGACTTTTTAGAATATGGTTGGCCGGTCGATTACACTGCTGACCGCCCACCAATCGCCTCAGTCGAAAATCATTACACCGATCCTGACAATCAGGCCTGCATGCAGGACTATATCGACACAGAGCTTATGCATGGTGCTATCATTGGCCCCTTTGATGTTCCCCCATTTCGGCCTTGGACGCAGGTCAGTACCATGATGACCCGTCTGAAGCATGGGACTGGTAAACGCAGGGTCATTGTTGACCTCAGCTACCCGCCAGGCGTCAGTGTCAACTCAGGTATTCGGAAGCTCCAGTACCAGGGATACCCCATGACTTACAAGCTTCCAGGCATAACTGACCTGGCAGACCAGGTCACCCGCCTTGGAAAGGGAGCGTTCATCTGGTGTGTCGACTTGGCAAGGGCATACCGACAACTTAGGACTTGCCCGCTATCAGTCCCTCTCCTTGGCATAACTCTACATAATAAGATCTACCTCGACTTGGCCCCTCCTTTCGGCTGCCGCACTTCTTCAATGGCCTGCGCGCGTACCACAAACGCACTGGTCTACCTCATGAGAACCCGTGGTCACCATGTTCTCTGTTACCTGTTACCCGAGGCAGAGCGTGCCTACCACAACATAGTTGGTCTGGCGGCTCAGCTTGGTCTGGACCTTGCCCTGCAAAAATGCCTGCCGCCCAGAACTGAGCTCGAGTGGCTCGGTTTCCTGGTCTCTACTGACAATATGACTGTCACAATACCACCTGACAGGCTCCAAGACGTCGTCAGAGAGTGTGAAGCCTGGAGGTCCAGAGTCTTGGCATCACGGAAGGACCTACAGCGTTTGGTTGGGCGTTTGCAGCACGTCGCAAAATGTGTTGGCCTGGTGAGGAGGTTCATGTCCAGAATCTTGGCCGCCCTCAGGAACGCACCATACAGGGGCAAGTACCTAGTGCCCCCGGAACTCGGACTTGATGTTGCTTGGTTCACACGATATGCTGCCCACTCCAACGGTGTGGTCCTCCTTCCCCCCGCTGAGCGTGAACCTTGGGTCATTGAGTGTGATTCATCGCTTCGTGCTGGTGGCGCCCACTCTCCCACTCACTTCTTCGCTCAGGAATACTCACAGCAAATCCGAGACAGGAACTACAACATCGCACAACTCGAGGCTCTGAACCTCGTTGCTGCACTCAAGAGCCTCTCGCCTCACCGGGCTCATCAATACACAATCGTCATCAATACCGACAACACCACATCTCAGCAGGTTCTCAGCACTGGTGCTGGTCGCGACCCCGTGATCTGTGCTTGCGCCCGCGAGCTCTGGCTTTACGCCGCACGGAGGAGCACTGACATTCTGGTTCGCCACAAACCGGGCAAAGACATTGTCCTTGCAGATGCACTGAGCCGCATGTGCTTCAACCCCCGTGCTAAGGAGCTGGCGGAGAACCTCGTCGCTGAAGGTGGCCTGAAGCCACTCACTGCCAACCATGACAACGCACTAACTCTCAATCTGTAACCTGGGTTCGCCTATAATTTTTGCCTCTCTCTCCAGGTTACTCACAGTGCCATCACCAGCGGCTCCTCGATGCTATAGCAGCGGGACTGGCGGTTGGGACCTGGAGAAACAAGGCGGCCCAGGCGAGAGAGTACTATACATATATGACTGACCATGACGCGGATCCACTCAAACCATCTCAGTACCACATCATGTCTTACATAATCCATCTCCAGGATCGTCTCGTGTCCCCGGGTGCCGTTCTAAACTACATCAGTGGTGCGCGCACTTAGGTACTGACATTCGATGGGAGAACCTCCTCCTTTGACACTTACCTCGTGGGCCTCCTCAAAAGAGGCGTTTGTCGTGCATCATGCCACGTCCCTGTTCAAGCACCACCCATGACTCCGCAGGATGTTCGGAATGTCGTTCGTTTCTTCTGGACGGTCGGCCCAAACGGCCGCGTGCTGGTGGCCGCCACCCTCATCGCATACTTCACGCTGCTCAGGCAGTCAAACCTGTTCCCGAGACTCGGCAGGTACGACCCAGGCCACTCACTTCGGGCCAAGGATTTGAAGCAAACACCAATGGGCATCAATGTCTGTGTCAGGTCGTCCAAGACGCAACTCACATCATCGTCTCCCAGAGACATCTTCATACCGGCAATACCCGGCTCGCCCTTCTGCCCACTACATGCCTGGAGGGACTACGTGTCCAGGACACCGCCACATCCGGACGGACCGGCTTTCATCACAGCCGATGGTTCAACGATACGTGCCTCAGCATTCATTGCAGCCGTACGACTCGCCCTCTCGGCCGCGGGTCACCCAGCACCTGCGGCCATCACACTAGACAGCATGCGACGCGGTGGCGCACAGGCCTGCGCACTACGAGGCTCGTCACTACACAACATCAGACAACTGGGTCACTGAACCTCTGATGCAGTCCATGGCTATGTTCCGAGACAATCCGTTTCTTCGGCTCCCAGAACACTTACTAACTATTTTGGTTAAGTGCCTGTAATCCTCGAACTTATCAACATGTCTATCTTTAAATCTTAATGTAACAAGCTAAACTAGTAAGAATAAATGCCACTATATGTACAGCTGTCTCACGTTCGTTCAATTGTCCATGATGTCCTCAACATGGGTAATTGATATCGTGAGACTGTGTATATTCCATTGATCAGCGACTTTGGCGCCACCTATGTTTTTCATTCTGAACTAGCAAAAATGGTCGCCGATTGACACGCCATCTACTGTAAATTCGGAGCAAACCTATGACGCACTGCAAATCCTATACACTTCGACCTTAGCTTTTCAATCGATCGGACCTGCTTCTCCCTGTGGATTTGCCGTCCCACCCACCCAACTAATGACATAAATCGATAGGGTTAAGTGCCTGTAATCCTCGAACTTATCAACATGTCTATCTTTAAATCTTAATGTAACAAGCTAAACTAGTAAGAATAAATGCCACTATATGTACAGCTGTCTCGCGTTCGTTCAATTGTCATTTAGATGTTAATTACTGCAGATTTTATAGGTGGTCATTTGAGTCACAAGCAGAATAACTGCTAATATGAGCCATTCGAGGAGTGGCATTTAATTCCATGGCCAATACCGTTATGGAGGTACTCAAATAAAGAATGTAGCGTCTCACTCTAATGCCCTGGTCACATACACATTAGGGGACGTAGTTGAACATAGTAGAGACTAACGTAGTTGAACATAGTTGAACATAGTTGAACGTACAAGGATACATACGGTGAGCCGTGATGTCCAATTTTATTGTTGGACATGTTCAAAAGAGTGCTATGTTAGAGGCTGAATTTCCATCCATGATGCTAACATACTCTAGCATATTCTAGTGTACTCTAGCATACTGTAGCATACTCTATCATACTCAGCGTGTTGTAGCGTACTCTACCATACTTGGACGAAGCCCTGGTCACATAGCCATTACTGGACATAGATAAACATAGTGGAGGCTAACATAGTTGAACCTAGTTGAACATAGTTGAACTCACTGCCATCCGTACCGTAACATATTTCTCCATACCATAACATATGTATCTGTACCATAACATATTTATCCATACCGTAATATACTTATCCGTACCAAAACCTGCCACACGTTAATGTATTTCAACATAGTTTAACACACTTACAGCAGGTTTGGCCCACACGGGCATTGACTACGTTCACCTACATTCAACTATGTCCACTAACGTGTATGTGACAGGGACATTAGAGGAAGGAGATAAGGAATGCCATGGTGCATTGTGGATTCACAGGTGGCGCCAGCGGCGGATACATCAGGAACTGTCATCCGCAGTTTGGTATCCAATAAACCATAACGTGTATGTGAGAGGGACATTAGAGGAAGGAGATAAGGTATGCCATGGTGCCTGGTGGATTCACAGGTGGCGCCAGCGGCGGATACATCAGGAACTGTCATCCGCAGTTTGGTATCCAATTAAACCATAATTCCGTGAATGATTATTACTTTTCAGTTTGAGTACATTTGTTCGTTAAGCGGGGTAAATTTCAATCACAGCAATTTGTTTTCCTCATCCTACTGCTCCTTGCCCTATATTCGTACATCCAAACCAAACGATAGATAGCGACAAACCAAACTATAGATAGCGACAAGTATACTTTTCTAAATCATTGAATTGAATGGGTCATTGTTTGAATACCATGACCTTCCATAACGGCAGATATACTATATGATTTGTAAGAAGTACAAAACTGTAAATACTGGAAGTTGTTGCTATCTCGCCCCAGGATATTTGTATTGCCTTTCCAGCTCACCATCTACTCCCACCTCGAATAAGTCTTATGCAGCATATATATATATGTTGTATAAGCCATTATATGAGTATAATAAGGCTGGAAGATTCCATCTGCTCCTCTGCCCTTAGTCCTCTCTCAGTCATTGACTGGAGGAGCCTTGATCTAGTCATCTACTGATCCAGCCTAGTCAACCTCAGGTTCGTAGGGGAGCATCACCTGTCTGTTCACACGTCACCTGGCTCCCCATCGACCGTCGCTGTACTGCCGAAAATTACATATATATATATATATATATATATAAATATATATATGTATATATCCTCTTTCAATGTATGCAGCGTTTTAATTGCCAACATACTGGAATAGTGTTGGCAAATATTTGGGTATTTTCCAAATCGTCGACGGCGCACACAGTTTGCTTTGTCTGTTTGGGGGTTTATGTCCTGGCAACATTTAAGTTCAGACCACGATGGGTAGTGACATGTTACAGTGCACACTCATGGCAATTTCACAGTGCTCCCACACTGGGATATCAAGCCATGGGTACCATGTCGCAGTTTCCAATTCAGTCACATTATCCTGACACTGAGCTAACCAGTCATTGAGAAATTACTAGTATTGTCGAGTACCAATCTAGGTAGTGAGAAGTATCAATTTTGTACGTCATTCGTTTGACTCGACTGGAATTCAAACTCTCAAACTTTCACATGGGAAGCCTTTGTTCTTACCGATTCGGCTACTGCGTCCGGCAGCGCACATACAGTACGGCCCATCGATCAATCATGCCGGCGTTTTATCTCGGCGACCTCCTGAAGTCAAATGGAATTAAACATTCAGTGAAAGCATCAACCTCTCAGGGATATCCTCTTTAAATTGATTAGTGTCTGTGCAAACATACACACATCCACACACTGCTACCAGGATTGCTTTGGATTGATTTTTTGTAATTAAATTTGTTGTTTGCATGGCCAGGTTTTACGGACCGACTCATGTCAACCTCATTCTTATCGGTTTAAATAATTCATTTAGGCAATCTTTCAGAATTACGATCCTTTCCAAACGGCCATGGTTCCAGCTGTTGATATGGCAACACTGGCATTGTTTGCCTGCGCCAAAGCCAGCGCGCATGCGTGAAATAAGCCCGGTGCGTGACCAAAGGAGGCAGCTGTCACGCTGTTGCTTTCTGTTGCTAATTCCGAGACTTCCACTTCAAGCCAAGACTTGTTCTGACTCCAATCCCCATTTAATGAATGGTTTTATTTAACTGGTTTTATTTTATAACGTGTGCTTAGTGTAAAGCTAGGTGCGGGGAACACTGGGAATAAGGTGGGAGGTCAAATGAGAGGGGGAGGAAAGGGAACTGGCAGGGAAGAAAGCAGGCGAGGGAGGAAGGCTAGCGAGGGAGAGAGTGAGAGAGGAGAGAGGGGAAAGGGGAAGGGGAATATGGAGGAGGGGAGAGGGGAGAGGGGAGAGAGGAAAGGGCAGATGTGAGGGGGATTGGGGAAGGGACAGAGGGGAGAGGGGAGAGTTGAGAGGGGAGAGGTGAGAGGGGAGAGGGGAGAGGGGAGAGGGGAGAGGGGAGAGGGGAGAGGGGAGAGGGGAGAGGGGAAATGGAAGAAGGGAGAAGGGAGGTAGTAGAGGCTAGAGGTGAGAGGGGAGAGGGGAGAGGGGAGAGGTGAGAGGGGAGAGGGGAGAGGGGAGAGGGGAGAGGGGAGAGGGGAGAGGGGAGTGGGTCAAGGGGAGAGGGGAGAGGGGAAATGGAAGAAGAGAGAGGGGAGAGGGGAGACAGTAGAGGCTAGAGGTGAGATGGGAGAGGGGGAGAGGGGAGGAGGGGAGAGGGGAGAGGGGAAATGGAAGAAGAGAGAGGGGAGAGGGGAGACAGTAGAGGCTAGAGGTGAGATGGGAGAGGGGAGAGGGGAGAGGGGAGAGGGGAAATGGAAGAAGAGAGAGGGGAGAGGGGAGACAGTAGAGGCTAGAGGTGAGATGGGAGAGGGGGGAGGGGGGAGGGGAGTGGGTCAAGGGGAGAGGGGAGAGGGGAAATGGAAGAAGAGAGAGCGGAGAGGGGAGACAGTAGAGGCTAGAGGTGAGATGGGAGAGGGGAAAGGTGAATACGAGATTATGAGGTAAAGGGATAGGGTCCTAAAAGGAAGAGAGACGGGACCATGGAAAGAACATAGGATTAAGGTGGAATGGTCGCCATAGGAACGGGCAGCAGGGTAGGAGGGGGGCCGCAGCGGAGGGATGGGGAAGAAGGGGGAGGGGAGGAAGGGGGAAGAGGGAGGGGGAGGGGGGATATGGTGGGGGAAGGAGGGTACGGAAGGGCGAAGCAGGGGGCTGGCAGAGAGAGGGAAGGGGACGGTCGAAGAGGCAGAGAGAGGAAGGGAGGGTGGGGGATAGAGGGAATGGGGCAGGTTCCGGAGGGAGGGAGAGGGATGGGGAGGGAGGGAGGGTGGGTGGGGGAGGGGCTGGTCGTGTGATTCGGCCAGGTCCGGTTGAGTTAAGGTACTATGGCACAGACTGACCTCTGACGGCGGCCACATAAACTGTGGCACCCATTGGCTGATCCATTAGAAGAGCGCATGCGTGAACTCAGCCGACTTCTCCCCTTCAGGCTGTAAAACTTCTACGAGAAGCGCTCTCTAAATATATGTATTGAGTGCGCAATGGATACACATGCAGTTATTGTGTGACAGCGTCAGAACGTAAATACTTTCAAACCAGGTGTTGTAGACTGTTTATTTTCTATTTGTTGTGCTAGGAATCAATATATATTGTCTAAAACCAATTTGTTTGTGTAATGTGCTAGCAGTGAATATGTATTGTCTAAAACCAACTTGTTTGTTTATTGTGCTAGGAGTGAATATATATATATATTTGTTTAACCTACTTCTCGTGTTTTGTGCTAGGACTGAATATATGAAGAGTTCAGGTGAAAAACCATGTAAACGCCAATCCAAAAATGGAGATAAACATTGGAATCAAACATTGAAAAAGTTAATTTTTGTATATTCCTACTTGTTTCTTCATTGCTCCATAACCATATGATCATACGTAAAGTGGAATTAGTGAGAATTAAAATTATTTTCAGCTAAGAATCTGTTATTTAAACTACATTTTTGCATTGGCATTTACGTGGTTTCACGCCTGAACTCTTCATATATTGTTTAAGACCTACTTGTGTTGTATTGGTCTAGGAGTGAATATATATTGTCTAAAACCAACTTGTTTTGTTATGTATTGTGCTAGGAGTAAATATATATTACACCTCGTAGAATAGTCTGATTGGGAATATGAAGAAAACTAACAGATTGGAAGAAAGGGGAAGGCATATTAACAGATTAATACCCATTGAATCATTTAGGACACATCAGGTGGGAATATGTACAGGTAGAAACTCATACACAATTTGCCCTCCGACGATGCAGAGGGCGTTGGGGCTTGTGTGTGGATTAGACACAAATCAGCATATCAGGCAGAAAGGAAGAATGCAGAGAAGATTCGGGGAAGTGATTAGGCCTGCAATCAGGTGAAGCTACCTTTTAAGTAGGATTGTTGTTATTCATTCTCCCACTATCAATGCGTTCCACTCATCAATCCTCACTTCCAATATGCATCGCTATGATACTCTAAAACTCATGAGGTGAAACCAGATTCAAATAGAATAAGCATTATTATATAACCTGCCATATAGGAAGAGTACAGGCGCAACACCACGTAAACGCCAATCCAAAAATTGGAGACAAACATTGGAATCGAACCTTCAGAAATGAATTATTTTATTTTCCTACTCTTTTTGTCAATGCTCGATAACCATGTTATCATATGAAAAGTGGAATAAGTCAGAATTAAAAATTATTTTCAGGTAAAATCTTTCATTTAAACTACATTTTTGGATTGGTATTTAAGTGGTGTTGCACCTGAACTCTTCATATATATATATATATATATATATATATATATAGCCATATCCTAGTTTATTCGTCGGTCATGATCCCCACTACCAGTATCACACCTTGGAGGTTTCAACTACTCTGACCCATGTTGCTAAGAAGCAACAACAGGTGGCAGCACGCTAGCGGAAATAATTCTTAAGGTGGATTGTCCGATGCATGGATAGTTGGTTAAAGGAGGTTGCGTGCTACTCATTTGGGCAGTGAGAGGTCACTTCTATTCTGAGTCAGAAGTTCTGACCCTTGTGAAATAAAGCAGGGAGATCCCTGGGATATGAAGCAATGTCAGCATCACTCGTTATTCAGCAAGATGAGTAGGGCACGATGATTCATCACGCTGTCATGAACACACTGTTTGAAGTGTGTCTTATATTATCTGTATGCCTAATAATTTAAAAAAAATTGAGGTGGGTGGGTGGTTGAGGGGCTTGGGGTGGCTGTAGCTTGGGGTTGTGTGAGAGGTATTAGATTCAGTTAATAAGAGGGGAGATCAATTGTGGACAATCAAATTATTATTGGTATTCCGTATTCAACTATTCCTTCACCTATCCAAGGAACACAAGCCCTCGACTAGGTAGTGATAATTCCAATATAATTGTTCAGTCATTCTACCTAAACCAGATGCGATGGCCGAATGAGTTAGAGCGTCCGTTTCCCGTGTTGGTAGATCGTGGGGTCATGGGTTCGAAGCCTGGTCGAGTCATACCAATGACTTACAAATTGATACTTGTCGCTTTCTAGCCAGGTGCTTTGCATTATTAGGATAGGACAAAGACTGGTTGCCTCAGTGTCAGGATAATGTGACTGAGTCGGATATCAGGTCATGGTGCTGGTGGCCTAGTATTCCAGTGGGACAGCACTATAAAGTTGTCATGAGTGCACACTGTCACAAGTCGGTACCGGTCCTGATATGACCTTAGATGTTGCTAGGATGTAAAACAACAACAAACAAACAACAAACAAACAAGTCATTGGTTGTTTGTGGCTTGGTTTTTAGCCGATGACTTGCCATGGCGGAAGGAGACGCTCAACCTATTCGCCACCCGGTCCGGTTTAACTATAAACAACACCTTCACAGCGTGGATTCATATTCTATGCAAGGTGTGGGCGTTCTTTGTGAGGGTTTTACGGTAATGGATGCACTGCGGTGCATTGTGGGTAGGTGTGGAGGGGGGGGGGAGGACCTTTGTTTCCTCATAAATAACTTCCAGTGGGTGGTCACAGGAAGCAATGCTCCTGATTTGTTAGCCTGGACCCCTTTACATCTTGTGTGTGAATGCAGTGGTCTGAAGCTTCCATGAGGCAGTTCGATTGAAGGTGGGTTCATGGGGGTGGTTGATTAAGACAGAAGGGTTGGCCCTCCCCCTCACCCCTGGAACAGCAGCTTAACATACCTTCATATTGGAAGTCCTTAAAATGGTGTACTAGGGATACCGGTTAACTCCTACATAAAACTGGTATGGGTCTATAGGTAGATTGGATGAGGGAGCCTAGGTAGTCTAATGGGTTGGCCACTCGCTCCAGAATGGTAGGTCTATGGATTCGAGGCAGAATATTCCATTTCCAGCATTACTTCCATAGGATTGGTGCCGTGACCAGGATATATATATATATATATATATATATACAAGCCAACCACACATTGCATGATGTTGACCATGCAATGACACATGAACAGGAACGCATCAGGGAGCCTAGGTAGGATCATGCTTTGGACACTTCCTCTGGAATTGAAAAAATATGATTCCAAATATGCTCTAGGTGCAATTTTTTTCCATTTTCATCACTCCAATGCCTTATTGGATACAACTGCCCCCTCCCACCAACTGGCACACACACACCAAGTGTAAGATATGAAGACAGTGTGCATTGCTACTGCGCGTTCACATGGTAGACTGATCCATACTGACCCTGATGACATCACTGTAACTTTTCGTGTTGGCCGCGGGCGTGAAATAAAGTCACTCGCATATTTGTCGTTGTGGTGTTCACTGGTCTTCTATTCTACACCAAGAACCTTTAATTTGACAAACGACAGAGCAGATTAGTTTAAAGTTGGATTTATTATAGTTCCAGCAGCGTAAGTCTTGTTTTCAATAAGAAGTTCAATTCAACAACAAGTTCAATAATACAGTGAGGTCGTAGAAGCTTTAACCCTTGCCTTTAATAAATGTCACGTGGGGTTGGGTGGGTGGCAATTTTAAGGCTAGTCAGGGTCTTTCTTGTTCCCGTGTCGAAGTGAGCTCATTGCCGCAGCAATTGGCCTTATATAGGCTCATACGGGTTAATTAGTTCAAAAAGATGTCTGCAGATGGCAGTCCGATAGTGTTTACTTAGGCTAATCAGGTTTTGTATCTTAAAAGTGAAGATAGGTGGCGCTGGCACACACGGTATATACTAATACAAACATTTCTCGATAGGTGGCAGCATGGGGGGCCTCGTTAGTTACTAGGACGGCTATGGCTGTGTCTGCGTGTCAAATTACCCGTGTTGCTGAGCATCACGGACAATGTAGGTGGCGCCCTCTCTATTATAAGGTAGCCCCTTTCCCACACATATATATGAAGACTCCAGGCACACAAACTGACAACTGCCATTGGGGCCAACATGAAGCCATGACTAGCAGGTTTGAGCTGAAGGTACAATCATTCCGATAATAACATTTGTTTTTTTTATCACAGAAACCAACGCATCCCCTATGTAGTGCATTACCCAATATGAAATTGATAGACACCACCTTTAAAGGACAATAACACATTTTAGTTTACAGCAAAATACTGAAATGGATTTGTCAGTTCTTGCGCCTGAACTCGTCATATTTACTTTAACCCTCTCATCCTTATTCTTTAATAACCCCGTTGCTCTCAAGGCTGAATATCGGTACCTTTTACACGCGGATCAATCCAATGACCTTGCTGACACATACGTGAAGCACACGCTCTACCTAATCTGCGACCGGACGTCATGGCCGAATCGGTAGAGCGCTGGTCTCGCGCACGGGAGATCAGGAGTTCAGTTCCCAGTTGAGTCAAACCAATGACTTATAAAATGTATACTTGTGGCTTCCTAGCCCATAGCTCAGCATTAATAGGATAAGGCAAAGACTGGTAAGTTCAGTGACAGAATAATGTGAGTGAGTGGAATAACAGGTCATGGTGTCGGTGGCCTGATTTCCCAGCGGGGCAGTACTATAAAGTTGCTATGAGTGTGCACTGTCATAAGTCAGTATCCGTCTTGATATGACCTTAGAGGTTGACAGTAAGTAAAACCCCAACAACCAACCAACCTAATCCGGCAACCTGTGGTTGGTTCCGCTTGAGTGAGCATCACTTGCTGAGACAGGTGGGATACCTGACCAGTCACCTAATATCACCCATCAGCATGGGGGCTCACTCCTTATATGGACGCAGGCTCCTTTGACATCGGCAATCCACTGTGCTTCTCCTCCGCGGGAAGTAATGCTTAATTGACTTTTGAAGGAGGTGCCTCTGCTCTCAATTCAAATAGGTCGTCGACCTTATAAGCCAGATTGTTTAAGGAACAAATGACTTGCGTGACAGATGTGCTTGGAGCGCTATTAATAGCACAGGCGCAAAGAGGTTTGTCTTTCATGCAAAGAATGAATAAATAGCCTATAGATTTAGGCTTTAATCGATTTTGTTCTTTCTTTACAAGGTTTTTGCATTCTGCATCATATTATGACGGATGGTATTCCATTAGCATGGCCAGAAGATTGGTGTTCTTATCAGGACATGAGGGCTGGTTGGGGTGTTGGTTGGTCCAAGGTTACCATAATGTGAATGGATAAGATATGTTCATATGGTGTCGGTAGTATGGTATGTCCGTCAGGCATCGCTATAAAGCCAACTTGAGTGTGCACTCTCACACTCAGTAGCAGTCCATCTTGAATCGTGAGATCGTTATTTATAGGACTTGGAGCCTTAACGAATCATTAATGCTTTCAAACTGAATTTTGAGAGTCCAGCCTTAATAATTATGCAGTATGTCAATTAGCAGACACCGGAGGACTGAGCCGAATCAGTGCCTGCTTCCCAAGCGGAAGATCAAGGTTTCGAATACATGTCTGAGTGAATCCACGGGCTTACAGAATTGATACTTGTCGCAACCTAGCCTGGTGCTCAGGATCACTAGGCAAGACCTGGTTAGCTTAGCATTACAACCATATGACTGAGTTGGATATCAGGTCATGATGTTTGGGCCTGGTGTTCCATTGAGGTGACACTATAATTATTAAGCTGCCATGTTTGTGCACTGTCGGAAGGCGCTGCCCATCCTGCTATGAAATTGGAGGTTGTTAGGACGTAAAACTCCAGCAAGCAACTAACTATCAGGTGCGGCTAACCAAGCTCACTTTGCTCTTTTATGCCCAACGTGCAGGATAGCTAAACCCAGTAAGGGTTATTGGTATACATTTATTTCCCATGTAGATTACAGTAAAATAATTGTGACCGATTATGTCACCACCCCCTGTATCATGCGTTTCACAACCCCCCCACCCCCCCAACACACACACCCTTCAGCCAGTGTGCACTGATGGCGACTTTATAGTGCTTCCCCCTGGAACACCAGACCGCCATCACCATGACTTGACATCTCACTCAGTCACATTATCCTGACAATGAGGCAACAAATCCTTGCCCTATCCTAATAATGGTGAGCGCCTGGCTATGAAGCGACACATTTCAATTATTAAATCATTGGCTTGACTTGACCAGGATTTGACGTGACCAGAGTTCAAAACCCACAATCAAAATGGGCGACAGGCACTCAACTCATTCTGCCATCCAGTCTGGTCCATGGAAGCTGTAGCTGTGATCCTTGTGGCCCACCAGCTTTAGTCCTTCCTGATGGACCAGCGGAACTTCGGTAAAACCCCTGGTGCAATAAACGCACACTCTCCATCCCTGACTAGGCCCTCCAACACCTGAACCCCTGAACCTCAGGCCTCCATGATCCGCACATCCAAAGCCCCTCTCTCAGGGTGTGCAGCTTATTACCAGAAGTAAGCCATGCGTCCATCCTACTTTCCCAGTCTGATCTGACTCACCGCTCCACCCATCCAGCCCTCCACCCCCCGCCCCTGACCACTGCCACCATTCAAACCTCCTGCACCAATTTCTACACAATAAGCCAGATGAGACTGTCTAGATTGCACAGCGTACACTCTACGGGCAAGAGGTCGCGGTAGTGTCAAACGGAGCACGCGGGGAAATTGGGGTGTGTCTAGGTAGGGATTCTTAGCAGATGGCAAATATTGGCTGGTTCTTGGCCGGAATAATGTGACCGGGTGGGATATTATAGTATGGTGCTGGTGGGAGGTGACTCCTCGTTCCTGGGATGCACTGGCCGATTACACTAGCCACTGGACGAATTAATGTTACTCACCTCTTTGCCAATCTACTTTCTTGTTCATCATGTCCTTCCACAAGTTATCTCAAGGGATTTTCGAGCAGAGGTATGATCTTTATTTGCTCTCGGTGGTGGATGGTGGTAGCAGGATTTGCAATCAGATAGCTGACTCCCAGGGTCGCGATGTTGATGCTCCTGGTGTGGCCAGTTTGTCGATAGAAAGCCCGGGCCTACACTTTTACTGACCCAAGGGGCTTTTAATCTCCCACACCACATAGACATGGTATGAGAACAACTGGCCTTTGATGATGCTGTAAGTTATACACAGCGGTGGAAATCAAAATCAGCAGAGCTGGTGGGGGGGGGGGGCATGGGGAATCGAACCACCAACCCTCAGATCAAGCATCCGACCTAGAAAAAAGTCAGACACTCTAACCACTCCGCTACAGAGAACACCACATCAATCTACTGACACACATATTGCTATTTAAATAGAGCATTAATTAAAAAATGTACTGTACTTCTTGTCCAACAGGCCTATTCCTGAACCCATTTAACTCAAGCAGTAGTGCATGCTGTGACCACAAAACGAAACAGTACCCATGTGTTGCTAGGTTGAAAACCGCCAATTATTCGTGTTTGCTCAATACCTACACCGACATACCCTCCACAGGCTGAAACCTCACACAACTTCCAACTGCCCCTCACCCTTCTTGCCAGACGCGGTGGTCAAATCAGTAGAGTGCAGGCTTCCCGTGCGGAAGGTCTGGAGTTTGATTCCTGGTCGAATCAAAACAATCTCTTACACAATTGATAATTGTCACTACATAACCTGATGCTCGCCATTACTAGGATAGGAGAAGGAATGGTTAGGTCATTATCAGGATAATGTGACTGAGTGGGAAATCAGGTTATGGTGCCACCAGCCTGACAAATAAACTCCCCCAGTGGGGCGGCACTAATAAAGGTGCCATGAGTGCACCCTGCCACAAGTACCCATCGGTAGCCATCGGTACCTTAGATGCTGCTAGGACATAACACCCTAACAAACAAACAAACTTACCCCCTTCTCATCCACCCCACCCCACTCCTCAACACACACCTTCCTGCCAAGCTTCCCATCAACCGCCACTCCGCCACCCTCCCTCCCACTCCACCCACCCTCCCTCCCACCCCACCCCCTCCCTATCACCCCCTCCCACCCCCACCCCCTCCCAAACACACACACCCCTCCCACCAGCTCACAGGAAGTTGTGCCGGTGCACGCTCCCGTCCCGCCGACCCGGCCTTCTGTCCGACACTTTTGTTGACCTGCGCGCCAACCGGAAATGGGGTCACGTGACAGTGACATAGTTCCCGGCGCTGCCGCTTGGCGGCCCGACGGGGGTCGTCGTTTATGGAACTGGTGGACGGTGGCTTGATAGATTTTGTTACAGCGCCGTCTGGTGGGTGAGAGAGCACATGAGTTTCTCAGAGCCCTTTATTGGCGGGCGGATTAGTTAAATTCATAAATTGTAGTGGGGACTTGTGCATAACAAAATTAAATAAACCCAATTAAATGTGTGCTGGTAGCATAGAACATATATGTGGGAGACTTGGTGTGTGGTGTAAATGTGGATGGTGAATTTGTGCTGTAGTATTGCCATTTACCAAAATGGGTTCTATATATAAATAATAATATAATATAGTGTCGTGGGGGTGATGAAAAGGGAAACATTGCGCCTAGAGCGGGATTCGAACCCACATCTCTTTGCATTCCATGCCAGTGTGCTAACAATTACACCACCTAGGCTCGCTGATATCACCACACTACCCACGCCTACCTGTCTATGTGGTTAATTGCCTGAGAGGTCAGTGCAGACTACTACACTCGTCCCTCTGGAATTGTAAGTCTTTTAATGCTTACAATTATATACAAACAGGCAATGCACTAACACATGCATACATTGGGTAGGTTCAACATCCATACAGTTCCTAGCTTCTACAGGATCATGCTTACGCAACCAGTGTCATGGGGGTGATGAAAATATGAAATATTGCGCTGAGAGCGGGATTCAAACCCACATCTCTTTGTATTCCGGGCCAGTGTGCTAACCATTATACCACCTAGGCTCCCTGATATCACCACACTACCCACGCCTACCTGTATATGTGGTTAAGGGGCTGTCACATTACGGCGTATGGCGGGAGCGTATTGAAAACCTACGTACGCCGTGCTGGTGCCATTTTCGGGTGTGTTTGAGCGTATGGGGGACCTATGAGGAGCGTACGAGGAGCGTATGAGGAGCGTATGGGAGCGTATGGGAGCGTGCTGTGACATTTTTTGACATTATGGGCCATACGCCCTCATAGGTCGTGTTTTTTTTGAGCATGCACAAAAAAAATTGGACGGACGAATTTATGAAAGCGTATGGCGGCGTATGCCTCATACGCTTCACATACGCCGGCATGTTGCGGCACTGGCGGCGTATGAGTAGCGTATGAGTAGCGTATGAGTAGCGTATGAGTAGCGTATGCGGCGTATGCCGACGTATATGACGTAATGCCGCTACGCCGCCATACGCTCCCACCATACGCCGTAATGTGACAGGGCCTTTACTTGCTTGAGAGGTCAGTACAGATTGCTACAATAGTATCCATCTATCACTGCATCCGGTCCCACACCAATCCCCTGTGCCCGTCTTGCTGTGTCCACATTCAAACCCAAACTTGACTAGGAGCCACATAGACAGCTAGGCATGGATGGGGTGATTGGATCAGGGAGCCTATGTACTATAATGGTCAGCACGCTAGCCCCGGAATGGCAAGCAGTGTGGGTTTGAATCCTGATATATGGACAATATTTCCTGTTTTCATCACGACTAACTAGGAATGTAGGTGTGTCTGCCACAGATTATTTCCCACGTTTTCACTTCGATTTCAAAATTTTCCAAAGTTATTGATTGATCGCTGAGGTTTCTTCAAACGACCATAAGCTAGGTTCTACCAATCAACCTAATCTATTTATCTAAATAATAATGGCAGAATCTCGAAACTGTTGGTTTTTCCACTTTAAATGGCGTCTATCTAAATCGGGTTGACTGTATATGTACAGGTTTAACCGCAAAACCCCATAAACTCCAATCCACACATTTAATTAAAATAAAAGAATTGTACCTGAAGGTAGCTTTAATTTACACTCATTCGACTTCTCTTGCGATGCAATGATTATGGAGTAATGAACAAATAAATAGGAATGTCAACAGATGAACTCCAAATGTTTATCTCAATTCATGGATTGTCGTTTACGAGATTTTGCACCTGAACTCTCCATATATATAAATAGTTACTCCTATTCAAACGACAAACAAAATTGAATGCGCTAGGTATTAGTTTCTCTCGATGTGAATATTTGTATCGTTTAACTAACAAAGAATGCGTGGTGAGGAAAAGCAATGGGCGGGAAGTGTCAAAAGCCACTACTCCCACGATTTGTTGCGGGGGGCCCAACCCCCAACCCCCAACTCATGGTAGAGTCTGTCCTCTACCATGAGTCCTGCCCGGCTTGGTTAAACCTGCCAGGGGGCTAGCCCCCGCCGGTATAGCTCTCATGGTCAGGGAGGCACACAAGCCTCCCCACCACGACAAGGTAGCAACACATTGGGAGGCTTGAATCCTTCTCTAGGCACACCTATTGCCCCTTTTCGTCACCCCGACTAGATAGATAAAGTTTGGTAGATACTGAACATGATCCGACTGTGCAACTTGAATATAACCTCATTGAGCTCCGAGCCAATTTCCCTTCTAACCAATGGAGGCTGGGTGAAGCGATTTGTGTGAGCATGCACTGGAGAGGGGGGGGGGGGGCGTGCAGAGGAGGGGGCACGGCTATGTCAGGTGACATCAATACCATGAATCCAAAAAAAAACGGCACCAATGTCACACCCATCCTCCAGCCGCCCCTGCTCAACCTCCACCTCCACCCCCACTCCCAACCCCCACATACACCGCCACTCTAACCCTCACCCCCACCCTAACCCATCCATATCCATCCCCACCCCACTCCCCATAATACACAACTCGGCCAGGAAACGACCGAGGATTATGGTTCCATCGACGCTCACCAGGATCGCCACTTATTGCGCCCGCGAGTTACGGTGGCGCCGCCGGGCGGATCTGGACTGAATGAATTAAGAGCAGCTCTGCGGGCCGCTATTATATTGCCTTTTTTAGTTTGGCGAGTGCGTCATCTGGCCACAACCACTTCTGCTCGCCCCGCGCCCGCCCCCGTCCTCGCCCCGCCCCCATCCCGCTGGTCCCCAGCCCGCCCCCCGCCCCGCCCCTCCCCCGCTCGGCCTGCCCATCCCCGGCACATCCCTGGCCCGTCCCCATCAACCTTGCCCCGCCCTGCCCATACCCCGGCACGTCCCCGGCCCGTCCCCGGCCCGTCCCCTGCCCATGCCATGGCCCGTCCCCGGCCCGTCCCCTGCCTATACCCCGGCCCGTCCCCAGCCCGTCCCCGGCCCGCCCCGGTCCGTCCCCGGCCCGTCCCCGGCCCGGCGGTGATGTCCATCTGATGTTCATTGTCAAGCAGACCTTCTGAGCACATCTATCCGTGTTGATTTATCCCCGTTTGCGCCCGCTTTTGTGGTGATCGAAGCCGGGGAGTGTTGTGTTGTGTTGTGTTCTGCAAGGTTATGTTGGGTTGGGTTGGCGTGGGGAGGCTCGGTGATGATGGGCGATGTGCTGCTGCGGGTTGGGGATGAGAGTGGGGATGATGGTTGTGGTGGTGATTGTTGGTGGTTTTTGTATCAGTTCTAGTTGGAGGGTATTTATATCAAGCTCCCTTGAAATTTACAGGAAAATTGGAAATGGCCAGATGTGTTTCATACCACATAGCAAATTTTAACTCAGGATACCATAGCAAAAAATGAAAAGTGAAACATTCCAGTTGTTACAGTACAACCCTGTTAAACCAAGCTCGGTTAAACCAAACGATCGGTTAATCTAAACTTGCTTCGGCGGCCCGGCAAAATACTACCATTCATCATATAAAAAAGTTGGTTAAACCAAAGTATGTTAAACCAAAGTATCGTTTAATCCAAACAGAATTGTCGGCCCTAGGCCACTTCTGGTACAGTTAAACCAAAGTTTCATGTGGTTTTAAGGTCATCTGAGACTTGTTTATATGATAAATGTTAGTATTTTGACGGTCGCCGAAAAAAGTTTGGATTAACCAATCATTTGATTTAACACAGCTTGGTTTAATGGGGTTAAGCTGTATATGCATAAATAACAATAATCATAGTGTCCACACACATTGTATAATACATTCATAATGCACCATAATTGTTGCCAAAGCAAAGTCAAAGTCAAAGCTCGGTAAAACCAATGATCGGTTAAACCAAACAAATATGTAGGGTCCCTTCAAGTTTGGTTTAACAGGGTTATGCTCTATTAAGAACTCTAAAACTGTGCCTCTGGAGTAAGAAATGCAGGAATCATCCAGGAATGATCAATGTGGCATTGGGTAAGCACCACTTGGAGTCGCTGACACCAAGTGGTTTTCCCCCAATGAATGGAATGAGTTTATGGAATTGTTATTTGGATGTATGATACATGGATTGGCAGGTGCACACCACAACCCTCTCTTGCAGGAATGCAATTAATTTGTCATAATCTAACAGTTTTCAATTCCTGCCATATTTCTTATGTTCTTCCACTTTGTAAGGCCGGGACACAAGAGAGTGGAATAGTGCTTTCTGTTTGGTACCACCTGAGATTCGCCTCTCTCTATGAGACCCAAATTATGGGATGGTGGGGGCAGATAGGGAGGCACAGGTGCCACAAGAGTGAGCCATGTTTGTCATGTTCCGCGCAGATAAGCTGGTGCCAATTGAGCTACAACAACTGTAATTGGGAGGACATACATAAAAATATAATATGACCAAACCAAAGCAAGGCAGAAAAGGGGAATAACACATAGAAAGTTAACTAAGTGACTTGCAATAATATATAGGTACTCCAACTTATTTAGCATGGAGAGGGTCAGCTGAGGGTACTGAGCCAGTAGTCTGGCTCCCGGAGCCATGAGGGTTCGCCGTAAATAATATTTGCATAACAGGTTATCCGACATATTTGGAAGAGATATGTTAGTTTCATCAGTATCATCTATTTTACTTCAGATTGGAGGACATTTTTGATAAGCTTAATTTTAGGGAAATTTTAAGTGAAAACAGGAGATATTAATTGTGGTTTGCCTTTTGAAAAGCTGGACCTCATAGGTTCCAGCCATGATGGATTGTATTGAGTTAACTTATTGTTCCTTCTCTAAGTTAATACATGTTCGCGAGCGTGCCAGTATTTATGTTCGACATGGAAGATGAAATCCGGGTAACTGTTTTTAAGAGCTAATTCTACGATATCAATGTTGATGTTATGAAAGGAATATTAAGAAAATATACACCTGAATAGCAATATTCACTGTTATTCTCTGTCGCAGAGTGGTTAAAGTGTCTGGGCTTTTTTCTAGGTCGGGCTCCTAATCTGAAGGTCGGTGGTTCAATTCCCGGTGACCCCCACACCCCCCACCACCTCTGCCAATTTGGATTTCCACCGCTGTGTATAACTTCAAAGGCCAGCTGGTCTCATACCATATCAATGTGGTGGGGGAGGTTAAAATATCCCTTGGGTCGGTAAAAGTGTAGGCTTGGGCTTTCTATCGACAAACTGTCTAATGGTAAAAACAAGTGTATTCAGTTTTATCCATATTAGGCAGTATAAATCTTAAAGATAGGATTAATGTTGTGCATTTCATCCATTCATTAATTTTGTGAACTTCGTGAATGTCATGCATTTCTTGCATGAAAGGCATATAAGACATGAAAGTCATGAATGCCGTAGAAGGCATCACAAGTTATAAAATGTATTAAATGCATGACATGCATGATTTGTCAGAAATGAATGTAATGTGTTAAATGCTTGAAATGAAGAAAACGTAGATAATGCTAAAAATATGTAACGGGTGCAAAATATGTCAAATTTAACAAATATTTCAAACCTAAAATATATAGTGAATATCTATATATATATATATCTATATATATACATATATATATATGAAGAGTTCATGTGGTAAATCCCCTAAACGCCAAACCAAATAAATAAGTAAAATATTAGATTTTCCATGAAGGTTATTTTAATTCTCTTTTTGTTTGTTTGTACATTAGTTGTTTAAGCAGGGGCAATTTCAATCGCGGATGGTTGGTCTTCCTCATTCCACTGCTCCTTGCCCTACCGTAATAATGCCAAGTGCCTTGCCAGGAAGCGACATGTATCAATATTTAAGTCATTGGTTTGACTCGACCAGGATTCGAACCCACAATCCCATGATCTACCAACACGGGAGACGGACACTCTAACTCATTCAGCCATCCCATCTGGTTATTTCCATATTGCTGGTGACGAAATGGTTATGGATCAATGAACAACAACAAACAATGAACAACAAACAAGGGACCTTTTGAGGGGTTGACCCCAATGTTTATCTAAATTTGTGGATTGGCATTTATGGGGTTTTGTGCCTAAACTCCTTAATTACCTATAAAGCAAAGATGTCGATATACATATATACCATGTCTATATTTGTATGCAGTAGATAATTCATTCGAATCCCATGCAAGACCGGAAGTAACTCCAGAGCTTTTCCATAGAGTGCCTACATACGGGTCGCTCGCACCACTCACCCGCTGCTTCGCGCACACTGGCCGCGGCTTATTCATCGGGAGTCCGAACAAGAGATGTCTGTCTGCCCCGGCCTGCTGAGGGATGGACGAGGGGGAGGCAGGGTCCCGGTCTTATTGTAGTATTTATCTGCTGGAGCCAATGCAATTTCAGCCGTGTAGGGGGTGGAATGGGGAGGGGTTTGGGGGGGCGTAGCATTGGCTGCTGTTGCATGGTCCGAGTGACGCCGGGTCAGCCGGAAGTGGCGAGGTCACGTGCTGCCATTGTGTTGTAGCCGACTTCCGGTCCGCATTGATTTCGACGTCGATCGATCGATGGGTGAGTCCTCCGAGGGGAATGGGGGAGGGAATGTTGGAGGGGAGAACCGGGGGAAGTGATGGTGAAAGGAAGAGGGATAGGGAGGACGGGATAGGGGGAGAGGGAAGCGGGGGGGGGGAGAAGTGAGAAGGGGGAGGGCAAAGATAGGGGAGGGAGAGGGGAGGTGGAGAGGGAAGCAGAGGGGGAGAAATGAGAAGGGGGGAGGGGAGGGGGAAAGGGAGGGGAGGGAGAGGGGAGGGGGAGAGGGAAGCGGAGGGGGAGAAGTGAGAAGGGGAGGGGAGGGGGAAAGGGAGGGGGGGGGGGGGGCGAGGGGAGGGGGAGAGGGAAGCGGAGGGGGGAAATGAGAAGGGAGAAGGGAGCGGGAGGGAGAAAGGGAGGGGAGGGGGAGAAGTGTGGAGGGGAGAGGGAAGGGGGAGAAGGGTAGTGATAAGGTAAAGGAGGGGACAGAGGGAGGAAGACGGGGGAAGGCGATGGCGATGGGGAGGAACGGGCAGAAGGAGAGGGAGGGGGAGCGCGATATGGAGAGGGGGAGGGACGTTGGAGTGGTGACGTGGTAGTACGTTTGGAGGTAGATGGGGAGGGCCTAGTGGACAAGGGAAAGGGAAAGGAGAAGCGGGGAGGGGTCATGGGACCTGACCATTGGGGAGACGCAGAATGGGAGGGCCGAAGGAGAGCGGGAGCCGGTTGGCAGGAAGGGTCGGGGAATGCGGAGTTTCACGTTGAAGGAAGGAGGCAGTGGGGGAGAGTGAAAATAGAAGTGGATGGAGATGGAGCGGAATGCTTCCGAGGGAGCGATGGATTTAGACAGGGGACATGTTCAATTTAGTGAGTGCTACTAGTCAAATTATGACTCGTGTCTGATGTGAAACTGACCCAGATGGCGAATGCGCAAAACATATGTTCAGAACTGCAGCGGGCCGATTTAATGTCCATCATGAGTATTTATATTATCACCTTCATTTTTGGTTATTATTACATATTATTTCAACAATATGTCATTTGAAGCGAATTAAAGCTGGACAATTGAATACCAGTCCCAACACATGGTAGCTTCAACCGCACCCTGACACACCTCTACCATCACCCCGACCCAACCCCTAAACTCACCCACACCCTAGTCGTCCGCAAACCTACCTCCCACCCCCACCACTCCTCTACCCTCACCCTCACCCGCACCCTCCACCCTCCCCAAACCGCATCCCTATCTATACCCCAGTCCTAACTTCAGGCGCACCCCAAGCCCTCCCCGACCTCATCCACATTGCTACCCCCACCCTCCAGCCCACCCCTTACCTCACCCCACCCTCAGCTCACTCGTAACCTCACCCCAACTTCCACCTTCACCCCTCCACTAACGACAGTCCTTCCTTCAACCTACCCTAATCTCACACCCCCCCCTCTCAGGCCTCCACTATCCTCAGTCCTTCCTACAACATATGCTAAACTCACCCCCACCCTCACCCCTTCACTAACCTCAGTCTCTCCTACAACCTATCCTAAACTCACCCCTCCACTAACCTCAGTCCTTCCTACAACATATGCTAACTTCAGCCCCACTCTCACCACTCCACTAACATCAGTCTCTCCTACAACCTACCCTAACCTCACCCCTCCACTAACATCAGTCCTTCCTACAATCTACTGTAACCTCACCCTACCCTCAACCCTCCACTAACCCTAGTACAAGCTACCATAATCTCACCCCCGCTCTCACCCCTCTACTAACCTCAGTCTTTCCTACAACCTACCCTAACCTCAGCCCCACCCTCACCCCTCCACTAACCTCAGTCCCTCCTACAATCTACCCTAACCTCACCGCTCCACTAACCTCAGTCCTTCCTACAACCTACCCTAACCTCACCCCTCCAATAACATCAGTCTCTCCTACAACCTCCCCTAACCTCACCCCTCCACTAAGCTCAGTCCTTCGTACAATCTTCCGTAACCTCACCCCCACCCTCACCCCTCCAATAACCTCAGTCCCTCCTAAACCCTACCGTAAACTCACCCCTCCAGTAACCTCAGTCCTTCATATAACCTACCCTAACCTCACCCCCACCCTCACCCCTTCACTAAACTATGTTCCTCCTACAACCTACCCTCACCTCACCCCTCCACTAAGCTCAGTCCTTCCTACAACCTACCCTAACCTCACCCCTCCACTAACTCCAGTCCCTGCTACAACATACCCTAACCTCACCCCTTCAATAACCTCAGTCCCTCCTACAACCTACCCTAACCTCACCCTCCATTAACCTCAGTCCCTCCTACAACCTACCCTAACCTCACCCCTACACTAACCTCAGTCCGTCCTACAACCTACCCTAGCCTCACCCCCACTCTCACCCCTCCACTAACCTCAGTCCTTCCTACAACCTACCCTAGCCTCATCCCCATTCTCACCCCTCCACTAACCTCAGTCCCTCCTACAACCTACCCTAACCTCACCCCTCCACTAACCTCACTCCCTCCTACAACCTACCCTAACCTCACCCCCTCACCCCCCTCACCCCTCCACTAACCTCAGTCCTTCATACAACCTACCCTAACATCACCCCTCCACTAACCTCAGTCCCTCCTACAACCTACCCTAACATCACCCCTCCACTAACCTCAGACCTTCCTACAACCTACCCTAACCTCACCCTTCCACTAACCTCAGTCCCTCCTACAACCTACCCTAACCTCACTCGCATCCCCTCCGCAACCCTAATTTAAATCCCCCCCCCCTACCCCTAACCTCACTGCACCCCAGAACCCACCCACCCCCCACACCCGACCCATGAACAGAAGAGGGCGTGCCCGGCAGACTGACCACGTGACCATCACTCGCAGTAAGTCTCTCGAGATCTCAGGCTTCCCACCCGTTGCGCCCCACTGTCCGCCCTGTCAGTGTTTTACAAAAGGTGCACCTACTCCTAACCCCTACACTCTTTGTTATCGAATGCACAGATAGTAATTTAACAGCATATACCTGAAAGCCACCACAATTAATCAACTCTAATTATCTTATTACAAATTTTGATTAACTTAAATTGTGTCCCTCCCCAGTTTTCGGGCTAATGATATCCACAGAAGCTTTGCTTTACAAAATGAGTCTCAAGAGACGCGACGTCAAAGTGTTTGTATGACACGGCACTTTGCGCGCGCGCTGGTCACTTGGTTACTAATGAGGTCAGTGCCCATGCGCAGTGATCCTCGCCACGTGAGGTCAGTGGGACGCAATAGAGAACAGTGCAGCTGTCTTTACTGTAAAACCCGATATAAGATAGATGTCCATATATTACATGACCACATCCAGACCCACTTGGTTGGCAGTTAACGATAATGTGCAATCCACAAACCCCTCATCCTGCTTATGCCCATCCAGATCCACAAACCCTTATCTGAAATTCTTAAATGCGGAAAGTTCTGAGAAACAAAATGGCTCTTTTTCTACAGCATATAAATAAACTCTCTTAATATTAATTGTCATTATTTATCCCCATAGTCTTATTGTCCATTAATTTGTCTGGATACATAATGATTAATGTGTTTGATTACGGTTTTTTTTAAGCAGTCTATGTTTAAGTTCTGCCAGATGTCTTTGATTGAAATAATATGTACAAGAATATTTCTGATCTATAATTATCCAATTATTTCATTTATCAACATATTTTTTTCAACATAAAAAGAAATAGCATTTCTAATATTTGTTTATCCCATTTACTGTGCGCGGTCATATGTTTATACTGCATTGTTTGATTGCTACCTTTATTCTGAAGTCTGACAAATTCTTAATTCATAAACCCAACTGGCCCAAAACATTTTGTAGAAAGGATATCAACTATGCAATACAGATATTTATTTAGTTGACTGCTCATAATCCTCTCTGGCTTATGTAGAGCTGAACCCAACAGCCGACTAGACTGGATGGCCGAAAGAGTTGAGCCTCTGTCTCTCGTTTTGGTAGATCATGTGATTCGAACCCTGGTCGAGTCAAGCCAATGACTTAACAAATTATACTTTTCCCTTCCAAGCCAGGTGCTCTGCATTATTAGGATAGGACAAGGTCTGGGTGTGTCAGTGTCAGGATAATGTGACTGAGTGGGATATCAGGTCACGGTGCTGATGGTCTGGTCCCCAAGTGGGCACACATTCTATAGTCACCATGAGTGCACAGTGTCACAGGTCAGTACCCGTCCTGATATGACCTTGGATGTTGCCAGGATGTAACAATCCAGCAATGAACTGAGCAGGATGGAGCACAAACTGATCTGATATAAAACAAGCAAGACAATCCAGAACCTTCAATTTCCGTAACTCACACGAAAATGTCGTGAGAGTTGGCAAGATTGCAGTAATAACATGTATGCAAACTACAACTGCAATTAGCTATTCATGCCAATAAAGGTAGGTTATTATAGCCAGGTTCTTGTAGCTGATAATGATCCTAGGGCCAACAGAAATAACCTCCGAGCCTAATTGGACATGACCTCGTCTGGTAGCCATCCTCTGCAGGGTAGGTGCCGGAAATTACTTTTAATTAGCTCCAAGAAACCTAATTAATTTTCTCTTGGAGGCATTTCTTCTGTGCGAGTTCAACTTTCTTGTGAAAGGTCTGCAACTGGATTCCTCCTCACTCCCACATGCATGCAATGGAACCATCCATATTTAAAGTTGAATCACAGGGAAGAACTTGAGAAATCAGTATATACCTGGACTGTTGATTTAGCTACAGCAGCAGAGTCTGATGCTTTTGTTTGTTTGTGTGTTGTTTTACATCCTAGCAACATCTAAGGTCATATCAGGACGGGTACTGACGTGTGACAGTGTGCACTCGTGATGACTTTATAGTGCTGTCCCACTGGGAAACCAGGCCCCTGGCACCATTACCCGATATCCCACTCAGTCACATTATCCTGACACTCAGCCAACCAGTCCTTGCCCTATCCTAATAATGCCGAGCGCCAGGCTAGGAAGCAACAAGTATCAATGTTTAAGTCATTGGTTTGACTCGACTCCACGATCTACCAGCATGGGAGATGGACGGTCTAACTCATTCGGCCATCCCGCCTGGTTCCCGATGCTCTTGAGTTTCTGCCATTTCCTTTTAGATATATATAGTTGGTTACACGTTATTAGCTGCCTTAATTTAGTCTGAAACTAAGGTATATTTTAAATACATAATGTTGGTGATATTTGACGTGCAAGCATTAATCTTGGTATTGTTGTCAACATTTTGAGGCCATAGCTTTCAGCAATAACAGGTTCTATTAAATTGGCTTTGCATTCCGATTAATGCAGTACCAAATACTTAATATGTGAACCTATCGAAATTGTATATTCACAATCAAATCTAGCTAAGTGTTTTGATTTTAGAAAGTTCATGCTTTCATCAGACTATGAATCTTATATGGTACCCATTTTTAAAATCGGAACTTAGTTATCTTGAGTCTCCATTCTCTCTTAGTACCCATTTGGAAGGTACCATAATCGATCAAGTTAGGAATATTTCCGGCTTAAGAGTGAGTTTCTTTAATTTTTTTAGGAAATGAGGTCGGGCATGGCTATAAGAAATAATATTCAAATAAGTAACCCCTTGAGCAAAATACTAGGGAGTGGCAAGTATAAATTGTCATGTCATTGGTTTGACTCGACCAGTGTTCAAGCATGTGGGTAGGTATGTCACGGCCAACTAAAACGGGAAATGGATACTCAACTCATTTGGTCAGCCCTCTGAGACATTGTCGATGTTGATTTCAACATGGGTAATTTAACCCGCAAGTAAAAGTACATACTAAATCTGGAGGTGACTACTGGCACCATCTATAATGTCTTTCTTAATAATAAAATCCTCCGACTGTGGCGCCATCTTCTGTAACTTTGCATAAGGAGATGCGACCCAGTTTCATTATAGACACTTCGACCAGAGCAGTTCGATCGATAGGACGTGTTCTTTCCTTTGGATTTACCATCCCACCCACCCAACTACAAGTGACATTCATAGGGCTACATGCCTGAAATCCTCGAAATCTTAAAGAATCAAACATCTCATGACTTAAATGTAACAACAGAATAGTAAGAATAAATGCCACTTTATACTGTACTTTTCTTGCGTTGGTTGAATTATGTTTGTGATAACTTGTTCTAATGGCTGATTGCACTGTTCATATTTACAGGAATATGGTTGCTCCCGTATGCAGTTGGGCGGAACCTAAATATAATGAACGGCATCCTATCAGTCGACTCTATCCATTGGGCATGTTGCTTCGGCAAGGAACAGACGTGCTGCCACCTATCAGTCAGTTTGAGCAACACCTGTACCCTCTGAACTGTACTCCTTGAACCCTGCATAGCGTCACTTCTGGTTGCAGCTGCAATGCTCACTGTACCATGACGATGTATGGAGTCGCCACCTGTCGTCACCCAGGCTCGTCACCTGCAGCCTCTGTGTTGTACTCAGTGAACCTCAAACCGACCCAGCAAGACCACATGCTTTATTCTTGACCATCCACCCATCCTAAGCTGTGTTCACACGGGGCAGTTAATTCGAATGATATGAATCGACTTGCCTAGTTCGGCTCAGATTTGGCTTGTGAATGCGCGTCTGAGTCGGTTTAGGGCTGATTCGAATCAACTAGATCGCTTCATCTATACCACCTCTGTAGGTGGTTTATATGAAGCAAATTTTATGAATCGACTTAGATCGCCCGTGTGAATGCAACCGACTTACTTGAGGCAGATTAAGGACGTCACACTATATAATATAATTTGGTCTATGAAACCGCTAGCTGTGCACAGATATTTTGTTAATCATTTATTTTTAGGGTTTCACTGCCCAGCAGAAGTTTTGACTGTTCCAAACCAATACGATTCAATCCATACATATCTAGGTCGAACCCACACTCTCTCGGCTGACGTCGACGAACCCAAACTGGCACTGGTTAGTCTGGACTTGCTCATGCGCAGATATCCACTTCCGCCTTAAACCGATTCAAAGCACTGCCCGTGTGAACGCGAAACACTTTCAAACTAAATCGAATCATATGATTCGATTTGTCTAATTCGCTTCACATTTAGCCCGTGTGAACACGGCTCTACACTCATATAGCTTTAAGTTGGTACGTTTGAGAGCTTGGCTATTTGGACTTGAACCCAGAACCTCTGTGCAACTGACTATTTCACTTGAAGTAGCATCACGCCTCTATTCAAATAAATTCACCCCCCACTCTCACCCCTCCACTTAATAAATTCCTATACCATGTAGTTCCTTATTGTGTTGTGAATTATTGCAGAGGTCTGTAGGTGTGAAGAAAGTAGGTCACATGGAAGCTGACACTTTGCCGCTGGAGAGTATTCCTGGCTCAGACAATTCGAATTACCTATTCTCGGGATAATCCACTCACCAGAACGAGGCTTGGCACAGCCTCTTATCGCTGGGTGATGGGAAATGTGAGGTGCGGTACGGGTTGGGATTGGTGAATGGGGGTGAGAGTTTCTGGGGTTGGAGTGGGGATGGAAGTCGGGGATGGATGTGGGAGGTAGGAGTGGGTTTGGAGTGGGGGGGTTAGGGGGATTGAGGTGGGGAGTGTAGGCTGGGAGTGGGGGGAGTGGGAGTCGGGGATGGGAGTGAGAGTTAGGAGTAGAGATTGGAATGATGCTGGAAGGTGGGAGTGAGAGGTTGGAGGTTCGAGTAGGGTGTGGAAATTGGGGTGGGATGTGGGAGTGGGTCGTGGTAGTTGGGGATGAGAGTGCAGGCTTGAAGCGAGATGTGGGGTGTGTGTAGAGTGTGAGAGTCAGAGATTGGAGGTGGGGGTGGGGGAGGAGGTGGGGTGTGGGAGTGGGATAATGGATGTGGAATGTGGGTGGGGTGAAGGGTGTGGGAGTGGGGTGACGGGTGTGGGAGTGGGGTGATGAGTGTGGGGTGTCGGAGTAGGGCGTGATAATGGGGGGTGTGGGGGAGGGAATCGGGGAGTTTTGAGTTGGTGATGAATGCAGTAAGCTTTGGCAGAAGTCCATCGGAATGTAATCAGCGTTAATGGCAAATGTGTTAAAATTGACAGGAGGTTGTATTTTTTCGGGTTGTAGAAGATAAGTGAAATACCTAACAGGGTGTTGTGTCGTTCTCGGTTTGTCTCCCAGGGGCGTGGCCGTGGAAGTCGGGTAGGTAGGGGGTGGGTGGGTTGGGAGAGCCTAGCGGGGCATTGTACGTCGGTAAAGCATTCGGCAGGGCCCACTTCCACTGCCACCTAGCGGCCATTACCCAACACCAACGCCTTCCGCCCATGCTGGTACCCAGCGGGAAGGGAACTGGTGTCACATGTTATTTACCCACCGTATCCAAGGCAACGGTTGTGCAAATGGAGCAGTTAACCATCAAAAACATAACTCACGTGTGGAGTATTGAAACTAAACTGACAGTGGGCTTTTGTCGCTCCGATGAATCACATTGGTAAATCTGGTTATAAAACTGGAGTTTTCTCTTACTTTCTTTGTGAGCTGTGATCGGTGACTTTTGTGTGGATCAGTACCTCAATGTGCCAAGGTCAATTCTGGCGGGTTGAGCTGATAATGTGAACCTCTCAGCAAGCCTTTATCTTTCTAATTTGACCTTTAGTCCCCAGGAATCGCCATTTTCCCTACGGACATTCCTTCTGGTAATGGACTGGAGCGGTGGGGGGAGAGGCGGTGATGGGCAGACCATGCCTGGGGACGGCAGGGGACGGGCATTGGGAGGTGCAAGGTGTTGGTGGTTGGTGGGTGGCTTTTGGGGCTTGGTGATTGGTGTTTGGTGGTTTGAAGTTGGCAGTTGGGAGTTGGTGGTTGGGTATTGCTGAGGGACGATTGGGAGGTGGTGGTTTATGGTTAATAGTTGGCAGTTTGTGGTTGATGACTGACGGTTGGCATTTGACATTTGACAGTTGGCAGTTGGCGGAGGAAGGTTGGCAGTTGGTGATTGGTGGTTGGAGATTGGTGGTTGGCAGTTGGGGATTGGTGGTTGGAGATTGGTGGTTGGCAGTTGGAGATTGGTGGTTGGAGATTGGTAGTTGGCAGTTGGTGATTGGTGGTTGGAGATTGGTGGTTGACAGTAGGTGATTGGTTGGAGATTGGTGGTTGGTGATTGGCAGTTGGTGGTTGATGCGGGTTGGTAGCTGATGATTGGCATTTGGTATTTCGCAGTTGCCATTTTGGCATTTGCTGTTTGGCACTTGGAGAGGTGGTAGTTGACAGTTGTGAGGAGGTGGAGGGTGGGTGGTGGTTGGTGGTTTGTGGTTGCTGGCTCATAGTTGCTGGTTATTGGCGGTGGTCAGCAGGCGGCGGCAGGCGGGCGGCAGGCGCCAGGCAGCGGGTGGCAGGCAGCAAGCGGCAATCGGCAGGTGGCAGGTGGCAGACAGTGGGCGGCAGGCAGCAGGCAACAGGCAACAGGCGGCAGGCGGGCGGGTGGTTGCTGGTGGCCATGCGCTGCCTGAAGACTGATGAGTAATGAATGTTTGATTGTGGGCGATGTGTGCTGAGCATTAGGTGAGGGGTTGTGGGCAGTGAATTCTAGGTTGCGGGCAGTGGGACGAGAAGGGTGGGTGGTGAGTGGTGGGTGACGGCTCACTCAATGCGGGTGACTGAGAGCACGTGCAGATGCGGGCGGAGTGGGGGGGGGGTGACTGCTAATATACGTTGCAAAGTGGATAAGTTGAAGGTGGTGAGATGAAGGTGATGGGTTTATGATTGGTGATGTGTTGGTTGGTGGTGTGTTGGTTGGTAATGTGCTAGCGGGTGGTGAGGTGGTAGATGGTGAGTTGGTGGATGGCATGTTGGCGGGTGGTGTGTTGTTGGGTGGTGTGTTGTTGGGTTGTGTGTTGGTGGGTGGTGTGTTGGTAGGTAATGTGCTAGCGGGTGGTGAGGTGGTGGATGGTGAGGTGGTGGATGGTGTGTTGGTAGGTAATGTGCTAGCAGGTGGTGAGGTGGTGGATGGTGAGGTGGTGGATGGTGTGTTGGTAGGTAATGTGCTAACGGGTGGTGAGTTGGTGGATGGTGTGTTGGTAGGTACTGTGCTAGCGGGTGGTGAGGTGGTGGATGGTGAGGTGGTGGATGGTGTGTTGGAAGGTAATGTGCTAGCGGGTGGTGAGGTGGTGGATGGTGAGTTGGTGGATGGCGTGTTGGTAGGTAATGTGCTAGCAGGTGGTGAGGTGGTGGATGGTGAGGTGGTGGATGGTGTGTTGCTGGGTGGTGTGTTGTTGGGTGGGGTGTTGGTGGGCGTTGTGTTGGTGGGTGGTATGTTGGTGGGTGGTGTGTTGGTGGGTCGTGTTGTTGTAGGGTGGTGTGTTGGTGGGTGGTGTTTTGGAGGCTGGTGTGTTGATGGATGTTGTGGTGGTGGTGGTGGTGGTGTTGGTGCCTGGGGTATTGGTTACTGGTGAGTTGATGATGTTGGTGTGCGGTGATGTGGTTGATGATGTGGTGATGAATGTTGTGGTGCTGGATGGTGGTGTCCGTGTGTGGTGTGTATGTGGGTAGTGAACCTGTGCAGCGTTTTTAAGACTGCCTCAACAATATCCCTTAACCATTTACCAAAAGGTGTCCTATATGTAAATATATATATATATGTATGGACAAAT
Source organism: Branchipolynoe longqiensis (assembly GCA_030323885.1). Lineage (NCBI taxonomy): Eukaryota > Metazoa > Annelida > Polychaeta > Phyllodocida > Polynoidae > Branchipolynoe > Branchipolynoe longqiensis. Next base: position 17,764,226 of record CM059195.1, read on the forward strand.
TCTCAATGGCAAGTGAGTAGGACAGTGAGCAGGCGAGCGGTGGCGCCACCGTCAGAGCTGAGACATGAGCAGTAGATGAGTAGGTGAGGTTCCAGCACCCGATCACTGGTGTGTGGGTGCTACGATAGTATAGTATTATGTGTTATTATACTCGTATTAATCCTATACAGCATATATATACTATAGTATCCGTCTATCACTGCATCCAGTCACACACCAATCCCCTGGTCCTGTATTGATGACTCCACATCCAAACCAACATCCAACACCACAATTCCTGAACATTGGTGGAATGAATCAGGTCGCATATATTAATTCTCAATCATTTTTCATGTGTGTCTCTTATCTCAAAGATCAGCTATTTCCTTATCCGCTACCATCTAAATACTCTCCCACCTCCCTCATTGGAAAGTGGATTCCAATCTGCACCCATGTTGCTGATGTATTAAATTGGTGCGACTGAAAGCCAATTTCCCTTCAATCATGGAAGGACAACAATAAAGGGCATGTCTGCATTGCAGTGCAGAGGACCCACCCACACAACACCGCACCCGCACCCCCACCCCCATCCAACCCCACCGCGTCCCACCCCCAACAGGGTTCATTCTACACTTCTCCTGTCAACACGGGTATTCTGAGTTACTATCTGCTGATTTCTGATGAACTATTGAAGCTGCGACTCAGTGGGATTGCTCACCGGAAGTTGAAGTTGGTGCCCCTTCCACCCTTTGTCCTTCCCAATAGGCCATAATTCTTAACCAAACTTATAATTACATATACATTGCGGGGATCAAATTTGGTATGCTCTTGTCGTAATTATATTTATTTTTTTTGTCAGAGAAAATAATTTACATTTGATAAAATACCACATTTCTCACTTACTGACTGCCCAGCTATAGAGGGCTGACACGATTAGTGTCCTAATTAGTACCCATAGTAACCCGCCAACCACCCCTGTATACAATCAGCTGGAATCGCCCCTACTCGAGCACTGGATCACCCATGCACACTTACAACTCTATATAGCCGTGTTCACACTGGCAAAATGTGAGGCGAATCAGACAAATCGAATCAGGTGAGGCGAATTAGTGGCCCTTTCACACGGGCAGTACTTGGGCCGGAAATCAAAATCTGCGCATGAGCAAGTCGATACTAAGCAGCGCCAGTTTGGGTTTGTCGATGTCGGCACTAGAGAATGTGGGTTTGACCTAGATATGTATGGACTGAACCGTATTGGTTTGGAATGGTCAAAACTTCTGCTGGGCAGTGAAACCCTAAAAATAAATCATGAACAAAATATCTGTGCACCTCTAACAGGTTCATAGACCAAATTATATAATATGCGCTTTTGATCGACCGGAAAGTCAACAAACTGAGGTGTCGACTGCGCATGCGTGTGAGGTGCTTAATCCGCCTCAGTGCGTCCACACGGGAAAAATAAATTGAATCACAGAAATTGCCTCACGTAAACTACCTCGATAGGTGGTTTACAGGATGCGCATCACAGAAATCGATTCAGCCCTAATTCGACTCAGACGCCCGTTCACACGGGAAATGTGCATTGAACTAGGCAAGTCGCTTTCTACGAATCGATTTACATTGCCCGTGTGAACACGGCTTATGTGATACCACTGGGTATGCTCCTAGACGCCAGTAGTATAAGATCTTCAAGGGAGAGGCCCAGCCTTGAGGTCAGGAAACACTCATTTAGCTTTTGAGTGACAGATCCATGGAACAGTCTCCCAGACCAAGTGGTTGAAGCACCAACGGTAGAAGCATTTGAGAGAAGGCTAGATAAACATTGGAGAGGACACCCACAATTATATGACTTCAGGCCACCGTTGACCTCCATATGTGTGCACAACAAATAGTTCTTTGTTGACATAACAAGCTATCATTAGAGGCACAATAGGACCTAAATTAGCCAGAAGAGCTCTAAGTTAATATGTAAGTTAATATATTACATGTACACTGCATTACTGTTTTGGAGTGATGCAGTGTGCTTCAGCTCCTAGCCAGTCCAGAAGGGAGGAGCCGGTTTACTGACCTGCTGCGTCCCAGCTTCAATATCTTGCAAGATTCGCATTGGGGACTGTTCGATTCGATAAATAAGCCAACAAGACCAGAATCAATTTTGCCAAGACAGGTCGCCATCTTAAACCTGCGAGCACCATACCGGATCTCTCCCGGCAGTGACAAGGCGAACTGCAGCACAAGTAGGTCACTGGGTTAGCGGGACGCGCTGCGTCCAATTATCTCCGTGATGTATAGTCTGATACGGCAATGTAACACTTCCGGTGCGGATGGAGGGGAAGTCCGGGGGGTGGGCGGGGGACGAGGGACGGGGGACGGGGGGGGGGGGGGGGGGGGGGGGGGGGGGGCGGGGGGCGTGGTGCATATGACACACAGAATGAGATATACCCGGGATGCCCGATAGATACGGGCCGTTATCGGACGGAGCAGTGATACTGGAAGTGGTTAAGTACCGACAGTCGAACATCTCCACCCAGCCATGTCCACAAATAAGAAAGAAATGATGAATATAAAGATCCATACACATAAATAAACCCATGGAGCTTCTTTTTGTCTCTCACATGAAATAAATGCAGCGGGTATTTAGGTCAGCGCAGTGGGCTGTATTTGGAGTCAGGAAACCAGTGGAGAATTATATCTCTTATTGTCTTAATAAATTATTGTTTAAAGACCTTTGGTAGCAAACTGTATATGCAATGCGGGACAGGATATGTTTGATATAAATATTTAAATAAAGCTGCTTGAAAACGTACACATTTTGAAAACCAAAACACGTATTGAGATTTTATTCTATATACAGATGAACCTCGATCCAACGGACTAATATGGGGGAGCAGTTGCCCGTTAAAGCTGTTTGTCTGTTGCAGCGACAACATTTATATATATATGTATATGTGTGTGTTATAAATTGACGTGCAAACACATCTAAATGTAGGTATACAAATATATATATATATATATATATATATATATAATCTGACGCACTGGTGGTGGCTACTGAAGTATTGCTGGTGGAAGGATGGGGTTCATAAAATAACTAGTTCTCTTAAAGTGCGCAAATGTTCAGATATTCACTCTAGCGGATTGTGTCCGTTGGATCCGGAATCCATTGCATCGGTGTCCGTTGGATCGAGGTTCATCTGTATATCCAACTTTGATACCCTTGCACAAATGAAATATTCAAGTATTTATATGTTTTGCGAATAAAGGAGGCTTAACCAAGTATATCACGTATATAGTGATATAGAACACACAGTTGTGGGCAAAATTGTGCACTTGATATTTCTAATGGGCCGCATAAATTATTAATCAGTTCACCATTATCTAGGTAGATAATTTAGAATCAAATCTAAATTACTATTTTAAATTAATAAACAGTATGAGTTCATCAGATGATGAATGTTTAAAGCGAAAATTGCACAGGGAGTTATGTACAGAACATTGACGGCCATTTCCTGCTTCATCTTTTTATTAAATAGTTATGATCACTATTAGTATTACCACTTCACGGATTAGTTTGCCTTCGTGTGTGTATGTGCATTTTTGTGGCTGTTCTCTGTATTCTACTCCACCGTATTGCCATATTTCGTTAGTGAGATGCAAATAAATCAGCTGATTATAGAAATATAGTGTTGGTTCTTACGTTGTTGCTGTTAAATTATTTTACTAAAATTGCCTAATCTGCAATACAGTGTTGGTTCTTACTTTATTGCTTTTAGATTCTTTGACTAAAATTGCCTACTCTGAAATACAGTGTTGGTTCTAACTTTGTTGATGTTAGATTATTTTACTAGAATTGCCTACTCTGAAATACAGTGTTGGTTCTTACTTTATTGTTGTTAGTTTCTTTGACTAAAATTGACTACTCTGAAATACAGTGTTGGTTCTTACTTTATTGTTGTTAGATTCTTTGATTAAAATTGCCTAGTCTGAAATAGAGCGCTGGTTCTTTGTTGCTGTTACATTCTTTTACTAAAACTGCTTCCTCTGATACTTGTGTGTGCCTGGCATATTCTCTTTGAGACTATCCCACGGAGAACTGGTGTGCCAAGGCGCTCTTTTATTTACTCACTCGATCCAGTCATAATGCATTTACAACCGTGGGGTTTTTTGTTGGTAAAGTATTTATTCATCTGAATATGACATTTGTCAGCGCCCTAGCACTGGTCTTCCGGTCATCTTACTACAGTGTAACCCCGTTAAACCAAACTTGAATGGCCCCTAGAAATTTGTTTGGATTAACCGATCATTGGTTTAACCGAGCTTTGGCTTTGACTTTGACTTGGCTTTGGCAAAAACGCAGGTGCATTATGAATGCAATATACAATGTATGGGGACAATTCGATTATTGTTTTTTTATGTATATACAGTATAACCCAGTTAAACCAAGCTCAGTTAAACCAAACGATCGGATATTCCAAACTTGTTTCGGCGGCCCGGCAAAATGCTGCCATTTATCATATAACAAATATCAAATGACCTGATAACCACATAAAAGTTTGGTTTAGCCATACCGGAAGTGGCCTGGGCCCGAAATTTTGTTTGGAATAACCGATAGTTTGGATTAACCGACTTTGGTTTAACCAACTTTTTTTTATATGATAAATGGTAGTATTTTGCCGGATTAAGCGATCGTTTGGTTTAACCGAGCTTGGTTCAACGGGATTGTACTCTATTGGAATTGACAGTCTATACAATCTAAGTTTGATCAGTGCTGTATTAGTTACAGCACCGATCCTGCAGAATCCTGTACAATGTTGGTCTCCCAGGAGGTTGCTATAACAGTATAAGGTTACCACGAGTATATGATGTGACAAGTCGGTATTCATCCTGATATTACCTTAGATTTTACTAGGATGTAAAGCCCCAACAGACAAACCCTTCATGGTAATGTTTTAATAACCCCGTGGAATCCTGATTTGCTTAGCACAGGATTTTCAGGAAAATATTTAAGCTAGATTGTACTGTCTATTGTAGTATAGTGTCCTCATCTCATATAGTTTAATAAATAAATTCTATCAATTATTAATAACACTTTTCTTTTTCTATGGGAATCTGCTTCCCTTGGCCACAAATATATGATTGTGAGCTTTTTAATTTAATGAGTATCTATTGGCACATAATTGATTGTCTGCTTTTATGTGTAAAAGCGATGGTTTGAACAAAAAACAAACTCGCCGTGAATATGGCCTATGCTGCCGACACGGCGTAAAGCAACCACCAATCAATCAATCAACTCTTATCTATCGACATAGTCGTAATGACAATATTCACAAATTAATGATAGGGTGCTAATTATAATGCTGAAAAAATAGGAATATATCTTATTTAATTGACCTGCTATTCCAAGCTGTGCAACAAAAGATGTTGACTGAGTGCACGATCAAATATAAGTGACTGCTTTGAATTTGACAAGTGTATCCCTTTATCAAAATACTCGAATGGATGGCATGCCCTCTATGGAAGATCTTCTGATCAAAAGGAATCTCTGGTGGACTGGACACCTCATGAGGATGTCATCAGACAGGCTACCAAAGCAGATCCTCTATCCTCAACTGTCTTCTGGCTACAGAAAGCGAGGGCGCCCTCGTCTCTGGTTCAGGGATACCATCAAGAGAAACCTGAAGCTGAGAGACATAAAGACCGACTCATGGATGCAACTCTCACAGCAGAGAGCTAAATGGAGAGCGGCAGTCAAGTAATTAAAGCAGTCTTTGTCGCATCGTGACTGACAGCATGAGGATGATGATCCCTTCATCCCACTATGCAGTATTAAACAGGATGTAACTTTAACTGAGAGCAACTGGACCTCTTCATTCCACTACTCCCTGGGTATCCTATTAATTAATGTCAAGCTCGAGGGTCCAAGATTAAGTACAGTACAGTACAATAAAGTAAAACCTCTCTAAGTACAGTAAAACCTCTCTAAATCGAGCAACCGTGGGACCAACTTTAAGTGGCCCATTTAGGGCGGTGGTCGGTTTAGGGAGTTAAAATATCCTTACATTTGTATCGTTGGGACACAAATAAAGCGATCGACATAGGGAAGAGGTCGATTTGTGGAGGTGGTCTGTTTGAGAGGTTTTACTGTATACAATTTTTAGTTCTCGATTTGGACAAGATGGGTCTGTCTCAAACCCATGCCCAGCCGGATACCAGCGAAGCAGTCAACTCTGGAGGTCACCCCATCTGGACATGTCCAATGTTCGCGCTAAGGAATTACTAATAATGTTAATTAATGTACTTCATGAATTCAAATAATCAACGGAAACAAATGGGAAACATTGTGCCGAGAGCAGCACTCAAATGCACACTTTCTTTCTCTCATTCCACGCCTAGCATACAAGCCATCACATTACCTAGGGCCCATGATGCTAAACTATCCGCCCTAACCTGGCTATTTGGCTTCTTACCTGACAGTGCAGTGTCAAGTACTACACTCCTTCCCCTGCAAGCATATACAAAAGAAACTAAGCACAACTCCTAACCAATGCTTAACCTAGCAAGGTATAGGAATTTCCTGAAGGTAAATTTATTCAAACGCAGTAATATATACAGTGAGATGCATTGCTCCCTAAACGACAAAGTACACAGGCCTTATGGAGATGCATAGTCTCCTTAGGGCATCCGTGGTACGGAGCTTACTGCCATCTTCCCCGTCAAAGACACCATTCCTCCGGCCGGATCCCCTCCCCCCTCCGACCCCCCTAGGGGGCCATCATTCCCAGCCTGCCTGCATGGCCTCATAATTACTTTTCATTGCCTGCTGCCTCTCAGTCACCCGCCCCATTGTAGTCGGGGGATGCGCATGCGCATGCGCAGGCGGCCACATGTAATGATGCCATAAGAAGTGACAATGCGCGCTACTCTTGACATTAAAATAGTGCTTCGTTTTCCATAGCTTTGCTTGGCTATTTAACTTTGGTTGGCTTATCATCAGCTACTGTGTGATAAGATAACACCAACACTACAACTGGCCAGCATTGAAAACAAGCCTGAATACCCGGGGTTTATATGCTATAGACATTATAAATACAGCCTCAATAACAATAATTCTAAAAAATTAAAAATATACAAAAATGTTCATATATCGAAATTTGGGTAGTAAGGGTGTATTTACATAGGGGGCTTGTGGGGTTTAATGTTGGTTTTCCTTTGGTAGGTTATTTAGTAGAGAAGGGAGGAGCGGGTTAGTTGTAGCATATTGGTATAGTCGCACGGCAGAAAACCTATGTTTAGAAACGTCAGCTACAGCGAGTGCCGATACATACTTCAACTGGTTATTTATGGAGCACACCATATCAAATCTTAAATTTTAGAATGACATCTGTCCTAACAGACTGTAAAGTCGACGGCTGGCAGCTGAGGTTTTATATAGTCTCATGAATCCAAGATGGCTGTCACACCTGATCAGCTCCTCCAATCAGCAATAGGCATTCTCAAATCAACCAATGAACATCCAATATGACTGTATCCAAGCCTTGGTTGTTTATGCCTACAATGCCCTGTTGTGTCTGGGTGTGCAATGATCCGTATCTAACAAGTGTGTGTGGGGGGGGGGGGGGGGGGTATGTGAGCAGAGCTGCTAAGACTCTGCCCTACTAAAAGTAGTGCCCCTCTCACACTATCTATAACTACATAATATTTATATCAAAATCAGTAAAGGATCACCAGCACCATATAATACCTTAATGGACCTGGCTTAATATACCATTTACCTTTTTATATAACAATTGTAATTACTATGGACTAGTTTACACATCCGCCAATGTCTAAATATCAGGACATTTTACAAGAGTACCTGTTTAAAGTTATTGTTGCTTTTTTTGGTCAATGCACTGTCCATAATCTTGGACTCTTTGAACCAAATTGTATTATGTCATACCGCGGTTACATTTTATTTGGCGGTTTAGAATGGCTCACGGGACTGATTTATATTTACATAATTATTATTATTGTAATAGTATGTACTGATCTCTCAGGAATTGAATCCAAAAGTGTTACAATTCAAAGGAGATGAAGGTAATCCTCTACACTGATCTCTAAAGTCAGGTCTTACATAATGAGGTAGGAACGCTCTAATCCCAATCCTTCCCATTGTTTTCACCCTCGTGAGATTATCATCATCCATGTTATATAGCATCTACAAGATGCTACACTTGAGGTTGTATGGACATTGTAACATGGGTAATTCAGGGGGCGGGTCAGAGACCCACCACCCCGCTAGTCCTAACTATGGACGTCCACGGGTGGCGCCATCTAGTGGATCCAGGCCACACCCTGCCTTGATCGTTGGACTCGAACCACCAGCCTAAAGGGGCTGTCACACTACGAAGTTGGCGTTAGTGTATGCCGACGTATGCGATTTTCGGCCAACACATTGGCATACGACGTCATATGTTATGCATAGGTTGGGCATACATTGAATATGCTTGGTATACAGCATCATAGGTCAGCGTAGGTTGAGCCGCAAAATAATTTCTGTGCATGTTCAAAATGTTCAACCTATGCGGAATATGGATCATATGTTTCTCATACGCTGGGCGTATGCTGGGCGTATGCCGGCATATGTTATGCACAAGTTAGGGGTAGGTCTGGATATGTTGGAACACATTAGCCATACGTTCGGCAGTGCTGTCTGCGTACAGCCAACGGATGCATAACGTACTCCTAATGTACTTCGAACATGTGCCTGCCATATCTCCAGCATATTTAACGTATATGCCTACTTCTAGCGATGAAGTAACATACCTAACGTTGGTCAGCATACCGTGAGCATATGCGATAGCTCAGAGATACATTCTTCATACGTTATGTATGTTGTGTGTATGTTGTGTGTATGCCCATTTTTATCCCCAAGCCCTGCAAAGTTTGACGAATGCTGATGTACTGGCAAATTGTTGTACATTGGGCATACGCTAAGGCTATACATTGTAGTTTGACAGGCTCTTTCTTCAGTCCCCAGCACCCGAACCTTGTGTGTGGTGTGTGGTGTGTGGGATAGTTTTCCTAGCGAGCCGGATGGTGTAGTGGTTCAGGATTTGAATTTGAACCACTACAGCAATACCCAAGCGAACAAGTGGTGATACATCCAGCCTTATTTTCGCCACTCCACCCACGCCAACTAAGGAAATGCATAGACATATGCGGTAAGGTTGACTGACCTTGAACCCTCACCAACGATGTCATGCTGGTCCTACTGGGCGGGACATGAACCCCTTTGGATGCCACTGTGTGAATGAATAAAGTTCCATATATATGAGTCGGTTTGAAAAGGTTGTCGATGGCCGTCTCAACAACTCTTCTTACTCACTACTGGTCAGGCGGATTCTGGCAACTGTCTGCCAGTCTCCACCTATAAAGTACCCTAAACAACTCAGGCGGAGGAAAGGGAACACAAGTCATGCAAGATTGACAGTCATAAGGTTGAGAATTATTGGCTACAAGTCCAACTCTTGCTACCCTGACTCACTTACAAGCTGCTACACAGACCCACATGGTTCCTGCTTGCTCCATCAAATTCAGTGCCTACAGCCCATTGAACCTGAGTCCAATGGTTTTTACACACAGGTCAGTGGTGAACTGCTTATGTTGGTACCTCTAGAGTGAGTGTGTGTCTGCCTAGCAAGTGCAAGGAGTATAACTATAATGTGACTGGGCTCACAGCCAGCCAATCAAACACCCCATCCAGTCTGGGAGGGACATCGCCCAAGAGGGGCACCTGTCACTCAACCCCAGTGCAGGTGGTGTCCATAATGCAGCAGAATGGCTGGGCGTGCTTACCCAGCGGTCCTGTGGTGACAAGTTTTTGTCATACAGTTACAATAAACATTAATATGTGCACCCACCCCATTTGTGCTCTTCCTGGTGCATGGAGGGAACATTTCTGTAATTAGTAACAGTATCTTCATATCTGGACATCATATCGCAATCACGGTCACGGCGCGTCATAACATTTCCACATAGCATTCATATGTCACACATCGAGTGGGCACCCATTGCGTTGCTATTACATAACAATGGTCCCCAACTCTGTTGCCCGAGACATTGATATAATTCCAAACTCATCTACCACGACTGAAAGACCTATACTTTTACAGGTTGTCCCGCTTTTCAAATTGCCATAAGAATAAGATTAGCACCAGATGGTGTCTAAAACTAATAGTCACATTTCTGGCCTGGTCATTTCTATTGAAATATGTCAGGCATATTGACCGCACTTCCTAGATGTTAGTTGGTTGTTGGAGTTTTATATCCTGTCAACACTTAGGGTTATATCAGGACATGTACCAACTTGTGACAGTGTGCACTCATGGTGCCTTTATAGTGCTGCACCACATGGAGAACAGGCCACCATCACCTTGACCTGATATCCCACTCAGTCACATTATCCGGACACTGAACCAACCATTCCTAGCCATATTCTAATGACACTGAGTGCCTGGCTAGGAAACGATAAGTATCAATTTTGTAAGTCATTGCTATGACTCGACCAGGATTTGAACTCCTGCGCTCTATGGATTCGGGCAGAGTCTCCGGTGCCCTTGCTAAACCCGCAAAACACCCAGCTATCATTCCCTACCCATGGCCTGCTTTTCCCACTGGCGGATGCCTCCCAACTTATACCCCAGTCACACTACAGCTTACGACCACTTTGCGACCACCATAGATGAAAGAACCCACACTCACCAGTGATGCCCAGACATCGGCAACCATTGTTTTGGTAGCAAGGATGTCACTGGTGAGTGTCGGTTCTTTGGTCTAAGGTGGTCGCAAAGTGGTCGCAAGCTGTAGTGTGACTGGGGTCTTACAGCACTGTTCCCATAGGCGACACTAGCCCCCACTTTGCGAACATAGCCTCAATCTCGCCACCACTCTCCCTCCGCTCTCACATGTGCGGGCGCGCGCACGCAGATATACACACATGCCCACACCAATACAGGAGGTATTCACACACACACCGCTGCAGCGCCAAATAAACTCGCCTTCCACTTGCCACCAGTGAGCTCATCTCTCTCAGGGGACAAGAAAAAATGGAGGAAATATCCCTGTGTGCATTACAACATCAAACAGGGCCTCTGAGCCTTCCAGCTGCCGACCGGCCGGGCCTAGTGGACAGATCGAAATGCACGTTAACCCTTCTGCAACCCGCCAACCAAAGGCCATAACGCTATTTATTACTCCTGCAGCACTGACTCTGTGACAGGGCGGCTATAGAAAAGGGACTGGAAGGCTGGATTGTGGAAATAACCACACTAATTTGCAATCTCATATGCTAAGCATACTGTTCAAATCCATATATCTCATATTTCCTTGTGTCTGAGATGAAGTATTTATTTAAGAATGTATATTAAAGGGCCTTTAAAACTGCATACTACGATGAAAACATCAAATTTACTACACAAAAGCAAGTATCTAAATTTGATTTTACAAATCGAATTTAGATACTGGTGCATTGAGTAAACATATGTTGCCACACAGAAGGGAATACTGAGGCAATTTCAATAGAACCAGGCCATGGTGTCAGAGTTTTGGCAAACTTGCTTAAATTAATTCTCCATGTTTGGACTTCAAATATTTCAAAAGATAGCCACTTAAAATAAAAGTTACTTTCAGCTAAATAAAATATATAATAACGATTAACCTAATGTATTATCTATATACAAAATCTGAAACATAAAACCATCGGAGTATGCAACTTTAATCATGTATATTAACATCCTTTAAAAGTTTAATCAAGAGGTTCCTATGGCTGGCATCTTGGAATTTGTCCATTCTCTCACCATTCCTCAATTCGATTCCAAAATAGATAACACACGGCATGCTGGAACTAGCACATCCACAGCTTGTTTATTGTTGGTACATAATGTGGTGTTCTCTGTGGCAGAGTGGTTAGAGTGTCTGACTTTTTTCTATGTCGGACTCCTAATCTGAAGGTTGGTGGTTTGATTCCCCATGCACCCGCCTCTGCCACTTTGGATTTCCACCACTGTCTATAACTTACAGCGTCCTCAAATTCTGGTTGCTCTCTTACCATGTCTATGTGGTGTGGGAGGTTAAAAATCCGTTGGGTCGGTAAAAGTGTAGGCTCGGGATTTCTATCGACAAACTGTGTAATGGTGAAAACAAGCCTATTCAGACTTATCAATGATATGCAGTATTAATCTTCAAGAAAAAGAAAGAAGCTATTTCTGCTGAGATTTAGGCAAGGTTCTCAATCACTCTTACTTTGGATATGGGTGAATCTTTATGTAATTATAATCTGCTTTCTGCACTTATGCGACCCACAATATTGGTATGCTGCGTGCTAAATGTCGTCTGCTATTAAGTATATGATAGCAGTTGATCAGTGTTGTAATTTCTCCACAGTGAATTTATAATGATAATAATAACACAGGTTCCAGATAAAATATCCGGCAAGCTTGGGACAGGAAGGGGCACACATTTGGGATTGTCAGGTTGTATGCAGACAGCATAAATATGTGCAGTCTGCTGCCTGCTCAATGTCTGGTATTAAGTATCTCTTGTCAGTTGTTCAGTATTGCATTTTCTCCACAGTGTATTTATAATAATAGTAGCCCAATTGATTTTATTTTCCGGTTTTCTGCAGAAAGACTAAATATGCACATAATACATAACAGAAACAATGAGAAATAAAGAAGTAAATAGTATTTGACCGGTTTCAAAAACAACCGGTTTTCTGGTGATTTCCGATTTCTGGAGGACGGATAAAAGGTTCAATACCTGTAGTAATAATAAAAATAATAGCGCAAACACTTGGCTGTCCCCCAGTAGCCGATGTTTACATTTTGTGCTCGGGGTGGGGGGGAGGAGGGGGGGGGGGGGTAGTCGTTAAACAAACAAACGAAACTCCTGAATTGAAAATGTAAATTTCAGCCGGTTCAATTGATACGGGTCTGTACTTCCGGTGCAGCAGACGATTTCATGAACCCATCTGGAATGGAGTTACAATCCTTAGCTTATTCTCGGAGTTCCCGGTGATCAGGCTTGAAAGGGCTGTCCAATGACTGGTACCGACCCGCACTAGTTAGGGATGTTGCCTTTTAGCCTCGCTTTCAAGCAGTATTTTATATTTCCTTTCATCCCGTACACAATATTAATCCCCTGATAGTCAGTGGTTGGATCAAAGGCGTTTGTGGATGGGGGCGGAGTCTCATATGGCTTATTTGCGCGGGAAACAGCACTTTTTCTAAAGGTTCTCGCGTAATCTCGCGGAATTTTGTCTGGTCCCATTGACTGCAGTATGCTGTCATTAAGTGTTGGATCTTTTCAGTGGATTATTTATAGGGGTACTACATATAACATACATTCCATGTGTCACTCACTGAATGTCACCTGGTGTCAGTCAATGTCAGCTCATATCACTAAATATCGCTCACTTTCGTTATGTTCTTATTACCTGGCAGCAAATCGCATGACCTCACTGAATGGTAGTGTTATAGGAGTGATGAAAATCGGAAATATTATACTCAGAGAAGGGAGTTGAAACCACTTCTTGCCATTCGTTTTTTAAGAAGATTTATACTGAATATCATGGATAAGTCTGAATAGACTTGTTTTCACCATTAGACAGTTTGTCGATAGAAAGCCCGAGCCTACACTTCTATCGACCCAAGGGATTTTTAACCTCCCACACCACATAGACATGGTATGAGAGCAACTGGCCTTTGATGACGCTGTAAGTTATACACAGCGGTGGAAATCCAAAGTGGCAGAGGTGGCGGCACGGGGAATCAAACCACCAACCTTCAGATTAGGAGTATCTATGTATATTCTGGGGCTAGTGTAATACCCATTAGACTACCTAGTCTCCCTGATGCACTCTTCCTATCCATGCCTAGCTGTATATTCGGTTCCTTGCCTGAGAGTTTAGTACAGTATACTACACTCGTCCACCTGGAATTGTAAATCTCTTAAATGATGTATGTCCATTACATACATGCAGACAATGTACTAGGTGTCTTACAGATACAATATAGATTCAACAAACATACAGCACATAGCTTGTATGGTATACTGTTCCTAGTACTAGTGTCATTTTGGTGATGAAAATGGGAAATATTAAGCCTAGAGCAGGATTTGAATTCTCACTGTTTTTTCCTTCTAGAACTAGCGTGCTAACCAGTAGACCAGCTAGTTCTCATGATGAAATCACTCTGTCCATGCCCACCTGTTTATGTGGCTCCTTGCCTTAGATATCAGTGCATACTGCTACAGTGATATATATATATATATATATATATATATATATATGTAAGAATAGCACTAGAAGGCATAGTGGTGGGTACATTATTTATTTGGTAATAACAATCAAAATGCACCTGGCTGGGCAAAAATCGCCCTACTGATAGAAGAAATGTGAATGACTAAGTAAAAGGAATAAAAATAAGGTAATGTAAAGTAGAGGAATAATAAAAGTAAAAATAAGTAAGTAATAAAAGGAATATAAGGAAAAAAATGTGTTGATCGAAGACAGGGTCATAGCAGTGGGTGAGAGCAATTAAGATGGCTGCTATAGCACAATTTGTATATATATATATGCCGAGTACACCCGGTGGCAGAGGAGAGAACTAATCTAGTTCTAGGCAGAGCCACTGGGGGAAGCACCGTGCGTATTCGCTTACATCTGCATATACGTTGTATATACGTAGGTATATATATACGATTAGATGCGGACTACTAGTATTCAATGGCGCTCAGCCCTTTGTACATTTCCACTGGAGGTATCCATATTCACTCATCCGTGTCGTAATCGCAGACGACATTTCATGGTGCCAGATGATACCCTATAGAAATAAGTGCGAGCAACTGGAAAATTAACTCTTCCATAGGTTCATGCTCGATAGGACTGCTGAAGGCTTCTGATACACAACTCATTAGTTCAAACCTGGTCGAGCTTGATGATACGGGTGTGGTTTATATCACCTTTCATTATATAGTGCTCTTTTTTTCCCCCCGCTTCAGTGATGGACAATGCGGGTCGGTAGTGGTTAGTGAGGTTGCCGCACCGTGGTGGCGCCACCAGTTCTGTCTGGTGATTAATCAAGGGTAGGATAACGATAGCCGATTTCCACCACCAACAACTAACGGATATGGATTTGATTGATTGATTGATTGGTGGTTGCTTTACGCCGTGTCGGCAGCATAGGCCATATTCACGGCGAGAAATGTTTGTTTTTTGTTCAAACCATCGCTTTTACATGTAAAAGCAGACAATCAATTATGTGCCAATAGACACTAATTAAATATTAGAAAGCTCACAATCAATATATTTGTGGTCAATGGGAAACAAATTCCCATAGAAAAAGATAAAGTTTTATTTAATAATTGATAGAATCCATTTAGTAAATTATATAAGGTGGTACAGTCCAGCTGCCCTCAAAAAGGCTAAAATGTTTTCCTGTTTTACCTTAGTAAAAAGGTCATGCATACTGTCTGCAGTGTAGAACCGTTGGCGCAGGGCCAAAAAAATCAACGCAATTTATGGATATGGAAGAACTAATGTTGTGGATAGCAGCTAGATCACTGTGCATCGTACACTGGTAAACGGTGTTTCGATTATTTCCGCTACCAAACTGCGCCCTCTGGTGGCAGTCCTAAGAATGAATCCGGGTACCATCTCATTACTACTGCTCTGGAGTAGATATCTCTTATTGCAGCTTCCCCTATTTATATGTTAATAAGTCTGTATACATTAGATATTGACTCCACCAGGAGAGATAATCAGATAATCTATGGGCTTCAGAACCTGCTTCCTTTGAGTTGATGGTTATCTGCTAATATGTATACTATCTAGTCGGTGTGGAAACGTGATGGCTGAACCAGTTGAACGTCCGGCTCCGCTTTTACTGGATCATGGGATTCGAACCCACGGGTTCGAAACCTGGTCGAGTCAAACCGATGACTTAAGAATTGAAACGTGTTGCTTCCTAGCCAGGCACTCGACATTATTAGGATAGGGCAAGGACATAATGTCTCAGTGTCAGGATAATGTCACTGAGTGGGATATCAGGTCATGGGAGCCTTGTGTCCCAGTAGGGCAGCACTATGAAGTCACCATGAGAGTGCACTGTCACAAGTCGGTATGTGCCGCGCTCTCCGAAGCCTCATTCCAGTAGCATACATTGTGTTATCTACATTGACAGTATGCATTGTTTATTTTTAATTCAATAGGACATAAACCAGCATCATGTCTCTTTTGAATTACTGACCGCTTTCACAAGTCAGTAGCCATCCTGACATGGCCTTAGATGTTTCTACCATATAAAACCCCAACAAACATGTCGTTTGTTTACTGGAGTTTTACATCCTGGAAACATATAAGGTCACATCAGGACGGGTACCGACTTGTGACAGTGCACACTCATGGCGACTGCATAGTGCGGCCCCATCGGGAGACCAGGCCGCGGGCACCAATCCCCGATTTCCCACTCACTCACATAATCCTGACTCTGAGCAAACCAGTCCATGCCATATCCCAGTGATGCCAAGCGCCAGGCTAGGAAGCTACAAGCATCACTTTTCTAATTCATCGGTTTGACTGAACCAGAAACAAAACTCCCGTCCTTCCACACGCGAAGTCTGTGCTCTACCCAATTGGGCTAAGCTTATACGGTCCCAACAAACACAGCAAGAGGGTGTTCTAGACAAAGCGTACACAACCATATCCTGACAGCTGGCCTCTAATTAACGCAAAGCTCAGCTGACAAAGACATCTGAAACTCAATTACTGATGTCTACTTCCCGTCCGTGGGGGACGAGGTATGTCACAGTGTGTGGTTGTGTGTGTGGGGGGGGGGGGGCGCGTGGTGGCTGATGGGACTGTCACACTACGACGTTTCTCACGAACGCGCGTCGACGCGTGCCGATGTGTGGCCTTTTTGGACGAAACGCCGGCACACATCGGGACGCGTTAGCGGCGCATTAGTGGCGCGTTGGTACACATTGGTACACGTTGACTGATAGCAACATGTGGATGGACACGTCGGCGGCCGTCGGCGCACGTCAGGTCGAGCTGATTGTTTTGTGCTTGCACAAAACTTTCGACGCGCCCTGACGCGCCACGACGCACCCCAATGGGTGGGAGGGGGCGTTACGGACGCGTCAACAACACATTGAAACCCATTGGCGGTGCGCCGGGGGAACGCTGCCAGAACGTTGATCAACGTCAGTTAACATTGGCTTTTTTTCCCCCAAAATGCGACCATTCCGTCGGCGCTTTCGTAACGTCCGATCGACGCGTAGTGGTCGCGATATTGGCGTTGCTCCAGCGTTTTTCGACGGGTTGGACATGTTGCCGGCTCATGTGGACGTGCTGGTGGCGGGTATGGGCGTGTTCCCGGCACATCTTGACGTGTTGACGGCGGGTGTGTACGCGTTGACACGGTACTAACACGATACCAACACGCTACCAGCACGCCATCAACACGCTACAAACACGCCAATAACATGCTACAAACACGCTACTGACACGCTAATAACACTCTACTAACGCGCCAATAATGCGCCAATAGCACGCCACCTACCCGCCACTAACACGCTGCACCCAGTCAAACTTCTCCCAAAATGCCGAAAAGTTGGACGTCTCTTGACGGGTTGCAAATATTTTGCGCGTTGCCGGCACGCCGGCAGAAACATTGTAGTGTGGCAGCCCCATCAGGTTGTCGTGCTTGTATGTATGTATTTATATATGTATGGATATATGTATGTGTGTATGTATCTATGTACATACCAAGGCGAGGCTGTTACCCGGCTGCAGGGCGTCTTCATTAGTGTGTCCCAGCCTTGTCCTCACGTGACACACGCTCAATTAAGCCTCCTTTTCGGAAATTTCCTCCGATTGACCCACGTGACCCACATTCCGAGCACGCCTTACATACTTGTCCTCAGTGATCTCCAAATTGTGGCAATCAGCTGAGCGTATGCCTTGAGGTGTTCGATCTTGTTCTTTTTATCAGTAGAGATCCAATTAAAAAGGGAGTTGAGGCAATGGACGGGGGGCGGCGGAACTGGAGGGAGGGGGGGGGGGGGGGCGTCCCACAAGACTATATAATGCAGTGAACGTGACGATATGTTAATCCTGCGGGCATCTAGACCTATTTCATGTGACGACAGCATTGGTATTGAGGTCAGTGCGCGCGCTGCTTGGCTGCAGGACGACACATGGTCACACTCCCAA
The DNA here is from genome assembly GCA_030323885.1 of Branchipolynoe longqiensis. NCBI lineage: Eukaryota > Metazoa > Annelida > Polychaeta > Phyllodocida > Polynoidae > Branchipolynoe > Branchipolynoe longqiensis. Next base: position 17,782,458 of record CM059195.1, read on the forward strand.
CTCAATGGATATGAGCAATCTTCATACAACAAAAGTGACATATCTTTAAAGCTACACCACCTAGAAACAAACTGCTTGGAACACATATAGAAGACATATTCAACGAACAGATGATATCAAATAAATAACGTTAGCGTTCTGCATTTCTATAAATTTTGATTTAAATTGATGCTTTGCACTGTGTGTATCAGCAAACTCAATGCATTTTCAATGGCCGTGAGCAATCTTCAAACAGAAAAAGTGAAATACGTTTTGCACTGCGCATACCGGCAAACGCAATGGCAGTGTGCATTCGTTCTGCAGCCAAGCTGCACACGCATACACAATGTTTATTATCATTGAAAGGGGTCTATAGGGAATTAGCAGTCAGTGATGGCGACTTTATAGTAATGCCTTACTGAGAGACCGTCCTGTCGGTACCGTGATAGCATATCGGACTTAGGAAACCAATCATCGCCCTATCATCTCATCGTAGCAACGCCGTAATGTACATGCTTCAGCTTGAAATACCACCAAAACTATACATTTATAATAGAAGTACACGGAACTGACATAGTATATATTGGCGATAATTTTTCTTTTGGCATTACAGAAGAGTTGATTGGTTGTTTGGTTGTTGGAGTTTAGCCGCCGGGTAACATCTAAGCTCATATCAGGACAGGTACCGACTTTTGACCCTGCACGCTCAGACCACCATCACCATGACTTGATATCTCATCATCATCATCATGCTGTCAGTCGCGATGTGACAAAGACTGTTTTTCTTGAAAGCTGCCTGCAAAAGTGTTGAAGTGCTGCTGGCTTTGGCAAGTTACCAGCGGTACTCTCTCGGGGAGCAAATAGAGGTTTCACACCAGCAAGAACATGTCCAGACAGGCGCAAAACTATTTGTCCCTGCAGTGGCTGGTCGGGAGATGTTGGGAGTACCATACATCAACCGCCCTTGATGCTACCACAGTGACATGGTTTTCTGTTCAGGGTTTGCTCCCTTAGCCTTCGATTCTGTCAAGAACCTGTACCACAAGGCAGTGGTTTACAACTCTGCAAGGCATGGGCGTTAAACTCCATGAGGTATTGCAATACCTGCATACCCATTTGATATCTCACTCAGTCACATTATCCTGACACAGAGCTAACCTATCATGATAATGCCGAGCACCTGGCTACAAAACGACAAGTATCCATTTTGTAAGTCATTGGTTTACTCGACCGGGAATATCTTTGTCGGTTCAAAGGCTCAGGGAGAAGGAACTTAGAATGTGTGCTATGTGATTCAGGACCTGCTAGGTGGTATGTTGGCCGTAGGAGGTGTAGCTAGGCTAGATATCGCTAGGTGGCGCCAAGGGTAGCCTCCATTAAGGGGCTGTCACATTACGGCGTATGGCGGGAGCGTATTGAAAACCTACGTACGCCATCGGGTGCCACTTTCGGGTGTGTTTGAGCGTATGAGGAGCGTATGAAGAGCGTATGCGTAGCGTATGCGTAGCGTATGGGAGCGTATGGGAGCGTGCTGTGACATGTTTTGACATTTTGGGCCATACGCCCTCATAGGTCGTGTTTTTTTGAGCATGCACAAAAAAAATAGGACGGACGGATTTATGAAAGCGTATGGCGGCGTATGCATCATAGGCTTCACATACGCCGGGGTGTTGCGGCACTGGCGGCGTATGCGTAGCGTACGCGTAGCGTATGCGTAGCGTATGCGTAGCGTATGCGTAGCGTATGCGGCGTATGGCGACGTATATGACGTAAGCCGCTACGCCGCCATACGCTCCCGCCATACGCCGTAATGTGACAGGGCCTTTACGACGGCCATATCGTCGGTCCTGCGCGCTGCAAGCAACATGAACAATGAACGTTCATTCTAAAGTCAATTATAACAAGCAACCTAATATATGAATCTAAAATAAAATGGCAGAAAATAATAAGCATCGTTCTGTGTACCTCAAACGTGACATAGAACTATGACGACTTTCTTATCCATTGCTGTCATTATTATCTCTTGTCCCAACTCAATAGGCAGAAATTGTGCAAGATCAGTATTGTTCAGTTAGAATTGTCCTAAATTGACAAGGATGCTAGTGAAATGATTTGTGATCTAATTTATTATATGAATATAAATTGGCGGTGCCTGCCTTATTTGTATTATTATTATTATTCATTAAGCCACTGCACATACATTTCTGAGTGGGATATCGGGGCATGGTGCGGGCGGCCTGATTTCTCAGTGGGGCAGCACTATAAAATCGCCATGAGTGCGTACGGTCACAAGTCGGTTTCGTCCTGATATGACCTTAAATGTTGCTAGGACGTAAAACAACAACAAACAAACAAAACAAAATCTTATTTAATATTGAACAATTCCTGTGAGTGTCTATTTTTGCTCTGGAGCTGGGCGCTGGCGCCACCTGTCCCATTTCCGGTGCTTTGATATTGCCGCCATATTGTCATTCGCGGAACAATTTTAAACTGTTATGGTCAAGCGGGTTATTCGTTCGGCCATATGCCACTACTCATATTAAATGGCTGTGCCCACACTCTAATGAAATGTTCTCTTCTACCTTTTGTGCATAGACAAATTTATACTGTTATTAGCGTTAGCAGCAGATAATGGTGAGCTACCTCATACAGCTGATGTTTTAAAGGTTTATATAATATATTCGAATTGAATTAATGCTGCATAGTCCGAGGAGAGCATCACATTATCTAATCCAAAAACACTTTGCTTAATTGAATAAAAACCGACAAAAGATTTTGCAAAATAACAGCGAAAATATCGGTTGCATGTGTAGTAATTACTATGATGGACAACACTTATTTCGTTAGCGCACATAACCTATGATATTTTGGGAAATCACACTAGCTATTGAATTTAAGTTCAACAGAAAGCTGTAAGTATTAACATATTTTGTAAAACATTGATTCGGATGCTAATAAATATTGTCGGAAGTTATTCCCAAATGCCACATTCCATGGGTGAGATAATAAAGGTTTGTCTTTTTCATGCTGAATGAGTAGGATAGTTGGTTCGGAGGGAGGGGGGGAGGGGGGGGGGGGAGGGAGGGAGGGGGGGGGGGGGGGGGGGGGGGGGGAGAGGGGGGTGCGAGGGGAGTTACCTTAGGCTGATATGACAACCCAGATGGGCGAAATCGGAACTAAAACGGCCAGAGGCATGGGCCAGGAACTAGTCGGAGGAAGGGGGGTCAGGAGGTGGGGAGGGGGAAGATGGGGAGGTTGGGAGGTGGGGAGGTATGAGGGTTTGGAGGAGGGGAGGTGGGGAGGTGGGGAGGTATGAAAGTTTGGAGGAGGGGAGGTGGGGCAGGTATGGAGGTTTGGAGGAGGGGAGGTGGAGAGGTGGGGAGATGGGGAGGTATGGAGGTTTGGAGGTGGGGAGGTGGGGAGGTGGGGGGGGGGGGGAGGTGGGGGAGGTGGGGAGGTGGGGAGGTGGGAGGTATGAAGGTTTGGAGGGGGGAGGTGGGGAGGTGGGGAGATGGGGAGGTATGGAGGTTTGGAGGTGGGGAGGTGGGGAGGGGGGGAGGTGGGGAGGTGGGGAGGTGGGGAGGGGGGGAGGTGGGGAGGTGGGGAGGTGCGGAGGTATGAAGGTTTGGAGGAGGGGAGGTGGAGAGGTGGGGAGGATGGGGAGGTATGGAGGTTGGGAGGTTGGGAGGTGGGGAGGTGGGGAGGTGGGGGAGGTGGGGAGGTGGGGAGGTGCGGAGGTATGAGGGTTTGGAGGAGGGGAGGTGGGGAGGTGGGGAGGTGGGGAGGTTGGAGGGTGGGGAGGTGGGGGGAGGTGGGGAGGTGGGGAGGTGGGAGGTGGGGAGGTGGGGAGGTGGGGAGGTGGGGAGGTATGGAGGTTTGGAGGAGGGGAGGTGGGGAGGTGTGGAGGTGTGGAGGTATGGAGGTTTGGAGGTGGGGAGGTATGGAGGGGAGGTGTGGAGGTGGGGAGGTCTGAAGGTTTGGAGGAGGGGAGGTGGGGAGGTGTGGAGGTGGGGAGGTCTGAGGTTTGGAGGAGGGGAGGTGGGGAGGTGGGGAGTGGGTGGGGAGGTTGGGAGGTGGGGAGGTTGGAGGTGGGGAGATGCGGAGGTGTGGGATGGGGAGGTCTGAAGGTTTGGAGGAGGGGAGGTGGGGAGGTGGGGAGGTATGGAGGTTTGGAGGAGGGGAGGTATGGAGGTGTGGAGGTGGGGAGGTCTGAAGGTTGGGAGGTGGGGAGGTTGGGAGGTGGGGAGGTATGGAGGTTTGGAGGAGGGGAGGTGGGGAGGTGGGGAGGTGGGGAGGTTTGGAGGAGGGGAGGTGGGGAGGTGGGGAGATACGGAGGTGTGGGATGGGGAGGTGGGGGGATGGGAAGGTGGGAGTGGGAGTGGATGGGAGGTGGGTGCAGCTTCCTAGTCCTAAGAAACTATGATCTAATGCAAACAAGCATCAACTGGTCTTAATAATCTCGAATAAGATTGTGTAAATATGACACACATTGAACCTGCTTTGTCCACGTTGTTTTATGAACCATCACACCGGGTGATATTCAGCGGAATAGGAATTACATGCTTTCCATATGACCATGTTGATGACACCTCAATGCGCGACATAAAACCAAAGTAATCACCATAAACAGACAGTAGCGCGCAGACCACTGCAGGGCATGCCGGGATGATAGCAAGTTGTCGTCTGCTGTTGCTAAATATAGAACCTGCGTCAAATCCATCAATGAATGGCGCATGCACCCATGAAACACTCACGTCTAACAAGGTGAGAATATTAATACATACATGTATCACAGTTAGTTGAATGCTGCAAATTGTACCCTGCTATATCAGATTTTCATGCTTTGAAAAATTGGGTTAGTTTAGTTTTTTTCTCTTATTCGTCCAATGCGAATAAAGTTTGTATGCAATCAGCCCACTCGGTGATTCGACTCAGTCCATGTATTCCGGTGCAAATCCCACTACAGTACACCCCCCGTTAAACCAAGCTTCGTTAACCCAAACGATCAGTTAATCCAAACTTTTGTCGGCGGCCCGGCAAAAAACTACCATTTATCATATGAAAAAGTTGGTTAAACCAAAGTCGTCTAATCCAAATTATTGGTTAATCTAAACAGAATTCCAGGCCCCAGGACACATCCGGTACAGAATATTGACCACTGGCCGTGAGGAGGATTGGTGACTGCCTTTTCCCACATCACTGCTGCTAAGCCTGACATGTACATTCATCATCATCGGAGACTCTATACCTGTATGGTTGCCAACAGCTCACAGACAATGGATCATCTATATCTATCAACTCCTCAAGGCAACTGAGACATAGAATAAGCACCAAGAGGACTGAGTGTATCTATTATCCATATGGACTACACACACAGTTGTGAGTGTAATATCATACCATTGAGAATTTAGATGTAACTGTACACTTTGTAATTGAGAATATATGTTATAAGTACATATTGTGTATCATTATTTGTCTTCTTTACTAAGAAGAGAAGATGTTCCAAATTCTCTTTTCTCCTCACTATATTAGCTGGTCTATAAGATTAGGCATTAGTTATTATACGTGACAACAGTTAAACCAAACTTTCATGTGGTTATAAGGTCATCTGACACCCCCCACCAACTTTTTTATATAATAAACGGTGGTATTTTGAAGGGACCCTAGAAATTTGTTTGGATTAACCGATCGTTTGGATTAACCAAACTTGGTTTAATTGGGTTATACTGTATATACACCAAAAACAATAATCAAAGCATCCACATACATTGTATATTACATCTGCAATACACATCACTGATACACGCTTACTTAAAGTCAAAGTCAAAGCAAAAGCTCGGTTAAACCAATGATCGGTTAATCCAAACAAATTTGTAGGGTTCTTTCAAGTTTGGTTTAACGGGGTTATACTGTACAAGGTGTTGCTACCTAATATCCTCAGGTGCACCCCACCCATTCTCACCACCACATCCGCACTTCCAACACACACAACCCCCTAGTTGAAGCCCTTCATTGCAATTATTCTCAATGATAAATGCAGTACTGCTACTACATAATGCATTCGTTCTAGGTAGTAAGTGGGATAGAGTGCAGTACACATTTTACACGTGATACATTTATTATATGTGTTTCTTATATTGATGAGATAATACCTTGTTAGGGAGGCTTAAATGATTCAATTACTCATTTATGTATTCATAACATGTCCCTAAAGGCTCGCCAAAAGATAACAACCGGACAGTAAAGCAAAGGCATATAAAGCATAATTTAATTTACAACTGTTCATGATCGTGGTAAAGCCTTCGGCCTGTGGAACTTTAATAATATGACATATAATGTTATGCTCTTCATATGAATGAACATGACTATGTTAGTATGTGTGTATATATGTAAAGTCGACGGCTAGCAGCTGTGGTTGTGTAGGTAGGCTAAATATGAAATCACTACAGGCAAGAGAAAGGTAGAGTAGAAAGTGCACAGAAGAGAGCTTACACCCTTAGGTTTATTAGTATATACTCTCATGAATCTAATATGGATGTCACACCTGATCAGCTCCCTCAATCAGCATTATGCATTCTGCAATCAACCAATGACCATCCAACCTGCCTGTATCCAAGCCTTGGTTGTTGATGGCTACAGTGCCCTGTTGTGTCTGGGTGTGCAGTGATCCGTAAATAACAGTGGGGGGGGGGGGGGGGGGGAGGGGTATGTGAGCTGAGATGCTAAGGCCCTGTCACACTGAAAGTAGTGCCTCTCTGACACTATCTATAACTCCACAATGTCTATCTAACTCAGTAAAGGATCACCTGCACCACATAATACCTTAATTCCTCCGGTTTTATATACCATTTACCTTTTTATATAGCAATTGCAATTGCTCCAGACTAGGTCACACCATCCTCAAAAGTCTAAATATCGGGAAATTTTACATATATATATATATATATATATGTATATATATATATATGTAGTGGTCTGCACTGACCTCTCAGGCAAGTAACCACATAGACAGGTAGGCGTGGGGAGTGTATTGATATCAGGGAGCCTAGGTGGTGTAATGGTTAGCACACTGGCCCGGAATGCAGAGAGATGTGGGTTCGAGTCCCGCTCTAGGCACAGTATTTCCCATTTTCATCACCCCCACGACACTGGTTGCCGTGATCAGGATCCTGTACAAGCTTTGCGCTGTATGGTTGTTGAACCTACCCTGTGTATGTATGTGTTAGTGCATTGCCTGTATGTATGTAATTGTAAGCATTACAGGACTTACAATTCCAGGGGACGAGTGTAGTTGTCTGCACTGACCTCTCAGGCAAGTAACCACATAGACAGGTAGGCGTGGGGAGTGTATTGATATCAGGGAGCCTAGGTGGTGTAATGGTTAGCACACTGGCCCGGAATGCAGAGAGATGTGGGTTCGAGTCCCGCTCTAGGCACAGTATTTCCCATTTTCATCACCCCCACGACATATATATATGGAGAGTTCGGATGCAAAACCATGTACACGCCAATGCACTCAATGAAGATAAACGTTGGAATCAAACCTAAAAAAAATGTGGGTTTTTTTATATTCTTACTTTTTTATCCATTGCTCCATAAACATATGATCATATGGAAAGTGGAATTAGTGAGAATTAAAATTATTTTCACCTTTTTATTAGCATTTAGGTCCGATTAATGAACACATATATATTGTTTGGGAGTAAATATATATCACATGTTAAAACCTGGTCAATAGCATAGGTGGTAGTTGACCAGTCCCTACGACCCATTGTGAGAGAAACATTAACTAACGCGGCGTGTTTATTTATTGATGTTTGGTACATTAGTTAATTAAGCAGGCGACAATTAATTATATTATTGCTGACAATTGGTCTTCCTCATTTCACTGTTCCTTTTCCTATCATAGTAATACAGAGCGGCAGGCTAGGTAGCGACACGTCTCAATTTGTAAGTTATTGGTTTGACTCGGCCAGGGTTCGAAACCGGGGGTTCGAATCCCACGACCTACCAGGACGGGAGGCAAACGCTCAACTCATTTTGCCATCGCATATATACATATATCAGTATATATAGAGGTGGTAATAATGGGGGACCTCCGACTTTTTAGTTCAAATTCCTGCCGTTCGCATCGCCACTGAACGAGTGGGCCTATTCGGCACACTGTCACACTGCAAACCCAATGGCTATGAGCAATCTTCATACAGAAGAAGTCAAATATCTCAAAAACCACAACACCTACAGACAAACCGCTTGGTATACATATAGAAAACATACAACGAATAGATTATATTGAATTTATAAGGTTAGGGTTCTGTATTTCTATTAATTTTGAAATAAATAAACGTTTTGCACTGGGCGTACCGCCAAAATCAGTGCATTGTCAATGGCCGTGAGCAATCTTCATACAGAAGAAGTCAAATATCTCTAAAACCACAACACCTACAGACAAACCACTTGGTATACATATAGAAAACATACAACGGATAGATTATATTAAATTTATAAGGTTAGGGTTCTGTATTTCTATTAATTTTGAATAAAATAAACGTTTTGCACTGGGCGTACCACCAAACTCAGTGCATTGTCAATGGCCGTGAGCAATCTTCATACAGAAAAAGTCAAATATCTCTAAAACCACAACACCTAGAGACAAACCGCTTGGTATACATATAGAAAACATACAAAGAATAGATTATATTGAATTTATAAGGTTAGGGTTCTGTATTTCTATTAATTTTGAATAAAATATACGTGTTGCACTGCACGTACCGTCAAACGCAAAGCATTGTCAATGACCGAGTAGGCCCACTAGTACCGATGCGCCACCAAGTGTCAGAAAATGAACTACGCAACATGTCCCCCATTGATATCCAGGATGAAATTTAAAGTTCCATAGTCCGATAGTTTTGAGTTTCTGTCATTTTCTGAAATAAATATATTAGTTTGATCATTATAATCTACCTTATTTAGTCTGAAGTAACTTTTATTTTAAATGGTTAACTTTTGAGATATTTGAATTGCAAACACACTACATTAGTTTTGGCAAGCACGTCAAAACTCTGACACCACAGGCGCTTGCAGTAACAAGCTCTTTTAAATTGGTTCAGTGCTCTGTTCTATAGAAATGCTAGATAAGTGCATGAGTGTCTAAGTTAGATATGTAGAATCAAATCTAGATACATTTTTTGGTTTTGACAATTTGATGTTTTCATCGGACTATGCAGCTTTAACTGAGAGAAGAGTACATATATGTTTACTATAAGTATTATATGTATATAAATTGGCCGTGCTGCTTCTTTAATTATGTATTCCTCTAATGATTATGTACTTTCTTTTTAATTGGGAATTATGCAAATCTGCTCCTTATTACCTTATCCTAATTATGCCGATGCAAACCTAGATAGTGACAATGGGAGGAAGCAGAAACAACCAAAACGGGGATTTCAATATTCAACTGCAACCACCTTTGTTGAACTGTTACCCCCAAAACAAACAAAAGAGTGATAATACCGAAATTACATCATGGAAATAACTGAATAATCATGACAAATGTATTGCATTTTTGGTAATCGGAAGATGGCTGAATGAGTTGAGAATCCGCTTCACATTCTGGTCGGCCATTGAACCCAGCTCGTGTCAAACCGATGACTTCATAGATGATAATTAGCCGTGTTCACACAGGGCAGTTAATTCGATTCATATAAATCGCCTTGCCTAGTTCGGCTCACATTTGGCGTGTGAACGCGCGTCTGAGGCCGTTTAGGGCTGATTCAAATCATATAATTCAGATTTTATAAACCACCTCTGTAGGTGGTTTATATGAACCAAATTTTATGATTCGACTTATATCGCCTGTGTGAACACAACTGACTTAATTGAGGCGGATTAAGGATGTCACACGCATGCGCAGTCGAGACTTGAGTTTGTTTATTTTTTGGTCAATCAAAAGCACATATTATAGAATTTAGTCTATGAAACCGCTAGCTGCGCGCAGATATTTTTGTCATCATTTATTTTTAGGTTTTCACTGCCCAGCAGAAGTTTTGATCATTCCAAAACAATACGATTCAGTCCATACATATCTAGGTCGAACCCACACTCTGTCGTGCCGACGTCGACTAACCGAAACTGGTGCTGGTTAGTATGGACTTGCTCATGCGCAGATATCGATTTCCGGCTTAAGCCGGCCCAAGTACTGCCCGTGTGGATGCGACACACTTTCAAACTCGGTCTGTGTGAACACGCCTCTAAATCGATTCATATTATTCGCCTTGTCTAAATCGCTTTAAACTTGTCCCGTGTGAACACAGCTTTTGACGCTACCGAGTTTGGCACTCAACATTACTAGGATAAGAGTAAGAGCATGACATGAGGAAGGCCAATTGTCTGCGATTGAAAGTTCCCCTGATTAATCAACTAAAATACAACAACAACAAACAAACCGTGGATTACTGATATTATTCCAGCTGGGGTGGGGTGGGGTGGAGATGGGGGTGGGGGTAGGCGTGGGGGTGGGAGTGGGAGTCGAGTTGCCACCCGAGCCCGGCCAGGCTAACTTAGATGGCGACAATCCCCATACCCACGCCCACTCCCACCCCCACCTCCCCACTGCCACGTTTATCCAATAATTTACTTCTTTTCCACACGCCACTCGATGAGCTCACGTATTCTCGCGTGACCCCCTGCTCAGCGGTCACATGATTACGAGTTTCACGGGGCACGTGACTGGCGGCGCGAGGTCAAGGGTCAGCGGGCAGGCGGGAAGCGATGCGCATTCTGATTGGTCAAGCGCGGCTGAGCGCGGAATGCGTGGCGGAAGCCCTAACATCAGTCTCGGCAAACCACCCGCTGGAGCCTGGCTGCTTGCAGAGCAGTCTCAGCAAACCAGACGTCTGGTGTGCAAACATATTTCATCCGGGACTACTAAACACAAACTCTGAAGTCTAGTATTAACCGCCCATCCTGATAATAGTGGTATCACCTTATATGTTGCCAGGATGTAACACTCCAACAACAACATACAGTCATTAACTGATGACATCAATAGAACAACTATATAAGTGATATTCACCGAATACTACCATCTATCCGAGACTGGCCCCTGGTAACGCTTACACAGTATCGATGGTTGCACGTGATGAGGCAATGTGTGCAACAGAGTATGGCAGCTTGCAGATTGCGAATTCTAGAGAGCGAATGACTGAAGGGTATATATATGGCTGTGATGGACTGTGTTCTCCTCTGTGTGGAACGGGTGCGGTGGCAGAATTTGTAGAGTTTGGGCCTCGCAAGCAGTTAGCTCAGTGTCAGGATAATGTGAATGAGTGGGATATCGGGTCAGACTGGGATTGGGGCAGCATAATAAAATTGCCTTGAGTGTCCGCCGTCACAAGTCGGTACCCGTCCTTATATGGCCTTAGATGTTGCAATGATGTAAAACTCAAATAACGACCCAACCAGCCTATGCTGTGTGGGAACAAGAGAGACACACTTAAACAGCTTTGTATTTCAGGGTGCTCCCTCATTTATTCTGCAACAGGATGTAATAGAGAATTCACCTGTCACCGCCCAGCCTGGTCATCGCAGGTAACCTCCTTCGGGTGGCAACTAAAAAGACGTGGAATAGTCAACTCTAGAGACTGTTCCTGCAAGCGTGCTGCCACTTTAGCATACAGGGGTCAGTGTAGTCGCTGCCACTAGCAGGTGGTACTGGGGCTCATTACAGACTACTAGTACTACATGGCTATATAGATATTGGAGAGTATTGGTGTATTAGAGTATCAAATTGTTGGTGCATGCACTTGTAATTTATGGCACTGTCACACTATGACGTAATGCGGTAGTGTCAGCCGACGTAGGTTAAATTCGGCCTTTACATCGAGATACATCGAGATACGTTACTCGTTCATTAAGCCTACGTCAAGATACATTGAGTTACGTCGAGTTACATCAAGATACGCTGACACATTTCAAGGTTTTGGACATACCCAAACTTTTGACGTAGCTCGATGTAAAGGCCATTACGTTGGTTTACATTGGGATTATTTTGCACTCACATTGGGCTTACGTTGAGATACGTTAGACGTTTGTTAGAGCTACGTCAGTCTATTTTGAGGTACGTCAACTTACAGTAGACTGACGGAGAGCCGGGAGGAATGTGCAGCCTGCGCGCTGACAATGTGGTGTTAACTTATCTCGACATAGGTCTAATGTGTCTCTGAGGTGTGTCTAACATTAGTCTAACGCAAGTCTAATGTGTCTTGATGTAGTTGACGAATGGCTGGTGCACGCATAACATATGTAACATACTCCAACGTTCTTCAAACGTAAATGAATGTGCTGTGAACATGCTGTGAACGTTTTGGCTCGGTGTCCATACACTGAGCATGCTGGACTGTTGTTAGACTGACGGTGCTCGCTCATGGGCCTGACATCAACTCACGTTACAAATTATGCCAGAGTCACACATAGCTATGTTAGGGTGGGCGTAATTATGTGAGTCCTATGCTGAACCATCACTAGGATTTCGCTAGGCTGATCCCGTTCACGCCGGAGGCTCGTTAGCCTTACTTTGAGCCTTTTTTTACATTCTAACTCGTTGGACCAACTACCTTGGACCAACGTTTTGCATATGTCCACTTCGTCGTACTGACTTCCAATTTGGCCCTGAAACGCCGAGAATTTCTACGTATCTCAACGTGAAAAAGTGATTTTTACATTGCCCACTCGCTGGCCTGTTACATCATAGTGTGCTCTTAAGAACAAGATAAGTGTTGACTCAATTAAACCGACGAAGTACATGTATATGTTACACTACGTTGCGTATGTTTCGGGATTACTAGGATAGGAGCCTGGACTAATTGGTTCAGTCTGAAGATTACGTGACTGAATGAGTGGTCAGGGATTCATTCACTTGACAAGGCTTGCAATTGCTGGCTTAAAGAAGAAATGTCTTAAGGTAAATAAGCTGAATCATTTTGAATATCTCTAAAGTTTAATTGCCCAGACTTAAAATTGTGGCTGTAATTCAAATACAAATCAACTGTGTGTGCCCATGTTATTTTCATGTGCTGTCAACTTCTCTAAATATTTAACTGACTGGATGGTTTTGATTTTGAACCATTCCACACCATTATGTATTGACCAACTTTAATGGTTTGCAAACTGGCCATGACAATTTGGAGACACCCGTCCATTACAAATACAAACAATTAAAACGGGTTGTTAAGACGGGATGGTCACGTCAGCTAAGATAGCCATGTCAGTTAGATAGCCATATCAGTCTGAGGTTTTGGCAGGTCTTGAGATTTTAATCTCAGCTTTGAAGACGAGCCGCATCAAACCGATGACTTGAGAGGTTGCAACTTGCCACTTTACGGTACCTTACGTTCACAGCACCACCCACATCCACATCCACCCCATATTCACAGCCACCAACACTCCACCCCACATGTAAATACCCACACCCACCCCACACCCACATTCACAGCCACCCCACACCCACATTACCTGCACAAACTATCACGCCCGTCCAGAGCTATGCCCATAACACTCCCCACTCTCACATTCAGAGAGATCTCCACACCCACATCCATACACCAATTCACACCCACGCCACACTAACATCCCCTCCCTTATAACACACCAATACCCAGACACCCACACCTGCACACCCACATCCGTAAACCAACAACCACAACCACAGCCACACTTTCATTCATACATCTACACCGATATATCCACCTCAACACCAACATACCCACACCCTACCTACACGCAAATCCACATACACACACCCATACATATGCATTACACATATATACCTACACCCACCCACATCTGACACCCATACACCAACATCGACATGCATGTATATACAACCATACACCCACATCCCACACCCACACCCAAACACCTACACCAAGATGCATGCATATACAACCATGCACCCACATCCCACCCTCACACCCATACACCCACATGCATGCATATAAACCCATACACTCACATCACACCCCCACACACACACCCACACCAACATGCATGCATATACAACTATACATCCATATCCCACACCAACACCCATACACCCACATCAACATGCATGAATATACAACAATCATACATCCACATCCCACCCCCACACCCATACAACCACACCAACTAACATGCATGCATAAACTAGCATACACCCACATCCCACCCCCACCCTCATACACCCAGATCCCTCACCCAAGCCAACACCCACCTACACAAGCCCACCCCTACATTCACGCATCAATAACCATTCACTCACATCCCACCCCCACAGTCATACTACGACATCCCACCCCCAAACAACAACCATACACCCACACCTACCCAATGCACATCAGGGCCCACCCCACCCCAACTCACATCCACCCCCACGCGCACACCCACAACAACACCCACACCCACAACCACACCCAAACTCAGACCCACGCCCTACCCCACACCCAAGCTCACAGTGAAGCCCCTGGGACTAAATCAATAAACCCCGCGACCCAAATCAAATCACATGATACGTTTTGACGCACGCTGGGCACAAGCGGACCGGACATGTGCTGAATCTACGGCCTGAATCGCCGACAGCGGGCGCTGGTTGCCGGCTGGCCGCGATGAAAGCGGTGCGAAGGGACGGCACCAGCGGTGTCAGATTCAGTGATGTAACATCCGACATTTGTCTGCGTTTGCCGCCAAATCCGAGTATGTCACGTGACCTCGATTTCACCTCGGCTCACTCGTTACATGTCGGGGATTGGTTGGTTGTTGGAGTTTTACGTGATGGCAACATTGAAGGCCATATCAGAAGGGGTACCGACATGTGACGTGTGAGAGTGCTCACTCATGGCGACTTCATAGTGCTGCCCTACTGGGAGATCAGGCCACCAACACCATGACCTGATATCCCACTCAGCCACATTATCCTGACACTGAGCCAACCAGTCTTTGCCCTATCCTAATCATGCTGAGCGCCTGGCTAGGAATGACAAGTATACATTTTTAAGACATCCGTTGGACTCGATCAGGGTTCAAATCCCACGATCTACCAAAACGGGGCTGGACGATCAACTCATTTGGCCACATCCCGTCTGGTCCCATGTGTGGTATATAATCTTTGTAAAACATAATTCTGCATAGCTGGCATAACTGCTGTCTACAATAGTAGCTGCCTTCAACTGCCGTCAACGTCTCTGCATTCAGGCCAAGTTTGTTCTCACAGAGCAGGTGGTGCTGACATGGGAAGGATAATAAAATGAAACATGGATCATAGGATTCACTGAAGACAGGTACGATTAAAGCCCCAGTGACACTACAGCTTGCGACCACCTTAGACCAAAGAGCCTACCCTCACCAGTGACATCCTTACGACCAAAAGAATGGTTGCTGATCTGGGCGTCCCTGGTGATTGTGGGTTCTTTGGTCTAAAGTGGTCAGAAAGTGGTTGCAAGTTGTAGTGTGACTGGGGTTTCATATGTTTATCCTGGTTATATGGTTGCAGCCCAATGAAAAACAAAAGTAGAGTAAGCATAGCTCCCGCGTGTAAGCTCCTGTGAGGATGCTTGTTTTGAACGCTGGACAGCTGTGAGGAATGGTATGGTCTATGCCCGGGTTCTGGTTCTGGATTGGTATCCCGGACATCCACCAGCATTTACTTAGGTAGTTAGTATCTATGTTAGTTTTTTATTTTTTTGGGGGTGGGGGGTATAACTTCCTATCATATAACTAATATCTTAGCATAGTATCTACATCTGTGAGATGGTAATAGGCTTGTGGATGAGGACGTGTTCTCAGAATTTGTTTGTTTGTTTTGTTTGCAGCTTTCCTTTCACTTGTGCCCTGTCCTTGGTTAGTGCCTAGATGTGCCAGAACACATATGTACTCTTCGGGACTGTGACCAGGTGGGTCGGCTATAGTGTTCAACCATTTATGTGGTATATGACTTGCACTGCATATATTATATTAAATATCCGTCCATTACATTCCACATATAAATATGCCATATGTTACAGAGTATATATGATATGTTATGTCTGAGATGCGAGATGCCATATATGATTTTCTGGGTGAAGTCAAAATTCCAAAAGTCATATGCAGTCGACAGCATTCGAACCTGCGCGGGCAGAGCCCAATAGATTTTGAGTATATCGCCCTAACTACAAACATTTCTGGTTCATTTGAGGTCATTAAAACGCAGAGACAAACAAACTCAGGGACACGCCTGGTTTTATTTAGATAGATATATGTATATATATATATATATATATATATACATATATATACCGACTTGTGACAGTGCGCACTCATGGCGACTTTATAGTGCTGCACCGCTTGGAGACCAGTCCGCCGGCAACTTGGTTAATGTATGAAGTGGGCACCAGTGCAAGTCGATATTCATCATGATATGACCTCAGATGGTGTTTGGAAGTATAACCATCCACAACAGCAATAACTGGCTATCGACACCCCCCCCCCCACCCCCGAGAGGTTACTGTAGCCAATATATATATATATATATATATATATATATATATCCATAGATATAAATTGAGGTTACAGTTGGAAAGAAAAAGAAGACAAGTAACTCTCCCACACCCACACCTATACACAATTCATACTCAGACCCGACAAAAATCTGGAAAAATACAAAAAAAACTAGCATAGGCTCATCATCATCATCATGCTGTCAGTCGCGATGCAACAAAGACTGCTTTCATTACTTCACTGCCGCTCTCCATTTTTTCAGGAAAGCTGCCTGCAAAAGTGTTGAAGTGTTGCTGGTTTTTGGAAGTTACCAGCAGGACTCTCTCAGGGAGGAAATAGAGGTCTCACCACGGCAAGAACATGTACAGACAGGCGCAAAATTATTTGTCCCTGCAGTGGATGGTCGGGCGATGTTGGGAGATGTTGGGAGTTCCATACCGCCCTTGATGCTGCCACTGCATCATGGTTTTCTGTTCAGGGTTTGCTCCCTTAGCCTTCGTTTCTGTCAAGAACCTGTACCACAATGCAGTGGTTTACAACTCTGCCGGGAAGGGGCATCAAACTCCCTGAGGGATTGCAATACCTGCATACCATAACATAGGCTACTAACACCCAAAATCGCAAAAGGCTGGCCTGAGCAGAAACATGTAAAACTCCTTGGCGAGGGAACACCACAGCTGTCCAGCGTTGAAAACAAGCACCCTCACGGGAGCTTATACATTGTCCATGATGTGCGCAACATGGGTAATTAAACCAACGCAAGACAAGTACAGTATAAAGTGGCATTTATTCTTGCTATTTCGTTGTTACATTTAAGTCATGAGATGTTTGATTTATTAAGATTTCGAGGATTTCAGGCACGTAGCCCTATGAATGTCAGTTATAGTTGGGTTGGGTGGGACGGCAAATCCAAAGGAGAGAACACGTCCTGCCGATCGAAAGGCTCTGGTCGAAGTGTCTATAGAGAAAATGCGCCACATCTCGTTATGCAAATTTACAGAAGATGGCGCCACGGTCGGAGCATTAATTATTAAGCAGGACACTATAGATGGCGCCACCAGTCGCCTGGATGTTTAGTATGTACTTTTTCTTGCGGGTTAAATTACCGATGTTGAAATCAACATCCACAATTAAACCAACGCAAGACAAGTACAGTATAAAGTGGCATTTATTCTTGCTATTTCGTTGTTACATTTAAGTCATGAGATGTTTGATTTATTAAGATTTCGAGGATTTCAGGCACGTAGCCAAAAATATAGCTCAAGTGCCTGGAAGCTGAGAGGATGTTGTATGTTGACAGCAGGAGAGGTCCAGTGACCATTGTCTTACGTCCTGCCCCGATGAGCTTGGTGGCAGAACTATGGAGAGTTGAACGCATAGTGTGTAGCGTTATAGCACCGGGTGCTAAGTGGCCCACCACGGACAGGGCTAGTCTTATGATTGAAAGCACCAGGTGCTAAGTGGCCCACCACGGACAGGGCTAGTCTTATGATTGAAAGCACCGGGTGCTAGGTGGCCCGCCAGGGACAGGACCAGTGTTATGATTGAAATTAATCCACGAACATGTGAGTGGTAGCCACATGAGTCAAGAAGGCCGGCCGTCGTGCCAATGTGGTGTCCCGGACACGTACTCGCCCCGAGCAGGTGCTGGGCAGAAGGCGAACCAGGGTTGCTGGAATGCGATGTCTCTAGGAGACGATGAGTTGAATGGTGTCTTGGATGACGCCCAGGAATGTTAGCCTCAGATCCTCGCACGACCTGAGGGACCATGGAGGCCACCTGATGTTGTGAAGTTGTTGTGCAGTAGCTTATTGTCCATGAACAGCCGGGAGGCCGGCTATGGGGTGTCGGAGGCACTGGTGTGGTATTGTGGATAACCTGGGAAGAGAGGCAAAATAATGCAGTCGAATCCCAGGTTATAATGTGTGGTTGTGGGTGACGGCGGTTAGTAGTTGAGCCCATACACCCTGTAACATATGGAACCACCCGACCTTCGGCGAGGTCCTGCGGTGATGCGATGATGCATCCTTTGAGTTAAACTCCGATGATATGTTAGAGTTAATGATGGTATTGTATAGGGATGGGTACCAGCAGCCAGTGTTATGGTTGTAATTGTCGATGTGACACCTGTGTGATCCCTGGGGTCAGAGCAGTGACTATAGGAACCTCTCCCGTATGGGTGTACTAATCCATCTGGGGAGTCGTAGTTGATGCCACCCTGTTGGCTATGTCTACTTGTCCCTTTGGGGACTGAGTAAAGCCAGCCCGAGCACGAGCAATTGATGTGCGGGCCTTATCTCAAATCGTCTCTATGAGTGTGGGGAAGGTATGCGCCTATGTCGAAACGTCATAACGCACCCCTGTAGGATGATATTAGTTGTGGCGATGGCCGCTTATGTTTGGTGGCTGAGTATGACCAGCCCAAGCACAAGCTCTTGATGTGTAGGCCTCATAGCGCAGTGACTTTAATGATCAGCTGCCACTAGTCTGTATACCGCATGCTTTGTTGCTATGGCCTCCCGCCTGTTGGCGAGAGTAGGAGTAAGCCAAACATATACATTGCTTAGAGTGGTAGATGAAAAAGAACTCACAGATATGTGTTCCTTTGATTGTTGTTGAGTCAGGTATAAGCAGTATGACTACCTGTGGTCAAGGGACGAGAGTGATTACTCCGACACACGGATGACAGCATGTTGGGGCATCGGCCATCTTGGTGTGAGATATGAGCATGCTGTCATGGGCGCCTCCACGTGGCGTGACGTCAGCCGTCCTTTTGAGCCAAAAAAAAACAAAAAAAAAAACTCCTGGATGATATGTTGGAGTTAAGATGGTATTGTTTAGTGACTGAGTAGGACCGTATGCCAGTGTCAATCATGGGGGAAGTGAAAAAATTGTTCTTATGGGTGTAATGACAGTTTATGATGTCATAGGCGGGTGAAGAATGCTTTGTGGCTTCATGTTAGCAACCACATCCCATGCACGCCCGACCTCAAGGTCATGGTGATGTCAGCCGTCCGTGAGACCTTGCGTCTAGCCGATGTCTAGACGGTCGCTATCAGAGCCACCAGACAAGATCTGGGTGTAGTTGACATGCACTCTGAGTACTGATAACATTGGAATGTGGGTTGTGAGAATGCGCGCAGTGGTAGATGAATTCACCTTTCGTTCAGGAGGTTGTTATACCTGTGACTTAGTGTGGCTATGTATACTTAAGCCTGTGTCACTTTGTTCTACGAGTATATCCAGCAGCTGGAAAAAAGTGTCTCTAGACATGTATGTTACAAGAGTTGTTACATTCTTGCATTGTGAGCACTGGTGGTTGTCAGGGATATTTTCTGACGTCAGCATTTGAGGTCCTATTTTTAGATGGGTGAAGAATGCTTTGCGGTTTCATGTCATTAATCAAAACCTATGCACTGCCCGACCTCAAGGTTGTGGTGATGTCAGCACTCCCTGAGACTTTGCGTCTGCGACAATGTCTAGACGGTCACTATCACAGCTGCCAGACAAGATCTGGGTGTAGTTCACATGCACTCTGCGTACTGGTCAGAACATCCTCGTGTCCACCTCCGAAGTAGGTCAGAAGGTAGAGAGCTGGGAACGAATAAGATTCGAACCCACCATCAATGGTAACATTGAAACTCAGTCACAATTCATTTCCACGGCGTAGCAGACCTCGAACATGCCCAATTGGCATTTCCCGAGGCTGAACGATCAAGCGTCAATCCCATCACTGACATCGACCATCCGTTGTGTATATTAGCCAGGCCTCAGTTGATCCCACGTCCGTAGCCCGATCCCAGCATCCGTGCGTCGATGACATCGTCCGTCCAGAGCTCGTGCCGGTCCTCCTCCAAGAGTAATCGAGCAAGGTGTCATGGCCGCCTCGACGTGGCGTGACGTCACGATTCATTTTTAACGGCGTAGTATAGCCGAAAACTGACACTGGGTGTTTTTGAAGATGATCGATCCAAGCATCGATCCCGTCACTGACATCGACGATCCGTTCGTGTAGAATAGCCATTCACAATTAATCTGACGTCCGTAGCTCGATGCTTGTATCCGCGCGCTAACGCCGTGTTGTTAGAGCCCGCACCAGTTCTTTGTTCAACCAACACGAGTTATTTTCCGGTGGATTAATCGAGATAGCCACTAACTCGACCCACCTTATGCTTAGGATTAGATCTTGTCGTTCCTGAGTTTCTTCTCTCGATCTTTAAATCGTGTATGCTTATCGATCTTCATCTTGTAGAGTTTAACAAATCCAAAGGAGAGAACACGTCCTGCCGATCGAAAGGCTCTGGTCGAAGTGTCTATAGAGAAAATGTGCCACATCTCGTTATGCAAATTTACAGAAGATGGCGCCATGGTCGGAGCATTAATTATTAAGCAGGACACTATAGATGGCGCCACCAGTCGCCTGGATGTTTAGTATGTACTTTTTCTTGCGGGTTAAATTACCGATGTTGAAATCAACATCCACAATTGAATGAACGAGACTGTGAATCTCAGTAGATTAGGGCACCATGGCGCCGACTATATTCTATTCTTAGAACTAATAACTTTGGCCGCTGATCGACGCGCCATCTACATGATACTTCTTGAACTCCGCAGTTAGATTAAAATCAGACTGGTGGCGACATCTATATTCACTTTTAGAACTAAAATGGCCGGCGATTGACGCGCCACCTATAGTGATTTCCAGTCAAAGCCGATGACGTGGCACTGGAGATATTCACTTCGACCAGACTTTTCAAACCGAGAGGACGTACTTCTGCCGCCCAGATTTGGACAAAGGCAAAACATGACGGTGCCGAGGAAGACAAGATAAAATGTTCAGGTTTCTTACTCCTGGAACCCAAGCTGTAGTCACCAACTAGAAAATGGAAGGTGGGTCGAAGTCAGTGGCTTATATCTCAATCAATGTCGAAAAGGCACCATCGTTCAAGACAAACAAAGGATCGGTGCGAGGAACGGCAACTCGACAAGGACTATTAACAAAATGGACGCGACGGATGAGCCTGACGAGGCAGGAATGACCGTGGCTCTGGCTGAGATGGAGGGACAGATGGTGGACACCAGCGATGGCATTAACGCACAAATCGACAAGCTCCAAAAGAACGCGGAAAAACAAGAATCCAACCCCGTTGTGCTTTGGCAGCGGTGTGATGGCGTCACGCCAGATGGAGGCGGCCATGACACCTTGTTCGATGGGTCTCTGCGGATGAGATCATTTGAACTGACAAGCCGTCGGTCTTCTTTGGTGCAATCGGCTGGAACATTACATGATGCTGGCCAACGACACCGACGTCGATATCGTGAAAACCGTGAGTTCAAAGCTTATTCATTCGATTGCGAGGAGCGTCAGACATCTGTCGGTGGGCAAGGAGGCGGCCATGACAGCATGCTCGACGGATCGCTATGGCGGCGATCGCTTGAACTGACACAACATCGCTCCTCCGCGCTGAAAATGGTTGAAATCTCTCATGAGGCTGGCCGATGGCATGAACGACAGACTTATGAGAACCGTGGGTTCGAGTCTTGTACTCTCGATTGCAGGGAGCGTTGGGTGCGTGCCGGCGGGAGAGGGCGAGCAGTCTGCGACACGGGTTTCCTGAGTCGCTGGTGTGCTGGTGTCACACCATTTGGAGGCGGCCATGACAGCATGCTCGGCGGATCGCTGCGGGGACGATCGCTTGGGGTGACATGCCATCGCTCCTCCATCTTACAATCGGCTGAGATCTCCTCTGATGCTGGTCGATGGTATGGAGGACGGAATTGTGACAATTGTGGGTTCGAATTTTGTCCATTTGGTCGCGAGGAGCATCGGAGGCGTGCCGGTAGGGGAGGACGTGTTGTGTGTGTCGCAGCTTCTCCGAGCCGGCGGCATGCTGATGTCATGCTGCGAGGGGGCGGCCATGACGGCGTGCTCGCCGGATCGCCTTGGGGCTGTGTTGAATCGACACGCCAAATCGACCTGACAAAGAACCCTGCAGACATTGGATTAGGTGCGAGTTATCGACGCTCGACTACCACACTCACGCACGGATACGATACAAGTAACTTTGGACGTTGGATGAGGCGTGGCCTGGCTACATTGCAGAATGCAGACCTAGGACTAACCGTGGCACCGGCTACATTACAAAACACTGACGCTGGCTTAGCACGTGGAAACGATGAAGATAGACGAGACTATTCACCAACTATAGGTGCACTACCTCAAGCCTTCCTTAATGGGAGACTGGATGTGAACGACCGCTGCAACAAAAGCAAGGAAAACAAAAGATCGACGACAGCAGACGGCTCACTTTCGCACTTGGACAGACAGAACTTGCATACATCTGACACTGCTATAATTTTGACAGCAGAAGTGACGCGGCGTCATTACATCCATACGGTCGATGTTACATAGCTAGATAGGCCACAAAGCCTTATCAACATGGCACTCCTCTAACAATCACGGGTGCACTCATTTTAAGGTCAAACACCGAAGAGCTCATGCTTGGGTTGCCTTAATTAACATCGGCACTGAAAATAGTTAAAGCTGACAACCCATATTCTAATGACACTGCATGGAAACGGCCGTCCCCGTATGCTGTTGATGTACTCGTAGAACAAAGTGACACAGGCTTAGGTATACATAGCCACACCAAAGTCACGAGTATAGCAACATCCTACACAAAAGCTGAACTTATCTGCAGACCATGTCAAAAGCTGACAAATCACGTTCTAATGACAATCGATGTAAAGCCTCTCACTAACATATAACCGTAGTCATACTGGGTGAATTCAGCTACCAAACGACGCGCCATATAGGCATAATTGCCTAACTATACACGCCAGAGACATAAGTCAAGTAACAAAAGCTGACAACCATTAGTTAATGACACTGGTATAACATTCATACACCAGTATGCAGCATATGAAGGCTGAAATTGTCTGCGACCATGTCAAAGCTGACAATCACATTCTAATGATAATCGATGTAAACAATCCCTATCACATTTTTAAAATGTCAATTCACCAAGGGCGCTGCATTCTTTTATCTCATAAGCTTAATAGGATACCAAGCCTTATCAACATGGCGCACTTAGGCATTGCTTGATGGACAAAGCTGACAACCCACATTATAATGACATTGCATTGAAATAACCGGTCCCCGCACGCTGTTGATGCACTCGTAGAACAAGTGACCCAGGCTTAAGTATACATAGCCACACTGAAGTCACGAGTATGGCAACTTCCTACACAAATTTGTTTGCAGACCATGTCAGAAGCTAACAAATCACAATCTGAGACGAAAAGGCCTACAATGCGTGATAAGAATCACATAAAAATTTCTAATGACCCTGCATGAAAACGGCTCCCCGTACACTGTTGATGTACTCGCAGAACAAGTGACACAGGCTTAAGTATACATAGCCACTCTAGAGTCACGAGTATAGCGACATCCTACACGAAAGCTGAAATTGTCTGGAGACCATCTAAAAAACCCACAGCTCGAGGCGATAAATCTGGTTGTCGCCCTCAAACATCTCTCTCCACATCAAGCGCACAAATACACCATCGCAATAAACACAGACAATGCAACCTCACAGCAAGTGCTCAGTTCCGGGGCAGGTTGCGACCCTGTCATCTGTGCCTGTGCCCGGGAGATCTGGCTGTTTGCCGCACGAAGGAGTACCGACATTCTTGTCCGACACAAACCAGGAAAGGACATCATTCTCCTGATGCTCTAAGTCGTAGGTGTTTCGACTTGCGTGCAAGGAGTCTAGCCAGAGACTTGTTGCTGAGGCCGGCCTGGAATCGGTGATTGTGACACATGACAATGCTTTGACCCCTAACCGGTAACCTGGGATCGATATTTAACATTTTTTTGCCTTCTCTCCCCAGGTTACTCACAACGTCACCATCAGCGGCTTCTTGATGCCATTAAGGCGGGGATGGCGATTGGGACCTGGAGGAATAAGGCAGCCCAGGCAAGGGAATACTACTGGTGCTAGCTGCTATCATCGCACACTTCTCCGACAGACTAACCTTTCCTAAATTTGGCAGCTCTGACCCTGGCCACTATTTCGGGCCAAGGATTTGAGGCTAACCACAGTGGGCCTCAATGTCCGAGTCCGGTAATCAAAAACAATACAAGTCATCGTCTCCAAGAGACATTTCTCGTTCCGGCGATAACTGGATCGCCCTACTGTCCACATCAAGCGTGGAAGGATTACGTGTCCAGGACACCACTTCACCCCGATGGCCCTGCCTTCCTGACTACCAACGATCACCTCTACGTGCAACCGCGTTGCCTGACACCATACGACTGGCCCTGTCCATGGCAGGTCATCCGGCCCCAGCGGCAATGACACCATAGTCTGAGACGAGGTGGTGCACAAGCCTGTGCTCTGCAACGATCGTCAATCAGCAACATCAAACACTTGGGTCATTGGACCACTGACGCAGTGCATGATTATGTACCAAGGCAGTCGGTTTCATTGGCTCCCAGGACACTTGCTCTATTTTTTGGTTAAGTGCCTGTAATCCTTGAAATATCTAAGGTCATCTCATCATGAAAGAGTAATGTAACAAGCTAAGATAGAAAGAATTAAAATTGCCACTTTATACTACTGTCTCGTTCTGTTTTCAATTGTCCATGATGTGCGCAACATGGGTAATTGAATGAACGAGACTGTGAATCTCAGTAGATTAGGGCACCATGGCGCCGACTATATTCTATTCTTAGAACTAATAACTTTGGCCGCTGATCGACGCGCCATCTACATGATACTTCTTGAACTACGCAGTTAGATTAAAATCAGACTGGTGGCGACATCTATATTCACTTTTAGAACTAAAATGGCCGGCGATTGACGCGCCACCTATAGTGATTTCCAGTCAAAGCCGATGACGTGGCACTGGAGATATTCACTTCGACCAGACTTTTCAAACCGAGAGGACGTACTTCTGCCGCCCAGATTTGCCGTCCCACCCACCCAACTAATATGATGTATCGATAGGGTTAAGTGCCTGTAATCCTTGAAATATCTAAGGTCATCTCATCATGAAAGAGTAATGTAACAAGCTAAGATAGAAAGAATTAAAATTGCCACTTTATACTACTGTCTCGTTCTGTTTTCAATTATGGGCAGAGTAAATACCTCGTCAAGAAAAAAAAAGTAAGTGGGTTCAGTCAAGTGTAATCTCTGGTGTGGAGCCAATGTTTACTTTTTGTGTGGGGGGGGGTCGTTAAAAAAACTAACAAAAGGACCGTCACCCCTATTGCATAATGATACGAAAAGAAAGATTTTTAGCCGTCAGTGAAGGGAATCCTGAGTGATGTAATATGACAGGTAGCCTGGGGGTGGGGGTGCCACCAGGGCCGCATTCAGGGTGTGCCTCTGAGATGTCTCGGGGAAATCACTAACGTCATGCTCGTCTGAACAGCAAAAGCAGTTGTTGCCTCAAAAATGGCCACCCCCATAGGCGGTGGCCATTTGCAATGGAAAACCTGTACTGTGATTGGCTGAAACCACTGGCCATTTTCGATGCGCTTTTGGTCTTTTGGTCGTTTGTCTGAAATGGGAGGCATCTCCCAGACATCTCCGAGATACACCCTGAAAGCAACTAGGTAAAAACCGGTTGTGGAGACATCTCCGCGGCGCCTCCAAGACTCACCCTGAACGCAGCCCAGGTGTGCCAAGAAAGTGGCCGAATCAGCAGAGCATAGCCTCCCTGTGCTGAAGGTCAGGAGTTCTAATTCCAGTCGAGTGAAACCAGTGACTTACAACAGTATGCCTGTAACTATAATGTGGCTGACTGAGAAATCAGGACATGGTGCTGGCGGACTGTTCTCCGGGTGGGATAGCACTAGAATGTCGACATGAATGGCCATTTAGATCAAAGATTCACCCCATACATACAGTACTACAAGTCCTGGGTGAATCTTGTATGTAGTGCCCATTATGATATGACCTTAGATGTTGCCAGAACGTAAAATTAGAACAACAACAAAAACTAAAATACAACTTGTATCGATTGCCCCACGGCGCCAGGTTACATGGGCTAAATAATAAAACCCTAGACTTTCCCTTTGTAGAATTGAACCCCATAGTTGTGAACCACCGTCCTCGCCGACGACCCCTCGGCTATGGCGGCAGTTGGCTGGTCCTCAAGCCGACAGTTGAAGCTTGTACATTCCTTGACTTGTTTTGCGGGAGTTTTCAGTCACATTGGTGCGTGGAGGCTGCAAATCTGCAGCATTGAATGGGCACTGCTGAAATCGGTCCCATGTGGTCGGTAGTTTGCTTCCGATGGGTAGTGGTCAGAGAAACTGGGGGTGGGGGGATAAGGAAAAAGGCAGCCTGAGAGCCCAACCACAGTCTGGCTGGGTGGTTGGTGTAGTTTTATGCCCCAGTCAGACCATAGCCCATACCAGGACGTGCACCAACTTGTGACACCGCACACTCATGGCAACTTTATAGTTCTGCCCCCCTTGGAAATCAGACTACGGGCACCATGACCTGATGTCCCACACAGTCACATTATCCTGACACTGTGTGAGTAGTCCCGTTCCTGACCTCATAACGCCAAGCGCCGAGCAGCAACAGGTACCTATTTTATAAGTAATTGGTTTGACTCGACCAGGATCCAAACTTCAGTCCCTCCAAATTAATCGGTATGCACAGTAAGACCGGCCAAGGCCAGAGGAAGAAGTGAAGTGAGGATGGAATTAGTTAGGCAGTGGGTGGGGTTACCTGTTAGTTGTTAGTGAAAATGAGTGGTTAGTTGGTAGTGGTGTCAAGTCAGGTATGGAGATGAGGTGGGGCCTGCTAGTCCTTGATGTCAGGGTCTGGGTGACTGACAGCTTTGATGATATCTGTGTTCTGGCAGTAGAAGCGAGCAAGTGCGTTCCAGGATGACTTGGAAATCCTGGAGAAGATGGCCAGACTGGACCTATTGTCACTGAGTTGGCAGTTAGAGTCCTCCATGAAGTTACTGATGGCAGATCTGTTGATGGTGCCACATGAGGCGAGTATGTGGGCGACATTGAAGATCTTATTGTCGCAGGGACAGCACTGGAGGTTGGGGACATCAATCCAACGGCGGTAGCCAGTCCTGAAGCAGTTGACGGTGACTTGGGTAGAAGCAGGAAGGCTGACTAGATGGGGGATGTTAGTTCTGACCAGGGTGTACTAGAGCCAGCTTATTGAATAAGGGTCCGTACTTGTTCCTTCTGCATGGCGCGTTCCCAGAGTTTGGTAGTGACTCGAGGAGTGGCGGTGGTCAGTTTGGTGGTGGAGGGAGGGATGGCTGTCTCCACGTCTGCTTGGTTGGCACCAGCTAGAGCAGCACAGTTGGCCTGGTCATTACCATAGTGTGCTATATGGGAGGGGACCCATAGCAGGGCTTTGTTGAGCTGTGCCTGATGTCTGGTCGAGATTATAATCTGGTTCATGTCGGCAAGGGAGTGCGGGCATTTGCGCGGGCGATCTCTTTGATGGCATTCAGAGAGTCGGTAATGATGATGGCACTTGAGTTTTGGAGGTCTTCGAGGGCCAATTAAATGGTGGCGAGCTCGGTAATGAGAGTGGAAGCAAAGTCTGACACTCTGCTGGTGTTCTTTGTGTTGGAGAAGGGGATGAAGATACCGGCTCCGGCTCTACCTGATCTTGGGTTAAGGGAGCCATCAGTGTAGACCGTCTTAGTGAGGGGAAAGTCTGTCTTCGCCTGAGTTACGGCCTCGAGAGCCAGGGAGTGGAGTTTTGGGGTGGTGTAAACTGCCTTGGCAGCAACCAGGTTGGTGGTTTGGGTTTCCACTGGAATGGAAAACCATGGTGGCTTGTGAGGGCTTAGGGCAGAGTGGAGCCCATGGGAGTCGTTGAGCATGGTGATGGCATCCTTGAGGCGGTAGGAGATGTGAGGGTGACCGCGAGTCCCATCTCGGTGGTAGGCCACGGCTCTGTAGATTGTTGATGAAAGGCGTGAGGAGAGGGTTCTTGTGAGGTGGGTGGTGAGAAGTTGCTTACCTCAGAGGTGGAAGGGAGGGAGGCCGGATTCAAGGAGGAGGAGCTCAATCTTGGTGGTGCTTGGAACACGGAGGAGAAGCCTGCAGCCCGGTGTTGGATATTCTCAAGCTTCCAGAAATCATTCAGGAAGATCTTGTTCTTGGGTAGTCGAGTTTGGGGGTTGTCAAGCCCGAGGAATGTGAGAGCGAGTGTGGGCACGGCATAGTCGAAGAGGGAGCAGACTGCCTGGCGAAGAGTGTGAGTACACCGTCCGGGGCACCCCAGGAGAAGCCAGAGATCCTCTTCATGAGGAGGAGTCTGTTGGTCATTCTGGTGGCCAGGTGGTGGCAGAAGGCTCTCATGTTAAGGTCTCAGTCTAGACGGATACCTAGGTAGTCGAAGGTGGAGACCCATTCGATAGGGGATGCATCTAGGTATAGGGGGTGAAGTAGTTGATCTCTGAACTTGTGCATGATCTTGGTCTTGCTGGGGGAGATTTTTAGTCCAAGGTCCCGGCAGGCGTTTCCTACCAGGTGGAGCACCTGCTCAGCCAGATCCTTGCGTTGATCACATGAGAGCGGGTGATGGCGATGTCATCTGTGTGGCAGACTATTGTTGTGTCTGTGATCTCTTGGGTGGCTAGGTCTTTTTTAAGCCTCCTCATGAGAGATGCCAGGACTGCTTTGAAGAGGAGGGGGCTGAGCACTGCACCCTGGGGGATGCCATTTTTAAGTTGGAGGTAGGGAGAAGAGGTGCCTTGGGCATGTACCCTGGCTCGCCTGTTCTGGAGGTAATTTCGGATGTAGGCAAGAGACTGGCTGGTGATGCCAAGATCAGCCATGGATGTCAGTACCACGTTGTGGTCGATAAGCTCAAAGGCTTTATCGAGGTCAAGGAAGGTGGTTGCTGTGTAGTGTCCATTACTGAGGCCATAGGAAATGCTCTCAATGAGGGTGGTGATGGCATGCTGGGTGCCTCATCCTCCTCGGTAGCCGATGACCTCCTCTGTCTGGTAGGCCAATGGAGGGGTCTTCTGTGACCATCTGGAGACAAGCGAGGAGGATTATTTCACTAGCTTTCCTGAGGGATTGGAGAAGGGAGATGGATCTGATTTTGCCCAGAGTTTTGCTGGGGATGGCGATGATATCAGCATCCTTCCAAGATTGGGGTATGTCCACGTTGTAGAAGATATTGTCCAGGAGGGGGAGGAGAGTTTCCCTGTTAGTGGCAGATAACTTAGTCCACACAGTGTTAGGGACTCTGTCGGCTCCTGGGGTTGTCTTCTTTGTGGTGGTGCCTAGGGCGCAGTCGAGCTCAGCCCTGGTCAGGTGGTTGTCAAGATTATGGGTGTACATTGTGGCTATTGATATGTCTATGAGGTCGGCTCTCTGGGCAGAGTTCAAGCCTTGACCAGTTTGTTGAGGATCCTGAGCAGGACCCCCCACCCCCACCCCTTCCTCCCCCACTCTCCTACTCCCCCGGTCACCCCACCTCCTTCCTCTAACCCACTCCTCCACCCAGTCCCCGACCCACCTCCCACCCCTTCTCCCCTCCCCGACTCCCTCCCACCACCTCAGCCCCGCACTACCACCACCACCCCATTCCCCCTTCCACTCACGTGCTGTGACACACCTCGGTCCGACTTTACAAGTTCTATTTGAATCCCATTATCCAGGTGACACACATATGGCCAGGAAGCATGTCATTTGGCAGGGAGGTTCCATAAAGTATGCAACTAGGTTGGGGGGAGGGGGGGTTATACTCCCAAACGCCATCTGAGGTCTCATCATGATGGGTGTCGACTTGCATTGGTGTCCACTTCATAGTGTTGCCCCACTTGAGAAACCAGGCCGAAATAGCCAGCCTGATACTAAACTGATCCCTTCTTGTCCCTTAATATTTCAATTCAATTCAATACTTTATTTCAGACTCAGCATTGTGGCAGTTACATAAATTGGTCCATAGTAGGTACATAATATTTTGTAGGACAATTAATAATCGCATGTAAGTTTTTGGTTTATGTCAGACTGGGATCTAACCCGCAACATCCCGAAAGGGAGAGTAGGCATCCAACCCACCTCGACCTGTATGTAAATAACCAGATGTAGAGTGAGTCCAATGATTGAATCTGTGGTTGTGTAGGCAGGCTATGGTGAAAACAATACAGACAAGAGAAAGGAAGAGTATAAAGTGTAAATAAGAAGAGAGAGTCAAGCCCTCTGGTTTATTATTTCTATGGTTACATGGGATCATTGTAGAGTATCACCCCACCCCTTTCCCCCATTGGGAATCAAGCATTCTTGGCCCTACCAATAGGGATCCAGCATTCTTGGTCCCCATGGATACCAGTGGTGTGCCCACCACCACAAGCTGGATGGCCCCATGGCCACCACCAACCTTAATTTTTTGAGTGTGGTGATCCGTATCCCAGCAGAGGGGGTAGGCCCTGAGTGCAATCACACCCAGACCTGCCAGCACCACTATGTCTATTTACATCCCACTCAGGCACCACCAACGCATACATATATATGAGCTTGTCTCAAATTGTCAAAAGGTGATAACTCTTCTTTTGTTTGTCCATTGTAATGATTGACACAAAACTGCACATTAACGGTTACACTGAAAACACAAGGATATTTGCTTCAAATGAATATGTATTCTATTGGGATTATGAAACACCATGTAAAAAACAAATCAGTTTATCCTTAGCAAATGCATAAGCAGATAGTATGTTGATCTTTACAATGGACAAAGTTTTGTCCCATATTGCTTAGCACCTTTTGAGACAGTCTCATATATATATATATATATGGGTCAGGATCACGAAAAGAGGCCAATTGGTGGTCAATGTCGGCATCGAGCTTGGATATCGGCATCGATCGGTATAATTATAATTTAGAATTGACATAGGTGTTGGAAAGTCTTTAAATTTATCCTGAATGTAAAGGTCGCGAAAGTACAACAACCTGATTTGTTTTTAGGATAATATAATATAAAACAAAGAAATGTACGAGTCTTTAAGAATTGTGACGTCGATATCTGTTAAAGTTGTCGGCATCGATCATTGGATGTCGGCGTCGATCAGGATAATTATGATTTAGCATTGACAGAGGTGTTGGAAAGTCTTTAAATTTATCCTGAATGTAAAGGTCGAGATAATAAAACAACTTGATTTGGTTCTAGGATAATTTAATATGAAACAAAGAAATGCACTACACTTTTAAGAATTGCGATGCCGACATCTTCACTTGACCACCGATTGGCCCGTTTTCGTGAGGCTGACTCATATATATATATATATATATATATATATACATGCATATGCCTGGTCACGTACACCGATCAGTAATAGAACATTTGCATTCCCCCTTATGCCGAATATCGGAATATTTTACACAAATGTAACATTTATGAACCTCACTTAGAGATAAACCCTTGTATGTGCCTAATCCGGTAGGCACCAGACCGCTTCTCAATTGGTAGGTCGTGTGATTCGAACCCCGGGTTAGAACCCTGGCTGAGTTATGCGAGTTTGTCTTGCTTAATCACAGGATGTAATACAAAACAAATGAAAATATTAAAACATATATCACGGACTTATGAAAGTAATTATATTCCTGGGATCTAAGGAAATATATGTTTGGGGCAACAACAATTAAGAAGAATAGTTGCGCATGGCGAAGGTGGGGGGGAGGTATCCTTTCTACCAAAATAAAAAATAAAATGTCTTAAATCTAAGTATCGTGGAAGTATATGTGGAAGGTTTGTTTGTTTAGGTTTTAGGTTTTAGGTCCTGGCAATATGTATGTTCTATGTATGGTAAAATCAAGGCGGGTACCACTTTATAGTGCTGCCCCACTGGGAAATCAAGCCGCCGGCAATATGACCCGATTCCCCACTTGGTCACATTACCCTGACACTGACCTAATAAGTGCTTGCCCTCTCCTAATAATCAGGAAAAACACGAACACAGCAAATATAGTTATGGCATCTTTAATTAAGGCAAAGTTAAACGTCAGGTTATACAAATGTCAGCTCACAAATGCTTAAGAAACCAGGCTAGAGATGGTATGGCCCTACTTTCCACTTTCACATGTAGGGTGGGTGGGAGGCCAATATAAGGCTGGTTATTGTCTCCTGGCTCCGCCGGTCGTAATGACCAAACCCCGTCGGTGCGCCGCCTAACATAGCAAAAGTCTACCCGAAAAGGGGCGCATCGGCAGTACGAGTGTACTGCGTAATACATCATCAAGTCTTGTTTACCCGATCGATGACCAGGTTTAGCAAAGACCCGCTAGTCGGCGTTTGAGTTGTTACATAGTTCTAAAGAATTCCGCTAGTCAGCGACACAAAAGACGTCCTTAGTACTGGCACGCCTTGGTCTGTATTCGCGATCCTGATTACCCGCAATGCCAAAACATTACACACAATGCTGAGTGCCAAGCTAGGAAGCGACAATTAAGCATCAATTGTGTAAAGATATTTGTTTGAATCAGCCGGACTTGAACTCCCGACCTTCCGCACGGGAAGCCTGCGCTCTACCGACTCTGCCACCGCGTCCGGTTATATGGAAGTTAAAAGACACGTCTTGTGCTTGGGTGTGTGTGGGTGTGGGTGTGGATGTGGATGCGGGAGTGGGTGCGGGTGCGGGTGTGGGTGCGGGTGTGGGTGCGGGAGTGGGTCCGGATGTGGGTGTGGGTGTGGGTGTGGGAGTGGGTGTGGGTGTGGGTGTGGGTGTGGGTGTGAGTGCGGGTGTGGGTGCGGGTGTGGGTGTGGGTGTGGGTGTGGGTGTGGGTATCCAACGTGACCGTGGCCTACTTTGTCCGTGGCCCTTTTGGATTGCTAATTTCGCGGCACAAGATGATCACGTGATGTAGACCAGTGTGATTTCCCATACAAAAAAGAACTGCTTCCAGCCACTCGTTTCACCCCGGACACAGGGCTCCTGTCGGGTAAGTAAGGGGATATTTGGTTGGTACTCTACCTGTTTTACGGTTGGTGCTAGTGGTACGTTCCGTGTCTTCCTTTCAGTTGCCATTACCGATGCTTGTGCTTCTGCATCTCTGGTCAGTGTTCGTCGTTCTGCCCGTCATTCTGCCCTCCTCTGGACACGCATATGCCAAAACGTCCACATCGTTTTGTCAACAACAACACAATTTAAAAATAATAAAGAGAGAGAGAGAGAGAGAGGAGGCATGTACTATCCGGAGTGTCGAAAACTTAAGTCTAAAATGTGCCAAATCCACCAGCGTTAAAGGTCTAGCTACACCCCTGGTGCATACTTCCTATGTTTCTTCCAATGTTTTCGGTAAACAGGAAGGTTGATTTTTTTGTTAATTAAGCAAATTCTCGCAGTGAATATGACCTATGCTGCCGACACGGCGCAAAGAAACCACAAATCAACCAATCGATTCAATGTTTTTGGTGAACAGGTGTCCACTGCTATTAGAACCGTCTCGCTGGCCAAGGAGTCTAGGAAGGCGGTCGACAGCAATTCTAGTGCATCTGAGCCTGGAACAGCCTCTTGCACATTCAATCCTCGTTC
This sequence comes from Branchipolynoe longqiensis, assembly GCA_030323885.1. Lineage (NCBI taxonomy): Eukaryota > Metazoa > Annelida > Polychaeta > Phyllodocida > Polynoidae > Branchipolynoe > Branchipolynoe longqiensis. The sequence continues at coordinate 17,816,490 of CM059195.1, forward strand.
CATCGCAGCCTGGAATCGGATAATACAGTATGCCGACTCTCTTGCATCCCATCCATTTGGCAGACCTCGTGTCTTAATAATGTGGTCTTGTTTGCATTCAGGAATATCTCATTGGATGATTGGGTATTATTTCTACCACATTCAGTTCCTCTCTGATCTTGTCTTCTACCAATACCATTTTCCCTTTGCAGAACTCTGTCCAGAATTGAACCTTTTCTTTTGTTGCATCTATCTTCCGTTTCGCAATGGAGCGAGTATGCCATTGCAGGTCCTCAAAATTTGGATCTCAGTGTTGTCGCCATTGTTCTCGTGGTTGGCATTGTCAATGCTCATGCTTACCTCTTTATATTTCCTTCCCTATAGTTCTTTATACTTTCTACTCTCTTATTGCCCGCGTGCTTTTTATGTCTGCCTCTTTCTGTATTTCTATTTATTGTCTATGACTGTTTCCACGAGCTGTGATCTCAATGTGTTGCCAATGGCCATGGTCAAGTCTTCCCTTCCTTGTCAATTGACAATGAACTCACAAGTGTTTACCTTGGGATATAAACACTATTAACTATACATACAATCTTATAAAAAGAGGCTGCTTCCACCTGACACCAACGTTCTTGCATGACACCCACCACATGTTATAAACAAATGCTTGCAGGTACCAAAATTGTTATTTAATTAAAAACAGCAGTTATAATTTGTATATGTATGTAGGTATGTATGCATCTGTATATGGATATATAATGCATTGCTACTGCTCTTATTTACGGGTGTTTCTAAGCAAGAAATTGTTTAATTAGCCTCTGGTACGTATTGGGTGCATCTAACTATCTTTGCAACTTTTTAACACAAATTAATTATGCGCTGTTGCAAAGTAGTGAGATGTGCTTTAAGTATTTACCATGCTTTAATTAACTTCCTTGGTAGAAAGCTCTCTCTTATTTGACAAAATACAATGTAAATGTTCGAGTTACCCGGCCGTTTCCTGTCCGTGTACATCTTGTCTATTATTCAGTAATTCTGGAACATTTGCATTGAGATTTCCTGAGGCGGAGGTGCTTTAGGGATGCGGGATGGCGGGATGATGAGAATGCATGGGGATGTCTGCAACCTGGAGGACTGGAAAGTAACTGGACGACCTTGGGGCATGCATTGAACCCTGTTTAACTTGATTTTTAATCTTAAGGCCCTGTCACACTACGACGTTTCCGCCGGCGCGCCGGCAACGCGCAAAATATTTGCAACCCGTCGGAACGCGTCGATCTCTTCGGCGCTTTGGGAGAAAGTTTGACGCGGCGCAGCGTGTTAGTAGCGTGCTATGAGCGCGCGGCCAATGGGCTTCGGCGCGCGGCTGAAGAGCATGTCAACGTCCCGCCAGCGGGTTCCCAGCGCGCCATCGGCGCGCTGTCGGCGCGCTGTCGGCGCGTTGACGGCGCGTTGGTGTCGGGTTATTACCATGTCAACGCGTACATACCCGCCAGCAACACGTTAGGATGCGCCCTCAGCGCGTCCACACCGCGCGGCCAATGCATCCAGGCGCGCCGGCAACACGTCCAACGTGCCGAGAAACGCTGGAGCAACGCCAATGGCGCGCCCACAACACGTTGATGGGACGCTACGTCGCGCCGACGGAACGGTCGCAATTTGGTGAAAAAAATGCCAACGTTAAGCGACATTGCTCAACGCGATGCCAGCGTTCCGCCGGCGCGCCGGCAACGGGTTTCAACGTGTTGCGAACGCGTCCGTAACGCGCCCTCCAACCCGTTGGCGCGCGTCGCCGCGCGTCCAAAGTTTTGTGCATGCACAAAACCTCGACGCGCCCCGACGCGCGCCGACGCGCGCCGACGTTTCCATTCACACGTTGCTATGTACCGACGCGCCGGTAACGCGCCGATAACGCGCCGGTAACGCGCCGGTAACGTGCCGGACGTGTACCGACGGTTCGTCCAAAAATGCAACACGTCGCCACGCGTCGAAGCGCGTTCGTGAGAAACGTCGTAGTGTGACAGGGCCTTTAAGGCTTAGTCCGAGGAAAATGTGAAAGTATGATGTCTGAACACTTTGACTTCTGGATACTGAATGCTTTATTCACGTCCAGGGCCCTAAACCGCCGGGACCTTGACCTCATCTCATTTACATATTTCTTTGTTCTCCACACGTGCCTGGATGTATTTTATGCATATATTACAGAAAGGAACGCATTTAAAAGAGATTAAGAGGTAGATAATCTAAACTAAGTTCCGATTTTCATCTAAAAAAGACAAGCCCAAATCTATGTGACTATGCAACTTTAAGTAGGGAAGTTCAACCATGCGTAATTTGTCTTACTCATTGCACTATTCCTTGTGCTATACTAGTAAAGTAAGATATATTCGTTTGGTACTGACAAGTGTCAATGTTGGGAAGTCACTGGTTTGACTTGGCTGGGTTTTAGAGTCCCATGGCCTGTCACGTGGGAAGGTACTGTCGTGGGGGTGATGACAATGGGAAATATTGCGCCTAGAGCGGGACTCGAACCCACATCTCTTTGCATTCCGGGCCAGTGTGCTAATCATTACACCACCTAGGCTCCCTGATATCAACACACAACCCACGCCTACCTGTCTATGCCGCTCCTTGCCTGAGAGGTCAGTGCAGACCAGTACAGTACCATTCGGCTGTCTGCTGTGTCAAGTGCCAATTGTGGGTTTCTCTTCGCATCTGTATATTATTGTGTTATTTGCATGATAGCATGTAGTGTACATCTGACCATCCACCTCCTTTCTTGCTATAACGATGGGTGGATGGAGGAGGGCAGGAGGGAATCTGCATCATGGGCTGTGGTAGCTAGCATTCATTGTGGCATCAACTATGACATCTCGATGGTGGCTAGGCATGGTTCTAGTTAAGAGATCTCTTAGTTTTAGATAGAAACTAAATCAAATTGCAATCTGGCTCATTTGGAAAACTACTAATGGGGAACTTACTAACATGGAATTAACACTAGGTTTGCTATAAGTAGGCCAGGTTTGTGAATAAAGGTGTTAATTAATCCTTGGTTAAATCAGTTCCTAGATTGGTCATAGTTGGTAGCGCATAACCAGATTGTGCACTCTGCAGACATTGCCGTTATGCGGAATGGTCGAATAGCTAAGAGCTGTGTGGCTGGCTTCTCATCCTGAAGGACGTAGGTTTGTTTGCAACCCGGCCGAGTCGCATCAATGACTTACCAAATTGATACTTGTCCACTTTGCGTGGCGATCGGCATTACTAAGGAAGGACCAGGTGCAGTGGAATGAGGAAGATATATTGTCTGTGATTGACAGGCTGGTGTGCTCAGTACTACGATAATGTGACTGAGTGGGATATCCGGGCATGGTATCCCAGTGTGGGGCAGCACTGTAAAGTTGCCGGCAGTATATGCTGTCACAAGGAAGCATCTGTCCTTATGACATTTAGATGTTGGTGACATTTAGACGTTGGTGACATTTAGATGTTGGTGACATTTAGAGGTTGCTGACATTTAGATGTTGCTGACATTTAGATGTTGCTGACATTTAGATGTTGCTGACATTTAGATGTTGCTGACACTTTAGATGTTGCTAAGACGTCAAACACCCTGTTCAATATTTGGACATGCTCTCCATCCACTGTTCGCTAATGCTGTCTTCTTTTCCAATGGTCACATGGGTACATGGTGCGGAGGTTTGTGACGTGGGAGAGAGACATGAGGGTCTTGGTCTTGGGTTTCTAATTGCTGATGCGATGTTAAATAACTGTCTGCCTTGTGTCTTCCTTAGAGCCTGAAGTACGCTGACGATGCCAACAAGGAAGACCGTGGAGGTTCAAGACCCCCCCCCCCCAGTAATATATGCATAAAAGATATCCAACACCTGTGGAGAACAAAGGATATGTAAATGAGATGACGCTATAGACAAAGGGTGCCGGCGGTTCAGGGCCCTGGACAGTGAATAAAGCATCAGGTATCCAGAAGTCAAAGTGTTCAGACCTCATACTTTCACACACCCCCATCCCCCAGGTTGGCAAGCCTCTAACCACCCAACATTTCTTCTCTTGCGGCGGTACCTGCAGCTATTGCAGTTGTTCGTACTGGATACTGCGCACAAATAGCATGGTACTCCCTGATCTATATGCAGCTAAGATACTAGCAAAAGCATACATGGGTGTTTGTTCCTCTATTCAGTGTCATCATAACCATGATAGAAATGGAACTCTTTAAGAACAAATTTGTCACAAACTGAGTGAGGCTAGATAGGACAGATCCCTGCTGCTTCCTCTGTGCATGTTTGTTTGATTGCGTTTTGGCCTTGCAGTACATTCCTGTAATTGGTCGCAATGTCCACATTATATTTGAGTGGTGATTATGCCACCTTCTGCCTTCTTCACCATTGTTTTTTCTTTGGGTGAATGGATGAGTTCCTGTTTGGTCCACCTGATTGGCTGAGGGATTTAACACCTTTTTCTATACTCTCGTCCGCAGCTCACCATTTTCTTAATTACTTTGTAAGCTGGCGTTGGGCAGTTTTCTACCCCCAAAACCCTGCTACTGTACATTTCTCTGTGATTGTTTCACAGTACTCGGCCTGGCTGCTCAGTTAAACTCTTGTAACCTGCATTCCTTGTGTCATTCCTTTGCCAGATCAACAGGTTTCTCGCTTTGTGTATTGTGATGTTTAAGATATGAAAGATATATTTTCCATCTTTCCACTTGTGGGTGATTCAGCAGGGAATGGCTGGTTAATGCTCTAGGCTGCCCCTGTTATCTGGTGCAACTGATGACATGGCAGATCACTTACAGATTGGCCAAAATCAGTGACTGGAATTAGCACCACTGCAGTTCAACTATCCATAGCCATCAATGTCCACTCCTTGGTTACCTGGTGGCGTGCATTGACTCCCATCATCCCATCCACACTATATTTATAATAAGTATGATATGTAAATAGGAGTAGGCTAGTCTAGTAATAAGAGTAGAACAACATAAAATACATATATACCAAGGAAAACAAACTAAACTAACATAGGGTACTAACCATACCAACCAATTATCTATCTGCTACTGAAATGCAGGCAATCAAATAACTTATCAGCAGCCACTGTGTGGTAAGATAACACCAACACTACAACTGTTCCATACTAACGCTATTTTCGCCCGTGTTTAGACTACGTTGTCGTTCACCCCTGTACTGGAAGTACAGGGTGACTCTGTTATCTAGGTTTAACGGGGTTATACTGTATATACATATAAAACAATAATCAAAGTGTCCACATACATTCCATATTACATTCATAATGCACCCGTGTTTTTGCCAAAGCCAAGTCAAAGTCTAAGCCAAAGCTTGGTTAAACCAATGATCGGTTAATCCAAACAAATTTCTAGGGTCCCTTCAAGTTTGGTTTAACAGGGTTATACTGTATATAGTAAGCACACATTGTGTGTGTGGTATGGGGTTTGAGGTCTAAACTATCGGTGGATACACACTCCGCCAAATAACCCTTGTGAGTAATAGAAACAAATTTAAATGAGCTATTTTGCTGTTCATATATTGTGTTTAAGGATTAGTGCCACATCACACTGCAAATACTTCTGAAGGCATAGTAGATTAAGCAATCAGTCTTGTCATGGCTGATTTCCCAGATTTCCACTATTTTTGATAATCCCTGATTAACGTTGACAAAATGCCAATGATATATGAGAGCGTTCGACCTGTCCAAATTCCATGCTCATGACCTTAGATATAGATAGTTAGGACATAAAACCCAAACAGAAAATCAAGGAGTGTTTGTGGTGAGACGAATATGTGACATGGTCACAATCAGGATAGTGGAACGCTCTGTAAGCCTAGTGATTGATCAGTGGAATGGAACTAGAATAGTAGCATGAGAGTAGCGGATGAGTCCAGATTTAATCATATATATCAACATTAGACACCGGTGCACTTATTAAAGCTGCATAGTCCGATGAAATATAAAATTTTCAAAACCAAACCAATTATCTAGAATTGATTTTACATATCTACCTTAGGTACTGTTCAATGTGTTTATTAAGCATTTGTTTCTGCGTAGAAGGCAATACTGAGTCAATTTAACAGAAGCTGTTACTGCAGAAGTATGTGATCTCAGAGTTTTGGCAAGCCTGCCATAACTAATTTTCCGTGTTTGCACTCAGAATATCTCAAAAGTTTACCATTTAAAATAAAAGTAACTTTGAACTAATGTAAAGTAGATATTAGTGATCGATCTAATATATTTATCTCAGAAAAAATACAGAAATTCAAAACCGTCGGACTATGCAACTTTAAGCATTTGTTGCGGAATTAAAGTGGATACTAACTCGAGTAAATAGGCCATGTTACCGGTGAAGCCTAGAGTGTCCTGATGTTGGTGTGCTTTCCAAAATTAATTGTATGCTTACACTTCAAATATATCCAAAGTTAACCATTACAAACAAAAATCAAAGTAATGTACAGTAAATTATAGCGATCAATGTAATATAGAGAAACTGGCAGAAACTCAAAACCATCGGTCTATGCAATTTTAATTTATCTCTACCCTCCCCGGCAAACTCACCAATCACCCACGCTCATACCGGAACCAAACCATCTTTCTTCATGTCGCCGTGCCTCGACTAGTTCCCACACTGACACCAGAGGGCTCCACAGGGAGTCAAGTGATTTGCACAAGTAGTTCCACTCCATTATCTAACCCCGAGAGACCGCTGGTCTAAAGGTCTCCCCGCAAATTCTCACCCACCCACCCACCCCTCCCTCTGCCCTTCCTCACAAACGCGCCCACTCACCTACCTACCAACCAGCCCCCCCCCCCCCCCACAACACACACACACCAGTCCACGAAGCCGGGTAGTAGTGCCTACAGCGCCATGCCTTATCAGTTCCCGACACCAACACCAGGTGGAGGCACCTCACATCCAAGTTCAGTCACGTGTGTGACGCTGAAGGGCTGAAGTTGGGTGATAGGCTGTATCATTGCACGTGTACGAACCAGTCAGACACGATGACTGAGATAACCCACAGCCAAGAGGATAGCAAGGAGCTGGTTGCTTGGTTTTTGGAGTCTTACGTACTGGCAACATCTAAGGTCATCCCAGGACGGGTACCGACTTGTGACAGTATACACTCATGGTGACTTTATAGTGCTGTCCCACTGGGAGACTAGGCCGCCAGCACCATGACCTGATATAGCGATATAGCAAATGGTAGACAGGAAGTGTGAACACTTATTTGTCTCTCATTTGTTGTTGTTGGTGCATTAGTTGTCCCAAGCAGGGGAAATCCAAGTCACAGACGACTGGTCTTCCCCACTCCACTGCTGGTCGATACAAAGCCCGAGCCTATACTTTTACTGCCCCAAGGGATTTTTAACCTCCCACACCACATAGACATGGTATGAGAGCAACCGGCCTTTGATGACCCTGTAAGTTATACACAGCAGTGGAAATCCAAATTGGCAGAGCTGGGGGCACGGGGAATCGAACCGCTCACCCTCAGATTAGGAGTCTGACCTAGAAAAAAGTCACTCTAAACACTCCCCCACAGAGAACGCCATATGCCAGCACTCAATCACATTATCCTAATATTAAGCCAAACAGTCCTTGTCCTCCCTTCCTCCTCTCGCCCACTGCCCTTCCCCTGCCCCTCCTCCACCCCTCCCCCCCCACCCCTCCCATCCTCCATCCCCTTTTATGAAATGATTCTTATTGGAAATTAAATGTCCGAGAGTATTTAAGGTCAACAGTTATCCCACTATTTCCTATATCAGCATATTCTTCTTAAGCAAATTGTAAAACTATTTGTAACATTTATCTATCCTACATAATGTGAATATTCATAGGTTTTCACGGCAATATTAATGTTTGATTGATACCTTTATTCTACAATTATCCCCATGGATTTGGGATAAAGAGATCTGAACTTCCACACTGATTTTTAATTTATATAATTTTCTGAGATAAATACATTGTTGGTAAATATAAAGTATCTTATTTGAGATTGAAGTAACTTTCAGTTTAAATTGCTACCGTTGGAGATATTTGATGTAAAATTATGGAAAGTTAATATTAGCAAGCACGTCAAACATCTGACATCATAGGCTTAATCAATAACGTGTTCTATTCAAATGACTTAATCTTCCCATCTACACAGTTGTAAAATGGCTTAAGCTCGAATCTGTGGTTGTGTAGTCAGGCTATCGTGAAATCATTACAGACAAAGAGAAAGGAAGAGTATAAAGTGTAAAGAAGGAGAGAGAGTCAAGCCCTCTGGTTTATTATTTATATGGTTAGATGGGTTCATTGTAGAGTATCACCCCACCCATTTCCCCCAATGGGAAACAAACATTTGTGGCCCTACCAATAGGGATCCAGCATTCCTGGTCCCCGTGGATACCAGTGGTCTGCCCACCACCACCAAACTGCATGGCCCCATGGCCACTGCCAACCTTGACCTCTGAGTGTTGTGATCACTACCCCAGCAGATGGGGTAGGCCCTGACTGCACCCACACCCAGACCTGCCCGCATCACTATGTATATTTACATCCCACTCAAGCGCCTGTCAGACCTTACCGGACTGAGTACCGGACACCACCGGACAAAGAATTTTCTAGTCCGGTGCTGTCCAGTACACAAAATGTATCAAAATGTATCGAAATGGAATGTAATTGGGTCAATTGCCGCCGGACAACCAGACAAGTACCCTACATGTACCATACATGTACCGGACGAGTACCCGGCGGGTACCAGATGAGAACCGGACGCACTGACCATCAACCGGACATGTACCGGACTGTATTTTTTTAATGTTCTTGGTATTGTCGTGGGGCTGATGAAAATGGGAAATATTGCGCATGGAATGGGACTCGAACCCACATCTCTTTGCATTATGGGCCAGTGTGCTAACCATTACACCACCTAGACTCCCTGATATCAACACACTACCCATGCCTACCTGTCTATGTGGTTACTTCAGTGCTGATTACTACAGTATATATATATTTTATTGATGTTCTCACCAGCGGACAATTCTGGAAGCAAGCCGGACACCAATGGATGGGTACCGGACACCAACGAATGGGCACCGGACACGTACGGATGGGTACCGGACATGAACCGGACACGTACCGGACACTAAGCGGACACATCAGTCCGGTGGTGTCCGGTAGAAGTTTTGTGCATGTTCAAAACTTGTACCGGACACCGCCGGACACCGCCGGATGGGTACCGGACATGTACCAGACATCACTGTACAGTGCCTGGTTCTCGTCCGGTACCCCAGTCCGGTAAGGGGTGACTGGGCCTTTAGGCACCACCAGCCCTTACATATATATATATATATATATACAAACAATTGTTAAATTTGATATTTTTATCGGAGTATGCAACTTTAATGTGTTTGAGCCATTCAAAGCGGACGATAAAAGCCGCACATTCCGATGATTTAGAGTTTTTGCTATTTCTTTTAGATAAATATATTAGGATAGTCATTATAATTGACCTTATTTTCTTTCAATTATCTTGTATTATAAGTGGATACTTTTTTTCTTAGATATTTGAACAAAAATATTCTAAATTAATTTCTGGAAGCACGTCAACATTCTGGCACCACAGGTTTCAGCACTAACTGGTTAATATAGTAAAGTGGCATAGCAAGCCCTTCTATGCAGAATCACATGGTTAATAAGATCATCATTATGTGGGTATTCAGGATGAAATATAAGTAATCAGACGGGATGGCCGAATGAGTTAGAGCATCCATCTCCCCTGTTGGTAGATCTTTGAATCCTGGTCGAGTCAAACCAATGACTTACAAATTGATACTTGTTGCTTCCTAGCCAGGCGCTCAGCATTATTAGGATAGGGCAAGGAGCAGTGGAATGAGGAAGACCAATCGTCCACGATTGAAATTTCCCCTGCTTAAACAACTAATGTAGCAACAACAAAAAGAATTTTGGTTTTGAAAAATTTGATATGTTCCTAGGACAAGGCAGCTCTAGAGCTGCATAATCTGGTGAAAGAATGCAATTTTCTTAAACAAAAAGGGCTAACTTAAATTGGATTATAGTACATATGCCCCTTAGGTAGTGCTGCACTGATTAATCATAATTGCAGGCTGATGCTATATTGCCCTATGTTATTACACATGAAAATGGTAAACAAAGGTCCTATGTTCATTTTGGTGTGCACACCGAAATTAACATGTGCACGCCTTAATTTCGAATACATGTGCAGGGTACCCTTTATTATGAGTTTCTTCGACAAAGAAAAGGTTAGATTAGAAGGATCAACCTAATGCATTGATCTGAATAATACATATGACCGACATCAAAAAAAGCAAATAACTGTAAAAGTAACCCTTTAAATAAAAGTTTCTTCAAACGAAGATGTCGGTTAAATTGTGAGAATCAACATAATGCAGACTAAAACATTGGACATCTAATATCTGTACAAGTTACCCTTTAAAATATAAGTTACTTAAAACAAGATAATGATTAGATTAGAATGACCAACCTAATGCATTGGAAGATGGGGAGTTTGCGAGTTTGGTTCCCGGTCGAGTCAAACTAATGACTTAAAAATTGATACTTGTCGCTTCCTAGCCTGGTGCTCAGCATTATTAGGATAGGGCAAGGGCTGGTTAGCTCGGTGTCAGGATAATGTAACTGAGTGGGATATCGGGTCATGCTGCCGGTGGCCTGCTTTCCCAGTGGGGCAGCACTATAAAATCGCCCTGAGTGCGTACTGTCACAAGTCAGTACCCGTCCTGACATATTTAGTTTTCATGAAGATTTACACTGCCTATCAAGGATAAGTCTGAATAGATTTGTTTTCACCATTAGACAGTTTGTCGATAGAAAGCCTGACTCTACATTTTACAGACCCAAGGGATTTTTAACCTCCCGCACCACATAGACATGGTATGAGAGCAATTGGCCTTTGATGACGCTGTAAGTTATACACATCAGTGGAATTCCAAATTGGCAGAGGTGGGGCCATGGGCATATTACCTTAGATTTTGCTAGGATGTAGAGGTGGGATGTAAAACAACAACAAACAAACAAACAAATAATGCATTCATCTACATAAAACATGTGACCAAAATTTAAAAAGATATATTAAAATATCTACATGCGTAAGCCTTTAAAATAAAAGGTACTTCAACCGAAGACAATGGGTATATCATAAGGATCAACTTTAAAGTTGAATGCACTTATCTAAATAAAACACATGACATAAAGATATTTTTTTCAAATATTGAAAAAAAAATAAAGAAGCAATATAGGAGTGTGCAACCTCAACAATTTGTATGTGGCTGGATGGATTTTGTTTGCGGATTGCTCTTGCTTTATTTGTTATTTTTTGGGTGGTCGCACTTGACACGAGCAGGCCGGTGCGATTGCCCCCTGTATTCGTGGCACGACCCGCCTTGCCCAGATCCCATATCGGACCGGTCGGTTGTCGGCGCATTCTTATTGAACTTTCCCGGGGCGCGGCTCGACGGAGATAAGCGCTGTGCAAAGGGGACGGCGAGCCCGAGGCACGCTGATAACCAGCGCCGGGGGACGCCCCGCTCTTACTCTCCAAACAGAGTCCTCACAGCAGCCAGCGCCCGCTCATACGTCGGTAGTCCCTTCCTCCCATCTCGATTCACTAAAGCTGCGAACAACTAGACGTGGACGTCACGCGGTTCTCACGCGGGCGTCACGCGGAAAAAATCGAAATGTATGTAATAAAGAGAAACCAAACACACTGGAGTAGGCGATTCTCACCCAGTTCTCACGCGGGTGTGGCGCGGACGGATAGCATCGCTTTTGGAGCAATTTTTGCTGCTTTGACGCCTGGGCCTATATGTATGTGTCCTGGTTAGCGGTCGTAACCCTGCGTCGTGCGGATTTCCCGGGTTAGCGGCGAAAAGTGCGTATGTATGTGTCGGGGTTAAACTAACTCAGCGAGTTTAAAGTCGCCTGCGAAAGGAGGGTTAAAGGTGGGGTTAGGCACCGATTATGGCCAAATCTATTCAATGCGATCATATTTAACAGAAATACATACGCAATAAGTGAAATTTGATCAATTTAACCCTAAATTCGAAGCGTTATTAAGGCTACCGCCGCATTGGCGGCGATATTAATAGTGTCGAATCGACGAATGTAAAGTAAACAAATCGCCGCCGCCGCAGCGACGTCGATATCCATACTGCCAACCCGCCGCATCGGCGGCTATATATTAGGCCCAAATCTATTGAATGCGATCATATTTAACAGAATTACATACGCAATAAGTGAAATTTCATGAAATTAACCCTAAATTCGAAGCAATATTAACGCATCAGCTACAACGGCGGCGACATTAATATTGTCAAATCGATGAATGTACACAAAACAAATCGCCGCCGCCGCATCGGCGACAATATATTAGGCCCAAATTATTCAATGCGATCATATTAACAGAATTACATACGCAATAAGTGAAATTTGATCAATTTAACCCTAAATTCGAACCGTTATTAAGGCTACCGCCGCATTGGTGGCGATATTAATAGTGTCGAATCGACGAATGTAAAGTAAACAAATCGCCGCCACCGCCGCCGAATCGGCGGCTATATATTAGGGCCAAATCTATTAACTGCAACCATATTTAACAGAATTACATACGCAATAAGTGAAATTTTACCAATTTAACCCTAAATTTGAACCGTTATTAAGGCTACCGCCACATTGGCGGTGATATTAATAGTGTCGAATCGACGAATGTAAATACGCACACAGGGGTTCCCGAAATCTATAAATAACTGAAACGTTAGTTAACCCGTGCGCACTTTGGTCACATACATCCCCCGTGACACATTTGGAACTCTGGGGTTAGCTAACCCGGCACCCTCTTTTAACCCCGGTCCGGTTAAAAATTGGCTCATACATATGGGCCCTGGTGGCTCTTGGCTTTTGACTGATTTTTCCAGACTATTTCTAATTATTCCCAACGTTTGCCAAACTTTGCCAGAATTTGCTCCGACTTTTCCCCACTTTACCGGACTTGACTTTACTCGACTTGACCAGAGAGCGTGTATATAAACAGATGAGAGGGACAACTCCCGCGAAAAACGGTAACACAGGCTACAGTGGCGTTCCTGGCGGTTAGTGTTGAACAAGCCTTGAGTTTGCCGGTACGCTCAATGCAAAACATTTGTTTTTATTCAAAATTAATAGAAATCCAGAAGCCTAACCTTATCAATTTAATATAATCCTTTTGGTAAACATGTTTTCTATATGGCTTCCAAGCGGTTTTGTTTCTATGTGGTGTAGTTTTAGAGATATTTCACTTTTTCTGTACGAAGACTGCTCAAGGCCATTGACAATGCCTTGAGTTTGCCGTAAGCGTAGTGAAAAACGTCAGTTTTATTCAAAATTAATAGAAATCCAGAAGCCTAACCATATCAATTTAATATAATCTTGTTGGTAAACATGTTTTCTATGTGTATTCCAATCAGTTTATTTCTAGGTTTAGAGATATTTAACGTTTTCTGTATGAAGATTGCTCACTGCCATTGAAAATGCCTTGAGGTTTGCCCATATGCTTAAGCTGTTCAACAACCACCACTTGGAGTGCCACAGTCGGCAGATGTTACATGCTCTAGTATGGGAGTTGTCCCTCTCATCTGTTTATATACACGCTCTCTGACTTGACTTTACCCGACTTGACTTTACCCGACTTGACTTTACACGACTTGACTATACATGACTTGACTTTACACGACCTGAATTTACCCGACCTGACTTTACATAACTTGACTTTACACAACTTGACTGACAGAGTGAAGTCAGGTCGAGTGACGTAGGGTAAAGTGAGGTCGGGTAGAGTGAGGTCGGGTAGAGTGATCTGTGGTGGGGTCAGTATAGAGAGGTTTTTCTGTATATACAAACACTTCGACCCAGCTTGGCATTTTCAGGTGGTACGTAGACTTTTGCGCTGATGAAATAAACCAAATTGTAAAGTCGTCGGCTGGTGGTGTGAGTGGTGTGGACAAGCTAATGAGAAATCAATACAGGTAATGAAGGAAAGTAGAGAAAGAGTGAAAAGTAGGAGAGTGAGACTCCCTGGTTTATTATCTTATATAGGTTTCGAGAATCCAAGATGGTGGTGGTCACATGGGTTGATCCACCAATCAGGGTTCAATCTGTTGTATCCAAGGCCTGGTCATGCTGGCTACAGTGCCTTGTGGTGGCCAGTGATCCATAAATAACACCTGGAGGGAGGGGGTACGTGAGTTGACTCCTCCAAAGACTGTATCTAAGAAGTGACACTCCTCCTCTATACTATTTTACTATACAATTTCTATACCTAATGAGTAATAGTTTACCAACTCCACATATCCCTCATACGCCTTTGGATTTTATATATTACCATTTACCATTATATAGATAAGTTGCAATTTATTATAGTAGAGTTCACATATATCCTCGTGTCATTATCGGAAAATTTTACAAAATGTTATCAGAATAAATGATGATGGAATAAAACACTGTAAGACACCATATATGTTAATAATTAAACAAATTTGAAATCTGCATACCTGGGTATATGGGAGCTTGCACCCGGCAAGCATATATAGATGCACATATATTATGTATATATTGATAAAGATCTATGTAGATTCTGCTTTAAGCAGAAGAAAGTTGAACAAACACAAATTTGGTTGTTGATGGGGTGTTATGTCCTAGTAATATCTAAGTTCATACCAGGATGGGTATTGACTAGAAGATTTAGCAGGCGAAATGTAAGACAAGTCATATTGCAAGTAATGTATAATATATAAAGTAAAACCTCTCCCTTGAGGCAGCCCCGTTTATGGGCCGTGACCTATCACATGCCGACCAGGGATTCTGGCTCTAGGGTGTCATCAGCATTCTCCCTTTTTTATATAGATATTGTGTGTATGTCTTTAGAATAGGGATCTGCCTTTCTTTTACTGATTGGGCATTCCAAACCTTAGCAGCCAGTTCTGATGTCCTTCTTTCATGGGCTGTTATGCGGCTCCTTGTTTGTTTTATTAATGGTTCATTGTTTATTCATGTATCTCTGGTTAGTTGCTTTTGGTATTTCCTGTCGTGACTGTACCCAAATGCGAGTGTTTTGAGGTGTACTAGTCTTCTATTATTTTTAGTAATTTTGCTTTGGTGTGCAGGTCATAGGTGGGGTGCATTCTGTCCACCCTGAGACATATTTTTAATGTTTTATTTTGTAGGATTTGCAGCTTGTTGAGCAGTTCTTGCCTTGCTCCCATGTATATTGTGTCTCCATAGTCAAAGTCTTCTTCTTCACCCGTTGAGGCGTCAGCGCCCATCCACACAAACACCTCCTCAGCCATGTCGTAGATGAATGTGTCGCCTACCGCCCAACTTTGGGTATAGGCCACAAACAACGGCTCTCCAGTTTTCCGGTCCTGGGCCTTGAGTTTCTTGTTCGTGATTCTGTAACATTGTTCTTTTTCCGGTGTGGGGTTGTTGGTTGTCAAAGTACAGGAGTATTATTCCTTTGAAGACCTTTATTGACATTTCTTGTGTAATGAATTGTCTTAATTTGGCAAATAACCAGAGTTTATGATTTACTTTTTGTATGATTTTTGTCACACACAGGTTGTAGTTTAGTTGGCTGTCCAGCTCTAGGCCTAAGTATCTGTAGTGCTTTATATTTTCCAGCACCTGGTTTCCTAGTTTGCACTGGGCATTACTTTCCGGTAGTGGTCTATGTGAGAAGAGGACTGTTTTGGATTTGCTGGCATTAATGGTTATTTTATTAGATTTGCACCAGTCATCCAGTTTCTGCAATAGTTTATCTAGTTTATTTGTTACCTCTTCCTCAGTGTTGCCCTCAGCGTATATGACAGTATCATTTACATATTGCTGGAGGCATTCAGTGTCTAGCCACTTCTCTGGGTCATTTATGTATATTATGAAGAGTAGTGGTCCTAGGACTGACCCTTGTGGGACTCCACATGTATTTGGTTCGCATTCTGATATGCTATTTTCTACTTTGGTTTTTTGTTCTGTATTTCTCAGGTAGCATTCGATCCAGTTTATTGTGGCTGATTTGATACCTATTTGGTTGAGTTTTT
Source organism: Branchipolynoe longqiensis (assembly GCA_030323885.1). Classification (NCBI taxonomy): domain Eukaryota; kingdom Metazoa; phylum Annelida; class Polychaeta; order Phyllodocida; family Polynoidae; genus Branchipolynoe; species Branchipolynoe longqiensis. Next base: position 17,832,606 of record CM059195.1, read on the forward strand.
GAAGTAGTATCTTGTGATCTACTGTGTCAAAAGCCTTGCTGAAGTCTATGAATGCTGCTCCTGGTATTTCTTTTTGTTCATTGAGGGCAGTAGGTCACTGGTGAGTAGGGCTATGGTTTTTGATGTGGAGTGGATTTTGTTAAGCCCCCCTTGTCTCGAGTTTAGTATATTATTCTTGTTCAGGTGTTCATTTATTTGCCCGTGCAGTATTTTTTCAATCAATTTGCCTGGGGCCTGTAGGGTTGATTGATCTGTAGTTGCCCATGCTTTGTTTATCTCCATCTTTATGGATGGGGCTGATAGTGGCAGTCTTCGAGGCTTCAACAAATTGACCTTGTTCGAAAGAGGCATTAAATAATTATGTTATGGTGTCTGGGATGGCTTGTACAGCATGTTTTATTAATTTAGTTGGGATATTTTCTATAACACTTGGTTTATTTGTGTGTATGCTCTGTATTAAGTGTTGTAATTCTTTTGCATTAGTTTTGCAGGTGGGGATTTCCTCTTGTATTTGTTCTGACTTGTTTTCCCAATCCCGTATGAATTTTGTTGATAGTTATTGTCCCACTGAGGCAAAGTGGTCGCTTTTGCATTAGTATTGCAGGTGTGGATTTCATCTGGTATTTGTTCTGACTTGTTTTCCCAATCCTGTATGAATGTGGTTGATAGTTTTTGTCCCACTGAGGCAAAGTGGGCATTTAGTTTGTCTGCTCTCTCTAGGTTTGTTAGTGTGCTGCCTTTCTCATTTGTGAGTGATATACATTGTTTATATTTATTGTTGGGGAATAGTAGATTTACATTTTTCCAGAATTTGTTTGTGTTACAACACCATTGATCATCTTGCTTATTATGTTTTGTTTTTTTTGCTGTTCTGACAGCTTTCTGCGACTTATTTCTAGCTGTGTTGTAGGCTAGTCTATCTGCTGGGGTTTTGGCACTTTTTGCCAGGTTCCCCAGTTTTCTTTTGATTTCTATCTGGGCTATTAGCTCATTGTTCACCCATGGATCTTGTTTTTGTTTATTTTGAGTTTTTTTATTGGGCACAGTTGGTTTAGTGAGATTGTTATTTCCATAATGATATTGTTCCAGAAAATGTTAATATCATTTTTGTTACTATTTCTTTTTTTTTGGACACTCTAGGTGGTTTTCTAGTGATTCTTTTGAGTAGTTTACCAGTGATCTCCCCATCTTGTATTCATATTGATATATATTTCTGGTTACGTATATTGCTCGTGGTCACTAATACCCCAGCTTCTGGTGTCCCACTTTGTTGCATGGTTGGAGTTGGTTAGTATTAGGTCAATTGCCGAGTTATTTTCACTGAGTCTGGTATTTTCTTTGATTATCTGTTGAAGGCCTATGGTTTTGATAGTGGTCTGCAGCATTAGTTAGTTTTTTTCATTTGAGTTGTAGTTTATATTAAAATCAGCAGGAATGAAAATGTCTGAAGTTGTTAATTTGTGTACTGCGCTAACACTTTTTTCAAGGGCCTCAAGGAAGCTGTCTATGTTTCCTGTTGGTGGTCTGTACAGACTTGCTATGGCTGTGTTTGCTTGCTTATCATTTTTTATTAAGCACCATACAAGTTCTATGTTTTCTTCTGGAATATTTGCTGTTTCTAGTGTTTCAGCATCTACGTTTTTGGTGAGTTTGCAGTATATAGCTACACCCCCATCTTTGTTTGTTTGTTGTGTTTCATTTAATGTTTTTCTGTCATTACGTACAAGCCTATACCCATCTGTTGAGAATATTGTTGTGGTGTTTGTCAGTGTACCAGGTTTCTGACATTGTTAGTCCATCAATGTCTCATGTTTTAGGTGTAGTTTTATCAGGTCTTGTTTATTGTATGCACTCTGGCAGTTTAAGTGGGTGAAGTGTGTCCCCCTGCCTAGTCTGCGCTCAATTTCCTCAACCATGGGTAAAGCAATAGATGTCGGATTATGCGAGTTTAGTTTTATGTTGTTTTATATTTGTTTTGTTTCTTTATGTGTTATTAGGTTGCTGAGGTGCAGGTACCAGTGCTTGGGCGCTTGCAACCACCTTGAGATAATAATAACATTTATGTAACCTGTCTAAAGGGAGGAGATGTACATGTGTTGCTATTGTGCTAGTTACATGAAATAGCTTAGCATTATTTCTAGGTTAGTAGTGGGTTATTTTATAGAAGATAGGACAATTTAGTGTTTGCTACTCAAGGTTTGTAGTTCCAGTTCTCCCCGATGCTGTGCCATGTTGGTATCCACTTGCCTAGTATTCAGTCTTTCAGGTGTGGCTGGAGTATTTTTTGCATCTGTTTTTTAGGCTTTCTTGATTTTTTTGAGGATTTCTCCCATTTTATTTGTGTATCCTTGTTTGACAATTTCCCCTTTGTTTGCATTGCTTAAGAAAATGCCTGTTCCCCAAATATGGGCATCTGGTGCATTCTCTGAATGCTTTGCCTGGGGCGTTCATCAATTTTTGCTTTAATTCTTCGCTTTGTGTAAACCTGGCTCTGACAATTTTCTCTAGGGCCTTCTCGTTTGTATTACACCATTCTGGTGTCGGCCACACTTTCTTTACAATCGCCTTCACTCTGTATGGGTTTTCCGTGTTGTCGATGAGTCTCATCAGGTCGTAATTGTCTTGGAAATTGTCCACGATCGAACAGTAGTACTGTTCAGCACATGAGTAAATTTTCCCATCTTTTCCTGTTATTTTACACTTGTAGAGGTTGCTGAACAGAGAGCTGTGTACCTGGAAGGACACTCCCCATTCATGCTCTCTGGTAGCTGGTTTTTCAGGGCTTATTTGAATTCTATGTTATCGAATTCTTGGGGTTTGTAGGTTTTCCCATTTATCTCTATGTTGCAGCCCTTGATTTTCATCATTTGGATTTTTTCGGTTTTTGTTTTCTGTGTGAGTGTGTACATTTGCTGCACCGTTTTTTCACTCAGCATTTCGTTTTCTGTCCTGACAGGCCTGATCATTACCAAAGTTTTTTTTCGTCTGTAGTGTTTTCATTTTTTGGAAGAGCTCCTCTTTGTGTGCTTTCTTTTCTAGTTGTATTCTTATACTTCTGGGTCTGTCAGTGGATTTTTTGCTCTCCAATTTGACTGGATCTGCAGTCTCCAGATTATTTTTGTCACCTATTTCCTGTTTATTTTCCGGTTTGTCTGTTCCTTGTGTTTTTTCTTTTTTTTGTCTTGTTTTTTTTCCTAGATGGGAGGCTTTTGTTACTAGTGTCCAACCAAAATTACAGTCGGCTTCGCTTAGCATGTCAGTGACTGTGGATTCTATTTTTGTCATCTTTTTCAGGAACCCCATGTATCACGACACTGACTTCTTTGTTCTCAGGTTCTGGTTTCTTTTTTGGGGTGGTTTCGCGAGTCATTTGTGTCTCAGTGGTTGTTTTGGCCTCAGTTTTTTTGAGGTGCTGTTTTTCCCATCTGTTTTGCTTTTCAGCTTTTCATATTCAGCTTCAAGTATGAGCTGTACTGCTAGCTATGACTCTGCTTGGAGAGTGCGCCGCTTGTGACCGGCGAGCCACGCAAGGATTTTGGGATTTGCACCAGCGCACAGATCCAGTTGTGCGCAGAGAATGAGTTCGCTTTCATCCAGTTTGTGTGGAAGACTGAACCCGAGCTGTGTACTGTGTGTTGGGAAGGCGACGGGGGAGGAGGGAGGGGGGGAGGGGGGAGGGGGGGAGGGGGGCAAGGGGGGAACGGGGGAGGCGGACGGTGGAGGGGAGCACAAGGAAATGGATGGGGAGGGGGAGTGTGAGGAAGAGGGAAGGAGGGGGAGTGTGAGGGAGAGGGAAAAGGGGGGTGGAGGGGAAAGGAGGAGGGCTAGCGGGATGGGGAGGTGGATGGGAGAGGAAAGGGGAGAGCGTTGGGAGAAGGGGTGGGGGGAAGGGAGGGGGCAGGAGGGGGGAAGAACACAGATGTCTGTGTTGGGTGTGGGGGAGGGGGGGGATCGTGACCTGAATGCCAGTTTGCCTGGTCGTGTGCCTGCGTGGATGTGTGTGCGAATTATGCACAAACTGTAGTTATACTTGTACACACCGGGAGGAGAGACTACACTGGGGGTTTTCCGCCCCAGGATCGTCTACTGTCATACCAGGATGGGGATCGGCTTTCTGACTGTATCTACCCTCATGCCGGCGTTGTCATGGCTTTATAGGGTTGCCACATTGGGATAAACCGTGTCGCTTGCACGAGGACTCGGTATCCAACTGAGGCACATTGTCCATGATGTGCGCAACATGGGTAATTGAATGAACGAGACTGTGAATCTCAGTAGATTAGGGCACCATGGCGCCGACTATATTCTATTCTTAGAACTAATAACTTTGGCTGCTGATCGACGCGCCATCTACATGATACTTCTTGAACTACGCAGTTAGATTAAAATCAGACTGGTGGCGACATCTATATTCACTTTTAGAACTAAAATGGCCGCCGATTGACGCGCCACCTATAGTGATTTCCAGTCAAAGCCGATGACGTGGCACTGGAGATATTCACTTCGACCAGACTTTTCAAACCGAGAGGACGTACTTCTGCCGCCCAGATTTGGATTAAAACTGGAGTGGGAATGACGGCTTCAAACCCACGAAGGGATCCAGGGCAGATACTCTGGATCAACAAGCCTGGTCAACGGGAGGAAGAAACCGAAAACTAGGTCGAAGTCAGTGGCTCTATCATATAATATATCTCGATAAGACAGTCTCGTTCAACTCGAACACAGGATCGGGGTGAGGCACGGCGAGATGAAACAACAACAACAACAACAACAAAATTGACACGTCAAAGAAGCCTGCGGACGTGGGATTAACCGTGGCTCTGGCTACATTACAGAAACCACATCACCGATGTCAAACTTGGTATTAATGTACGTATCACAAACCGCAGGGAAATGCGGAACGACAAAAATTTAGGTCCGTTACACCGCAACGGCGGTGTGCTGACGTCACGCCACGAGGAGGCGGCCATGACAGCATGCTCGACGGATCGCTATGGAAGTGACCGTTTGAGCCACCGCTCCTTCTCGCTACAATCGGATGTGATTTCTTTTGATGGTGGCCACCGGAATGAACGACAAACTCATGCAAACAGTGGGTTCGAATCTCTTTCCTTCAATGGCGAGGAGCATCGGACGTGTGCCGGCAGGGGAGGACGCAGTTTCTCCGAGCTGGTGGCGTGCTGACATCATGGCACGAGGAGGCGGCCATGACAGTATGCTCGACGGATTGTTATGGAGGTGATCGTTTGAACTGACACGCCATCGCTCCTTCTCGGTACAATCGGCTGTGATCTCCTTTGATGGTGGCCCCCGGCGTGGACGACGAACACGTGGAAACCGTGAGTTTAAATCTTATGTCTTCGATGGTAGGGAGCGTCGGATGTGTGCCGGAGGGGGCGGACATGTTATCTGCAATGCAGTTTGTCCGAGCAATGGGCGCGACGACGAACGGGGTATGCAGTCAACAAACCTTGCGTCGCAGCGGATTGATATTAAAAACTATTTAACATGCATAAGCCGGAGACATTTCCTTCCCCCACTAGACTGCAAATCATTCGGACATTACCTAACCACAGAACACGCTAATACTCAAGATGGCGCCATCCAACAACCATAGGTGCACACACATAAAATATCTCCTCAATGACACTGGATATAAACAACCGATCCGACACACAATAAGTCAAGTAACAAAAGCTGACACTCCACATTCTAATTACACTGACCTGTACATGAGCGCCATGAACCAGACGCTGACCCAGATCTCGCACTTGGCCAGACAAAAGTTATCAGTACACAGAGTGCATGCGAACTATACCCAGATCTTGTCTGGCTGCTGTGATGGCGACCGTCTAGACATTGTCGCAGACGCAAAGTCTCAGGGAGTGCCGACATCACCACGACCTGGAGGTCGGGCAGTGCATAGGATTTGAGTAATACATGAAACCGCAAATATTGGGCAATAGACCTTTTCCATGGAACATGCATAGTGAGCTGCTAGCCACCATGCTAATTCTTGCCATGACACTAGGGTAGGTATGTGGTGGAAATCCACTATAGGTCTTGTTCTGCAGGGCACGCTGCACAGTGAGCTGATACCCACAGCACTGATTCTTCCAATGCCACTAGAGGGCGGGTTTGTGACGAAAATCCACTATGAGATCGTTGAACAATAGAACATATTGTGTAGTGAAATGGGAAATGTGTCGTTCTCAGAAACTGTGTACTACATGGTTGGTTTCGACGTTACATTGGTAATGATTTTACCGTCTTTTTGTGTGTGGGTAGCAAGTCAAATAGTTTTTTTTATAGTTTTGTTTTTGTATATTAGTTGATTAAGCAGGGGAAATTTCAGTCGCAGACGACTGGTCTTCCTCATTCCACTGCTCCTTGCCATATCCTAGTAATGCCGAGCGTCTGGCTAGGAAGCGACAAGTATCAATTTTTAAGTCATTGGTTTGACTCGACCAGGATGCAAACCCACGATCCCATGATCTACCAGCATGGGACACGGACGCTCTAACTAATTCGGCCATCTCTTCTTATTATTGTATTATGCATGTTAGCAATGCTACATGTATTTAATATATCCCACATAATGTTTGATTTGGTTGCTGGAGTTTCACATCCTGGCAACCCTACATAATGTGTCCAAAATATGCTTATATGATTTTGTGCTAAAGTGAAAATATAAAAATGTGCATATTGACATCGTGCATCTACCCAAACTTGTGTTTAAACTCTTTTCTTGTAAGACACAATCTTGTTTGCTTAATTGCAATGAATACAACCTTATTTGAATTTGCTGTATGTGCTAAAATGATGATATGGATGTGTGCTAAAATGATGTCATGGCTGGATAATTTGCTTCCTTTGTTTGTTGTTGTTTTAGAAAATGTCTAAGATCATATCAGGACGGGTACCTACTTGCTAGTGTGCACACTCATATCAACGTTATAGTGTTGCGTACACTGATAGGCCGGACTGCTGGTACAATGGTCTGATATCCCACACAGTCACATTGTCCTGACACTGAGCAAATCAGTCCTTGTTATATCCTATGGCGTTCTCTGTGGCGGAGTGGTTAGAGTGTCTGACTTTTTTCTAGGTCAGACTCCTAAGCTGAGGGTCGGCGGTTCGATTCCCCGTGCCCCCAGCTCTGCCAATTTGGATTTCCACCGCTGTGTATAACTTACAGCGTCATCAAAGGCTGGTTGCTCTCATACCATGTCTATGTGGTGTGGGAGGTTAAAAATCCATTGGGTCGGTAAAAGTGTAGGCTTGGGCTTTCTATCAACCAGCAGTAGAATGAGGAAGACCAGTCGTCTATGACTGAAATTTCCCCTGGTTAAACAACTAATGGACCAAAAATAAAATGCCGAGTACAATGCTAGGTGACAACAAGTATCACTTTTGTTAGTCACTGGTTTATATCAGCTGGGATTAGAATTCCTGACCTTCCGAATTGGGAGCCTGCGCTCTACCAATTTGAGCACCGCGTCCAGTGGTGCATATTGTATCTGGACGAGGTTATGCAGCAGACTTCCACCACAATTCCACCCTTTGATGGCAGGGGAAGTCCTGTTGTGGGTAGCAGATGATTCTGCACCATGCTCTTGGAAGTTGTCCTACAGGAGATGTCCACCACCAACATGTCCTCAAAAACAACTTCAGCGTCAGGATAGTGTGACTGAGTGGGATATCGGTTCATGGTACCAGCGGCCTGATTTCCCAGTGGGGCAACACTATAAGGTTGCCATTAGTGTGCACTGTTACAAATCAGTAACCCTCCTGATATGACCTTAGATGTTGCCAGGACGCAAAACTCCAATAACCGACCGTTGTAAATTGGTGACATTACGCCTTTGGGTTCAATATATGTACGTAGATAAGTATAGAACGTATTGCCAATGTAGCACTTTAAGTTTACGTAATTGTGACGTTTCAGTGGTGCCACCTAGCTGAAGACTATAGAACTGACCGGTCAGTAGTACTAGTTCTCCATATGCCCACATGGTGGAGGCCCATACTCAGTAATAAAACTGCAGTCTTAAGTCACCAATGTTGATGTAGTGTTTGAAATGGTTGTGTTGGTTGGTTGTTGGAGTTTTATGTCCTGGACACATCTAAGGTTATATCAGGACGGGTACTGACTTGTGATAGTCCACAATCATGGTGACTTTATAGTACGGCCTAAGGTAATGTTGGGTTTTTTTAAGTAGCAAAATAAATGTGTAATCTCTTCATGAATCCACATAATTATTATTCTGATTTAACCAGTCTTTCTGTAGTAAGATAATGGATAGGATAAAGGAGATGAATAATCTACGTTGTTTAAATTGGTAATTTGTGTAAAGGCTGGAAGAAGTGGGTTATTCTCCTAAACTGGGCACCCCATATTTGGTCTCCACGTTACGATGCTGATAAGTAAGTGTTTGATTTTTTTATAGCAAGTCGAATAATTATTGTACCCTCTGGGTATTAGGCATGTTAGCAGGTCTACATGTATTGAATTTAATCCAGGAAATATATCAAAATTATAATTGTATGATTTTGCGCCAGAGAAAATGTGAAAAATTACACATGGACACCATAAATGTAGCTAAATTTGTTATCAACTTATTTTTCAACTTTTTTCTTGGAAGTCATAACCTTATCTGCTTAACAGTAATCAATAAAATCATGTTTGACTATCTTGTATCTGTTAAAATGAGGTTCTGGATGTGTCTTTGATTTTCATTTTACACAAGTGATATTAATGTATTGCTCAATTGGTATAAGATCTAATTCAAAAAGGGAAACTAATTTTTTTCAACTCTGCCATATGCACAACGTGCAAACCGTCATAGGACATTGGATTAGGCTATTATTTGGAAGGATTTTTGCTATTGTTTTGAAGGCTTTCACTTTTGGTATCCATCTCACACTTTCGTGCCCAGTTTTAGAGAATGACCCAAGTATACAGTCACACTATACCCCTGTCACACTACAAGGTAATGAGCGAACGTGAGCCTAACGTGGTGATATTTCGTCATTATGTTGATATACGTTGGATTATGTTATGATGACGTCATAATGACGTTAGACTGACGTCGATCTACGTCACATTACGTCGTGTTACATCGAGTTAAATCGAAGTTTTGGACATGTTCAAAAGTTTTGACGTAGCTCGAACGTAAGGGTTTACGTTCGCCGTATGTTCTGTTCACGTTCAGCGAACGTCAATGACGTTAAACGGACATTAGGCCAACGTTCCTGACTACGTTCCACTACGTTCCACTCGTTGACCCACATTAAAGCTGGTGGAAACGTCCATGCGGCGTAATGGGAAAGTCAGGAGAACGTCAGGAGAACGTCAGGAGAACGCACATTCAACGTATGTTCAATGTCTCATGACGTAGCTAACGTCATGTAACGTTCTTCTGGTGATGGAATAACATTCATAACTTTCCATGATCGTCATTACGTTGACCTCTCTCATTGAATGACGGTATCACTACGCTTTACCGACGTTATGCTTTCGTCCACTATGCTGCATCCACGTTCAACTTGTGCCCGAATTTGCATACTACGCCGAGAAGTTCAACGTTCTTCACGTTCTCCCTATGTCGACGTCGTTACGTCGTAGTGTGACAGGGCCATTAGCTGCAGTTCTGAGCACCATTCCATTCTAGGCAGTCCGTAAACAGACCGTCTACGGTTCGTAAACAGACCGTATAAAGTTGCTACTACGTCCATTCTGTTTGCACACAGTTTGAGTCCGTTGAAGCAACATTTTCAAGAACGTATTGAGAACTAGATTCGTGTGATGGGGGTGTTACCTCATGAGAACAAATGTACAACGGATACAGTAATGTAGGCTGACCGGCTGTGAGGTGTGTATGAGGGAGGAGAGCGTGACATGGGTGTATCTTAATGTATCGTATGTATGACTGCAAACATTGCATTATGACTTATTCACACGGCCATGCATAGTCCGATGGACCAATCCTAATCTTTTTATAGATGATTATGGACCGCCGTATATTAAGAATATAATGAGAGAAACCCCACTATCCGAACTTTATAGTAGTTCTGAATGTAAACCAATAATCTGCATCTATTTTAAAATTAAATTAACATATAGGATATTATTAGAAATAACAAATATGTTATACATTGACATATGGTAACACCGGATAATGTAGGTTCTGACCATTTTATGCGTATGGTTTGCATTTAATTTCTTAGTAAATGGAAACTGAAATAGGATGTTTAAAGCTGGAACTTACGCCAATACACTTGTGTATTATACATACATGGCAAACTCTCATATATAATAAATACTACTACTGTTAATGGCCCGTCACTGGAGTGACAGTCTATCGTCTGGCCATTTAGTGATGAAATATGTTTTAATATAAAAGCTAAATATAGCGATATAGCGAATGGTAGACAGAAAGTGTGAACACTTATTTGTCTCTCATTTTTGTTTGTTTGGTACATTAGTTGTCCCAAGCAGGGGAAATCCCAGTCACAGACGACTGGTCTTCCTCATTCCACTGCTGGTCGATAGAAAGCCCGAGCCTACACTTCTACTGACCCAAGGGATGTTTAACCTCCCAGACCACATAGACATGGTATGAGAGCAACCAGCCTTTGATGACACTCGAAGTTATACACAGCGGTGGAAATCCAAATTGGCAGAGCAGGGGGCATGGGGAATCGAACCACCAACCCTCAGATTATGAGTCTGACCTAGAAAAAAGTCAGACACTCTAACCACTCCGCCACAGAGAACGCCACTGAACTATGCCACTGAACTAAATATACCCTTATTATCATGATGTATGAGTGCATTTGTGGTTATGTCAAATGATTCGATTGTATTTAGAGTAGCACTTACAAAGACCGCATATGTTGCGTTGTAGCATTAAGAAGTGCAATTAAACAGGTCAACACATAGATAGATCTACATTTGATTTGTTTTTCCTTCTGATGGCCATTTTCAAGGCTTGCGCAGTTAGAGATCCTAACTCGCTTATTCGTCGGGAGATGACAATAATTGAAAGGGTGCCAGGCGGCACAATGGGTCTAACGTAAAAAATGGCATAACATAATTGAACCCCCTAACAAAGAGAGCGGAGAAATCAGTTCTACATGAGAAGTTTATTATTTACCAAACAAGGGAACAATATGTGAATCGACTGCCCTTTGGCATGTGTCCATTCACAGCTTAAACCACCAGCTGGCAGCATCTTACAGTGTGGCCACCATTGCCATTCTAGACCACCAGATGGTAGCACTTTAGCACAAGACGACCACTGGCCGTTGCATTGTGAATGCCTTGCTCTATACGGCGTTACATGGAACCGACATTTCAAATTTTAAAATCGGATGAACCGATTTCCGCTGGGCGTGAGAAATAAGATCAAGCTACAAAATAATAGCGGTCACTGACCACGTGATCATGATATCATATCTTAGAATATTGTTATAAAGCGACTGAATTCAGTCCTTGGCGAATATCAGAATATGCATTTACATGGATTTACTATCATGCACAGCAAATGTAACCACTCTACTTGATAAGTTACTAATTACTTTGTATCTAAGAAAACCGTTCACATATCATATCTATATGTTGTAATATAGTATCGGTTGACCATAACAAAATCCAGCATCCTTGGGACCTGTAGGGTGCCGGTTAAGTGATTTTGCCGGTTAAGTGATTGGTACGGCCTACATTATGGCACTGTCACATTACAACGTTTCTCGCTGGCGCGCTGCCAATGCACAAACTCACTTTTAATTGTTGAGATACGTCAAACTTAGCGCAACATCGTGGTAGCATGCGGCCAACGTTGTGGTAAAGGTTTGGTGCGCCGTCCTGATATGACCTTAGATGTTGCTAGGACATAAAACAACAAAAGGCAACAGTTTGCCGCAACATGTGGGAACCATCCTCACATGTGCCTGGCGTCTGCCTAGCGTTTGCATAACGTTATTCCAGCAATGTCAACGTGCTTCTGACATCGCCGTAATGTTGGCACCCGCGCATTTTCGCGCATTGCCGGTCGTCGAAAGTTTTGTGCAAGCACAAAACTTTGCCGATCCGATGACACGCACCATCGACCATCGCCGTCCATCAACGAATACCAACGCGTGCCTAATGCGCGCATAACGCTTCCTGATGTATCCCGACGTTGTGCCAAAAAGTCACATACGTCGACTCCCATTGGCTAGAAGCGTCGTAATGTGCCAGGCCCATTAGAATGCGCTTAGCCCAACACATAACCATATATATGTTGTAATATAGTACAGGTTGACCATCACAAATCCGGCATCCTTGGGACCTGTCAGGTGCCGGTTAAGTGATTTTGCCGGTTAAGTGATTGGTACGGCCTACATTAGAATGCACTTAGACCAACACCTAACCATTTCAGTCGAGGGTCTACCTTTACAATGCCCTGTAAATCAGTACATTTTGGTTATTAAAAAAGATTGGTTAGGAAAAGGAGAAAAAAATATCAGGATTGATGATTGATTGGTGGTTGCTTTACGCCATGTCAGCAGCATAGGACATATTCATGGCAAGAAATGTTAGTTTTTTTGTTCAAACCATCGCTTTTACATGTAAAAGCAGACAATCAATTATGTGCCAATAGACACTCATTAAATTAGAAAGCTCACAAGCATATATTTGTGGTCAAGGGAAACAAATTCCCATAGAAAAAGAAAACTTTTTTTAATAATTGATAGAATCTATTTACTAAACTATATAGGGTGGTACAGTCCAGCTGCCCTCAAAAAGGCTAAAATGTTTTCCTGTTTTACCTTAGTAAAAAGGTCATGCATACTGTCTGCAGTGTAGAACTGTTGGCGCAGGGCCAACAAAATCAACGCAACTTAGTAAAATGTGTTTGAGTATCAGCGGGGACTGACACCCAATACATTCAGGTGGAGGTTCCCCCTTGAGCAGAAAAGCATGTGTAAGCCACGAGTGGCCAATATGGCGATATGGTTGCCATGACGGGATCAGCTAGTACCTCGGCGAGGTCCTCGCCTGCCTGCCCGTGCTTGTATCATGTCATGAGGTCTGAGTGTGAGGTGGCTGCTGGGCCTCACAGCCACCATTGCATCGACTTGTGGCCTGCTGTTATGTGAGGTGGTGGGTGTAACCTAATGGCCGTCGTCTGATCTATGTGTGTATGTGCATCTTTGGACCTCAGTAATTCAGTCTTTTGTTTGAGGTGTTTCAAGGTGAATCTGCGTGTCAGTGTGTGTTGGGCATCTGCCACCTGTGTATGTGCATTGTTACCAGGGGTCGGGGAAGTTTTGGGTGGGTGGGATTGGGTGGTTGTTTCAGTGTTGGGGTGGGCATGGCCTTTGTTTACTTTTTGTGTAGGGGGTGCGGTGCTGGTGGGAGACTGGTAACTGTTTACTTCCGGTTCTGTGCTACCTGTGGTGGGAGGGGGCCAGTTGGGTAACTGGGTGCATCCGGTCTAGATACTTTGGTTCTTGTTGAAGAGGATGGGTAACTGGGGGCTTCCGGTGTAGGGCGGGAGGTGTCGGGTGTGTGGTTGGGGTGGGTTGGGGGCTGGGGGGTGGGTGTGCACCTTGAAGCCTGGGTGCTGGGGGCTCGGTGGCAGGGTCTGGGTAACTGGGTGCTTCTGGCAATGTTTTCTCCGCTGCAGTTGTTATTTGTGGCGTTGGCCTCAGTGGTATCCCATAGTCCGCCGCTTAGTGAAAATCCTGGCTCATGTTGTCCTCCGTGCTGGCTGCCGGAGCCTTCTTCTCCTGCTGCCTCCGCTTGTTGTTAAAATCCATCTCCTTGTGGACGTTCGCTTTGTGGTATTTGTTGGCACACCAGCCACAGAGGTGAACCAGTCTGTCGGGCATAATCCCATGTGTAGCACTAAAGCCACAGTCCCCGCCCCAGTTCCACTTATGGCAAGGGCATCCGTCTGTGTCGGCGTTGAAATCTTGTGGGCGATACTGCGAGTGCGCACCCACCCCGCTGACTCCTGTCGCGTTGAGCTGCTTGCTTCATCTGATCGCTGATTGGCTGAGGCCTATGCGCTACTGCTTTTGGTGGGCTTTTTGGGGTGGGTGCCTCGGGTCCCAGTCAGACACCCATACCTCTGCACATCCTTAATGGCATGTGTGTCTCGCAAGGCTCTTGGTAGGCTCCCATCCTCAATCATTGTGAAGATTTTTTATGACCAGCCTAGGCATCTAGGCCAGTCCCAGTCAGCCGCCATGTTTGAGATCTGCTCCAAGTGATCCTGGATAGGCACGGCCCAAGACCTCGGCACTACCGGGTCTTTGCATATCCTGCACAGTGCTGAGTAGTATTCATAACATGCACTCTCGCCCAGTCCCACCCTTCCTTTCCGGTCACCCCTTATCACAAACACGTGTGGCATAATCTGCTTCCTACCTCTCTTCCTGTAGTAGGTGTCGCCCACTAAGTCCAGCAGACTGTCTATTGCTTCATGGTGGTCCGGCTCCCCCTCGGATGAGGGGGAGCATCTAGTGTCTTGTGTCCAGCTGATGTCGTGGCGGTAGTCATCTTCCTCTTGTGTTGTGGCGTAATTGTCGCGGGAGTTTCTCCGGTGTCTGCGTTCAAGCGAACGCCTGGTGCGGGTGTTATCCGGTGAGATGGTGCTCTGGCGTGGTGATCGGGGCTTCCTACCACGTGCTGGTGCCGGCCTTGCCTCCTTGCGTTGCAGCTCCTCTCCTATCACCACGATGCGGGGGGAGCGTTTCCTTTTGTTTATGGATGACTCGACCACTTCCATTCGATCCATCAGTCCGGTGGTGGCGATTTGGAGCTGTTGTGCCAGTGTGTCGGCTATCATCAGCTTGATTATATCCATTTGTGCCTGTATGGGTTCGGGCCGGTTAATGAGTTTGGCGTTAACGGCAGTTGCTGCGGCTGCTGCGGCAGTGGGTATATTTATTACTGACCGTGGTTGTCCTCTTGCTCTGGGTGTTCTTGATGGGGTGTCGGGCTCCTCCATCAGTTCTTTCCTTTAGCGTTTGTTTGCTCTCGGCATCTTGATGGAGATAGCCAAAATAAGGTACGGGAGGTCAGCTTGTGTTGTCCGAGTGGCGTCTTGACTGTGAGTGCCGTTTAGCCAGGGATGCGCAGCGATGGCGCATTTGGGGGTGGTTCTTCATATATTCACCAGGGGGTGTAGTTCGAATCCGATGCGGCAGGTGGCGGCACATGTAGTCCTTTCTCCGCGCCAGAATTAGCCATGTTACGGGTGCAACATGGACAATGTTTTCGCAATAGCGGGCTAGGTTCACAGAGGCGTGCTTTCTTGTATTGACTCATATATCTACATAATAATTATATAGAAAGTAGTTATGTATTGTATAACGAGTTATGCCCATATTATTTAGGCTGCAGGGCTTTAATATCACCTGCCCGTGTATGGCTGGTGGGCACTGTGCCACCTGAACGCACCCGGCTGGGGTGGCCCGTGCCACACGACAGCAGCCAATCAGGTTCCGGGGGCCCGGGTGAGGCGACTTCGGGCGGCGCGGTCGCTATCAGGTATCCATTCGGCCGGAAATTTAGTAGTTATGTACTGATATCTCACATATTACTTACTAACCAAATTATGTAAGTATCTCGTTGAAAATATTTGGAAAGTCTGTGTGTATGGATCAATAGAAGACTGTCCATGCAGACCAATCTTTTCCCAAAATGAATGATTGGTTAATGGTTGGAGTTTTACGTCTTGACAACATCATCAGGATGGTTACCGACTTGTGACAGTGCGCACTCCTGGTGACTTGATAGTGCTGCCCCACTGGGAAATCAGGCCGTTGGCACCATGAGCTGATATCCCACTCAGTCACAACTGTGCTAACTAGTCCTTGCCCTATCCTGTGTTCTGCAGTAATAGGAAGTGACGGGTATCAATTGTATAAACCATTGGTTTGACTCAACCTGGAACCGAACTCCCGATCTTCCTCATGCGAGGCCTGCGCTCTACCGAGTCAGCGGTCCCACAATAAGTTATGTGTTTATGTAAGAACTAGCCTATGTAGCCATAAACAAGAAGCAAGAAAACCAAAACTATTAGTCAGGCAAAATTCAAAAGATTTAAATAAAATTGGATTAGTCATGCCCAGCCGTGAAAACAAGTGTTAACAAACTTATCCGTTATTAGCAGGGTAAATAAATTCATCTTTTTGTGTTTAATGTAGCGACACTTCAGATATAAGCTATAAAATAAGTCAGTTAATTATGTGCTCGAGAATAATTGGATATCTAAATGTGTGTATGCTAAACTGTTAGTAATAGCGTTCTGCTGTTTTCGTTTGGGACTTCTATTGGAGGACACTGGTGCTTTCTAACCTACTATAGTATAAATTGCGATCCATCAATCTAAACATCTTAAAGTTCTGGTTTATAGAGAAAGCTTAGCAAACTATCTACATCACTCTAACAGCTGACGAGAATCACTAGGCTTGACTAACGCTTGTACTCGTACTTTGACGAGAGGTCCTGAACCTTGATTGGATCCTAAATAAATATGTTGTTTCCAGACATAAATATTATGAAAGGTTATCTTCGGTCTTGGTAATTATGAATATATGAACTTGGGTTCATATATTGTTACTGGCCTTCTAAGGTTTACAGGGGCATAGCTAGACCTTTAATGATGTGTACTCCTAATTTTGGCAGGGTGTTTAGGGGGCCGCTTAAGGTGTCACACCCTTCCGAATATGAAATCATATCTAAGTAACCCCCCCTCTCTCTCTCTCTCTTTATTATTTTGTAATTTAATTTTTTTTTGACAAAACGATGTGGACGTTTTGGCGTACACGCGTACGCCTAGCTACGCCCCTGACTCGCCTTCTAAGGTTTATGTGTACATGTGTTGAGATTCTGTAATCATCCTTTTTGCTCAGGCTCCTCGGAATGCCAATACCAACATGTTGTGGTTTGCACAATCAACCAACAAGCAAACGCCACTTTCATTGTGCTGTAGCATAGCAAACATGTGTAGTCCTTGCAGTGATAATCGGCTCTATGTGCCTAAGTCCTAAAGAACTCTCAGCAAGAAACGGTGATAGTTGTGGTGTTATTATTCTATTTGCCAAAATATGTTTTGATATAGATATATATACTCTACTCCATGAATATGTATATATATATATATATATATATATATATTTCATCAAATAAAATGAGATATTGGCATGGAATCTAATGTTAGGCTTAGCCTTAGGTTCAGGCGCAGCCTAAATGGATTCGAAACCATTTTGCTTGTTTTTCTTCATGACCCAGCAACATCTTAGGTCATCTGAGAACGTGTAGCTCTAATGACGCAGAGCGCACATTAATGACAGCTTTATAGTGCTGCCCTACTGGAGGACCCGGCAATCCTGACCCAATATCCAATTTAGTCACATGTTAATGGTGCCCAAACTAGTTATTGCCATATTCTAGTACTGCCGAGTGCCAGGCTGGGTAGTGAGTGACATGTATATATTGTGGAACTCTGGTTTCACTCGGCCAGGATTCGAACTCATGGGCAGCCAAGCGGTGCTCTTACCGATTTTGCCATCCATTCGGGTGCCGCATTTTCAATGCAATACATTAGATACAACAAGAGATAAACAAAACACACTTTCTTTGCACTCGTGTCTATATGGGACTAATACCGTAATCCTTTTTTTTTGTTGTACATGTTTTCCGTCAATATCATTTGCTATTTGATGGCACATAGTTCACATTTCCATAAACACAGCTAACATATATTAACTAAATATATGATATTCTTTTCAACATCTGAATGAAATGCAGCAATTGCTTCAGTGTGTTTCCATAAATGTTTTTTTTCCGGCAGAGGTAACATGCGAATTGTTCCCTTGATTGGTTGTATATAACAATTAAATTAAATAAAGGTAGCTTATTCGCAGGTCAGCAGTAAAAGCTAAATATCCATATCTTCGTCATTTGCTAATTTGTAGTTCTCCTGCAATAGTGATATTAAATAATAAAAGCTCAGAGTATTAGGGTCACTACAGGAAACTGGTTTAATGGTTAATTCCTTTAGTCCGGCAGCCTTCTGCGGCTTCCACAGTAGAAATCCGCTTGAATTTATGTTGGTACCAACGGTGCATTTGACCGGAGTACATCATTCTTAATCGACCATTTCCTACCAATTTAACACTGCAATATCCGGACACTAAATAATAGCGAGCCTGGTCTGCTGAATTCACCGTATTTCCCAAATAGATTCTTATTACAATTTCCACTTTAGAGAGGTTTCTTTAACAAATCTGTGTTAGGGTTTTGCATCCTGGGAACACCGCTGTGTATAATGTACAGCATCATCAATGGCCGGTTGGTAACACCGCTGTGTATAACTTATAACGTCATCAATGGCCGGTTGCTCTCATACCATGTCTATGTGGTTTGGGAGGTTAAAAATCCCTTGGGTCGTTAAAAGTGTAGGCTCGGGCTTTCTATCGACAAACTGTCTAATGGTGAAAACAAGTCTATTGAGACATATCCATGATAGGCTGTATAAAGCTTCAAGAAAATCTAAGGTCATCTGTACCGATTTGTAACAGTGCACACTTTATAGTGCTGCCCCACTGGGAGATCGGGGCTACCACGACCAGGACCGACTTACCCACTTCAGTACATTCTATTGCTGAGCTAACCACTCCTTTCCATATCCTAGGAATGACAAACACAAAACTAGGTAGCGACTAGTATAAATTGTCTAAGTCATTGGTTTGACTCGGCTGGGATTCAAAGTCTCTAAGTGAGCTCTTAATGATTTGGCCTCCGCGCCTGGTCTCTCGTGAAAGTAGGAATTAATTAATTAATATTCGCGGATACCAATTTGGTTTTGCCTACTTGCTGATGTGTTAGTAATCCGACCTGCATTTGAGTCCGTATATAAAGGGGGCAGGCGCAATACCTTAAACATCAGTGCACCCAGGAGCATCACGAACACAACAAGCACAGCTCTCTCTCTCTTTGTCAACTCAAGTACTACATTCACCATGAGGGAAATCGTCCACATGCAGGCTGGCCAATGCGGCAACCAGATCGGAGCCAAGTTCTGGGAGGTGATCTCCGACGAGCACGGCATTGACCCAACCGGCACATACCACGGGGACTCGGATCTGCAGCTGGAGCGCATCAATGTGTATTACAACGAGGCAACTGGAGGCAAGTATGTACCACGCGCAGTTCTCATCGATCTGGAGCCTGGCACAATGGACTCTGTGCGCTCGGGTCCTTTCGGACAGGTGTTTCGCCCAGATAACTTTGTCTTTGGACAGTCTGGTGCCGGAAACAACTGGGCAAAGGGACACTATACCGAGGGAGCTGAGCTTGTAGACTCTGTTCTTGATGTTGTTCGCAAGGAGGCCGAGAGCTGTGACTGCCTCCAGGGATTTCAGCTGACACACTCACTCGGTGGTGGTACTGGATCTGGAATGGGCACCCTCCTCATCTCCAAGATCCGCGAAGAATATCCAGACAGGATCATGAACACTTTCTCAGTTGTGCCGTCCCCAAAGGTGTCGGATACAGTTGTGGAGCCTTACAATGCAACACTATCTGTGCATCAGCTTGTTGAGAACACAGATGAAACCTACTGCATTGATAATGAGGCTCTCTATGACATCTGCTTCCGTACTTTGAAGTTAACAACCCCAACATATGGTGACTTGAACCATCTTGTCTCAGCGACCATGTCTGGTGTAACAACATGTCTGCGTTTCCCTGGCCAGCTGAATGCAGATCTCCGTAAACTGGCTGTCAACATGGTGCCCTTCCCCCGTCTTCACTTCTTCATGCCTGGGTTTGCTCCGCTCACCTCCCGTGGAAGTCAGCAGTACCGTGCCCTCACTGTCCCTGAGCTGACTCAACAGATGTTTGATGCTAAAAACATGATGGCTGCCTGTGACCCACGTCATGGTCGCTATCTTACTGTTGCTGCGATGTTCCGTGGTCGTATGTCAATGAAGGAAGTCGATGAGCAGATGCTGAATGTGCAAAACAAGAACAGCAGCTACTTCGTTGAGTGGATCCCGAACAACATCAAAACTGCTGTCTGCGATATCCCTCCACGTGGCCTCAAGATGTCTGGAACCTTTATTGGAAACAGCACAGCAATCCAGGAGCTGTTCAAGCGCATCTCAGAGCAATTCACAGCCATGTTCCGCCGCAAGGCCTTCCTGCACTGGTACACTGGTGAGGGCATGGACGAGATGGAGTTCACTGAGGCTGAAAGCAACATGAACGACCTGGTGTCGGAATACCAGCAGTACCAAGATGCCACTGCTGAAGAGGAGGGAGAGTTTGATGAAGAAGAGGGTGAAGAGGAGGCATAGAAGGAACTTCCACTGAACGCCAATAATTACATGGACTTTTCTTGAACAAGAAATACGATTTTCAATATCTTACTGCTACAAAATGTGCATATAAATATATGCATTACAAATAGCTCTAAAATGTACAAGATCCTTCTTATCCAGCAAATGTCAATAAATTTTAATTCAAAATATGACTGATTTGTTTATATTTGATGAGCTTAACTTATTATGAATAATTATTAGAATATGGATTTAATTTTCAACCATATGTTAGTCTTGCCCAATGTTAACCTAGAGCATAGCACCATTAATATTGCAATTGC
Source organism: Branchipolynoe longqiensis (assembly GCA_030323885.1). Taxonomy (NCBI): domain Eukaryota; kingdom Metazoa; phylum Annelida; class Polychaeta; order Phyllodocida; family Polynoidae; genus Branchipolynoe; species Branchipolynoe longqiensis. The sequence continues at coordinate 17,853,275 of CM059195.1, forward strand.
GGTCAATCTATTTAATATACACAATTATTATATTTGCTTCCATAACATTATTCTGTTGTAATGAGAGATTCCAAGATGTTTTCTTGTTCTCGTAGAACACTGTCACAATTAAGTCGTATGAAAATACAAGTGCTTGCATGTTTAATATTAAATATTTAATACATTTTTCAAATATCTCACATTATACACCTGGATCAAATGAGGAAATGTGCCATGCAGTATGTTATAACTAGTTGCTATGTATTTTGGGTCTTATGTCCTAGTATAAGGGTTATAGCTTAAAACAACCTATTTGCTAGGAATTATTTAGAACCCAACCAGGGCAAGAAGGTCTTTGTGGTCAAGGTCCGCCTATTAGTGTCATTCATCACCTCGTGATTGTCCTCACTTATAACTTATATAGATTAGGGCTTATTAGGAACTTGGCAAGTAGCTAAAACCATACCTAACTCCTAAATTGCCACGATGGCATAATCTGATCTTTGCGAAAGAAAAAACTGACCTTATTTTCAAACAAATATGAATGGTTGAACTCAGAATTCCCATGTTATTTATTACAACTACCACCAAAGCCATGCCTATCTATACCAGCAGGAGGTGGCGATGACTTGGAGGAACACGCCCTATTGCCAGGCATGGTTTATCGTTAGATAGCGCAACCCTCTACTATCCAATACTATGTAATGCGACAATGAAACACCAGGGGGCGACACCAATAACCCACCATAATATCGATCGCAGTCCGCCTATCAAGAACTTGTAATGTACATTGGCTGAGTGTTATAGCAATGCTGCTGTTGTAGCCAAATGATTAGATATTGAGCAATAAATATATTATAATGAAAAAAAACATATATTCCATTGGATTCTTCTAGGGCAGTGGTCGTTGGCTTAATTAGATATAATATGAGTTTTAGTTTGATTTAACGACAAACATGTAGTCAGGTAACTGTCTAGATAAAAGATTCACCCCGTACTTACAGGACAGGGGTGAAAACCAACCCATTAGAAAAGCTGGCAAAGAATTTTGACATGCTGGGGAAATTAATTGAGCTGGTAAATTCTTAATTTCAGAAACACAATATATTCTTTATGTACATCTTCATATTTAACCGCTACTTTTGAGGTGGAAAATATAATAAAATATATACTTTAATGGAATTTAAAAGTGAAATCGACGGTGTTCTCTGGCCGCCATCTTGTCTTTTTGCATTCTCTCCCATTTCACCAACTCGGTGCTGATATAAGTAACCATTTGACACTGGTGCCAGGCATGCTACGTCCTGTTCCATACTAACGCTATGTTCGTCCGTATTTAGCCATCTTGTCTTTTTGCATTCTCTCCCATTTCACCCCTGTACTGGAATGGAAGTATGGGGTGAATCTTTTATCTAGTAACTGTCTAGCTTCACCAAGGAGTGATCTTCCATCCGAGCAACCAATGCTACTTTAGATTAATGTTCATACTTATGCTAAATATATTGCTATACAAATCGGCAATTTAAATCTTTACTGACAACCAGAAGCATTTCACGTCATATATACCTATGACCACAGGACAAGTGATGTAAGAGTTATCGAATTGTGACTACATGACTAGCATTCTGCCCTATTTATTCCAAGCTTACGGAACATGTTATGCTGTAATGTTGATACTTGTGCCAGATACATAGTTGATAAACATTTATAGTACAAAAATACCATTAACCAATCAGTTGTGTGCTATAGGTGCAGTGTCCGATGGATTTGAGCTTGTACTATTCATTTAAATAAATATATTAGATGGTTCGGTATAATCTACCTTACTTTTCTTTCAAGTAACTTGTATTATAAATGGCTAAGATGTGAGATAATTAAAATGAAAGTTTGCAAAATGTTGGTGTGCATGACCAAAATCTGACAACATATACATGCTTCAGTCGTAATACATTCTATTATTATGATTTGATATTCCCTAATCTACTGCAATTTATGTTCAATTACTGCAGTATTTTCGCAGTTGTTTGTCCTAGACTCAAATCTAGGTAGGTGATTTTGTTTTGAGAATATCATGATTTCCGCTGACTATGCAGTTGCATGGTCCGACAGCGTTTGAATTGTTGTCTTATTTTTTAGATAAATATATCAAATTGATCGTTATGAGCTACTAATCATTAGTCCGGAGTGATTTTGATGAAAGATGACTACGGTATTGTTTTTCTCAACTCTTTTCTTCTAAGACACAATCTACTTGGTAAATAAATCTTAATGGTTTTCTCAATTTGTCTAGATCAAAATCAACAAGTAAAAAAACAAATACCAATGCTGACATATGCAAACAATATGTAACCTTTATATGAATATGGATTCTGTTATTTTCCAGAATGATTTCTGTTATTATTTGGAATGTTTTTACTTTTGGTTTCCACCTGACAGAAGTGGTACCGAGTTTCTGAGAACGACCTATATGTACATGTAATAAGTAGTCTGTCCTGAGCCCCAGGACCACAGGATGAATGGCTTGACTACTCTTGACTACTCTGACCCATGCTGTTAAGAAGTAACAACAGGTGGCGCCACACTTGCAGGAACAGTTCCTATAGTGGACAGTTCCACCCAATAGAGCTCCTCGCTAGGGTTTAAAACAATCTCCAGGCTGCCAACCATTACGATTTCTGCAGAATCATTACGATTTTCTATCTCTCATTATGCCCGGAATTCACCTACCTCGGAAGCACTATATCAGGTGATGGACACATTGATGCTGAAATACAGAGGAGGATGCGCATCTTTCAGCCGACTACGCCAGAGACTCTGGAACAACCACCATGTGTCCATTCGGGTCAAAGGAAAGATCTACCGTGCAATCGTGCTATCCACCCTACTATACAGAGCCGAGGCCTGGACAGTGTACAGATGACAGGTGAAAAAGCTGCATGCCTTCATGATGCGACATCTGCGTTCAATCATGAGGCTAACCTGGCAGGACAAAGTGACAAATAAGGAAATACTCAAACAGACGGGGCTGCCCTCTATGGAAGCTATTCTGATCAAAAAGAATCTCCGGTGGACTGGACACCTCATGAGGATGTCAGCAGACAGGCTACCCATGCAGATCCTCTATTCTCAACTGTCTTCTGGCTGCAGAAAGAGAGGGCGCCCTCGTCTCCGGTTCAAGGATACCATCAAGAGAAACCTGAAGCTGAGAGACATTAAGACCCACTCATGGATGCAACTCTCACAGAAGAGAGCTAAATGGAGAGTGGCAGTCAAGTAATGAAAGCTGTCTTTGTCACATTGCGACAGACAGCATGATGATGATGATTATGCCTGTAATCTGAAATATTATGATAAATCGTCAATTTTCCTAGTAAAAACCTAAACATGAATAAACATTTATATAAGTGAATTTTATGATACAGAACTGAAATACAATGTGTTATTTTGAATATGAGCTGAACATGTTGATTGTGTTACACTATTATTATATAACTGAAATAAAATTTATTTGGAAAGTAAAATCTTTAGACTTGCATGATGTACATAATACTATGCTTGAAAAAAAAAGTTATTAGCTTTAAGTGTTTTTTTTTAACAGTTTGGGAACACAATATATAATTATATCACATCCCTATGATGTTTGAGTATTATTAAACACAACAAACTATTGAAATATAAATATGGGTCATAGTCTGCAATTCACGTGAAAATCATTACTCTTTCCCATATTCAAATGTTGACAGCTATGCAATCTGAGCCTGACTCATTATTCCTCAAGGCGTATCATTGGTTTGTTAGTTTAGCGACCACCCAACACAGAAGGTAAACATCGGCTGCTGAGAATGGTCTATCATATCTATTCACATTTATACACATATAAATGTGTTCCCCTGTCTCGTGAACCTGCATAATCCGATGAAAACATCAAATTTACTATTAAAAAAACCCACACTTATCTTTATTTGATCCTACATTTAAGGTGATGATGCCTTCATAAAGCCGCCATTGAAGTTTAGTTCTCCTGTACTAACCTGTCTTGCTTGAATTCTGATAATCTAAGCCTAAAGGGTGCATTTCTTACATGCGGCATGCGGCATGCGGTATGAGAATGCGAATGCAACAAAAAATGAAAACGCCTTGAAGTCAATGGACTACATTCCTTACACGCGGTATGCGAATGCAAATGCGAATGTGTCAACTCGATCGGTCCCTGTAGTGATCGGTGTGGCATGCGGTATGCGGCATGCAGTGTGCGAATAGAAACATCAGTCGCACTTGTCCATTAGTTTTAGAGTAGGAGAGGGGACTGATCATTACGGAACGGTCACACACAGGGGTGATGAGTGGAAACATATGGTAGTGGTGGTGGTGGGGTTCAGTCAGTCGCACTTGTCCATTAGTTTTAGACGAGGAGAGGCGACGGAGCATTACGGAATGGTCACACAAAAGGGTGCAGAGGGGAAACATATGGTAGTGGTGGTGGTGGGGTTTGGGTTGGTAAAAATGCTACCATAGCCACAAAAATATGAATATAAGTGCAGTATTGAGTGTACTTGTTTATTTTTATTTTTTAAATATAGCCAGTCGTGTGCCACATGCCGCATGCCACGTGTAAGGAATCATGTCAGTCGCATACTGCATGTCACATGCCGCATGCCGCATACCGCATGCCGCATACCACATACCGCATACCACGTGTAAGGAATGCGCCCTTAAAGCATGCATTCCTTACACACGATATGCGGTATGCGGCATGTGGCATGCGTTATGCGGTATGCGAATGGCATGATTTCTTCTACGCGGTATGCGGCATGCAGCATGTGGCATTCGGCACATGACTGGCTATATCTAAAAAATTAAAATAAACAAGTATACTCAATACTGCACTGTATATGACCTAATATGGCATTTATATCTATGTACCTCTTGGTACGTCACCTGGGGGTTCCTACCTTTATAATTACCAAATTATAGATAAGTATTCATATTTTTGTGGCTATGGTAGGATTTTTACCAACCCGAACCCCCCCCAACACCACTACCATATGTTTCCTCTCCGCACCCCTGTGTGTGACCGTTCCATAATGATCAGTCGCCTCTCCTAGTCTAAAACTAATGGACAAGTGCGACTGAGGTTTCTATTCACATACCACATGCCGCATGCCGCACAGGGACCGGTCGAGTTGCCGCAATCGCATTCGCATTCACATTCGCATTCGCATTCGCATAACGCGTGTAAGGAATGTAGTCCATTGACTTCAAGGCGTTTTGATTTTTTGCTGCATTCGCATTCGCATACCGCATGCCGCATGCCACGTGTAGGGAATGTGCCCTTAAGTCTTATTTTGCCGGCCGCCAAAAAAAGTTTAGATTAATACCCCTGTCACACTACAACGTAACGAGCCAACATGAGCCTAACGTGGTCATTTTTCGTCATTACGTTGACGTATGTTGGGTTACGTTATGATGACGTCAGAATGACGTTAGACTGATGTCGAGCTATGTCATGTTACGTCGTGTTACGTCTGCGCGCGTCAAAGTTTTGAACCTGTTCAAAACTTTTGACGTAACTAGAATGTAAGGGTTTACGTTCGCCATGCATTCTGTACACGTTCGGCGAACGTCAATGATGTTAAACGGATGTTAGTCAAATGCTGGTCACTACATTGCACTACATTGCACTACATAGCGCTATGTTGCACTACATTGACCCACTTTAAAGCCGGTGGAAAAGTGCAGTCTGCGTAGTGAAACTGTCGGGATAACATACGCCTAACGTACATCCAATGTACGTTTAGCATTTTGACACCGTTGCATGACGTAAGTAACGTAAGGTAACGTAAAGCAACATAGTTCTGGCGATGGAATAACGTACATAACGTTCCCTGAGCATAATTACGTTGTCCTCTCTCGTTGAATGTCGCCATCACTATGATTTACCGCCGTTACTCTCTCGTCCACTACGCTGCATCCACGTTCAACTTGTGCACAAATTTGCATACTCCGCCGAGAAGTTCAACGTTCTTCACGTTCTTCCTACGCTGACGTCATTACGTTGTAGTGTGACAGGGCCATAACCGATCGTTTGGTTTAACCGAGCTTGGTTTAATGGGGTTGTACTGTATATTAATAACAGTGGTTTATTTTTAAACCATGGTCGGTTTTGGAATACATGGCTAATGAACAGTTGCCATGGATACCTTATATAGTGGTGATTTCAACAGGAGTGAAACGCTATACTGCATCCATTCCCCAGTGGAAATTTAGTGTGAATAAGATGAGCGTTGATCAGCACCCTGTGGGTTTTGCACACCGTGAATAATTGAATGCATTGTCAGCAGATGACAGAGCTGAGGAGATTTCTCATCTCTGCCCGCATGTGTTTAAGGACCGCTGCTGTAAATTTACTTTCACTTCTTCATGTGACACCTGCCTACCACTGCTAATAGAGGGGTAGAACAAAGCTAACGAGAATGGCGAGCTATCAAAGCTTCCCCATTATCTATGATTGCATAGATAATTGGGAAGAGTAAGCTAAATAAATCCAAATTAATATAATCCAATGCTTGGTGACTTTTCATCCCATCCATCATCCTATCAGATGTCATCATCGTTATCACAGGAGCAACAAGCTGCATTATTTTCTACCTGTGGCATTAACACTCTGTTTATCACTATCAACATTGGAGAACATCATGGGTTCTGATAGTGAATTTAATATCCCATGAGAATTCTTCTTTTAGTACAATTCTTTGCTAAGCAGTGGAGACTTCGATTGTAGCCAATTGGTCGTCTTCAATTCACTGTTGCTATCCTAGCCTATTCTATCCTATTTATGCCAAACACCAGGCTACGTAGCGCTATGTATACATTTCTAAGTTGGCCTTATTCAAACCCCTACCAGATGTGGCCGAATCCATAGAGCGCAGGCTTCGTGTGCGGTAGGTCAGGAGTACAATTCTCGGTCAAGTCAAATCACTGACTTACAAAATTGATACTTTTCACTACCTAGCCTGGCGCTCAGCATTATTAGGACAGGGCAAGGACTAGTTAGCACAGTATCAGGATAATATGACTGGGATATTGGGTCATGGTGTCACCATCCTGGCCTCCCAGTAGGGCAGCATTAAAAAGTCGCCATGGATGTGAGTCACAAGTCGGTTCCGATGCTGATATGACCTTAGATGTTGGAAGGACGTAAAACTCCACCCAGCAACAACATATTTATATGATAAATGGTAGTATTTTGGCGGGCCGCCGACACAAGTTTGGATTAACCGATCGTTTGGTTTAACCGAGCTTGGTTTAAAGGCCTTGTCACACTATGACGTCTCTCCCCAACACGCGTTGACGTGTTGCCTTTTTGGTAATGGGACACATTACCGGCGCGTTACTGGCGCATTAACGGCATGTCGGTACACGTCGGTACACATTGAGTGATAGCAACGTGTGAATGGACACGTCGGTACGCGTCGGCGCACGTCGGCGTGCTTCGGGTCGCGCCGATCATTTTGTGCTTGCACAAAGCTTTCGGCACGCCCTGACGCATGCCGACGGGTTGGAGGGGGCATTACGGACGTGCCACCAACACGCCACTAGCACGCTGCAACCCATCAAACTTTCTCCCACAACGCCGAAAAGTTGGACGTGTCTCGAGCCCTAGCAAATATCTTGCGCATTGGCGGCGCGCCGGGGGAAATGTCGTAGTGTGACAGGGCCTTTACGGGGGTGTACTCTACTTGGATTTTATCCTACATATCCAAGATAAATACTGCTCCACTTGATACAGAAAAAGGAATACTGAAGCTAGGTAATATACCCAGACTCAGTAGCATTAAGGCTCAGACTTCAGCATTTGGACATGGATGCCAATATTATATTTGTGTAGTGGAAGCAGATAACCAAACGACAAAGGGCGGATACAGGTATTTATTTGTAACACAACCGTTCCCTGACTGAATTGACCATATCTGGCTGGGCGAGATGCCCTACCGAGTTAATATTAAAGCGTTAATGTTCAGTACCAAATCAAATAATAAATAATAACAATAAAATGGTAACAACAACAAAATTAGGAAGCAGCGAGGCAGTAGCAGCATGGGCCAGGTCCGAAGCGTGAGTGGGATTGGGCAGGGCCGGAAGGTAGGGACGAGGCAGCGTGGGGCGCCCTCTAGTGGATTCGAACCCAACTACCTGTCAACCGATGCCTTGAAAACAAACTAGGGGGAGGCACTGCATTTCCACTACACCGTCATATCCAGATATATGCAAGTATAGTTTCACCTCAAATAACTCCATATATACTACAATTATCTTCAAACTAAAGTGAGGTCGATTTTAACAATCAAACTAATATATGTATCTAAAATTATATATCAACCTCTAGTGGGCTGTGCCTTATACCCCTGTCACACTACGACGCAACGAGCCAACGTAAGCCTGATGTGCTCACGTTTTGTCATTACGTTGATGTATGTTGGGTTACGTTATGATGACGTCAGAATGACGTTAGACTGACGTCGAACTACGTCATGTTACGTCCTGTTACGTCGGCCAGCATCAAGGTTTTGAACCTATTCCAAACTTTTGACGTAACTCGAACATAAGGGTTTACGTTCGCCATACGTTCTGTACACGTTCGGCGATTGATTGATTGGTGGTTGCTTTACGCCGTGTCAGCAGCATAGGCCATATTCACGGCGAGAAATGTTTGTTTTTTTGTTCAAACCATCGCTTTTACATGTAAAAGCAGACAATCAATTATGTGCCAATAGACACTCATTAAATTAGAAAGCTCACAATCATATATTTGTGGTCAAGGGAAACAAATTCCCATAGAAAAAGAAAAGTTTTATTAATAATTGATAGAATCTATTTAGTAAACTAGATGAGGTGGTACAGTCCAGCTGCCCTCAAAAAGGCTAAAATGTTTTCCTGTTTTACCTTGGTAAAAAGGTCATGCATACTGTCTGCAGTGTAGAACCGTTGGCGCAGGGCCAAAAAATCAACACAACTTAGTAAAATGTGTTTGAGTGTCAGCGGGGACTGACACCCAATACATTCAGGTGGAGGTTCCCCCTTGAGCAGAAAAGAATGTGTAAGCCACGAGTGGCCAATACGGCAGCGGCTAAGGACCACTTGGTCCCACCGACCTCCAGCATGAGTCTGTGGTGGCTTTCCCACAGATGGTTCAATTTCTTTAAGTTTATTAATGTTTTCATCCCACTCATGTTGCCATTTGGATTTTATGTGGGTGGCTATTAGTGGTTTCAGATCAGAGTGAGGGATCAGACACGGTTCAAGATCACAGTTCAGGGCCTTCTTCGCAGCCCGATCAGCCCGTTCGTTTCCTTGTATGCCGGCATGGCCAGGCACCCAGCACAGGTGGATGTCATACCCATCCATTGTCAGTTGGTTCATTTTATAAATGACCGTTGCTAGAATAGGGTGATTCGTTTTCAGTCCAGCAACAGCCAGGAGGCAAGAGAACGAATCACTGTATATAACATAGTTAGTGTGGTTGGATACCTCGATACACTCCAAAGCGAGACGGAGTGCACAGGCTTCTGCAGTGAAAATCGAGCTCTGATCGGGCAAACATACACCAAATTTTTTCCGTCGGCAGACTGCCGCAGCACCTACCCGGCTTTGGTCTTTCGAACCATCAGTGTATATGGAGAGGTGGTCTGCAAACTGGCCTTGAATCTCTGCATGCAGTCCTTGGTACTCGAGTGGATGTGTCCCAGACTTCCTCAGTTCCGTGAGTCGGAGGATAACCGATGGCTTTCTCAACGACCATGGGGGATGTTCTGGCACTTTGGCATCCTCCAACACCTCCAAATCCACGCCCAAGGCCTCAAAATGAGGTTTCATTCGGAGCCTCAGTGGCCGGATGTAATTTGGCCTGGCTTCATACCTGGATTCGTCATGTTGCTCGAAAAGACAATTGTGTGCAGGATTCAATGCATTAGTTTTTATCTTGACTACATATTGCATGGCCAGTTTGATTCTCCTGTTGTTAAGTGATGGTTCATTGGCTTCGACATAAAGGCTCTGAACTGGTGAGGTGCGGAAGGCCCCAAGGGCCAGGCGCAGTCCCTGGTGGTGGATCGTGTCTAGCACCCCAATATATGATTTCCTTGCGGAACCGTATACTATGGTGCCATAATCCACTCGTGACCGAACCAAGGTTCTGTACACGGAGAGCAGAACATCTCTGTCCGCTCCCCACTCTGAGCTGGACAGCACCTTCAGAATATCCAGCGCTTTCAGGCATCTTGTTTTTAGGTACTTTATATGTGGCACAAAAGACAGTTTTGCATCGAGAATGAGTCCCAGAAATTTGGTTTTCTCAACGACTTTAATGGGATCCCCACCCAGGGTCAGCTCCGGTTCCGCATGCATTCTATGCAGGAGGCAGAAGTGCATGCAGACTGTTTTGGTCTTGGAAAATTTGAAACCATTCAGAACTGACCATCGATGGATCCCATTTATGCTTGGTTGTAGCTGTCTCTCTATGACATTCATGTTAGCACCGCTGTAATATAAAACAAAGTCATCCACGAAAAGACTACAGGAGACGCCCCGCTTTACAGCAGCAGCAATACCATTGACCTTGACCCCAAAAAGGGTCACGGCTAGTATGCTGCCTTGAGGTATTCCTAGTTCCTGTGAGTGTAGGCGGGAACAGGTAGTCTTGACACGGACATGCCTGAAGGCTAGAAAGTTCCTGATGGAAATTGGCAAGTGGCCACGAAGGCCAATCGCATGAAGATCCTCCATGATGCCATGCTACCACGTTGTCTCATAGGCTTTTTCGAGGTAGAAAAAGACAGCCACAACATGCTCCTTCTTAAGGAAAGCATCTCTTATGAAGGTCTCCATGCGCACCAAATGGTCGAGGGTGCTGCGGCCCCGTCTGAAGCCACATTGAAGGTTGGACAGGTGGTGTCCTGACTCCAGTAGCCAGACGAGGCGGTTGTTTACCATTCGCTCCATGGTTTTACAGATGCAGCTTGTAAGGGCTATGGGATGATAGTTGCGGGCTTCACTCTGGTCTTTACCAGGTTTGGGAATCAGCTTTACTGTCGCCTCCCGCCAAGAGGCGGGGATGACACCCGACTCCCAGATGTTGTTGAAGAGTTGAAGCAACAGTCTCAGTGCATGTTCAGGGAGATGTTTAAAAAATTGATAATGAATTCCATCAGGTCCAACTGCTGTGTCATGCGAGCTTTCCAAAGAACACCTCAACTCACCCACACTGAATGGGGAGTTGTAGTGCTCCTCACCATCGGAAGAAAAGTCCAAGAGCTTTCGCTCTTGGTGTTCCTTGACCACCCGAAAGCCCGGGAGGCAGTTTGCCAAAGACGAGTTTCCAGCGAACATCAATGACGTTAAACGGACGTTAGTCAAACGCTGCTCACTACGTTCCACTACATTCCACTACGTTGACCTACATTAAAGCTGGTGGAAATGTCCATGTGGCGTAATAGGAACCTCAGGAGAACGTACGCCGAACATACATCCAACATACATTCAACGTACATTCAGCATTTCGCCACTGTGTCATGACGTATGTAGCATCACGTAATGTAACGCAACATAATTCTGGCGATGGAATAAAATACATAACGTTCCGTGAGCGTAATTACGTTCTCCTCTCTCGTTGAATGATGCTATCACTAAGCTTTACCGACTTTATGCTCTCGTCAACTACGCTTCATCCACATTCAACTTGTGCCAAATTTGCATAATATGCTGAGAAGTTCGAGGTTTTTCACGTTCTCCCTACCCTAACGTCGTTATGTCGTAGTGTGACATGGCCTTAAGATACATATATTTATATATATATATGTTTGCAAGTTGTGTCAACCAGATAATGACCACGTAGACTGGTACCACCACTTGGCTACTTACCCATCAATGTCACAGACTAACATGGTATGGATGCTGTATGAGATTCTCTCGGCCCAAACAGAAACCAAAACGCCCTGCTGATCTGATTCCCACTGGTGCCCTATTTAAATAAATATCACGTTTTCGACAACTAGTTTTCGACAACTAGTAACACCGGAATGATATCAACGTTAGCATAGTAATAGTATGTAAAGTGTCCCAGTGGGTCTTACAGCTTGTAAACACAAGCAAGATTCGAACCCACAGTTCTCGTATATACCAGAACATCAGAATCTAACCGAAGTTTTATCCGTTATTGTTTTACGTCCCAACAACAGCTAAGCTATTATCAGGATGCTCCAACCAATGAACCTGTCAATATGCAGAGGCAATAAGCAACCTGTCATGTGGCTGACATCCATAACTACCAAAATCAATCGAAATGTAGTAATGTATATATTCTTTCATCACCTATCACATTTGCATATACCCAGTGTATTCCTCAGTTAAATAGCATCTGTAAATTGCTAAGTGATTGCCGATGCCTCGGCGCTGAGAAATCTATTAATATTATTCAGAATAATAAATATATATTTCCCCAATATAAAATATGTTTAATAACTAACTGGACCATTGTTTACGTTGGTAGCATCAAATCTAGGTAGGTTGTTGCGTTTGTTGTTTTACGTCCTTACAACATCTAAGGTCATATCAGGACGGATGCCGACTTGTGATAGTGCACACTGATGGCAACTTTATAGTGCATGTTTGTTTAACGACCCACCAGCACAAAAAGTAGAAATCGGCTATTGGGGGCGATATATAGTGCTGCTGCACTGGGAGACCAGACAGCAAGACCACGACCCAATATCCTACACAGTTACATTATCCTGACACTGTGCTAACCAATCATTGTCCTATCCTAGTAATGCCGAGCGCCACGCAAGGTAGCGAGACATATCAACTTTATAAGTCATTGCTTTGACTCGACCGGGAATGGAACTCCAGACCTTCCGGAGGCGAGGGCCGCGCGCTATCGATTCGGCCACCGCGTCCGCTGCTGACAACAATATTATTCAGAAGAATAAATATATATTTCCCGAATACAAAATATGTTTAATAACTGGACCAGTATCTAAAAGTTGGTCGCATCAAATCTAGGCAGCTGCTCTGGGCTTTGAAAATTCGATACTGTCACCGGATTACGCAGCTTAAAAAAAGAGTCGGCATTCGTGCGGGTTTGCGCCGAGCGCTGTCTACCGGTGGCGCCGCCTGGTGTGTGGTGCACGAACCACAGCGTCACGCCGGAGGGCGGCTGATGAAGCGGCTGCAGCGACGGCGGCAGCGGCGGAGGCGGACACTCAGTAAGTTGCCCTGTACGATGGCGGACACGCGCAAAATGGGATACTTTGTGGCTGCATGTTTCTTCGCCAGTCTAGGTAAGTGGCACCTCAGATTTCCTACAGCTGACACCGCCGACGTCACCGTTTGGTCACCCGGACTGTGGAGGAGGAGGACCTGTGCTGTGTCGGTGTGTGTGAATAGGGTGTGGGTACGGCGGGAAGGGGGCGGGGCAGGGTCCGTGCGGCGTATACGGCAAGGCCCGCCGGCTTGTCCGCTCGCTGTGACACGCCGGCCGGTGTGCGTCTAGTTTATCTCTGTAGCTCGGGGCGCCCGTGGAAGAAATGAGGGAGGGAGGGAGGGAAGGGGTGGAAGAAGGCAGGATGGGAAGGGAGGGGGGAGGGAGGGAGACGCTGCAGAAGATGATGGTGGACGGGGTGGGAATCGCTGATGAGGGGCACAGCGACGGCGATTGGAAAGGGCTAAGGAAAGCTTCACCAGCCGGGCGCCGGGCGCCGGGCGCCGGGCGCCGGGCGCCGGGCGTCGGGCCCTGGGCGTCATGGCCACAATGAAATGAGAAGATCGGGATCACCTTTGAATATTAAAACTAGTAGCTTATCCTCCCCCCCCCCCCTAAAATACAAACCCCCGATCTGCAATCCCATTCCCCAACCTTACACACCCTCGACATTTCTTTTGTATTCCAACCCGGCTCCTTCCTGGGATCCACATCATCTGGCCTACTATCTATCCTTCATCCTCCATCCTCCATCCTCTACTCTCATCATCAGCCACGCACACACCACCCACCACCCACTACCGAACATCCACCACCCACCACTCACCACCCACCACTGAACACCCACCACCGAACACCGCCGGGCGGCCATCATCAGCCACTGTAGCCACGATCACGGGAAGTCACTGCATTTTAAGCGTACCGGCGCTGGAAGAGATTCCTACCAGGCGGTCCACATTTAATACGCAGTTCCCACTGCGCCCTCTAGTGGGCCTTGCCTTAGATACACACACACACACACACACATATATATATATATGTTATATATATATCCCACACAAATCCCAGTCTTCCAGACACCAACCCTCCCAAGCGTAGACACACACATACACGCACACCCTTCCACCAACCACCCCCACACCTTCATTACAATTGCACGACACTGGTTCACATTAGCTATGTCATTAACTATATATATATATATAATACAGCCGTATATTTATGTCACGCGCTGGAAACATCTAATATCCGTCACTTGTTGGTACCCAGAGGTAGCGGCAAGTGACATAGTTAATGTGAACCAGCGTCGTGCAATTGTAATGAAGGTGTGGGGGTGGTTGGTGGAAGGGTGTGCGTGTATGTGTGTGTCTACGCTTGGGAGGGTTGGTGTCTGGAAGACTGGGATTTGTGTGGGATTTGCTTAGCCATAGGTTATGAGTGCATGTGTATGGAGGAGGGGATTTGTGTGGACGTGGGGGTGGGGTTGATTTGTATGAGCATTGATAGTGATTGCGGTGTATCTGGGACTGGGAGGGGCGGAGGTGACGGCGAGGTGGTATCACTGTAGTCGTGGCAATGAAAGGAAAGGTTGCGTATTTCTTCTATAGCTGAGGGATCTCATGCAATCTGGTGTTCTCTGTGGTGGAGTGGTTAGAGTGTCTGACTTTTTTATAGGTCAGACTCCTAATCTGAGGGTCGGCGGTTCGATTCCCCGTGCCCCCAACTCTGCCAATTTGGATTTCCACCGCTCTGTATAACCTACAGCGTCATCAAAGGCTGGTTGCTCTCATACCATGTGGTGTGGGAGGTTAAAAATCCTTTGGGTCAGTAAAAGTGTAGGCTCGGGCTTTCTATCGACCAGCAGTGGAGTGGGGAAGATCAGTCATCTGTGACTGGGAATTCCCCTGCTTGGGACAACTAATGTAAAAAAAAAAATGTTTAAAGTGAGAGACAAATAAGTGTTCACACTTCCTGTCTACCATTCACTATATATTCGCTATAATGTCCAGCACAATAGGTGTAGGACTTTAAGGGTTGGGGTGTTCGGTTTTGGAAGGGTTTGTAAGGAAGGAATGGGGGGAGAATCGGGGAATTAGAGAGGGTGAGGGGAAATGGAGGGCGTTATGGAAATGGAGCAGGGAATGGGGGGGTGGGGGGGAGATAGCTTGTTGTTGCAGTTTTACATCCTGGCAACATCTAATGTAGGTAGGTACCGACTTGTGACAGTTCGCACTCATGGCGACTTCATAGTGTTGCCCCAGTGAGAGACCAGGCCGCCAGTACCATGAATATAATATGATACTCAGTCACATTATAGTTTATACTGACACTGACCCAATCAGTCCGTCCCCTATCATAATAATGCCGAGCACCTGGCAGGGAAGTGACAAGTATCAATTTGTAAGTCATCGGTTTGACTTGATCAGGATTTGAACCCGTAGGTTCGAATCTCACGTTGTACATAAACTGGAAACGGACGCTCAACTCATTCGGCCATCCACTCTTGTCAGTGGAATATGATGTGGTTGGGGGGGGATTATTATCATGAGGGTTGGGGGAATATGAGGAGTTCTGGTGGTGGGGGGAAGGAGGTAGAAGGGGATTGTGGGGGATTGGAGGGGAATGGGACAGGTTGGTGTGAGAATATCACTGGTGGTATGGGATATGAGGTGTGATGGTGAGGGGAGGATGAGGGGATTGTGGAGAAAGACGGGTGGGTTGTGCAGGAGGAAGATTAGGAGATTTTATATATTTTTTATTGAGGCTGTATTTATACTGTCCATAGCATGTTAGCCCGGGTATCCAGGCTTGTTTTCAATGCTGGCCAGCTGTAGTGTTGGTGTTGTCTTACCAAGCAGTAGCTGCTGATAAGTTATTTGATTGTCTGCATTTCAGTAGCAGATAGATCTGTTGGTGCGTTTAGTAGCCTATGTTAGTTTTTTTGGGCCCTCTTGGCATTGAATATTTGTTCTATTCTTATTACTATGTTAGTTGTTTTCTTAGGGTTCTATGTTAGTGTTTTGGGATTTTCTTGGGAAGACTTTTCCGCTTTTTTCTACTTAATTCTATACTAGCCTATTTTATTTACATGTCCATAGATGAGGGGACAGGAGGAGGAGTGAATAGGTGGGTATGTTAGGGACAATAGGAGTACGAGGGGATTGTGGAGAAAGACGGTAGGGTTGTGGGGGAGGAATATTATGAGATGAGGGAACAGGATGGGGAGTGAATACATGGGTGAATAGGGGTAGGGGAGAAGGGATGGAAGATGGGGGGGGGGGGAGGGTTGAGGAGCGGATGTGGAGGAATATGAGGGGATGAGGGAAGATGGGAAGTGGGGCGATATGAATGGGTGGTGGAGGGAGAGAATGGCAGGGACGGTGGGGGAAGGTATGAGGAGGGGATCTGGTGAGGGAGGATGAGGAGGGGAGCAATATGAATGAGTGGTGGGTGCAGTAGGAAGGGGGGTTGGAGTAACATGAAGGAGTGGTGTTAGGAGCAATAGAAGAGGGGGAAACATGAGGGGATAGTAGGGGTAGTGGAGGGGGAGATGGGGCAATAGAGGAGAGGGGACATGAGGGGGTGGTGGGGGAAGCAAGAGGGTGTGGTGTCTGGCGATGGCCGGCAACATGAGTGGGTGGCAGGGACAGTAGGCGGGATGGGGAGAGAAGCGTAAGGAATGGGGATATGTGCACAATGGTGAATACTCTCCAAGTACCCCATCTCTGTCGGGTAACTGGTAGAGATCTGAGGAGAGCTGGACAATGTGGGAAGAGGATGGGGAGGAAGGCGAGGAGGACATCAGCAGGGCAGTCCACAACGCGATGCTTGCCGACAAGCAGCCGGTAGGGCGTGGTTGTATGTGAGTGTGTGTGTTGGGGGGAGAGAGTGAGCTTTTCCCGCGACGCTAATCGATAATCCTCACCCACACGACAGGCTGAGCAACCGCCAGGCCCAGGGGAGGGGCGGGGGCGGGGGGGGGGGGGGGGGACATGAGCGGAAAGGGGACGGGAGGGGGGATTCGTGGTCCTCTGGTGACTAATACCCTCGTGGAATCATTGCGACACCATTTTCTCTTCGCGATTCGATTCCAAAAGGAGACTGGATTCTTCCCTGGAGCTGCCCTGGCGGATAGAAATGGTAATAGCTGGGACTGGACGAGCAGTGAGCAGGGATCAGTGATACTGATAGCGATAGAGATGCAGTTTATCTATATATATAAATATATATATATACATATATAATATATATATATATATATATATACATATATGTAGGTGTACACGTATGTTTGTTGTTTGTTTATTGAAGCCAACAGCTAACAGCCAACAGCCAAAGTTGGATCCAACAGCCAACATTGCAGCCAAAATGCCAACATCGAATGTCATGTAAGGACAGGTACCGACTTGTGACAGTGTACGCTCGAGGCGACTTTATAGTGCTGCCCCACTGGGATACCAGGCCACTGACACCATGAACAAATTCCCCATTCAGTCACATTAGCCCGATACTGAACTAAGCAGTCCTTGCTCTATATCCTAGTTTTGCCAAGTGTCAAGCTAGGTAGTGACAAGTACCAATTTTGTAAGGCATGGATTTGACTCGACCGGGAATCATACTTCCGACTGTCCGCATGGGAACCCTGCGCTCTACCGATTCGGCCAATGTGTCCGTTATATACACATATATATATATATATATATATGACCGTCTGAGGGGTCCGGCAGGAGTAGTGACCAGACGCAGCTGGTGTCAGGGAGGTCAGGAGCCCCACACAGGAGGCAGGCTAGTGGGGGATGTAGGAACTAGACTAGGCAGCAGCTTAGGCAGTACTAACTCAATGACTCTAGCAAAGTAGGAGTAACTAAGCAACATGATATAGTACAGGGTGTAGTAACTAATATATGGGAAGGTAGTTTGGTTGTGTCCTTGTTTATATTCCCATAATAGATTATAGAGCACATATATATATATATATATACACAATCGTATATACACAAACCTATACATGTACACTATGTATGTATATACTGATATGCTACACTATCCTTCCTTCATCATCATCTCTATTCACTACTACCTACGTTCCTCCCCCCCCCCCCCCCGCCACACCTCTCTGACGCCCCTTTTCTACAGGGCCACTCCAGGGTCTGCTCTAATGGGGCTGTGCTGTGTGCGGCTGGTGCTGCTGGTGCCCCCGGTGCCACTGGTGAAGGTCTGCTCTATCGGGTCACCGACTGCGCATTAACAAAACCGGCCCCGGCCTGACATCTGACAGTGAATTTGGGTCGTCAGGAATAGACGACTAAGGGTACCAGCCAGTGTGTGTTTGTGTCTGATACTGTGTGTGTTTCTGTATAGGTGTAAGGCTGCCTATGAACATCTGGTGTGGAACCGGTGAGAACTGTAGCATATTACAAAGGCAGATTTCCCACTCTGTCTGTGGAATGACACTGGCAGTGACTCTTGTCAATGTCATTGTCACTGCCTCTGTCAATGCCACTCCCACAAGAGGGCAAGGACGGAGTGTCTCAGTGCCAGGATAATGTGACTGAGTAGGATGTCAGGTCATGGTAAAGCATGACATAATCACTCTGGTTTTAAAATGTCTATTTAAATATCATATAATCATACTTCCCCCATCCTGATATGACCTTAGATGTTGCTAGGACGTAAAACAACAACAAACAAACAATCATATTTCTTAGTTTTAAAATAGCACATTACGTAATTAAGCAATCGCATATTCACACTGGTTTTAGAATGTGCATTTAAATATCACATAACCATATTTGTGATCGCATAATGGGGAAAATGTGGTCGCATAATTGGGAAAAGAGGTGTTCATTGGGCGTGTTACGCGGGTGGTAATTGGTGAGGGGTAATTTGTAGTTAAAATATGTTGTTACATTGGAATTCTGGCCGTATATGGTGGGTGGTCGTTGTTCAGGGTGGTCGTATAAGAGGGGGACCACTTCACTCCTTGTATCAGGCATGTGATTTCTCCGATTTTAACTGTAATTCAGTTTTTCTTTCTGGCCGGCGAAACCAGAATTCCGGTATTTCTTTAATTTGGTGTTTTTTTCTGGCCGCCGAAACATCTCTGAAATACACTATTTGCATGCATCCCTCTCGCAACTCATTGAGATGCTGTGTGTCCCCACGATAACCTAAACAAGTTTTCAGGGTTTTTTCCTACACCCAATAAACATGCCTGTTATAGATATGTGTAAGAAACTGGGGTTGACTGTGTATATCACCACCTCCCAACCAGGAAGAGAACACTCAAGCCACACCCCCTGAAAGCGAGTGGAAGAATTACTTAAATATAGCTTCACAATGGATAACTAACTGCCCTTTGGCTTCGCCAAGACAGAGTAATGACTGCTAGGCAGATTTTCGCATAATGAGGCTATTGGTGGTTTGTTCCTGGCACTACATAGCCAGAGCAACAGTGTTGAATAAATGTGGGTAGGCGTCAATTTACTGTATGAACAATACCATGCGTCTAAGATTTCATCAGCACCGACGCTAATACAGTACCAGGATGTATGGGTCCTGGAAGACCTTGAAAGTCATGAAATTGTATTCATGATTCCAGGCCTGGAAAGCTATGGAATTGGTCAAAAGATCCTTGAGAATCCTTGAAAATGGAAAAATCATGATTATATTATTTGTAAGCCTATATTTGCCAACAATATGTGACGTTTTGTATTTAACGTGATTTTTTATGGGTTTGTTATCCTGCCTCTTGGGTCAGTACTATGAATATGTTCGTTGTTATTTGCTATGGGTATTGACGCTTCAAATCTTACAAACTGAATCGACTATGAATATAGCTGGTTTTAGGAGTACTTTCATTTAATAAATGAGTTTAAAATGTCCTGGAATTTTGCACTGACAGGTCCTGGAAAGTCCTGGAATTTGATCTGTCAAAATGGGATGGAACCCTGCAGTATTTATTACCTGTCAAAAGAGGCCTTTGTGATCGCCGTACCGTTGTCATGTACGGCCAATCTTTCAATGTTTTAACTTGTCATTATTTCAGTGAATTGACCCTGTGAATGTCAAAACACCTGGTACGTCACTGATACAACATTTATTTATATGCATCAGTGTTACTCAATGACAGGTACTACTACATCGTCCGATTATTTTGAGGTTCTGCCATATTTCTTTTAGATAAATATATATTGGGTTAACCATTATAAATGTAATCAATTTAGCTATAGCTGAAGAGATTATTACTTTATCTTCGAAGATTTTTTAGGTGAAAACATGCTTGGTTAATTCCTGCATGCATGTTGAAATGCTGGTCAAAATAGTCATTCACAGCGACTGGGACTATCAGATTGATATTTTCCTTGTTTCTTGTATACGGAAATAAATGCTGACTAAGTTCACTAGTATTTATGTTTATTATGTAGGCTGAGATCTATCTGAGTGTTTCTGTTTAGAAAATGATTATGATTTCATCAGTCTATGCTTATTTAATATACACTGGTTTTTGTTAAATGCATATTATTCATATGAACGACTTGTTGTGAACAGAGCCAGTGGATTCGTATTCCATGGGTGTTATTTTAGTGTTATGTGTACATCATTATTAGTATGGGTATTCCAATTTATCAGGTTATGGCAGGTTATGTTGGTATCTCTGGAAGGACTGAAGCTGTGACCCAGCACACCGGTGTAACGATTTCAAATTCCCCCCTGATTCAAGTTCCCCCCCGAGAATTTAAAAACGTTTTCAAATTTATCCCAGGGGAATTTGAAAACGTTTTCAAGTTCCCTCCGTCGTTTTAACTTTCTCTCCCCCCCATTTTGGGGGAATTTTCTTTATTTTTGTTATTCTTTGTTATTTTTTTAAATTGTTCATGACAAATACACAGAGAATAGCATAATGGAAATTCTTACCCAATGTATGTCAACGAAATGACGAAAAGTGACCATGTCAGGCTCACGTTGGCTTGTTACGTCGTAGTGTGACAGGGGTATAAAGTCTTGAATTAACAATGAAACAATTTGGAGGGGCACCTAACTCAACTAACAGTATCCTAAGCTGATTACTCGCATTGCAATGTTGGACTTATTAATCAATCATTACTGCATACAAAGAACACTAAGTCAATTTGATAGAACTAGGCCTTCTTGAAGCGTATCATGTCCAGCATTTTGACATGCATGCCAAAAGTAATTGTGCACCTTTCAATCATCTCCAGAGTTATCCTTCTATAACCAAATCTGCATCATACTACAGATAAATTGATTAGAGTGATCAACCCAATATATAATTGTATTTTCAAACTAGGAAATGAACTCAAAGCCATCGGATGATGCAGCCTGTTCATAAACTGTGTAACACATTCAGTACTTACCCAGGGATTAGTCGACGTGAACTAGGAATACCCTGATTGTCAGCACAGCCAACGCCTCCATGTACTGGGCAATGAAAAAAAGACACATTGGGGAATTTTTCTCACACCATCGTCGATGAGTGTCTGCAAAGTGCAGTTCAACCTCGCTCCCTGCCATCCCTCCTCACCACACCGGAATCCACCTCCCCCCCCCCCCCTCGCGACCGGACGCGGTGGACCAATCGGTAGAGTGCAGGCTTCCCACCCGGAAGGTCGAGAGCTCAATTCCAAGCCGTGTCAAACCAATGACTTATAAAATTGATACTTGTCACTACCTAGCCCGGCACTCTGCACTAATAAGGTAGGGCAAGGACTGGTTTGCACAGTATCAGGATAATGTGACTGTGTGGGATATCGGGTCTTGGTGCCACTGGCCTGGTTTCCCAGTGGGGCAGTACTATAAAGTTACCATGAGTGTGTACTGTCACAAGTCAGTACCCGTCCTTATAATACCTCAGATGTTGCTAGGACGAACAAACACAAAAATGTAATGGCACCCACCCGCCTTCCTGATACTTGTCTCGGGTGGAGAAGTAGGGGGTGACCGGTGGGGGCGGGTGTAACTGACGCAACAGCCGGATAGGGCCATTATTGACAGCCGGGTCACCAGATAAAAAAAACGCCCACAATCTACCTGCCACTCAGCATGGGTGCTTCTATGTCGGCTCCAATACATCCAGCCATAAAAGATACTTTGTGAGCTTTTATTTTTGTGAGGGGGTCTGTTTCGTCTTTCTCCCTCTCCATTGCATCGCCGTAGGCAATTATTCGGTAATACCAAAAAAAAGTAAATTAATACTAAGCAGTAAAATAGCATAGTAACAAAAATAATGCAAGAACTAGGAAACTCCGCAACTGATTTGAAAGAATATTTATAAATGTAGATTTATGACATTAAAAAGAAATGGACGCGAAATCAAAAGTAGTTTTTTTCTCTTTCAGTACAAGTGGGCATGTTCTGACGTAGGCGGGGTACGGTTCCTGTACACATGTGGGCAGTGTGGACTTTTGGCGTTGTGCCAAAATTGGTAGTTTGGCCGAAATAATGGCGGTTATTTGGGACCTAATAATGGGCAACATCCATGCCCACTTTGTGTGTGCATAGTTTGTGTTAGGATATATATAAATATATATATGTATATATATATATATATGTGTGCATGCATATATACATATGTACTTATATATATATATATATATATATGTATATATATATATATATATATATATATATAGAAATGTATTTATCTATCATATAGACAAGTTAATGCATACATGCTATTTTGCTATATGGCACAGGGGTAGCCATATGCGTGGCTGAATGACACTACTATCGAATGAAGTCAATCGAATATATTCTGATTTGCAAAATGCCCCTATGAATGTAAAATCGAAATTGTATCTTTTTCTGGGTGAATAAAATATAATTTGATATTAGTTTACACATTTAATGGCATCATACTAGTTATCATTAGTGGGCGGGTTCCTTACAAATTACCCTTACCCTTTGGCCCATTTCAAAATGTCATGTTAGCAAAAGCGGTTGTACAAGGCTGCATTTCGATGGATATTACAGATATTCTATCCAAAGCAAGGTTGGCTCGTTGCGGGTTTAACCCCTAGTGATATCTAATCTCATGTAAGGATGTGTGCCACATTCTCACAGTGCCCAAGGAACAGACGGAATGTCCGAATGAGTTGAGCGTCCATCTCCCGTTTTGGCCTGGTCAAGTCAAAGCAATGACTTAAAAATTGATACTTGTCACTTCCTAGCCAGGTGCTCAGCATTATTAGGATAGGGCAAGGACTAGCTGGATCAGTGTCAGGATAATGTGATTGAGTGGGATATAAGGTCATGGTGCTGGCAGCCTAGTGTCCCAGTGGGGAAGCACTATAACATTGCCATCAGTGCGCACTGCCACTAGTTGGTACCCATCCTGATATGGCCGTAGATGTTGCCAGGACATAAAGCTCCAACAACCAATCAATGATCATCCGGCTGGCAACCCAAAGAACAAGGACAAAGAAGATGGGATAGCCAAATGAGATGAGTCTGCACTTCTCATGTTGGTAGGCTGTTGAATTAGATCAATGACTTAAAAGCTGATACTTCTCGCCACCTACCGTTGAATTTGGCATTACTAGGATAGGACCAGCAGCAGTGGAAGGAGGAAGACCAGTTGTCAATGATTGAACTTTTCCCTGCTTAAAGTTGCATAGTCCGATGCTTTTGAGTTTCTGCCATTTTCTGAGATAAATACATTATGCTGATCTACATTACGTTAGTTTGAAGTAAGTTAATTTAAATGGCTAACTTTTGAGGTATTTGACATTAAAACATGCCCAATTAATGTTGGCAAGAATGCCAAAAACTCTGACACCATAGACTTCAGTAGTAACAGATTCTATTATGTCGACTTATTACGACCTTCTATGTGGCAACAAATGCTTAAAAAGTGCACCGGTATTTAAGTTGAATATATAGAATCAAATCTCGATAAGTATTTTGGTTTTGAAAATTTGATGTTTTCATTGGATTATGCGGCTTTAATCATGTAATCTACAAAAAAAGATCCACAAAAATACTACCTAGGCCCACAATGCAGAAGTGATTTATAATCTTATATGTAATTACCATAGCTTCACAGGTTACAGGTTAGCCAGTTTAAACAATGCATTCATGTTTATGCAATTTTGTCGACCAGACGTGGTGACATGATCGGTAGAGCACAGGATTCCTGTTCGGAAGGTCGGAAGTTCGAAACCCTGCCGAGTCACGCTAGTCCTTGTTCTATTCTATTAATGCCGAGCGTCAAGCTAGATAGCGACAAGTATCGATTTTATAAGTCATCGGTTTAACTCAGCTGCGATTCGAACTCCCAACCTTCCGCACGGGAAGCCTACGCTCTACCGACTCAGGCACCGCGTCCGGTGATGGTGATATGGCTGTCAATAAACTATATATTGTGTTATATCAGCTCCCACCCCCTTCATCAGCATACACGCGTCCCACAGAGAGGGCCGTCTGTAATCAAGCAACCTTTTTTTTTTTATTTTTTTACCCTCCCAGCCGCCTGGGGTATATAACTACATCGAAGTGTTGGATGTAGGTTAAAGGGGTCAGGCTGAGAGGAGAATTGCCCCCAGTAGTATAGACAGAGGGCGGTTTTTGTGAGGCACATGGGGGCAGTGAAGTGTCTGCGAAGTGTCCCAAGCGCATGTGTACAGCATGTGTGTGTGTCAACGGCAATTGCTGCTCATTTCGGATATAGCACGGCAGGGACATGATCTATCGCATAGCAAGCTAATATGAATAAGCAATGCTTTTAGGGCAGGCCCTGACCCGCCATAGAAATACATGCTGAAAACGATGTCGACAGCAAAACAAAGACGAACGCGCAGTACAAAACTTTGATTTGATTACAAATATATAGAAATACATAACAATTTGGCATAAAGATGGAAGTTTCGAATTACAAACTAGTCTAGTGACATACATTTAAATGCTCAGAGAATTATTTATTTATTATTATGTGATTCAACACGAGTATATTATTAACCAATCGCTGACCACAAATAACGTAAATATGGGCCTATGGCCTTGCCTCAGAATTTCGATGAGCGATTTCCATTTCCGTTTGCTGGATTTTGATTATTCAACATGAGTATACAAATGGTGGCACCCATATAAGGCTATTTCCGTTTCCGTTTGCTGGGTTTTGATTACTCAACAGGAGTAGGCCTATACAAATGGTGGCGCCATTATAAGGCTGTTTCCGTTTCGGTTTGCTGGATTTTGGTTAGTCATTGTCCATTTCTATGAGTATGAGTATTGTTTATGTATATATATATAGATATATATATATACGTCTTAGTCCACAGCCTCCCCCCTGGGTGGGTCGGTATTAATGTTCAATCGGCAATGCATACACACATTCTCCTATGTCTATACGTCTCTGTACAAGTCTATACGTATCTGTATAGAGCATGCTTGGCATCTAGGTTAGTTTGTTTGTTTGTTGTTTACGTCCTAGCAACATCTAAGGTCATATCAGGATGGGCAGCGACTTGTGACAGTGCACACTCATGGCAACTTTATAGTGCTGTCCCACTGTGAAACCAGGCCGTCGGCACAATGACCTGGTATCCCACTCAGTCGCATTATCCTGGCACTGAGCACACCAGTCCTTGCCCTGTCCTAATAATGCCAAGCGCCAGGCTAGGAAGCGACAAGTATCAATTTTGAAGTCATTGATTTGACTCGACCAGGGTTCGAAACCACGACCCCACGATCTACCAGCATGGGAGGCGAACGCTCTAACTCATTCGGCCATGGCACCTAGGTTTTACATGCGTGTTATGCAGCTCTGAAGAGAATTCAGGAAACTGTGTGATTTGCCGAATAGGAATTACAGGAATGTAAGCATATGAAGGGTAATTTCTGCCACACATCAAATATCATTGATCTACATTATGTTGGTCATGGACAGCGTCGATATTGTTGTTACTGACATTGTAATATAAGCCGGGCACACACATTTGTGAATAGCTCGCTTGTTGGGAAATAGTAGTGGAGTTTTGGTGTCGGTGTTGATCACAATATGGCACTGCATTTAAGCCCCTGTCCCACCTCGCCGATTGAGGAAACGAAAAGAAATCGAACAAAGTGTGTTGATATCCGGCAAAGTCTGGTTTGTGTCAATTGCATATCCGTTGCATATCCATTGATATCCGGACCGATCCGTTACAAGTTTTGAACATGCACAAAACTTGGAAAGGATGCTGTCGGATTGACGTCTAGAGTTAGTTTCATCCATTGGCTATCTATCTGTTCATGAGCGTTTCATGTCCGTTTCATGTCAGTTTCATGTCCGTTCGTCTGGTGGCCTTTGACCCAATATCACAACATTTCGACACAATTTAATACGTTTTGATACTTATCATGCCCGAACACCACCAGACTAGACAATTCTGTCTGTTCCTCAATACAGCGAGGTGTGACAGGGGCTTTAGCGAGGCAAATATCTGCTCCGTTTATGGTTAGGAGAACATCCCATTCCCAGGGTTTGGAAATAGCGCGCCACACCCACCGTAATGGGATCGGGTGAGGTACAACAGCAACGCTCAATGCCCTCCCTCACCCCCTCATACCCCCGCGCCCTTCCGTCCCGCCCCTCTCGATCACAGCCACTAATTGTAGCTACACCGAGTTAACCAGCTAACTATTGACATCAAAAGCCGACTGCCTTGCAACTTATAAAGGACTTACCCTATGAACAACGGCTTAGAGAATTGAAACTTCCTACCCTTTCCTACAGAAGGAAAAGAAGTGACATAATTGAAGTATTCAAAATTATGAAAGGTTTTTTAATGAAAGAGATATGAACCAATTGTTCACCTTGAATAAAAGAGAAGGCAGTCGGGGGCCATACCCTCAACCTAGTAAAACCCAGAGCCATTTCAAAGTTAAGGCAACACACTTTCTCAAACAGGATCATAAATATATGGAACAGTCTCCCACAAAATGTTATTGTTGCCGAGTCAATAAATTCATTCAAGAACAGATTAGAAAAAGCATGGGCTGATGATCCAGGGAAATTTGGCCCCTTATTCACCACATGCTACTAATTATTCCTTGTGTTGCATATTTACTTGCACTCAAGCAAAAATGAGAGACAAATAAGTGTTCACACTTCCTGTCTACCATTCGCTATTTCGACAATGGCATCGCTTTAAGATAACCCGTTTACTCTATATTACATTCGGGAGCAAACCTTACACAAGTTCCTCGCAGCAACAGCTATGTAAAACCTCCCTAATGGGTGGGGTTATAGACGGAGCTTTATAGCTATTGGATGTGTCTGTACCAATGAGCTGTCAGCCTCGTCTACATGGCAGGATCGGACATCCTCATTTCGGATTGATTAAGAAGAGGTAATTAGATTGGGTACAACAACATTTCCTCGACATCTTTACCCAATCGGGCACTACTACCCACTATATTCTACTACAATTGTCAGGAAGCTATAGTTGTCCAAGAAACGTAGTCCAGTTGAATCTTTTGAAGAATTGTGAGCTAATCATATTTGTATAACTAGGAGGGGCAGATAAATATGCACATGACCAAAGCATTGGTATTGCCATGAGACGTGCTGCAACATAGGGGATATTTGCCCAGAGCGAGATTCGAACCTACACTTATGCCATTTAGCGGATTGGGTGATGTATCCCTAGAATAGCCCATTTCTTTGTACACAACTGGATGTGTTCTAGTCAGGCTGACCACAGTAGAGCTAACGTACATCTAACAGCAGCAATTAATTGTATTGTCTTATTGTTTGTACATAAGTTGATTACGCAACGTAAATCTCAATCGCAGACAATTTGCTTTCTTCATTCCACTGCTCCTGGCCATATCCTGGTAATGCCAAATGCCAAGCTAGCTAATGACAAGTATCCCTTTTTACATCATTGCTATGACTCGGCCTGGGTTTGAACCAATATCCCACGACCTCCGAAATTGGGAAGCAGGCGCTCAGCTCATTTGGCCAATATCATTAATTATAGCCACTGAGTTAATGAATTAATTTTCCACATTGCTAGCCTGTGATTTGATTACCACTCTCTCAACATGTCTCAACATGCCAGTCCTAATATGTTTGTTTGTTGTTGTTTTACGTCCTAGCAACATCTAAGGTCATATCAGGACGGTTACCGACTTGTGACAGTATGCACTCATGGTGATTTTATAGTGCTGCCTCACTCGGAAATCGGGCCGCCAGCACCATGACCCGATATCCCACATTTTCCTGACACTGAGCTAACCAGCCCTTGCCCTATCCTAATATTGCCGAGCACCAGGCTAGGAAGCGACAAGTATCAATTTTTAAGTCATTGGTTTGACTCGACCGGGAACCAAACTCACAAACTCCCGATCTTCCGCACCGAGGCCTGTGCTCTACCGATTCGGCCACTGCACCCGGTCGTCCTAATATGACCGTAGCTGTTTCCAGGACGTAAAACTCCAACAACCACCCAACCTCTCATCATGCATCGATAACTGGAATGCTGAATCATAAAACCGGCATCTAACCATACACATCGCGGCATGTTCCGAATGCGCGCAAATAACATTTACTCTGGAACTAGCGCAGCAGACACCGGAAGCAGACGACATTTCGGTCGACCAGGAATGGCGGGAAATCCAATCAGTCCGAAGGGGCTGGGATGTGGCGTCTGCCGGGTAAATTACTTGGGGTTCCGCCCTTAGGGTGTGTTTACACTAGGGTGTTCCTGAGCCACTTAGGGACTGTTTCCACTGGGCGTGCCCTTGATGTAGGCGTGTGTGGGTGTGCGTGTGGGTGTGGGTATGGGCGTGGGTGGGTGGGTGGAGAGTTGTGGTGTGTATGGATAATAAGGGCAGATATCCAGATGTGGTTATCACTCATGGGGTGCTCGATTCTTTTATTTTTAAATGTTGGGTGGAGGCGTCAATTGATGATTTTATAACAAGTTTTATTCACCAATTTGTTGGTGAACCTTTTTGCTTTTCAGGCCTATTCAATACCGATTTTGTATTGGACATTCTAACTATCAACAATTGATTTTCAGTCTGAAAACTGATTGGCTATTTTGTCAAGCAATATATAAATGTCGCCATGTAATTATGGTTCGCGATGTTATAGGCAACTTCTAAAATTAGTGGTTGAAGAACCAGGAAAGGGAGTAAAGCGTATATCAAATAATGTGAACGTTATTATCCAATTGTATTTTGCATTTAAGATCAAAACGTAAGGAAAATACAGGCTCAAAGGAAGTACAACATTGTTATTTTATATTTACAATCAAAACACTCTGAACATAGAACTGTTATCACACAAGGGAACTAGAGAGTTAACGTTTAAGTTTCTATCATTTTCTGAGATAAATATATTTGGCTAATGGTTTTAATCTACCTTACTTTAGTTTAAAGTAACATTTATTTTAAATGGCAAACTTTGGAAATATTTGACGTGCTAATTTGATCAATTAATTGTGGGAAACGCACCAAAACTCTAAAAGCATAGGCTTCTGGAGTTCAACATATTCTATTAAATTGCCTCTGTATTCATTCCTATGCGACGACACATGTTTAATAAGTGCACTAGTATTTAAGTTAGATATGTAAAATCAAATCTAGAATATTGTTCTCTTTTTTTTTAAATATGATGTTTTCATCGGATCATGCAGCTTTAACAAGATGTTGAAAATAAATACCCCACTTTAGAACCAGGTGAAAATGGGGGGGGGGGGGGATCTGGTCACCACTTCCTCGCTTCCAGCTACACCATTGCCCACACCACTATCTATCAATTCTATCTAATCTCCTTACACCACATGCAACCAAACATCATCAACTCATCACCCCCCACTACCCCTATCTCTCCTCCCAACCCGCCCTTAAATAACACCCCCATCCGATTCCATCCATTTCGTCACTCCATCATTCGCATCTCCTCTCGCATCCTCCCCAGCAACCACCGACCCACACTCTCCCCATCCTCCAAGGCAGATTGCAGGCCCGGCTTTGGCGAAGCCGCCTTGCGTCATACCTAATCCCATCGCAGTAGTCCTTTGTCAGGGCTGCTAATCCACACAGTTGGTGGGATCGTGGCTGCCGTCAGGGTATGCATCACCACTAGCGGTATGCGTTGAGGATGTAAGACACAAAGGTCCTGTAATGGGTGCGAGTGATGGAAATGGAAAATATGCCTAGAGTCGATTTTGTTGTTGTTGGTAGATTAGTTGTTTAAGCAGGGGAAATTTCAATCATGGCTGATTGCTCTTCCTCATTCCACTGCTCCTTGCCCTATCCTAGTAATGCTGAGCGCCTGGCTAGGAAGTGACAGCTATCAATGTTTAAGTTATTGGTTTGATTCGAACAGGGTTTGAACCCACGATCTACCAGCCCAGGAGACGGACGCTCTAATTCATTCGGTCATCCCGTCTGGTTACCCAGACCCTTCGTTTCTTGCCATTCTGGAACTAGCATTCTAACCTACGGTCCGTGCAATAAGGGAAGCTTAAGATTAGTGTACTACTTAAATATGACTCGATGCCATGATAGTGGATAGAACTTAGAAGGAATGCTCCATTGAATGAATACCGTCTATCCAACCGAAGAGAAAGTGTCGGTGCATGGATTATTAACGTGGTAATACAACCAAAGGTGATTCAATACGGTTCTATTCTACACAGAGTAAGAACAACAAAAGCTGAAGTCAACACTCATTCAGCTCCTTACCCATGCATACCTGTGTATGTGGCTCCTTGTCTGAAGGGATAGTGTAGAGAATTACACTCGTCCGGCCTGAATTGTAAATGGTTTTATGTCCATATGTCGTTTAGTGTTTACAATTATAGACATATATGTTGGGTAGGTTTAACAACTATGTATTGTATAACGAGTTATGCCCATATTATTTAGGCTGCAGGGCTTTAATACCACCTGCCCATGTATGGCTGGTAGGTGCTGTGCCGCCTGGACTCACCCGGCTGGGGTGGCTCGTGCCACACAGCAGCAGCCAATCAGGTTCCGGGGGCCCGGGTGAGGTGACTTCGGGCGGCGCGGTCGCTATCAGGTATCCATTCGGCCGGAAAAAGCTTGAAAAGGATCCACGTCATGGCAACCAGTGTTGTGGGGGTGATGAAAATGGGAAATGCAGTGCCGGTTTCGAACCCACACATTTGGCCATTCTGGGACTATTGTGCAAACAATCACCCTAACGAGGCTCCTTATTGTAGACACTATCCTCGCTTACCTGTTCATGTGGCTCTTTGCTTGAGAGGTCAGTGCAGAATGTTATACTAACCTAGGCACAGTCCAGGCTACTTGGTAAAATCCCATTTCCTGTAGTAGTTCACAGAGACGCACATATGACAATCTATGGGAAATGGCTGGTAGTATCATCATTTTTTAAATTGAGTTTTATATTGTTTAATACTGCACCACTCTCATCCACTTTCACGAATTACAAAACTTTTTTGCTCCTGAATATTGTCCATTAATAACTGTCTCACGTAGGCATTAAACTAATGGCCAGACGCGATGGCCGAATCAGTAAAGCGCAGGCTTCCCATGAGGAAGGTCGGGAGTTTTAATCCAAACTGTGTCAAACCGATAAGTTTGTAAATTGACACTTGTCACTACATAGTCTGGCGCTTGCCATTAATAGAATAGAACAAGGACTGGTTAGCTCAGTATCAGAAAAATGTAACTCTGTTGGGTATCAAATGATCGTGCCATGTTGCGCATATGTCAGAGTTGAAATATCTTTTTTCACTTTTTGCTTTTGATCTCATGCAGACAGCTGTTAAAATGAACATTGTAACATCCATAACATCATTTTAACAAACATCTATAACATCATTTTAACACACACAACAAAGTCAAACAAGATTTTATTGATTACAGTAAAGCCAACATAATTATTTCTTACAAGAAGACAGTCGGAAAAAACATTTGGGTTGATGTATGGTGTCAATCTGCACATTTTCATATTTTCACTTTAAAACAAATTCATATATTCATATTTTGGAACAGGAGTGGGATGAAAACATTAATAAACTTAAAGAAATTGAACCATATGTGGGAAAACCATCACAGACTCATGCGGGAGGTCGGTGGGACCAAGTCGTCCTTAGCCGCTGCCGTATTGGCCACTCCTGGCTTACACATGCTTTTCTGCTCAAGGGGGAACCTCCCCCTGAATGTATTGGGTGTCAGTCCCCGCTGACACTCAAACACATTTGACTAAGTTGTGTTGATTTGTTGGCCCTGGGCCAAAAGTTCTACAATGCAAACAGTTTGCATCACCTTTTTACTAAAGTAAAACAAGAAAACATTTGAGCCTTTTTGAGGGCAGCTGGACTCTACCACCTGATATAGTTTACTAAATAAATTCTATCAATTATTAATACAACTTTTCTTTTTCTATGGGAATTTGTTTGCCTTGGCCACAACTATATGATTATGAGCTTTTTAATTTAATGAGTGTCTATTGGCACATAATTGATTGTCTGCTTTTTCATGTAAAAGCGATGGTTTGAACAAAAAACAAACATTTCTCACCATGAATATGGCCTATCCTGCCGACACAGCATAAAGCAACCACCAATCAATCAATCAATCATATTTTGGATACTAACATACCTGATAACCAGAGTCCACAATAATTATTTGACTTTTTACACCAAAAAAAGAAGGCAAGGTGTTTAACAAAGTAACATGGGAACCAAAAAGGTAGTTCACAGTTTCTGAGAATAACCCATATAGAACAAAAACACAAGTAGAACAGTCAGCATTGAACTTAATCCCAGGTTCAACAGTATATTTTTTAACAACTTCCATTTGTTTTTGTGTTACTTTAAATTGCCATTGCATCTTGCATCGATTCCTCATCTGCTGCTAAATCTGGGTATTTGTTCGGGGACAAAATATGAAGTCACCAAAAATAGAGAGCTTGCTAAAGAATATCATCTTTTGTGTTGGATGGACGCAGAGAAACCGCACTTGCTTCGTCATAAGGGTGAAAATACAACTTAAAACAATAAATAAAGAACAGATGACTCCAAAATAAATGAAATCTCATGAACAATGGCTCCTTCGCCTATTATTGTTTTCAGACAAGTAGACGGCGCGCGTGTGAATTCGCAACGGACATGTTGCAGATGGAAAGAACAAATACCAATTCTCAATTTGAATTAGTTGGTGGTTTTTTGGGGCGGGACTGATTTTCAATTTGTTATTTTATTCCACTTGAATACGATTTTTTTTTCACCACTGCATCATTTATTGCTACGGTGCATATGAACTATTATTTGATGAGATAATGAGTTAGTATGAACAATCAAAACAATAGAAGGTGGTTATCACTAGTATCAGGTTTTTCACATAATACTGGTATTTTAATTTGTGCATGTAGACTTGTGGATAGTCATTTGACTTCACCATATATCCTTGATATACTAATCATACTGTAGTAATCTGCACTGACCTCTCAGGCAAGGATCCGCATAAGACAGGTAGGCATGGGTAGTGTGTTGATATCAGGGAGCCTAGATGGTGTAATGGTTAGCACACTGGCCCGGAATGCATATGGATGTGGGTTCGAATCCCGCTCTAGGCGCAATATTTCCCATATTCATCACCCCCACGACAATACCTATCTGCAGGCATTAATACTCTGAGTATGACTTGCTGATAACTTGTTGTTAGTAGTGGATTTCGGAATATGCAGATACACATTGCAGGATACACTTGTATTGTCATAGTCAACTATAACTGCCTGGGTAGTATATATTTTATTAGGTTGGACATGTGCTACAGGGTGGAGATTATACCTTGGCAGTTTTGTTGTTTTTTATTTTACTTACTTATCTTGGTGTGTGTTGGATCAGGGGGGATTTGAGAGGGGATCTCACCAGAAATGAAATTCATTCAGAACCTACTGACAGCAGCCCAACCTATCACGTCTAAGTCCGCAATTCCTTTTTCTTTTTTCCATTTTGTTTTTTTGTCTTTGTCTCTTTTTTTTTGTTGGCCAGTAATTTCGTCCTTTCAAATATATTTATTATTTCGGCGCCGACGTTGCTGGTCTTGGAGTTCTGTACAATGTTAAGCTGCAACGATCAAGACTGCCTTACAAGCCTGCATTTAAACAAATATTTAGAGTGAGGTGAAAAGTTGTGATTAATACTAATAATAATCAGGAGGCGCGATAACGGTGGATTATTCATACAGAAGAGAAAACATTAAATTTAAATCCAGGTTTAAAACACTCTGTTTGACGTAAGCAGCTGAACCTCTTCAGTGTATCTGATGACCAGCGCAGCAAACTTTTTTGTTTATTTGCTTGTTGAGATGTTATGTGCTGCCAAAATCTATGGTTTGGTCAGGATGGGTACCGAGTTGTAACAGTGCACCTTCCTGGCAACTTTATAGTGCTGCCCCACTGGGAGGCCAGACCGCCGGCATCAGGACCCAATTCCCTGCTATCGCACATTATCTGTATACTGAGCAAATGAGTCCTTGCCATACTTGCCCTATTAATAATGCTTAGCGCCAGGCTAGGTCGCGGCAAGTATAAATGTTGTGAGTAATTGAGTTGGCTCCCCTGGGATTGGGCCTCTTAAACTTCCACAGAGGGAGCATGCACTTTAGTGATACAGTCTGGTACAGTCTGGTACAATCTGGTTGGTTAGGACCCAGCCTCGTGTCAGCCTACATTCGCCTGGACAGTCTGGTACAATCTGTTCGGTTACCACCCACACCATGACAGCCTATACACCCTCAAGCAACATGGTACAATCTATTGCGTAACACCAAGCATACTATCTCAATGAAGCGAAACCAGCCTAGTTCAATTTAAGATGTGGTAACAGTGCATTCAGGTAGACAGTCTGGTACAATCTGTGCCGTTACCCCGGAGCATCACGTCTCAAAATTATGGGAAGCAGCCTTGTCCAAATTAACATATGTGAACACTGCATTCAGACAATCTGGTACAATCTGCGCCGTTAAAGGCCCTTTCACACTACGACGTAACGACGTCAGCATAGGCACAACGTGAAAATAATTATATTACGTCGAAGTTCTCGGCGTAGTAGGCAAATTGCGGCACAAGTTGGACGTCGATGCAGCGTAGTTGACGTGAGCATTACGTCAGTATAGCATTGTGCCAACCAACAATCAACCAAACAACATAACAACATAACAACATAACAACCAAACAACCAAACAACCAAACAACAACCAACCAATAACCAGCCAACAACCAACCAACAACTTGTCGCTTCCTAGCCAGGCGCTCGGCATTATTAGGATAGGGCAAGGGCTGGTGTGCTCAGTGTCAGGATAATGTGACTGAGTGGGATACCAGGTCATGGTGCCGGCAGCCTGGTTTCCCAGTGGGACAGCACTATAAAGTCACCATGAGTGCGCACTGTCACAAGTCGGTACCCGTCCTGATATGACCTTATATGTTGCTAGGACGTAAACTAACAACAACAAACAAACAAACAACCAACAACCAACCAACAACCAACCAACAACCAACAACCAACCAACCAACAACCAACCAACAACCAACAACCAACCAACCAACAACCAACCAACAACCAACCAACAACCAACCAACAACCAACCAACAACCAACCAACAACCAACCAACAACCAACCAACAACCAACCAACCAACAACCAACCAACCAACAACCAACCAACCAACAACCAACCAACAACCACCCAACCAACAACCAACCAACAACCAGCCAACAACCGACCAACAACCACCCAACAACCAACCAACAACCAACCAATCCACAACCAACCAACAACCAACCAACAACCAACCAACAACCAACCAACCAACATCCAACCAACAAGCAACCAACCAACCAACAACCAACCAACAACCAACCAACAACCAACCAACAACCAACCAACAACCAATCCACAACCAACCAACAACCAACCAACAACCAACCAACAACCAACCAACCAACCAACAACCAATCCACAACCAACCAACAACCAACCAACACTCAACCAACAACCAAACAACCAACCAAACAATGTACCGTTGATCTAACGTAGCCAACGCATCCCTCCCGCACGTATAACGTCGGCGTAACGTGAGTGTGACGTCACCCGAACGTCAGAGCATCATGTCAAGCTACGTCAAAGGTTTTGAACATGTTCAAAACCTTGACGCGTGCCGACGTAACACGATGTAATCAGGAAAAACGCTAACACAGTAAATATAATTATGGCATTTTTAATTAAGGAAAGTTCAACGTCAGGTTATACAAATGTCAGCTCAGAAATGCTTAAGAAACGAGGCTAGAGATACTATGGCCCTACTTTCCACTTTCCCATGTAGGGTGGGTGGGAGGCCAATTTAAGGCTGGTTATTGTCTCCTGGCTCCTCCGGTCGTAATGACCAAACCCTGTCGCCGCACCGCCTTATATAGCAAAAGTCTACCCGAAAAGGGGTGCATCGGCAATATGAGTGTACTGCGTAATACATCATCAAATCCTGTTTACCCGATCAGCGACCAGGTTTAGAAAAGACCCGCTAGTCGGCGTTTGAGTTGTTACATAGTTCTACAGAATTCCGCTAGTCGGCGAGTTGGTCTGTGTTTCGCGATCCTGATTACCCGCAATGCCAAAGCATTACGCACAATGTGACGTATCTCGACGTCGGTCTAACATCATTCTGACGACATCATAACGTAACCCAACGTACCTCAACATAATGACCAAAAGTGATCTACGTTGGCTCTTACGTCGTAGTGTGACAGGGGTATAACACTCAGCATGAGTTTCAATGCAGTGGAAGCAGGCTGCACAATTTAGAAGTCAGCAGGTCCGTCATTCACGTAGACAGTCTGGTACAATCTGTGCCGTTCACCCTGACCATCACCTCTCACCATAGGGGAAGAACCCATTTCCTAATTTACATTTGTGAACACTGCATTCACGTATAGAGGTTTGCACAGTCTGTGCCGTTAACCTCTAGCGTTGTGTCACAACATGAGGAGAAGCAGCCCGGTCGACTTCACACGTTAGGAGGTCCCGGATTCACGTAGACAGTCTGGTATAATATGTGCCGGTAACATCAAGCATCATGTCTTAACGTGAGGCGAAGCAGCCTGGTACAATTCACACATCAGAAGGTCCCGGATTCACGTAGACAATCTGGTACAATCTGCACCGTTAACACCAAGCATCAACAATCCACTTCCACACCAGTATACCGGGACGCACACTAATCCCATTAGGACCTTTCCCACCAGGAGCGTCCCCTACGCATGTGGACGGCTGAGACGTGTGTGGGGATGGGTGGGGGTGGATGTGCGAGTGCGGGGGAGGGTGAAATGACTAGTGTCGGTGGGGGGGGGGGGGGGGGGATCCTAACTCAGAATTATACTCCAGAGACCCTGAGGGTAGGAGCGGGGTGAGGTGGAGGTAGATTGGTTTGGGCCGCTGTAATACCCCGGACGCACTAGCGTATGGGAAGCGGAAGGGGTAGGGGATGGGTGTGGGTGCGGATGGTGGTGGTGATGGAGGTGATAGTGGTGGGTCATTTACCGATGGAGTGTTTCATATTCTGAAGTGATATTGGTCTGGGGGGAGGGTTGTATGTGTGGGTGTGGGTGTGGATGTGGGTGGGTGTGGGTGTGGTTGTTGGTATGGTTGTTGTGTAGTCTGATGGTGGTAGGTGGGGGTGGGAGTGATGTGGAGTGGGGGTGGGGGTGGGGATGGATTGGTTATGATATGAACTCGGGTTGTGAGAACGAGAGGAGCAGGTGAGAGCGGAGGGGCCGAGACGGGGAAGGGGTGAGAAGGTGAAAGGGATAGAAGGACGAGGGTGAGAGGGGAGGAAAGGGGACAGGGGAGTAGGTGAGTGGTGTTCTCTGTGGCGGAGTGGTTAGAGTGTCTGACTTTTTTCTAGGTCGGACTCCTAATCTGAAGGTCAGTGGTTCGATTCCCTGTGCCTCAACCTCTGCCTATTTGGATTTCCACCGCTGCGTATAACTTACAGCGTCATCAAAGGCCAGTTGCTCTCATACCATGTCTATGTGGTGTGGGAGGTTAAAAATCCCTTGGGTCGGTAAAAGTGTAGACTCGGGCTTTCTATCGACAAACTGTCTAATGGTGAAAACAAGCCTATTCAGGCTTATCCATGATAGGCAGTATAAATCTTCAACAACAAAAAAAAAGGGGGGAAGCGGTGAGAGGTAAGGGGGTCTAAGTGGGGTGGGGGGTGGGGTGGGGGGGGGGGGTACGATATACACTCAGGTTGTAAGAATAGGGGGTGAGAGAGGAGGGATAATAGGGCAGGGTTTGACAGGGTAACTGGTGGAGTGGGGGTGGGGATGACAAGAGAGAAGAGAAGACGGGAGGGGTGAGAGAGTAGGACGTGGGGGTGGGGGGTTCTGATACAGATAATCAGTTTCTGAGAATAGAGGAGGTGGAAGTGAGAGGGGATGACGGGAATGGGGAGGGTGTGAAGGGGAGGGGCTGGGAGAGGTGAGTGATGAGAGGGGACGGGGCGAGAGGGGACGGGGTAAGAGGGGATGGGGTGAGAGGGGAAAGAAGGGAGTCGGAGAAGAGAGGATGAGAGAACGGGGAAGAGGCGAGAGAGTGTGGAGGGGCCATATGGGATTGAGGTAGACGTAAGTGGTTGGCAAGTTGAACACGCGCAGTATGGCATTCAGCGCTTGCAGACTGTGATTCGTCTTGGTTGAGAAGGCTGGTAAAAGCTCCACACTGAATGAGGTAGGGCTGTCATAATGGCGGAGCTTCCATCAAAAGGGGGGCATGTGATGGACCGATCTGGTGTGGTGGAAGCTAGCTCCAATCGTAGACACTTCCTTAGTGCTGCTGAAGAAAAGAAAGTAGCAGATGATTGGTTTGATTGATGGGGTTGATTGATTGAAATGAAAGCTATAGCCTATAGCATCATCTCAAGTGGAAAGAGAATGGATGCCAGCTTGAGTGCATTGCTGAAGCTGCGACCCGGCGTGCTGAGTCGCAGTTTCAGTCCATCTTGAGGGACGGGCGGAATTGGGAATATCGAAACAACATATTCTATCAAATCGCAACAGCAGTTCGGGTTATCGCATAAATGAATGCTTAAACCAAAATTAATGAATTGCATGAAAGTAATCGCATGTTCTTTTTCTAGGTGTGTGGGGGGGCGGGGGAGTATCACATGGTCATATTTTCCTTCTTCGTAAACCTAGGCGGATTTTATGACGGTGTCTGCCCTGTTATCACTCATGCTGGTCCACATCACTTACCATTGCAATTAATATGATAACAGTTCCAGTGATTAAATAATAGGAATTAATTGCCAGATTGTTATGGGTTATTTCTTTTTTAGGGGATCGGAGTGGAATGGGTTTGAGAAATCAGGCGTCCGTCAAATTACACTCATAACTAATGATGTCATTCATGAATTCAGGTTGGAAAATGATTGGAAGAACAGCGGTTCAATACCGAATCAAATATAAATATGATGTGGGAGAGAAAATTGGAACTTGACATTATCTATCCTTTCACTTCGTATTGCTAGGATAGGGCAGTGAGCACTGGAATGAGTGAAGTGGAAACATATGAATGTTATAACCTATTATAGGAATCTAAGCAAGGACAGTACCACTTATCAGTTCCCTTCTCTATTTTAGTAATTATCTATTATCCTACCATCACAGGAGTTAGTTCCTGCTTCTGCCACCACAGCGCCACTTATGAGTGGCTTGGCTCCTGGTCCCCACCTAATGCCAGGTGTGTCTGTCTGGTCACCACTACCACCTCCAGACTTGTGTGGATGGTCGGCTTAAAACATTTTTGGCGGCCAATTAATATATTCCCACCAGAGAATATATGCTCTTTCTTAACCACTCCAGTCCTTTGTTGTTATGTTTACCAGGGGCCAACTGTTTATATATACATAATGTGCGCTGGGGGTTTATATCCTAGCACAATTTCTGGACATATCTGGATGGGCCTCGACTCGTGACAGGGCGCAATCATGGCTAGTTTATAGTGCTCCACTGGGAGATGAGATGCCGGCACCGTGACCTGATTTCCCACTCAGTAGCATTATCCTGATACAATATAACCCCGTTAAACCAAACTTGAAGGCACCCTAGAAATTTGTTTGGATTAACCGATCATTGGTTTAACCGACGTTTGGCTTTGACTTGGCTTTGGCAAAAACGCGGGTGTATT
Organism: Branchipolynoe longqiensis; assembly: GCA_030323885.1. NCBI lineage: Eukaryota > Metazoa > Annelida > Polychaeta > Phyllodocida > Polynoidae > Branchipolynoe > Branchipolynoe longqiensis. Next base: position 17,893,706 of record CM059195.1, read on the forward strand.
ATGAATGTATATACAGTCTAACCCAGTTAAACCAAACGATCGATTAATCCAAATTTTATTCAGCGGACTTGCAAAATACTACCATTTATCTCATACAAAAGTCTCAGATGACCTTCTGACCACATGACAGTTCGGTTTAACCATACCGGAAGTGGCCTTGGGCCCGACAATTTTGTTTGGATTAACCGATAGTTTGGATTAACCGACTTTAGTTTATCCAACTTTTTTTATATGATAAATGGTAGTAATTTGCCGGGCCACCAAACAATGTTTGGATTAACCGATCGTTTGGTTTAACCGAGCTTGGTTTAACGGGGTTGTACTGTAGTAAGTTAACCAGTCCTTCCCAAATCCTAGTGAGGTCGAGCGCCAGGCTAGGTAGCGACAAGTCTCAACGCCGTCGTGATAAGGTACTAATTATTACATAAGATGCAACGTGAGAGGTGTGAGGTGTGAGTGTGCGCGGTGTTATTACGACAGGTGTGAAATGTCAAGTGCATGCTGTTGAGTGCTTTGGGCATGTGCATAATGCCCGGTACACACCTAGCGTATACGATCGTTTTCCCGCACCCACCTAGCGTATACGACCTAAAACTGCCCCAAAATCGTGAGGTGTGCTCTCCCCTAGCACACCTACCGATTGCGATTCCCGATTTTTAGGGCTAAAACGGTAGGTGTGCGCTAGGATTACGATTGCGATTCCCGATTCGAAAAATGAATCGGCCCGATTTCAGTTTTAAGCGGATCGGGAGTTTTAGTGCGCGAATCCTATACGCTATGTGTGTACCTGGCATTAGGTATCTATGTCTGAGTCCATTCGGAAAGTATTGTCTGTGTAATTGTTGGAATTGGTTGAGCATTTGTACGTATGATACCTACCAATTAATCTGCTACACCCGCCCTACACAAGTCGATCTGAAGCATCCCATCCACCGCCATTACCAAGCTGCGAGGCAAATGTCAATTACCATGAGATTTCGTAGAGTGGGAGAGGCAATTGTATCCCAGAGAATCAACATTATGTCGGCGTGAGACTTATTTAATGCTAGTTTAATATTATGGCGGGCGGGATAATTATTATTTGGGGTTGGTTATATTATATATATTATATATATTATATGTATTATATATATTATATATATTATATATATTATATATATTATATATATTATATATATTATATATATTATTATATTTATTATATATAGTATATGTATTACATATGCTATATACATTCTATATTACATATATATTATATATATTATATATATATATATTATTCATTATATATGTTTTATATATTATACATAGTATATATATTATATATATTATATGTATTATATTATATAAAATGGAGGGGTAGACATTGTATTGCCTTTGGTTTGAGGGGGCTAAGGGGTCGAGGATACTTTAAACCAGCTCACCACCGTATTGCTATTGGTTGAGTGGGGGGCGGAGGGGGCGGGGGTAGATGAGGGGTGGCCTGGGGGGGAGTGGGGGGCAGCCCCGCCAGCCCCGCCAGCCCCCGCCGCGGGGCAGACATGAGGTGATGCCTGTACCGGGTCCCGATGAGTCACACGCCGGTTGAGTCATGCGCCCCTGCTTCTCAGAGCTACTCACTGACGCAAAGAAAAAGAAGAAAAAGAAATGAGCAAAAAAAACGGGGGAAGGGGATTGAGAAAGCTACAGAACCATCGGCGGGTTTGTCGGATCCTCCCAAGTGTAAGTAGTATAGGGAACATGAGTTAGAATAAGGTAGGGAGCGTAGTTAATGCAAATGTCATTTTATTGAGCAGTCGATCACTAGAAGCAATGCTAAGAATGCCAGCATTGAATTCCCTGGTTAGGCACTTATTTAGAAAGGTAGATATTATTTATACAATTTGTTGTTTTTGGTAGTTGCTCGCATCAGTGAATTTACCTACTTTTAGCAAGTCAAACATGATTCACATAATTTGTTATTTTTAGGTTCTGTTCTCAACAGTGAACGTGCATAAAGGTATGAAACTTGTAGATATATTTTTATCATTTGCTTGTTTCCTTGTTGTTCGCTACAGTGAAATCACATTCAGGAAGATGTAATTTATACCATTTTTATTGTTTGGTTATTCTCAACAGTGAACTCACATACTATTAACGAGACAGATGTGATTTATATGATTGATTCTATTTGGTTCTTGATATCAACAGTGAAATCACATACTATTAACGAGACAGATGTGATTTATATGATTGATTCTATTTGGTTCTTGGTATCAACACTGAAATCACATACTATTAACGAGACAGATATGATTTATATAATTGATTCTATTTGGTTCTTGGTATCAACACTGAAATCACATACTATTAATGAGACAGATATGATTTATGTGATTGATTCTATTTGGTTCTTGGGATCAACACTGAAATCACATACTATTAACGAGACAGATATGATTTATATGATTGATTATATTTGGTTATTGGGATCAACACTGAAATCACATACTATTAACGAGACAGATATGATTTATATGATTGATTATATTTGGTTCTTGGTATCAACACTGAAATCACAGTATTAATGAGACGAGTAGATATAATTGATATAATTTGTTATTTTTGTTGTTGTTCTCAACACTGAAAGCACATACTATTAATGAAACAAGTAGATATAATTGATATATTTGTTTATGTTTGGTTGTTGTTCACAATAGTGAAATCACACAGTATTGCTGAATCAATATTATCACGGTGTGGATGCCAAAGAACATAACATAGGTACGCCGTAGTATTTAATAATTGCTTCATGCCTGCAGTATACAATATATTTGAACAATGTGGTTATCCGAAGGCAACTGTGATATATATATATATATATATATATATATATATATATGAATCAGCCTCACGAAAATGGGCCAATTGGTGGTTTATTTAAGATGTTGGCATCACAATTCTTAAAGTGTAGTGCATTTCTTTGTTTTATATTAAATTATCCTAGAAACAAATAAGGTTGTTGTATTTTCTCTACCTTTACATTCAGGATAAATTTAAGGACTTTCCGATACTGGTGTCAATGCTAAACTATAATTATACTGTTTGACGCCGACATCCAATTGGCTTTTCCCAATTGGCCTCTTTTCGTGATCCTGACTCATATATATATATATATATATATATATATATGTATATATATATATATATATATATATATATAATGTACATATATATATATACATATATATGATTATATATATATATGTGTATTATAATAGCAATTATAATAATATAAATAACGGAGCCACATACAGGTTGTATTGTATTTATTACTGCCCGCATTTGCTATTTACTGAATTGGAGTCGCCGCCAACCTCCTTGGCACTCGCGCCTATGGGGCCACCTGTATTGCGCCATATTGGATTCACTTCCCACTGAATTTCAATTTTGTTGGTGGGCATATTTATCAGTCCTGCAGAGACTAATAAAAATAGTACTCAGCCAACTCATGATTTGTTACCTTCTGTCGCAGTGACTTTATATATATATATATATATATATATATATATATATATATGTACATTCATTGAAACCCAGTGCCGAGGTTACGTAGATTGCATGGTGGGTCAGTGCATCGCCAGCCGGGAAAAGGTGGAGGAACGCCCGGAATTGCAGATGGCGGACGAGCCGGCCGGGCGGCATGTCACGTGACCCAACTCTGTATCCGCTCGTCTTCTGGTGGGAGGCGTGGCCTGGCAAACGTTGTCATACCAACGGGGGGGAGCGGAGCGTTGCCAACGCGACGGGGCAGCGGGCGTGTGTGTGTGTGTGGGGGGGGGGGGGGGGTGGGTGGGGGGGGGGCGGGGAGAGGGGGGAGGGCGGCCGGTGTGTCCTAGCAACGCCGTGACCGACATCTTCCTGGCTAGCTACCGAGCGCGAGAAAGCGTGACATTTGAGTAAAGTGGATGGAATTGTCTGCTACCCGTGGATGCAGACCAAGATGGCGCGGGTTGTTGTGTCTGTGGAATCGGATAAAGTTGTCACATAAATCTGCATTTAGGTTCAATGTGGACGTTGTTAATATATATATATATATATATATAATATATATATATAATATATATAATATGCCCGCTAAATGTCGTCGGGGGACTGACATGCAGACGACGATGCTAGCTAGCAATGATGGAGAAGTGCAAGAAAGGTTGAATCTTCGTTGAATTGTCGTCTGCTGTCAGTAAAAAGTGGCGGATGCCGTGGATTGCTTCAGTGGCGTCGCCTGATTTCATCAAAGGAAGCCCTCACTATAAACGTTGATATGGGCGCACTAAATGTCGTCTGCCGATACACATTCAGACGATGCCACTGCAAATGAGTGCTGAATATTTATTGGAACCCAACTGTCACATGTCAGACATGACAATCATGTCTCAAGTAGATTTGTTTGATGTGTCAGGGTTTTACGGTCTATCAACATGTGTGGTCATATGCGCACGGGAAGGTACCGATTTGTAGCAATACGCTCTGTTAGCGACTTAATAGTGTTGCCCCATTGGGAAACCATGTCGGCGGGCAGCGTTGCTCGATATCCGACTCAGTCACATTATTTTCACACTGAGCCGAGTAGCATTTTGCCCAACCCTAGTAGTGCACAGCACCGGACCAGGTAGAAACACTTATACATTATTATAAGCCCTGGACTATTATAGTTTACCCGGGATTGAACTCCCGACCCCGCGCATGGAAAGCATGCGCCGTACTCACTCGGCGACCCCGGTGACTAACTAGCAGCACAACTGATATTATCTCCAGTGTTCACCTGCCTCGCGGCTTCTGCCCAGTGTCGGGGTCGTGACCTCTGCGCGCATCACCGTTACCACCCTGACTGACAGTGCACACATCTCCACCTTGAAGCCTTATCGATGAATGACCTTGACCTCTGTTCTGGACATTGGTTATATACATGGCAAGGTTGAGTTTCAATTCGTGGGTGCAAATGTCTTTACTAATGCAGTGACTAACTTCACAGCCGGTTCACCAGTTGGAGGACCAGTTAGTTAATAATTGAGCAGAAACTGCTAATGTGCTCATTGCAGAATGGGATTTTCCATCTGTCCGGGCACTTTCCAGAGACAGTAGCTTCAGACCTCGCCAGGACTGACCCCATTTCGCCGTGATGTCATATTATGACTGGTCTGCCTGGATAGGATGACCTATAAATGACGTATTCAGTCAGTCATCCTTACTGTATGGTCTATTTTCTCACTTTAATGTCCCATCTACCACATTCTAATTGATTGGTTACTTCTGAATTGAGATCTATATTTGTAAACAATCATCAAACCCTCCATCACTGCACATGGTTTGACAGTTGACAGTTCACCCACACCAGCAGCGCAATTAATCACCCATGCACACTGCTTAATGACTCAGTTCATTGCTGGTTTCGATTTGTTCTTGACAGGTGGTGAATGAATTGTAATCGATATATGAAAATGACACGCATATCATATCAGGAGAGGGACAACCAGCCATGTTTGAACTTGTCTGAGCCTGTTTGAACATGCAGGAAATGGATTTTCCTATTCTCGTTTTTGCGAGAACTCAGTGTCAGCCAATCAGAGCTCTTCTGTTTTATTGCAAATGGCCGCCTCCATGGGGGCTGCCATTTGCAATCAAAAAGAACAGCTCTCAGTGTCAGCCAATCAGAGCTGTTCTTTTTTATTGCAAATGGCAGCCCCATAAGGGGTGGCCATTTGCAATCGAAAAGAACAGCTTTGATTGGCTCAAATTATGGAAAGGTCCCATCCAATACGTCCTTTATTGTTTTAGTAGTTTCTTGTTCAGACATAGTTACACATATATATGTATCTTTTGCACCGATTAAAGTGCTTGAAGTATATTTTAAATTTATCTACATCAACTTCTGTTTAAATCACACAATATCAGGACTTAAAGAATGGGAAGCTATTCCTGCAAGAGGTCACCCATTTGTCCTCATTTCCTTGCTGTGGACCCTTCTCAAGCAAGCAGCACTGACTGAAGCAGCTTGCAACGAATGTATCAGATATTCGATATGCATTGTGGGTTGCATCTATCTGACCTCAGGCACAGAGGGACCAGACTGCAACCTGGTTCCCTATTGACAACGCCATCCCCCAGACCTCCCCACCTCAGCAATCAAATAAAAAAAAAATTTAAAAAAAATTACGCACACAGACACAATCTCCTCATGAATACCCACCGAAAAAAGTGAAAGTAAAACAACGAAACAAGAGTAATAATATAGACCAAAACCAACAAAGGACCAAGGCTAGCAGAATCCACGCAGCTGGATTATAAACAATAACAGAAGACAGGCTTTGGACATTAATTGAAAGCCATGCTTGTCCATATGCGTCGGCATGTGAAATAATGTGAGTTTGTTTGTGTTTTTCCAATCAGTTTTAATTGAGTTAAGCTGCATAGTCCGATGAAAAAATCACATTCCCGAAACCAAAACATTTAGCTAGATTTGATTCTACGTATGGAGAATGGTGAACAGACGGCGTTGGGAACTGTGTTGAACAACAGATAGACATGTATATATATATTAATTTTAAGTTATTCTTATTACATTCATTAATTAAGTAGGTACAAATAATATATATATACATGACATGTATATATATTATTTTGAAGTTATTCTTATTACATTCATTAATTAATTAGGTAAGTTTCAGTCATATACAATCGATCCTTACCATTACACTGTTGTATATAATTATGAAGAGCTCTTTTCCAAAACGCAATAAATGCCGATCCAAAAAATGAGCTTGCAATGTCAATGCCAGTCTCGTAGCTCGTGCTTTGGAAAAGAGCTCTTCATTTTATTTTTTTATTTTTTGGTCCATTAGTTGTTTAAGCAGGGGAAATTTCAGTCATAGACGACTGGTCTTCCTCATTCCACTGCTGGGTCCGTATGCAGGAGTCAGTGTTAGCGAGGTAAAACAGTGTTTGGCGGGAATTCCGGTTTAGTGGCGAAAAATGGTATGCATGAGTCAGTGTTAGGCCTAACACCAAAGTCTTAACCGGTGTTACCTTACCCCTAAAAAATATTAGGTTTAGCGAGTTTATTAGGCCCAAATCTATTCAATGCTGTCATATTTAACAGAATTACATACGCAATAAGTGAAATTTTATCAATTTAACCCTAAATTCGAAGCGTTATTAAGGCTACCGCTGCTTTGGTGGCAATATTAATAGTTATATTTTAGAATCGACGAACGTAAAGTAAAGAAATCGCCGCCGCCGCATCGACGTTGCTTTCCATACTGGCGGCGGCGGTTTGTTTACCCTACGCTCGTCGATTCGAGAATATAACCATTAATATCGCCGCCAATGCGGCGGTAGCCTTAATAACGCTTTGAATTTAGGGTTAATTTGAATAAATTTCACTTATTGCGTATCTAATTCTGTTAGATATGGTTGCATTGAATAGATTTAAGCCTAATATATGGGTACAGACACAGGGATTTCCCAAATCTATAAATATATTCACGTTTAGCTATAATGAAAGTGTTACGCGCTCCTGCATACGACTTGACACAGTTCCCGACGTCGGTAATAGCTAACCGGTAATAGGCTGTAACACCAAAAGCCACGATCACCGACTCCTGCATACGGGCCCTGGTCGATAGAAAGCCTGAGCCTACACTTTTATCGACCCAAGGGATTTTTAACCTCCCACACCACATAGACGTGGTATGAGAGCAACCGGCCTTTGATGATGCTGTAAATTATACACAGCGGTGGAAATCCAAATTGGCAGAGCTGGGGGCACGGGGAATCGAACCGCCGACCCTCAGATTAGGAGTCTGACCTAGGAAAAAGTCAGACACTCTAACCACTCCGCCACAGAGAACACCACAATATATATAATATTCATATATATTCATATATATATAAAGATCATTCCCCATCCAACATCGCACTCGTTTTCTATACACACGCACCACAAGCCACTCCCCAGTCTCTCCTCGCGCCACCGACCCCTCCCTCTACCCTCGCCATGCCCCTCCCTACCACTTCCCTGATCACAACATTCATCACCATGCCATAACTACCCACCCACCACCACCACCACTATCCATGTACACACTACCACCCAACAGCCATATGCCTCATTTGCGTCATAAGTCCCATGTGCTCATACTGCACATCGCACGTACATTCACAGAAAACAAACGTGGTGTATAACGCATTATGTGAGTATAAAAATATGAAGGGAATTGTTTCCTTATTATACTATATTATTATATTACTTGATACCATTTTTATTCTCCGTAAGACTCCGCACTTGACCGGTGGCACCTCCTACGCTCACCTCCCCTCCCCTCCACCTGGTTCGACATTGTCAGTCGCGCCGGAGGATTTTTACAAAAACTTACCCCTAGGATTATCCACGCTATGCACCTCTGCCGCCTACTCCCCATGTTCCACCTTTTCACCCTTGACCATCTCCAGATTCAACACTGTGTCACCTCTGACCACCTCTAACAATCCACCCTTTTCCACTCCCGCCCTAGCCCCAGCTACCCACCCCTCCCACCTCCTCAGCCCCCCACCCCCACATCACCCACCCCCCTCCCATACCCCTATCCATGTGACATTCAGATCGCTGTCACACAACCCTAGCCGCCGGGCAGCAGGTGGTGACAGCGGCTTGGCGTGCGATGTATGGTTGGGGGTGGGGTGTGGAGAGGGTGGGTTATGGGGAAGGGTTGTCGGGGTGGGGTTTGAAGGTGGGTTGTGGGGAGGGGGTTGTGGGGGTGGGTGGTGCGGCTGAGTTTTGGGTACAGGTTAGGAGAGTGGAAGGCCGTGACGTACAAAGGCCCGGTCACATACACATTAATGAACGTAGTTGAACGTGGTGGAGGCTAACCTAGTTGAACGTAGTTGAACGTAGTTGAACGTAGTTGAACACAGTTGAACGTAGTTGAACATACCGGCATCCATACTGCTCCTTGATGGAAACGTGATAAGAAAGTGTGTGGGCCATGAGTTCCGATTTAAGCTTTGGGCATGTTCAAAAGAGAGGTATGGTTGAGACAGACATGGCCTCTGTGATGATAACGTACTCTAGCATACTGTATCATACTCTAGCATACTCTAGCATACTCTAGCATACTCTAGCATACTCTAGCATACTCTAGCATACGTTGTAGTGTACTCTAGCATACTAGAGTATACTCTAGCATACCCAAGCATACTTTGACCCACACAACACCTTGGCCGTTCTGCCATGGTCACATAGCCGTTAGTGGACGAAGTTGAACGTAGTTGAACATAGTGGAGGGGAACGTAGTTCAACATAGTTTAAGGTAGTTCAAGGTAGTTCAACATAGTTCAATGTAGTTCAACATAGTTCAACATAGTTCAATGTAGGTCAATGTAGTTCAATGTAGTTCATTGTAGTTCAATATAGTTCAACATAGTTCAATGTAGTTTGAGTACCGGGATCTGTACCATACTGGGATCCATACCGTAACATATGTATCCATACTATTAGGTGGGTACCAAAATCTGCCATACTTTAACATAGTTTAACGTAGTGAGAGCATGTTTGACCTACGTTAAACTATCCTATGTTCAACTATGCTCAACTACGTTCACTCACGTGTATGTGACCAGGGCTTTAATCTCAATGCATCTGTTGTCATAAAATAACAGTGCGGGCTACGTGACCAGTGGGTCGGGCCTTATTCTGGTCCCTTGTCCCACCCACCCATCCATTTCACACCTGCCTACACTAAGCTTATCTACCTCCTACATCTTATCTTGCCATCCATATTTACCGACCGGCTCTCCTACTGTTACGACAGACACCACTGTGGGCATAATAGGCATAACGGGCACATTGTTTACCATATCGGTGCTACAATGGAGTGCTGATGATATTGATGGTGAGCCTCCTCGTGTGTTGAGGTGGGTGGTGGTGATAGTGGTGGGGGCGGGGGTGGGGGAGGGCTGGTAGCCATGATTAGAATCAACAGATAAGCTACAGTGGAAGCGGGACCAGCATAGTTCCGGATATGGATAGGGAAACTAAGCCCTGGGAAGGGTCACTGCAAGGGAGTACACCCTCATGTGTACGGATAAATATGGATGTATCTATGGGCCTCTCTCTCTATATATGTGCTCTATAATCTATTATGGGAATATAAACAAGGACACTACCCCCTAGCAGTTCTCTCCCTTACTTACTCTATACCCTAATGTCACTGAGCTATTACTACCATAGGACTAGGTTAGTTCCTTCATTCTCCACTGCACTGCCACCTGTGAGCAGCTCATGATCGCATGATACCAGCTGCGCCTGGTCACTACCACTACCGCTCCCTCTCAGCAGGACGGATTTTAAATGTATATACATATGTATATATATTTTATTCATATGTATACCAGAAGCGTTGGCCGAATCAGTAGAGATTAGGCCTCTCTTGCGGCATATTGGGAGTTTGAATCTCGGTAGACTCAAACCAGTGACTTACAAAATTGATATTTGTCACTTCCTAGCCTGGCACCGAGAATTAATAGGATATGGGTTGGATCAGTTACAGAGTAATGTGACTGAGTGGGATGTTGGGTCATGGTATAACGTGACTGAGTGGGATATCGGGTTATGGTGCTGGTGGCCTGGTTACAGCACTATAACGTCGCCAGGAGTGCACAGTCACAAGTCGGTACCCATTTTGATATGATCTTAGATGTTGCCAGGACGTAAAATTCCAACACCCAACGATGCATATAATATGTGTGTTTATGTGGGCAAGCTTTTGTGTGTCAATCCAATGCGCAGGTGCAGCTGCATCGCCTCCATTAGTACCACCGGAAGGGGTGGCAGAAAGGGGAAGGGGTGGCGCGAAGCCAGTGGTGATGGTAGCACTAGCAACACTACCAATATAGTGAATTGCAGTGATAGAGTAAATTGCAGTGCTATAATCGAGGCATTGCTATATTCACAAGTGTCCAAGCCTATTCAATCAAACAATAATTCCGTCCTCTAGTCGAGGGTTGGATGCATGGTTCTCCACTTGTCCCGATGGTGTGCTGTTCTGATAGACTCTGAATAATTCAAGCCTGTCCACTGTGAAATATTTGTAAACCATGATGTTCTTGGTCTCCCTCTCCCTCTGCTGCCATTCACCTTCCCTTCCAACAATGTATGGTATATTGAACTCTGACGAATGATGTGGCCAAAATAAATAAGTTTCTTTGTCTGTATAGTGGCAAACAAGCTTTTCTTATTTTATATTTTTCTGAGAACTTCTTTGTTGGTGATCTTCTTTGTCCATGATATTTTCATCATCCTTCGATAAGTCCACATCTCAAATGCTGCTAACGTTTGTACATTTTCTCAGAGATTGTCCATGTCTCAGCTCCATACATTAGAGTAGACCACACATAACACTGAAGAATACGCTTCCTTGTTTGTATTAATATCTTACTTGATGTTCACACTCTATACATTTTGGAGAATGTTGTTCGGGCTATTGTTATCCTTCTTTTAGTTTCTTTCTCACATCTCCCATCATTTGTAATCTTTTGTCTGAGATATATGAATTCGGATACTTGTTCTATGTTCTATTACTATGATTTATAGATATATTTCTGACTGAATTTGATTTTACTGTTGTTTTATTCCTTGTACAGCTCTACTGATAACTGCTTTCTAGTCGTGGCCAGGCTGTCAGGTGCAGTTTTTCTGTGCAGTCTCGAGCGCCTTGGGGATATTCCAATAGGGCCTACTTTCCTGCGCTGAGTGAGTGACATTCTATCACCATGGATACGCCAAATTGACTGATTCTGGGAGAGTGTATGGAATTATATCCACGGGCGTGGAGACCAGGTGTGAGAATTACTGAAATGTCAAATGTATTGAATATGCCCCATAAATTATAGTTGCATAGTCTGATGGTTTTGAGTTTCTCTCATTTTCTGAGATTAAACATATTAGGTTGTTTGTTATAATCTACCTTGATTTAGTTTGAAGACCCTTTTATTTTAAATTGCTAACTTTCGAGATATTTGAAATGGAAACATGCTAAATTAATGTTGGCAAGCTTGCCAAAACTCTAACACCACATCTTTGGACATTCTGGGGTTAGCGGGGTAAGCATTACATCTACCGAGATCCCCTGATCCAATCACCATATCCATGCTTATGGTGCTGTCACATTATGATGCATTGCGCAAACATACGTCGACGTATGTGATTTTTTACCGCTACTTCGGGATACGTTGCTATGCATTACACATGCATTAGGCGCTCATTGGTATATGTCAATGTATGTCAACGTTTGTCGAGATAGAGCGTCACACGTCAGGGGGTCGGTAAAGTTTTGTGCATGCACAAAACCTTCGACGTATGACAATGTTCGACAACATGTGGATTTTAGTATGCCATATGTTATGTATGCATTAGCTGTACATCGATGTACGTTAGATGTACGTTAGTCAAATGTCGTTCACTACGTTGCACTAGGGTGACCTACTTGAAAGTCACTGAGAACATATGGATAACATACGCCTAACATACTTCTCGAACCCACATTTCTTTGCATTCTGGGCGAGTGTGCTAACCATTACACCACCTAGGCTCCCTGGTTTTAGTCGCCGAGATTAGAACTCTCGACTTTCCACCCGGAAATCTGTGCTCTTACCGATTAAGATTCGGTATATATAAAAATGCATTGAGGACTGTATATCTTTGAATATATATTTATATATATATATATATAATGTATATTCATATATATACATATAAACAGATACGCGTTTTATATGGATATATATAAAACCCCAATGAAAACATAGATAACAATTGAAACTTTCTACAGAATTATATATCTATAAGTTCATGGACAATTATATATAGGGCTGTTCATTAAATAATATGCAACTGTAACTTTTAGATTCTCCAATGCAGAATCAATGCCTTAAGACATTGCAAGCCGACACGAGTCTATTTCAGGAGATAATACTTCAGATCCCTGGCTTCTTCTCTTTATCACAGCATCCCACGAGAAACCATATCGCACCACAAAGCCTCCCCTTCCTTGCACACTCTTCGCTATCTCTTCTCCCCTCCGCTATCTCTCCTTGCTCCCCTTCCTCCTCTCCTCCCCCGTCCTCACCCCTCCTCATCCTCTCCTATCGCTTCCTCATCTCCTTCCCACAGCCACCTTCCTGTCTCTCCACTCCCGCTCCTAAATTCATGACCTTTTCACTAAGGTAAAACAGGAAAACATTTGAGCCTTTCTGAGGGCAGCTGGACTGTACAACCTCATATAGTTTACTGAATAGATTCTATCAATTATTAATAAAACTTTTCTTTTCCTATGGGAATTTGTTTCCCTTGACCACAAATATATGATTGTGAGCTTTCTAATTTAATGAGTGTCTATTGGCACATAATTGATTGTCTGCTTTTACATGTAAAAGCGATGGTTTGAACAAAAAAACTAACATTTCTCGCTGTGAATATGGCCTATGCTGCCGACACGGCGTAAAGCAACCACCACTCAATCAATCAATCAACCTAAGTTCCTTTCCCCACCTCCCATCGAGCCCTGTATTTACACCTCTTCATCCGCCAACTTCCTCCGCCATTTACACCAGCCCTCTTCATCTTCCGCCTCCCCCCCCCTCCACGTCCGCTCCTTCCTCCACTTTCCCTAACTCATCCATCTCTCCCCTTCCCCCTCCCCTATTCAGCCTCTTCCCGTCTTTCTCCTTTCCTTTCCCTCTTCCACCTTCATCCCTTCCCCTCTTCTCCATACTCCGCTTTTGTCTCCTCCTCCCCTCCCCTCCTCTCCCCTCCCCTCCCCTCCTCTCCCCTCCCCTCCCCTCCCTCCCCCTCCCCTCCCCTCCTCACCGTATCTGCGGCTTCAGTGCCTTCGTCGTTTCCCCTCCCCTCCTTCCCCTCTCCCCTTCCCGTGTCTCCTCTCCCCATCCCAGCCCTCCCGATCGGACACCTACCCTCCTCACCTTCCCTTCCTTTCCCACTCCTCCAACCCCTTTCCTTCCAAACACGTTCAAATCCAACCACAACAGTCCCTCCACACACACACACATACACGCCCTCACACCACCCACACCCCTCCCTGTCCTGACTAACGTCGTAACGTGGCCCGGCATTAACTGCTTCCTTCCTCCAGTACAGAGCCGCTGTCCACCTGACCTGATGGACGAGGTAGGGTCGTGGGGCAACAGAGCCATCCCCATTCATTACCACACGATGCGGTCTGTTCGTCTGGATCTTCTAAGTTCTAGACTACACTCCGGGGAAAAAACTGGTGTACTTCTTTCGTGGGTGTTCAATTACCCATGTTGATATCAACATTGACAATGTTGAAATACGCGACTGTGTCGTGTATTCCAAGAGGAAGTGCACTTCAAAAGAAAACTGCCATTTAATTAAAAAAACCTTAATGGATAACAAGTTGTTTCAGGAAGGAAAATTTCACTTGTGGATAAGTTTTTGTTTGTGGTTTTAGGTCCTAGCAAATTCAAAGGTCATATCAGGACGGGATTTCGGATAAGTTCTCTTACTCATTCCATTGTCAGTTTTCGCATCCAGGTGTAGTAACAGTCCTGGAAGGTTCAGTGAATGTGTGGAAGAAAAGGGCCAGGCAAAGGAAGACATGGGAAGAAAACATCAGGTGATGGACAGCCCTGGAGTTTGGAAAGTCCCAGAGGGCAGTGAAACACAGAGGAAACTGGAGGAAACTGGATACAAAGTCATCCGTGGTGCCCCAGTGACCTTTGGGGTTGTTGATAATGGTCTTAGAGAGTCCGTCTCCTGTGCTTTTAGATCGTGGGGTCGTGGGTTCGAACCCTGGTCGAGTGAAACCAATGACTTAAAAATGTATACTTGTCGCTTCCTAGCCAGGCGCTCGGCATTAATAGGATAGGGCAAGGACTGGTTGGCTCAGCAGCAGGATAATGTGACTGAGTGGGATATCAGGTCATGGTGCAGGCGGCCTGGTTTCCCAGTGGGACAGCACTATAAAGTTGCCATGAGTGCGCACTGTCACAAGTTGGTACCCATCCTGATATGATCTTAGATGTTGCTAGGACGTAAAACAACAACAAAACAAACAAACAAAATGGTAATGGTTGTTAAGGATTAAGGTGCACTCACAATTTATTCCCAGGTTATGGGGCTGTCACATTACGACGTTTCTCGCCATCGCGCGTCGATGTGTGTGATTTTTTGCCGTAACGTCGGGACACGTCAGGAAGCGTTACGCGCGCGTTAAGCGTGCGTTGGTATTCGTTGCACAAAACTTTGGACGTGTGACAACGCGTGGGTGCCAATGATATGGCTATGTTGGGGGCATGTCAAAATGCGTTAAACGTGCTGGAAGATCATTATGCGAATGGTAGGCAGACGCCACGCGTGCGTGAGGCTCGATCCCATACATTGCACCAAATGGTTGCTTTTTGTGGTTTTACATCCTACCAACATCTAAGGTCATATCAGGATGGCACGCCAAACTTGTACCACAAGGTCGGCTGCGTGCTACCAATACGTTGCGCTAACGCCGAAAAGTTTGACATGTCTCGACGATTAAAAGCGACTTTGCGCATTGGCGGCGCACCACCGAGATACATTGTAATATGACAGCACCATACTATGCCACATAGATATGACTGCCTAGGTACGTTATTCCACCAGGGCCCCTAAGTATTTCAATTGTTAGCACAATCTCCCATGAATGGCAGCAGTGTGGGTTCGAGTCCTACTATAGTAGCAAATATCATTTTGTAGCTTTTCAATTTTGACTCAATTTAGGATCGAACTCATTCCCCCAACAATCGGACATATGTGCCCTACTCATATGCCATGTACCCATATATTGTTCTATAAATGCAGCTAATATTGAAAATAGGTTAGTAGCTGTTTAGGGAACAGGATTCAAATACCCATTAGTCTTTCCGCTACCCCCACCTACTAGGCCCTGTTTGCAGGAAGCCAGGCAGGATGCTGTTGCTTCAGCGTCAATGGTGGGGGTGGGCGGGAGAGGGGGGGGGGGGGGGGGGGGCTCTGATCAGGGTGTAAATATATGCTTAGGCTCTGTTGTCCACCGGCTGGCAGAGAGATAGGGTATCGTATCCGCGGCTCACACAGACACCCAAGCAACCATAGTGAACACTTGACAATGGCGACGGCATCCTGCCCCGGTGCATTCTGGATAACACTGAGCGCATATATGAGTATGACAGGGTTGGTGAGATTAATTATTACAATTACCATCGCATAGTCCAGTGCCTGGCAGTTCCAACCATTTCTGAGATAACTCCATTGGGTTGCTCGTTATTATGAACATCCCTTCCACGCCTTTATACTCAGATATTTCTTATAAATCATATATATATATATATATAAGTATATAAATAAATTATATAATATTATATATTATACAAATACATTATATAACAAATATAAATATATATAAACATATTTAACAGAGAAATAAATATAATTATATAAAAAATATAAACGAATATAAAATATGTATACATATATATAATCGTATATACGTATATATACATATACACTATATATAGATATAAATACAAATATATATATATATAAGTATTTAATTAGATGTATATGCGTAGAATATATACATATATAGTATATATAAATATATTATATATTCAGAACAAAAACATTATATAAGTATTTATACAGATGCATATGCGTAGAATATGTATATGTATGTTTAGAAATATATATATAGAAATGCATATATATAAATATATTATATATATATATATATATATATATATATATATATCTGATAGAGTGTGTATATGAGAGAGTGTGTGTTTTAATTATCACAGCCACTGACGGCTCCCAGTTGATAGATTATCGAGATTACTGACTTCCTTGCGTCCACTAATCACCCACTCCGTCATGTACACAACATGTTGTCCCAGGCTAACACCATCACGTTTGCGTGACACCTAATCATGCACGCGCCAACCAGCGTTGGCGATCAGGTTATCTGAAACACCAGAACGAGGCTGGGGGATTCTGACCGGGTGAAGGCTCTGTCATAGTTGGCATGTGATATATTATGGGGTATGGATGTGTGTGTGTAAATATCTCGGTTGATTGACTGATTGGGTATTTTATGTCGGAACAGCATTTAATGTCATAGAAGGATGAGCATCACATAGGCTTGCCCCGTCCTGATATGACCTTAGATGTTGCTAGGACGTAAAACAACAACAAACAAACAAACACAGGCTTGTCCCTAGTTGGTCCGCTGTCACCTCCGAGAGGACAGTCAGTGTCCCGTGTTGGTAGATCGTGGGATTCGAACCCACGGGTTCGAATCCTGATCTAGTCAAACCAATGACTTAATCATTGATAATTCTTGCTTCCTAGCCAACACTCGTCATTATTAGGATAGGGCAAGGACTGGTTGGGCCAGTGTCAGGATAATGTGACTGAGTGGGATATCAGGTCATTGTGCTGACAGCCTCGTTTCCCAGTGGGGCAACACTATAATGTGGCCATGAGTGTGCGCTGTCAGAAGTCGGTACCTTTCCTGATATGAACTTAGATGTTGCCAGGAAATTAAACTCAAAGACCCGACTGAGAGGACAGGCGCTGCGACCCAGCACCCCGAGACGTGGAGCTCAGCAGCTTACCCGCAGGAGGGTGGTGGTAGGGAGGGTGGGGTGTTGGGGTGTTGGGGGGTTGAATACGCACTCACAGAATAGTATTTAGTGTTGGCTAGGATAATCTCACTGCAATATGCATTAGAAACAAATACATGAGAACAAGCGTTACATAGTTTGGGCTCCAGGAGGCATGGGTGTTAAATGTCCAAGATGCGTTTAAAAGTTAGGTCTATACTACTTAGTACAAGAAATGTTAAGGCCTTATCACACTATGGCGTATGTATGTGTTTTTGCGCCAACACTTTGGTGTACGCCGACATATGTTATGGGTACATTAGGCATAAGTAGTATTTCTTAAGAGCATGCTGGTATACACTGTCATACAGCATTGCATGCCAAAGCACCAAATATTTTGTTAACATGTTCAAAATTGTCACCATATGACAGTGTGTGTTTTTTATGTTGGGCATATGCTATGTGTATGTTAGACATATGTTTGACATAGTCAGATGTAAGTTAGACATACGTTGAAGGATGTTATTGTTAGTCGTAAGTCCAGCAGAAAGTACAGTCCATGTACAGTCCACGTATTTACAACCTATGAGTAACTTACTTATAGCGTATGTCTACCCTATGTATGACGTATCTCCAATGTGTCTTGACGTATTTAACATATGCAACATACTTCTGGCAATGGAATAACATATCTCACATTTTCTGGCATTCTGCGAACATTGCGCGAGCATATACAAGCATTTTGCGAGCGTTTGGGGTCTGGTATATATAGGGGCACAGGATATCTTCGAGCATACACTGGCCATACGCTACGAATGTGGGAGGCACCTTAGCCATATGTTGGCCATACATTGGCCATACACTCTGATACATTATATGATACACTGTCATACACTGGCACAAGCTAGCAATAGGTCGGACACATGTTCTGCATATGTTCAGCAGATTGTGTATACAGTATGTATATGCTTCACATGCGCTGGCTATACGCTATCAATAGGTAGGACACACGTTCTGCATACGTTCAGTACATTGTGTATACAGTATGTATATATCCAAGTTAGACCCCACCCCCACCCACCCACGCCAAACAGTTTGACGAGTCTAGATGTACTGGAAATTCAGAAATGTATTTCAAATGTTGGACATATGCTGACGCAATACACCATAGTGTGACAGGGCCTTTCGGAAGGGCATCAATCCCAACTTTTGGTGGGTCAGTTTGACCTTACCTGAGGGGTCGGAGGTTGACTCCTTCCCGATGGACCAGCGGAACTAGGAACACCTGTATGCTGACAGAGCATGCACATGGTGTGCTAATGTATGTGTGTGAATCATGGACTCTCACAGCAGAGCTTCGAAGAATACAAACAATCTCCTGATAATCGTAAAAGGATGCAAACTGAAGTGGCATGGACACATTTCCTGTTAATCAGGTCTGGCCAAAACTATCTTGGAAGGCATAGTTTGTGTGTTGTTGTTTTACGTCCTAGCAACATCTTAGGTCATATCAGGACGGGGGGAAGGCATAGTGAAAGGGGGACAAGAGGAAGGTGGACAAATGAAGATATGCAAATACAGCAATAGGGAATGGACAGGCCTCAAGCTTGGCAAGTCTGAGAGGGCAGTACAGAGCAGTGACAAATGAAGAAAACTGGTTGCAAAGGCATGGATATGTGTATGAGGGAGAGAAGGGGGATTAGTGTGAGAAGTACAGGATCAACAATGACCACGGAAGAGACTATGGCTTCTGTAAGAGGTAATGCGATAGGGCATGTGGAGATGTCGGTGTGTGGCGCATAAAGATCAGGTGAAATTTACATGGAGAAATGACACAAAGAAGCATTGGATGAGCACAGGCGTCACTAGCAAGACTGAATTATTCAGGGCCTTTCTGCGGAGGCGACGGTGTCGGAATATGATTAAGGATCTGGCACCCTCAGTTATATATCACCATGTCAGTGTTGCATGAAGGGAAGCGAGGATTGTTAAAGGGATTGGGGTTATCAGAGATAATTAGATAATTAGAGATTGGCATGTTTGTTCACAGATGTGTAGTCATATTTAGTAACACGGGTACACTAGATAATCAGACAATATACCTCACCATCAAATTATTCCTGAGGATTTTGTGTTTACTATTTTTGAAGTTTGCCAAATTGTGCCTTATATGACCAGCGCAATTTGGCAAACTTCCAAAATAGTAAACACAAAATCCTCAGTGATAATTTGATGCCGCTTAATCAGGAATAGTAGAAGCCGAGAGTTGTTGTTGAAACTGGGGAGAAGATGAGTGGCGAGACGCTGGGAAACGTAGGAGAGGGAGATGGACACGGAGACAGAGGGAGAGAGGTGGGGAACAGGGAGACGGAACGGAGAGCGAGAGGGAGAGGTAGAGGGGGGGGGAGATGGAAAAGGAAAGGGAGAGGGAGAGAGAAAGTGAGACGCACATATATGTTCTGATCTATATATTGTTTTACCAACAACAACAAATCATTGTTATGACTCCAGCCGGTTTCGAACTCCTGACCTTCCACGTGGGAAGCCTGTGCTCTTACCGATTCGGCTACAGCGTCTAGTTAGGTGAACACTATTGGCTGTGTTCGTGCTTTTTCAATCCGAGGGGGGGGGAGAAGTTTCCCATCCTGACATCGGCTGTGGATCCAGTAGTCGCCAATTATTGATGTAATGAGTAGGTAAAAAGATTGCTAAATTCAGTAATGTAATGGAGAACAATAAGAGATATGGTCATAAGCCACAGGCAGGAGGGCCAGTAGATATATATAGCTTGCCATATGATTCTGAGGAAACTATTTTTGGTACCGCTGTGTATAACTTACAGCGTCATCAAAGGCCAGTTGCTCTCATACCATGTCTATGTGGTGTGGGAGGTTAAAAATCCCTTGTGTCGGTAAGAGTGTAGGCTTGGGCTTTCTATCGACAAACTGTCTAATGGTGAAAACAAGCCTATTCAAGGCTTATCCATGATAGGCAGTATAAATCTTCAAGAAAAAAAGGCATGTGAAGGCCAGTCAGCAAGACCAGTTGCTGTGTGGTTTGTACTGATCATAACAATGCAGTCAGTTCTATAGATGAGTTTCTTAGTGGCTATATACAATGGAAAGTAAGCTTACATAAACAAACTGACCAAACTGCAGTGTGGAATTGTTCAAAAGGCAGTTTGACATGGTGCTAAGAGCAATACCAGATGAAGCACAGATTCCAGGATACATCTAGCTTGTTAACAGCAGCAAATCCAAATGCATTGCTGCACATGACAAAACTGAACAAACCATCCTCACCACAATAATCATGTAGCGGGCCCTGATGGTGGAGTCTCACCACCTAGGCTCCCGGATGTCACAAGCCTATCCCGGCTTCCTGATGTCACAACCCTATCCACGCCTAGCTGTCTATGTGGCTCCTTGGCTGAGAGGTCAGTGCTACTCCAATAGGAATCAGTACCATATTTGCTAAGTGATAGGTTGGATTCAGCGAGGATTGGGATGATTGACCTTCTACGTGGAATGTCTATCCTCTTACCAGTGCAGATTCTGCTTCCGGTCGCAGCACATCAATGTATATTTGTACATTAACCCTACCAGGTGAATACATAGATCTTCAATTAGAGATTAAGGCAGCTGTTCCGGAGGGAGGAAACATCTCATAAATACACAGTTCACTGCAGGCAATACATATTTTGTTTTAAGGCTCAGTCACACCTTACCGGATTGGGGTACCGGATAGAAAACGGACACTGTCCGGTGAAATATTTCAATGTATGGTTTATATACGGTACGCATCCGGCGTGTCTGTTATCAGTCCGGTGCTGTCCAGTGTGTACAGTGGCAAGTTTTGAACATGCACAAAACTTGTGCTGGACACCGCCAGACTGACGTGTATGATTGGTGTCCGGTTTAAGTCTGCTTAGTCCGTTTTGTCCGGTTCATGTCCGGTACCCATCTGTTACATCGCCGGTTTGCTTCCTGAATAGTCCGTTGATGGTGTTGGGGAATTTGGTCCGTTGTTTTTTTTGGCGCGTGCGTGAACAGTCCAGTACGTGTCCAGTTGATGTTTGGTCCGTCTGTTTGAAATTTGGTTGTCGTCCGGTTATCAACCGGTTATCATCCAGTGGTTATTCGTTAATGTACATTCCTTGTCCGTTTAGCATTTATTTAGTCTGGCGGCCTTTGCAACATTTCGACACATTTCGGTACATTTTGATACCAAACACCACTGGACTAGAACATTCTTTGTCCGGTTGTGTCCAGTACTCAATCCAGTAAAGTGTGACAGGCACTTTAATAACACATTCACATACACATTTAGTCATAACAGTGCATGATCATAGCATTTGATATGAATCTATGCGGGATGCATTCATCGTTATTTGAATTTGAATTATATTTTAGCATAACATACAGTATGGCGTATTTGCTTGACATCTCCCAAGGGGGTAATCTTCCTTGCCTGTTCACCCATCTGCCATCGATATACATATTTGAACTGATATTCAGATTTGCCTGTAATACATATACAACATAATCTAGCTAAAACAAGGTCAATGGAATGGATATGTTGCACATATATTGAGGTAAAGATGAGAGCACGTTCACGTGCATCTTGGATGAAGACATGTGGACTTGTTACCCAGCAATGATAACCTAAGTGGGTTACTAATACTACATAATTTAAATCGAACACAGCCCATTCCTTAGCAGCTAGGGGGATATATAATAAACCACAACATGACATATGAGACTGTCTCAAAAGGTGCTAAGTAATATGGGACAAAACTTTGTCCATTGTAATGATCAACATGCTATCTGCTTATGCATTTGCTCAGGATAAACTGATTTGTTTTTCACATTGTGTTTCATAATCCCAATCGAATACATATTGATTTGAAGCAACTGTCCTTGTGTTTTCAGTGTAACTGTTTCTGTGCTGTTTTGTGTCAATCGTTACAATGGACACAATTATCAGTTATCACCTTTTGAGACAGGCTCATATATAACTTTGTATAAGGACATATAGAATAAAACCATGATGCAATATACTTAGGACATGCTTAAAATATTTCCAGGACATAGACACTGTCATTTGCCATAGAAGATTAACTTAAATTAACATTGCATAATCAGATTGTTTTGAATTCTTTTTAATTTAATCTTTTTTATAGAAAATACAGTATGTACAGTGACCAGATTAATGGCCGGCATGTAGTAGGAGTTTACCACTAAAAGGGTTGACTGTGTATAACACCATAGTTGCTTGTGTATTGGAGTTTTACTTCCTGACAACATCTAATGTCATATCAGGACCGGTACCGACTTGTGACAGTGCACACTCATGGCAAATGTATAGTCCTTCACCACTGGGATATCAGGCCTCCAGCACCATGACCCAATATCCCACTCAGTCACATTATCGTGACACTGAGCTACCCAGTCCTGGCCCTATCCTATTAATTCCGAGCTTCAAGCTATGAAGCGATAAATATCAACATTGTAAATCATTGGTTTGACTCGACTGGGAATCAAACTCCTGATCTCCTGCTTGAGAGGCCTGCGCTCTGACGATTCGGCCACCGCGTCCGGTTGCAACAGTATATGAGCCTGTCTCAAAAGGTGATAGCTCATTTTTAATTTTTCCATTGTAATGATTGACACAAAACAGCACAGAAACGGTTACACTGAAAACACAAGGACATTTGCTTCAACTCAATATGTATTCTATTGGGATTATGAAACGCCATGTAAAAAAACAAATCAGTTTATCCTGAGCAAATGCGTAAGCAGATAGTATATTGATTGTTAGAATGGACAAAATGTTGTCCCATATTGCTTAGCACCTTTTGAGACAGTCTCAGATTCATACATCAGGGGTAGCATGACGGAACACATGTGCCTGTTGGCAACGTGCATGCCACACTCATAAGATAACAGTGTGCCTCCTTAGAGTTCTGGCTTCACTAGGGACCATGGCCTGTTGGCAATATAGGCTCTCCCTAGACGCTAATTGGACAGCACCAATGGTTTAGTGTTAACTGGCACGGTAACGATCTGAAGCTATGGCCACATGCTTCAACAATGTCTCTCGTAAACATTGGTGATAACTGACGGGTCTTAAACGTGGTAAGGACACTGGAACATGATTAAAGAACTCTACTAAGTTCACAATTATTATTATCAAATATTACTAGTCATAATGTACATGAGCCTGTCTCGCTCCATTGTAACGATTGACAGAAAACAGCAAAGAAACGGTTAGACTGAAACCACATGGACATTTGTCTCAAATCAAGATGTATTCTATTGGGATTATGAAACACCATGTAAAAGAATATCAGTTTATCCTGAGCAAATGCAGATAGTATGTTGATCGTCACAATCGACAAAGTTCTGTCCCATATTGCTTAGCACCTTTTGAGACAGTGTCACTTAGCTTGAAACAACATACTATTTAGGAGTTATGGCCCAACCATCATCTGTAGGGCCTGTGTAATCAAGTTGTAGTTATCATTTTCATTCACCTGTAAGGACTGTCCTCAGTGATGCAGACTAGGGTATATTACAGACGTGTAAATGGTGATGTTCTGAATGTCACTTAATGTAATTTTGAAGGCTTTTACGGATGCCTTATAACCTCTATACTTGCATCTGTTTGTTCTCCGGTTTACGTGACAGATTTAGTTATAATAGTCATGGGGTACACAAAGTGCAATAGTGCTAGGCAGACCAGTCCCATGCTACGTCTGGTATTTTGTTAAGATGATTTTTTTTTCTTGAAGATGTATACTGCCTATCATGGTGAAGTCTGAAAAGACTTGTTCTCACCATTAGACAGCTTGTCGATAGAAAGACCATGCCTACACTTTTACAGACCCTAGGGATTTTTAACCTCTCACACCACATAGACATGGTATGAGAGCAACTGGCCTTTGATGATGCTGTAAGTTATACACAGCGGTGGAAATCCAAATTGGCAGAGGGAATCGAACCACCGACCTTCAGATTAGGAGTCTGACCTCGAAAAAAGTCAGACACTCTAACCTATCTTCCACAAAGAACACCTGGTAAAATCACGTGACCACATCCAGGATCGCTGAGACACTAACGTGTCTACTACCCATGTATCTTCAATTGTGGGTTAAATGCTGCGTTGTCCTAAGCAATTATTGGACATTCTAACGAGTAGTCCATCCACCGAGTGTGTCCATAGTCGAATGATGTTACCAATGAAAAGAGTACCTGAGATTAGATACTTATTCTTATCCACGTCCTATGACAATAGGTGTTGCTTGGTTGCAAAACCCCAACATCCAAGCTTGTTCCTATCAGTTCGGCAAATGTGGATAGAGACCACCCAAAGTTTGCTATTGGTGTCCAGGACTTCAGCAGCACTACCATCACCAGACCATTTTGCCTGCGCCACAAGACGGGATGGGCGAATGATTTGAGCGTTCGTCTCCCGTTTTGGTAGATCATTGGATTCGAACCCTGGTCGAGTCAAACCGATGACTTAAATATTGATGTTTGTCGCTTCCTAGCCAAGCGATCAGGATTATTAGGATATGCCCAGGAATGGTTGGTTCAGTTTCAGGATAATGTGACTGAGTGGGATATCAGGTCATGGTGGCCTGGTCTCCCAGTAGGGGCAGCACTATAAAGTTGTCATGCGTACGCACTGTACCAAGTCGGTACCCGTCCTGATATTACCTTAGATGTTGCCAGGACAGCAAACTCTAACAAACAATCAACCAACCATTGCGCGCATTGTCACAAGGCCCACGGCGGTATATGTCTGTGAGAAGTAGGAAGAAGCAAGTGTCCTGTCAGCCTTCATCTTTACTATGTATACAACTACACAGTGCCAATTCACAGCCAGTGTCCCATGCCAGAGTGGATGTCCAGAGTAAGTCTGCCAGCTGGCTTTCAGGACAATCGGAAAGTGACACGCAGCCGCAGCCAACTAGAACCATGTCACATGTGAGCATATCCAAGCACTTTTTGGAATGATATGTACATTTATGTGTATACTTATTATAGCTGTATACATGTTTTATGTATATCTATGTATGCATGTATGCATATATGTGTAAATGTGCATATGTATGTGTACATCTGTATATGTATGTGTATATGTGTGTATATGTATGTATGTGTATATATATATATATATATGAGCCTGTCTCAAAAGGTGATAACTCTTTTTTTGTTTGTCCATTGTAATGATTGACACAAAATAACAGAGAAATGGTTACCCTGAAAACACAAGGACATTTGCTTCAAATCAATATGTATTCTATTGGAATTCTGAAATACCATGTAAAAAACAAATCAGTTTATCCTGAGCAAATGCATAAGCAGATAGTATGTTGATCGTTACAATGGACGAAGTTTTGTCCCATATTACTTAGCACCTTTTGAGACAGTCTCATATGTATATATCTATCAATTAATAAATGTGTATGTAGATATATATGTGCATATACACATATATAGCTAGATGTACACCCATTCATATATGCGTGTATTCATATATGCATGCATATATAAACAGATATACATATATATACCTATGTAGTTTGAAGAGATGGAAAAAGAGACCCTTGGTGTCGGTTCCCAGCAGGAGGGAATCAGAGATAGACGGGCTACAGGGAGGTATAACTATAAGGGGTGCTGGGACGAGACAAACATAAGTGATTATTCTTTATTTACATACACATAACACTTTATATAGCACATACACACAGATATGAGCGAGTGGAGTGTCAAGCCCCGCGCAGGACGTGGAGCGGTGCATTCGGACCCCCCCAACCCCCAACCCCCAATCCGGGGGGGGGGGGGGGGATAGGAGAGGAGGCACTACATAGCTTATTATAGGCGATAAGGGGCTTATCACTATCCGTATATAAACATACATATATACATAATACATATGTAGTTAAATACACATCTAAATTCACAGATATACATGTATGCATATATACCTATAAACATACATACATAAATGTACATACTTACATACATATATATATATATATATATATATATAATTATGTATATGTAATGTATAAGCATTATTCGAGTATAAAGGCACAAAATGGATTATATGTTTACTTCCTACATTATTACTGATGGGGTGGATTACTTGGTGTGTGGCCCCACTCCAACCACGTAACCGGTGGCTCCACCGCCGGCAAGCTTCTATATTGGACCCTACACTGTCACTTGTGCCCGAGTATATATGTGCATAGATATATATATATATATATATATATATATATATATATAATCACCAGCGGTTTCATCCACGCTGAACATGGTTAGATACCACTGGTGGCGCCCTCAATGGTTCCCCATCACACTTACCACGGGTGGCTTCTCTTTATTATACGATCCTTCTCACCGACTATCAAAGACCCCGCTCTCGCCAGTCACCGGCTGTGTCGACTCACCAGTTGCAGAGTCACAGCTGACCCTCCTGAAGCTGACTCGGCCCGTGACCCAGGTGTGCTGTGCACATCGCTCGCACCATCACACACAGACTAATGGGATCTAGATAGACGTGATGGCAATACGCGCTGTATCACTCCCTCCCACTGCACGCTCCTACCCTCCCACCCTCCCTCCCACCCTCCCACCCTCCCTCCCTCCTACCTTCCCTCCCACTCCACCCTCCTACCCTCCCACCCTCCCTCCTACCCTCCCACTCCACCCTCATACCCTCCCTCCCACTCCACCCTCCTACCCTCCCACCCACTCCACCCTCCTACCCTCCCTCCTACCCTCCCACTCCACTCTCCTACCCTCCCACCCACTCCACCCTCCTACCCTCCCTCCTACCCTCCCACTCCACCCTCCTACCCTCCCTCATACTCCACCCTCCTACCCTCCCACCCCCCCCCCCACTCCACGATCCTACCCTCCCACCCTCCCTCCCACTCCACTCTCCTAACCTCCCTCCAACTCCACCCTCCTACCCTCCCATCCTGTCTCCTACCCTCCCACTCCACCCTCCTACCCTCCCTCCCACCATCCCATCCACCCTCCTACCATCCCTCCCACTCCTCCCTCCTACCCTCCCACCCACCCTCCCACCCTCCCTCCCACCCTCCACCCTCCCCACTCCACCCTCCTACCCTCCCACTCCACCCTCCTCCCCACCCTCCTCCCTCCCACCCACCCTCCACCCTCCCACTCCACCCCCTCCCCTCCCCTCCACCCTCCTACCCTCCCACCCTCCCTCCTACCCTCCACCCTCCCACCCCTCCCCTCCCCCACCCTCCACCACCCTCCTACCCCTCCCCACTCCACCCTCCTATCCTCCCTCCCACTCCACCCCCTACCCTCCACCCACTCCCCCTCCTACCCCCCACTCCACCCTCCTACCCCCTCCCACTCACCCTCTCCCTCCCTCCTACCCTCCCACTCCCCCTCCACCCCCCTCCCCTCCACCCTCCTCCCCCCCCCTACCCTCCCACTCCACCCTCCTACCCGCCCCCCACTCCCCCTCCTAACCTCCCCTCCTACCCTCCCACTCCACCCTCCTACTCCCCCCTCCTACCCTCCCACCCTCCTACCCTCCCTCCCACTCCACGTCCTACCCTCCCACCCTCCCTCCCACTCCACTCTCCAACCTCCCTCCAACTCCACCCTCCTACCCTCCCATCACGTCTCCTACCCTCCCATCCTGTCTCCTACCCCCCACTCCACCCTGCTACCCTCCCTCCCACCATCCCACTCCACCCTCCTACCCTCCCTCCCACTGCTCCCTCCTACCCTCCCACTGCACCCTCCTACCCTACCTCCCACGCCACCCTCCTACCCTCCCACTCCACCCTCCCACCATCACACTCCATCCTCCTACCCTCCCTCCCACCCTCCCTCCTACCCTCCCACTGCACCCTCCTACCCTCCCTCCCAGCCACCCTCCTACCCCCCACTCCACCCTCCTACCCTCCCTCCCACTCCACCCTCCTACCCTCCCACCCTCCCTCCCACTCCACCCTACCCTCCCACCCTCCCTCCCACTCCACCCTCCTACCCCCTCCACTCCACCCTCCACCCCCCACATCCCACCCTCCCCTCCCCCTCCCTCCCCTCCACCCTCCCTCCCACCTCCCTCCCCCCCCTCCACCCTCCCCCCACCCTCCTACCCTCCCACTCCACCCTCCACCCTCCCACTCCACCCTCCTCCCCACCCCTCCCCCCCCACCACCCTCCTACCCTCCCACTCCACCCTCCTACCCACCTCCTACCCTCCCACTCCACCCTCCTACCCTCCCCACTCCACCCTCCTACCCACCCTCCTACCCTCCCACTCCACCCTCCTACCCTCCCCCTCCACCCTCCACCTCCCACCCTCCCTCCTACCCTCCCACTGCACCCTCCTACCCTCCCACTCTCCCTCCCTCCCATTCCCCCTCCTACCTCCCACCCTCCCCTCCCACTCCACCCTCCTACCCTCCCACCCTCCCTATCCTCACCTCCATCCCCACACCCCTTATCTCACCCTCACCGAGCACCGAATCCCCGTCATTCCCACTCACCCTACCCTCATTGCAGCCGCAACCCCCACCTCCACCCCCACACCCAATCCATTCCCCAGTCAGAAACCCATACCCCGGCCTCCGTTCTCCCAACCCTCCCACCGCCTCCCCAACCCCACACATCCGAACCGAACCGAACCGAACCCCATACCCCATCACCCACACTCACCCTCTCCGCCCGATTACCTGGGCACCCCTCGCACCGTCCACAACCATTCCCTTGCACACCAACCCAAACCCCGGCTTCGCCCCTCACCTGCTCCCCGCCCCCCTCCCCCGACACACACATATACACACACCTGCTCCGAGAATCTCCATCTGGCTTATCCCTGATCGCTACCCGCTTAATCCTCTTAGTGTCCCAACTGAATGTGGGAGTGAAAGTGAACAGAGTCGCAAGCTATGCAGGGATCCTCCTTACAACGGCTGTTACACGCCATCCTATCCATACAACTCAATTTGGTTACGCCTCAGTGATTGGTATGAAGAGGGAGGGAGTGGGAAAGCGGAGGATTGGGAGGGAATGGTGGAGTGTGTGTGTGGGGGGGGGGGGGGGGGGGGGGGTGGATGTGGACGGGAGGCGCGGGGAGTGCTGAAGGTGGCCGTGGACGGTGGGAACGTAGGAGAGGGCGGAGGGGGACAGAGGATGAGGGGAACCCAGGGGGAAGAGTGGAAGGGAGGGGGGGGGGGGAGCCTAAAAGGAGGTGAATTGGAATGGTGGGGATACAGACGGGGTGGGGTGGGGCGAGGGGCATCGGGACCAAGGGGGGGGGGGGGAGGCGGCGGTGGAGGAGAGGGGGGGGGGAGTACAAGGGAGGCAAAAGGGTAGCGGATGGAGAGGCGGATGTGGGGAACAGCAGGTGGGGACACATGCAGATCCGATGCATATTACAGTGTCTTCTACTCCTGTCACACTCCGAGGTAAGAGCCAACATAAGCCTGGCAGAGGTCACTTTTGGTCATTACGTTGAGGTATGTTGGGTTACGTTATGATGACGTCACAATGACGTTAGACTGATGTTGAGATACGTCACATTACGTCGTGTTACGTCGCCACACGTCAAGGTTTTGAACATGTTCAAAACTTTCGACGTAGCTCAACGTGATGCTCTGACGTTCGGGTGATGTCACACTCACAATACGCCGATGTGTAGACGTGCGGGAGGGATGGGTCGGCTATGTTAGATCAACGGTGCATTGTTTGGTTGGTTGTTTGGTTGTTGGTTGATTGT
The DNA here is from genome assembly GCA_030323885.1 of Branchipolynoe longqiensis. NCBI lineage: Eukaryota > Metazoa > Annelida > Polychaeta > Phyllodocida > Polynoidae > Branchipolynoe > Branchipolynoe longqiensis. The sequence continues at coordinate 17,924,177 of CM059195.1, forward strand.
TGGTTGATTATTGGTTGATTGTTGGTTGGTTGTTGGTTGGTTGTTGGTTGGTTGTTGGTTGTGTGGTTGTTCATTGGTTGTTTGGTTGTTGGTTGGTTGTTGTTTGGTTGTTGGTTGGTTGTTGGTTGTTTGGTTGATTGTTGGTTGGTTGTTTGGTTGATTGTTGGTTGGTTGTTGGTCAGTTGTGGATTGGTTGTTGGTTGGTTAGTTGTTGGTTGTTGGTTGGTTGGTTGTTGTTGATTGGTTGTTGGTTGTTTGTTGGTTGGTTGGTTGTTGGTTGGTTGTTGTTGGATGGTTGTTGTTTGGGTGGTTGGTTGTTGGTTGATTGTTGGTTGGTTGTTGGTTGGTTGTGGATTGGTTGTTGGTTGGTTGGCTGGTGTTTGTTTGTTGGTTGTTGGTTGGTTGTTGGTTCGTTGGTTGAGATTGGTTGCTGGTTGGTTGGTTGTTGGTTGGTTGTTGGTTGGTTGTTGGTTGGTTGTGGATTGGTTGTTGGTTGGTTGGTTGTTGGTTGGTTGTTGATTGAGGGTTGGTTGTTTGATTGATTGTTGGTTGGTTGTTGGTTGGTTGTGGATCGGTTGTTGGTTGGTTGGTTGTTGGTTGGTTGTTGTTTGGTTGTTTGGTTGTTTGGTTGATTGGTTGATTGGTTGATTGTTGCTTGGCACAATGCTATTCCAACATTACGCTCACATCAACTACGCTGCATCGACGTCCAACTTGTGCCACAATTTTCACGTTGTGCCTACGCTGACGTCGTTACGTCGTAGTGTGACAGAGCCTTTACGCTGCTACAAAACTAGGTGGACACATGTGTTGTTCCCAGGATATTGGCAAGTATTCTACCCAGCTGGAATTCCAGGTTCTACCACGCCATGCAAATGCAGGTTTACACAAAGGCAGCATTTGTGCTTGATGCTTTGCGTTATATTGCAAGAACTGACTTACTCACTGCCTGGGTTATGGGAGAGAAAAGGGTGACTGGGGCTTCCCTGTGCTGGAGCCATCGTGCATCATGCTGATATATTAAAGCATTATGCAATAAAACGACGCCAAATTTGATAACATAACGGAGTGTAGTCCGGATGTAAAATCCGCATGTAAATTTGCCTATGGTGTTTGCAGCCTAGATATTGCAACTGTGAATGAACGCAGGTGCTATATAGTATAACCACGTTAAACCAAACTTGAAGGGACCCTAGAAATTTGTTTGGATTAACCGATCATTGGTTCAACTGAGCTTTGGCGTTGACTTTGATTTGGCTTCGGCAAAAACGCGGGTGCATTAAGAATGTAATATACAGCGTGTTTGAACACTTTGATTATTGTTTTGTATGTATATACAGAATAACCCTGTTAAACCAAGCTCGGTTAAACCAAACGATTGGTTAGTCCAAACCTTTTTTGGCCGCCCGGCAAAATACTACCATTCATCATATAAAAAAGTCAGATGACCTTATAACCACATGAAAGTTTGGTTTAATCATACCAGAAGTGGCCTGGGGCCCGACAATTTTGTTTGGATTAACCGATAATTTGGATTAACCAACTTTGGTTTAACCAACTTTTTGTATATGATAAATGGCCGCCGAAAAATGTTTGGATTAACCGATCATTATGTTTAACCGAGCTTGGATTAACAGGGTTTTACTGTATTTGTATATAGCCAAACAGTTAGCCCAAAATGTTGGGAAAGCACCCCCGGCCGAACGGTGGGAAATTTACATCCCCGACATAGATATATCTATTCATACAATATAAATATACATATGACATATAAATTTAAATATATAAAGCCCCAATAGCCGATGGTTACCTATTGCGATGGGAGTTCGTTAAACCAACAAAGTATGAGTATGAATATATTTATATCATTAAACAGATCGGTGCCTAGTTTCTATACGTATATATAGATGTATGCATACCTAATAACAACATATTTTTGATGTTCTTCAAGTTCGTTCACAGATCTAGTTTTACTCAAAACGCTTCGACTACCCCCCTTTTCAACTTCCATTCATTTGTGAGCTAAGTCCCACTTTTTCAATGCAGCTAGTAGCTGTAAAGAGAGAGGAGCTGGGCAGAGTTTGCAGCAGGTTCGTCCCTTTCTGTCCCTGGTCGCCCCTGCCACTCCTCCCAGAACCAGCGCCCCGCGCCCCGGCCCCGCGCCTTGCGCCAAGCTCCCCGCTCCCCGTGCCCCGACCCCCGCCCCCCCCCCCCCCCCACCCCCCGCCCTCCACTTGCCGCGCACCATTTCAGGCGCCCGGCGGCCCGGCGGCTCGGCGCCCCGTCCCCTCCCCCTCCCGCCCTCCCTGCTGACAACCACCCTCATAGTATCCTATTACCCCCACTAGGTCCCAGTAACGAGCGATGTGACCCATAGACAGCAAAGTGGCCTGACCCACCGGCCTGACCCACGGACGCTACTGCGTATCATATGAAATATCGAAAGTGAGTGTCGTGCGATTGATTAAAGCTGCATAGTCCGATGAAAGCTGCATAGTCCGATTGAAGCTGCATAGTCCGATTAAAGCTGCATAGTCCGATGAAAGCGCAAACCTTTGAAAACTAAAACACTGACCCAGATTGTATCTTACACACCCACCGTAGCTTAGTGTCCATATCAGTTGCTGCTGCATCAAATGGTATTATAATCCAATGTTTCATAATCCTCATGTTTCTGCTGCATCATAGGGTGATCACATTTTAATATGCTTGCAAAAAGAACACTTGGGTGTTTTCAGTTCAAATATATCCATTGTTAGCAATTTAAAATCAAGTACTTCAAACTAATTTAGCGTAGATTATCAGCCTATATATCTCAGCAAATAGCAGAAACTCAACATCATTGAACGCCGTAATGATAAATGGAACAAATGGTATTATAATCCAATGTTTCATAATACACATGTTTCTGCTGCAGCATAGGGTGACCAAATATGAATGTGCTTGCAAAAAGAACACTTGGGTGTTTTCAGTTCAAATATATCCATAGATAGCAATTTAAAATAAAAGTATTTGAAACAAATTTAAAGTAGGACAATCACCCTATTTATCTCCGCAGATAGTAGAAACTCAAAACCATTGGACTATAGCCGTGTTCACACGGACGATGTAAATCGATTCGTAGAAAGCGACTTGTATAGTTCGCCTCACATTTCACGTGTGAACGCACGTCTGAGGCGGATTAGGGCTGATTCGATTCACGTGATGCGGATCCTGTAAACCACCTAAGGGAGGTAGTCTACGTGAGGCGATTTCTCTGATTCGATTTATTTTGTCCGTGTGAACGCACTGAGGCGGGTTAAGCACCTCACACGCATGCGCAGTCGACACCTCAGTTTGTTGACTTTCCGGTCGATCAAAAGCGCATATTATATAATTTAATTAATGAAACTGCTATCTATGCACAGCTATTTTTTTCATCATTTATTTTTAGGGTTTCACTGCCCAGCAGAAGTTTTGACCGTTCCAAACCAATACGAATCATTAAATACATATTTAGGTCGAACCCACACTCTCTGGTGCCGCGTCGTCGAACCCAAAATGGTGCTGGTTAGCCTGGACTTGCTCATGCGCAGCTATCCACTTCCGCCTCACGCAGTGTCCGTGTGAACGGGCGCCTAATTCGCCTCACCTGATTCGATTTGTGTGATACGCCTCACATTTTGTCCGTGTGAACACGGCTTATGTAATGATACCTGGATACATTTCAATTAGAGACAATGTCTTCCTTGTTCCACTTGTCCTTGCCGTATGATAGTAATGCAGAGCGCTATGTTAGATAGTGTCAAGTATCAATTTCTACGTCATAGCTTTGAGGTTGTCGGATTTCACCGCCATTGGATAGAATCGCATGAACTACTAAAGCTAGGATTCCTTACACGCGGTATGCGGCATGTGGCATGCGGCATGCGCTATGCAAACGGGTTGGGTCCTTTCACCCACACCCACACACATAGTGTCAGGTTTCTCTAACACTGTTGTCTATGGGCATTCGCATTCGCATGCCGCACCGATCGCTACATGGACCGATTCAGTATTCGCATGCCGCATACCATGTGTAAGGAATGTAGCCCATAGGTTTCAAGGCGTTTCGATTTTTTGTCGGTTTCGCATGCCCATACCACATACCGCATACCGCGTGTAAGGAATGTACCCTTAATACATGGAAGCTGGCGCTCAACCCATTCCGCCGCCACCTCTATTGACTCTCAGATAACCGCCCTATGTATATATAGCTCTACTCTGCAGCTATCTAGACTGCTTTTTACAATAGGGAAGCAATCACTTGGTCTGCTCTCCCAGGGGGGGGGGCAGTACTATAAATTTGTCATGAGTGCGCACTGTCACAAGTCGGTACCCATCCTGATATAACCTTAAGCTAAGATTCCATATACGCGGTATGTCGTATGCGGCATGCGAATGCGGTATATTTTTTGTGCTTGGGGGTCGTTAAACAAACAAACAAAAAAACAAAAAAGATACCCAGGACATTTTTGGGGGTTTTTGCTCCAAATTTGTGAAGGAAGGTCAAAGTTACTATTGTTTTCTATGGCAAACAGAGCAGTATTCGCATTTGCACCGATCGGTCCATGGGTCAATCCATTTGCTGCATTCGCATTCGCATTCACGTTCGCAATTGCATTTGGACTTATGGAAGCACTACTATGCCTTTACGTGCTTTTAGATGTTTGCCGCATTCGCATTTGCATACCGCATATATGGAATCTTAGCTTTAGATGTTGCCATGACGTAAAATTCGAACAACTATTCAAAGAGCCTATGAAATTGGATCAACTTTGCGTAGCAATGAAAAGAAAGGACGTCTGACTGATTATGATAGGTCAATAGAACAATGTTTCCTGACAACAACAACAACAACAAAAAGAAACAAAAGCATCTGTCAATATACACCAGGCATTACTAGGCTTAAAGCCAGCGCTAGGCTGACTTTAACTATAACAACTTATTGCTCAGAATAGCAAATGTGTCATTCCTCTGTCGAACTATCTGAATCCAAGCGGAAGGTTTGTTCTTGCTTCCTGAAATGGATGAGGTAACGTTGCAGCTGAGGGAATTATCTCGGGGATTATGGGATGGCCTTGGGGGATGGCGGCATAGATTGAGGGTGCATTGAAGAAGGCTCGGCGGTGAGAGGAAGAGTTGAAACGTGAAAGCGAGGCTATACATAATTGAAAGAGGAGCCTTATTGAGACCTGAACATTACCACAAGGTATGCTCGAATGGCAATTGATAATAGAACTGGGGGAAAAGGGTTTCCACTTAGCACAAGCTATAATTGACCTTTACTGCTTTAGGAGAAGGCGTTGTTTCTATGTATGGATGCGTTGTTTCTATCTATCTGTATATATATATACATGGGTCGTTCTCTGAAACGCGAGCCACATATTTAGTTTATACGTTATGTTGATGATGATTACTAGGTCTTTTTTTTAAAGAAATACAAATAGTCATTGTCGCCTGTGTGTATTAATTATGTTAGCAATACTACATGTATTTAATCTGCCCCCCCCCCCCCCACCCCAAACCTGTTCTTTGTTTGTTTGAGTTTTACGTCTCGGAAAAGGATGATGTCCACAAAATGTATCCAAAGTGGGCTTTTTGTGATCCAGTACAACCCCATTAAACCAAGCTTGGTTAAACCAAACGATCGGTTAATCCAACCTTTTTTCAGCGGCCCGGCAAAATACTACCATTTATTAAATAAAACAGTTGGTTAAACCAAAGTCAGTTAATCCAAAGTATCAGTTAATCGAAACAAAATTGTCGGGCCCCAGGTCACTTCCGGTACGGTTAAACCAAAATTTCATGCGGTTTTAAGATCATCTGAGACTTTGTTGATATGATAAATGGTAGTATTTTGCCTGGTCACTGAAAAAAGTGTGGGTTAACCGATCGTTTGGTTTAACCGAGCTTGGTTTAATGGGGTTAAACTGTATATACATAAGAACAATAATCAGTGTCCACATACATTCTATATTACATTCATAATGCACCCACGTTTTTGCCAAAGCCAAGTCAAAGTCGAAGTAAAAGCTTGATTAAACCAATGATCGGTTAATCCAAAGAAATTTCTAGGGTCCCTTCAAGTTTGGTTTAATGGGGTTAAACTCTTCAGTGAAAACGTGAAAAATTGCACATCGACAACATACATTTACTCAGTTTTTATTTTAACGTTCTTTCTAGTAAGTTATAATCTGTTTCGTATAACCTGCAAGATGCCTAGTTATATACAATAATATATATATAGATATATATATACTGCAAGTCAAACTACAACAACATTATTGTATTTCATGTTGCTTATCTAGGTTATTGATACTTCCATAAAGAATCCATCATCATCATCATGCTGTCGGTCGCAATGCGAGACAGATTTGAATATATTATGAATTATACAGGATATAAATGATGGGGTTTGCAAACCTTTTGAATGGGAATACATCTTAATTAGGGTAAGACCGACAACGATGTAGACTGATACAGTGATACTCATTGAATACCAGTGTGTATGTACCCTTCACTTCTTGTCTTGTGTCAGGATAAGAGCAAACAAAAACAGTCTACACCAGTTTGAGTAACGCAACACGAGTGACAATCAATGGTTATACCCCTGTCACACTACAACGTTTCTCTCCAATGCGTGGCGATGTGTGTCCTTTTTTGGCGAAACGTCGAGAAACGTCGGGAAACATTAAGGGGACGTTATGGGAACGTCGGTACATGTCGGTACACTATCCTGGACGTCGACAGTCGCCGGAGAACGGCGGCACGCGTAGTTGGTCGCTCAATGTTTTTAACATGTCAAAAAAACTGAACGCCCGACAACGCGCTTCAACGCGCGGTTGCCAATATTATGGCGACATCAGAAGGACGTCAACAGCGCTGGAATAACTGTATGCGAATGCTAGGCAATCACCGCGCGCGTGTGAGGGTTGTCTCCACACGTTGCGCCAAATGGTTGCTTTGTTGTTTTATGTCCTACCAACATCTAAGGTCATATGAGCACGTCGCGCCAAACTTTTCTTTTTTTTTCCTCACTCGTCGACTAGTGTTGGCCGCGCGCGAATAACGCGCTGCGCTGACGCCGATCTTTTTCCCCAAACCGCCAAAAAGTTGGACGTGTCTCGACGCGTAGAAGATATTTTGCGCGCTGAGAGCGCGCCAGTGAGAAGCGTCATAGTGTGACAGGGCCATAAGGCACACACATGACTGGGATTAAATAGTGCAGTATCACCGAATATAACCGTATAGCTCAGCAGGGTGCTAACTCCTGGCTGCAGACACCCAATACCTGTGGCAGTCTAATACAATGTGTAAAAATACTAGCCACCAACAAAAAGTTCATCCCACATTAGAAAGTGTTTGATCCCTGGTGACAATGGTATAGAAAAAACCCGCCCTCCACGCAGTGAGAGATGACTCACTTAGCTCAGGTTGCAGTGGGACTTCACATCAAAAGGGGTGTGTTGGCAATGTCTAAATGATTGACCTGATCCCAGTAGTATATGAGACTGTCTCAAAAGGTGCTAAGCAATATGGGACAACACTTTGTCCATTGTACCGATCAACATACTATCTGATTATGCATTTGCTCAGGATACACTGATTTGTTTTTTACATGGTGTTTCATAATCGCAATAGAATACATATTGATTTGAAGCAAATGTCCTTGTATTTTCAGTGTAACCATTTCTGTGCTGTTTTGTGTCAATCGTTACAATAGACAAAAAAGAGAAGAGTTTGCACATTTTGACACAGGCTCATATATATACTAGAGTGGTCTTTAAGGTACATTTCCAAGCTTCTCTGTACTGTTTGTCTTTGTTGGGGAAAATTTCTTCTTTTGCTGTCAGTGTCTATTCAATGCTATACTCGGCTGGGATTCGAACTCCTGACCTTACGCACGGGACGTCTGTGCTCTACCCATTTGGCCACCGCGTCCGTGCAAGGTCAGTGTAGAGAGGGCTGCCACCAGTGTGGTATTGGGGCTCATATGTCTGGGTCACTACAATAGCATGGTGAACCACACAGTGGGGTTGAGAAGCGATGGAGGGGCGGAGGAGGGTGGTGGTGGTGGGGCGGGGGGCGGGAGAGAATGACGCACCATTCATGTTCCCTTTCGGGGCCAACAGGTGTGACATGCGCATTCAGAAGTCCTTAGTAACATGTCAGACACAAACTTCACACAAGACACGCTTGAGGTTAAGGTGGGTCAAAGCCTTCCACATGCATACTACATTCAATGATGAAATAAGGGACACTACAATAGAGCATTTCCACTAGCAACCCGCCTTCATGTTCTGCATGTTCTGTGGGAAGGTATTGTTGAGGATTTTTACCACCCACTTCTCCTCTGATGGAGGTTTTTTTCGTTTGTTTTGTTTGGGTTTTACGTCCTCGTAACATCTAAGGGCATATGATGATCCTCTGTTCGTATTGACAAGAGATAATGCTGTCACTAGCAACTCACTTGGACACATCATGGACAAAGAAGATCACCAACAAAGAAGTTCTCAGAAAAATTAAAAATAAGAAAAGCTTGTTCGCCACTATACAGACATAGAAACTTATTTATTTTGGCCACATCATTCGTCAGAGTTCAATATACCGTACATTGTTGGAAGGGAAGGTGAATGGCAGCAGAGGGAGGGGGAGACCAAGAACATCATGGTTTACAAATATTTCACAGTGGACAGGCTTGAATTATTCACAGTCTATCAGAACAGCACAACATCGGGACAAGTGGAGAACCATTGCATCCAACCCTCGACTAGAGGATGGAACTATTGATTGATTGATGTAGGCACCTATCGTCGAGATGATTCCATTGGAACTGATTGAATTATTGTGTCATCAGTACTGGCAAAATCCCGTCAGCTGGTTTCGGATTAAAATGACTCTCTTGAAGATTTATACTGCCTATCATGGATAAAGCTAAGATTCCTTACACGCGGTATGCGGTATGCGAATGTGACAAAAAATCGAAACGCATTGAAGCCTATGGGCTATATTCCTTACATGTGGTATGCAAATGCGAATGCGACAATTCGATCGGTCCCTGTAGCGATCGGTGTGGCATGCGGTATGCGGCATGTGGTATGCAAATAGAAAGCTCAGTCACACGTGTCCATTAGTTTTAGACTAGGAGAGGGGACTGGCCATTACGGAACATTCACACACAGGGGTGCTGAGTGGAAACATCTGGTAGTGGTGGTGGTGGGGAAACGCTTGCCGCTTACCGCGTAGAAGGAATCCTCCCATTTGCATACCGCATGCCGCATACCAGGAATCTTAACTTAAGCCTGAATAGGCTTGTTTTCACCATTAGACAGTGTGTTGATAGAAAGCCCAAGCCTACACTTTTAACGACCCAAGGGATTTTTAACCTCCCACACCACATAGACATGGTATGAGAGCAACTGGCCTTTGATGACGCTGTAAGTTATATACAGCGGTGGAAATCCAAATTAGCAGAGGTGGGGGCACATGGAATCAAACCACTGACCTTCAGATTAGGAGTCCGGCCTAGAAAAAAGTCAGACATTCTAACCACTCCGCCACAGAGAACACCAAAATGTCACAATGGTGTTTTACTGGATTTCTGTCATCCGGTGTGTTTTTAGTAAGCGTGTATACTAGACGGTTTCCACCACCGTCAACCCACCGTGTGATGACAGTGACAAGACCTAATATTGTGGGGAGCAGCTCAGTGTGTCAGATCCTCTGTAGAACATGTATTATGGGATGTCTCCACCACTAAACTGCCCTCTAGTGGTAGAAGCGGGAACTGAATAATGTTAGAGCTGTCAGCTCACTTTATATGCCCTATGGGGAAAGGGTTATTGTCGATTTATATCCACACAACCAGACAAACAGCATAGTCCGATGAATGTATCAAATTGTCATAACCAAAATACTTATCTAGAATTGAACCCACATATCCAATCTGATAGTTCAATCAGTAAGCATATTTTGTCGCACGGAAGGAGTATTAGCAATTGAATACAATCTGACACTGTTGAAGTATATGGATTCAGCATTCTGATATGCATATCAAAATTAATATTCCACCTTTTCATTTCAAATACCTCCAGAATTCCTCCAGTGTGTGTGGCGCGAGTGGGGCCAGCCGTATACAACTACCCGACAGCTGGGGGGGGGGGGGGGGGGGACTCCACCAATGCACCGATAGAGGAAGTAGCAAAGTATATATGTTCCCTTCGCATGTATACTTGTATAATGCGTCATACACCATATATATATATATATATATATATATATATATATATGCATACGTTCTTATACTTGACCATTCTTATACTTGACTCATTTGGATGGCAAATCCCCATTGCCTAGCATGTCAGGAGATTGAGCCAAAATCGATTTGTCAATAGGATATTGAACATATCTATTGCGTCCGGTAATAGGTGTAAGGATCTAATTCACCAGTTGCATGTAAATTGTAGAGGTAGGGGGGGGGGCGTGTGGGGGGGGGGAGGGAGCAGGGTGTTGATTCAATTAATACTTAGCGCTATAACTTCACTTGTGGCTGGCGACAACCGTATCTGAATAGCGCTATGCTCACTGTATTCAGTGTTAGCTAACAGAGGGATGCAATATTCATGTAGTCTGGGACCGATAATTGCGGTACTCTCACAAACAATTCACCAATTGTTTTAAGAAATATTCATCTCATTGAGCAAGCAAAATGATTGTGCATATAATGACAACGCCTTTAGTTCAGTCAGTTATCGTCCTGTTAAGTAGATAGTGCTCACATGGTGTTCAATTTGTTTGTTTAGTTTATTGGGTTTTACGTTCTAGGAGCATATACGGTCATAGAATGATGGTTGCTGCCTTGGACAGTCTGCATCCATGGCACCTTTATATTGCTGTCCCACTTCTAGACCAAGCCGATGGCACCATTAACCGATATGCCACTCAGTCAAATAATCCTGATGCTGAGCTAGCATATCCTTATCTAGATAAAAGATTCACCCTGTACTTGTAGTACAAGGGTGAATGACAACGTAGTGTAAATATGGGCGAAAATAGCTTTAGTATGGGACAGGAACTAGAAACTGTGGTTCCAGGATCAAATGGTTACATATATTGCCACATATTTGGTGAAATCGGAGAGAATGCAAAAAGACAAGATGGCGGCCAGGGACCACCGTCGATTTCACTTTGAAATCTTATTAAACTAGATGTTTTCTTATGTTTTTCAACTCATAGGTAGCGGGGAAATATGAACACATATACAAAGAATAATTGTTGCTTCTTAGATTGTGAAATTAGGCTCTCATTTCATTTCCCGGCATTTTCGACAGCTTTTATATAGGGTTGGTATTCACCCGTATACTGCGAGTACAGGGTGAATCCTTTATCTAATCCTTACCCTATCCTAGTAATGCCAAGTGTCATGGCATTACTAGCACACGGACGGGATTTGAATGGCTGAAAAGCCAGTGCCCTTGTTAATTCTGCCACCACGTCTGTTCTGGTGTTAACTGTTTAATTTGCATTTCATGATGATAATGCCCCCAAACAAGGTTTCTTGTAGATTCAATATATTCTGAAAATATAAGGTGTGGAAACAAAGACCTGGCTGTAGAACCGCATTATGCCTTCTCTGTGTGGAAACTACATCGATCTGCCAAAGAGGTGTCAGTTACTACGCACCTAGTAATTTTAAATGAGTGGGTCGGGAGGCGATAACGACCAGCCACAGCTGGCTTATATGAGGTCAGAGCCCCTGACAGGTGGCGCCGCGTGGCCAAACCTGGAACTAAACAATGTCAATGTGGTTCACAATTTAACAATACATATATAACTGAAGATGGTAGTGTCCTTGTTTATATTCCCATAATAGATTATAGAACGCATACTTATGTAGGTTATATACTGGAAATGATCATTTTAGCGCTATTAGTAGGTTATATTAATAGATAGTTACACACGCAAATGGTATCTCGAGTGTTTACTCAATATACCATTTTTATGTGTCAATAATCCTAAATTCCAAAAATGGCTGGAAGACCGCTGATTCTGCGCTAACAAAATAACTTATTCAGCAGAATAAACATTTAGCAACAACAAAAAAGTCTCTGCATTGAATATTTAATGTTATGTAAAATACGTTTTCACATATCTTATAGTATATCTTCTTTCACCCCATTGGCTCGTTATGCATCTAGTTAATAATAATTAATAGCTCCTGCCGAAGATTTATACCTGTATTATATTGTACATATATATATAGTATGCCCATTATCAATGCTTAGTTGGCTGTTTTCCTGCGCATTATTTGGTATACTACTGCATTTAATGTCTAACGGACACCCCCCCCCCCCCGCCTCTCAGAGTCAATACTTACTCGTGCAAGCTCCACAGCTGGTTGGCTCCTAATTCTATCAGCATTATTCACAGGTGGACCTGGTACCATACGTTATCAACACAAAATAACCAAATTATTTTCGCTCAACTAATGTGAGAAATAATCTAAGAAAACCGAAAGGTATCACTTTGTTAATACTTGCAATAAACACGCATGCAATATATAGGGAATATACGTGATATATATATATATTATTTTCGCTCAACTAATGTGAGATATATTCAAAGAAAACCGAAAGGTATCGCTTTGCTAATACTTGGAATAAATACGCATGCCATACATAGGGAATATACATGATATATATATATTATTTTCGCTCAACTAATGTGAGAAATAATCTAAGAAAACCGAAAGGTATCGCTTTGTTAATACTTGCAATAAACACCCATGCAATATATAGCAGTGATGAAAGTGGTCTCTGGGGAAAAAGCGGAAATGCTGATATTCTCCCATAGGTTTAGCATTGTCAGGGAATCGCGGAAAAATACCGGAAGTCAGGTCTCAATTAGCCTTGTTGTGATTGCATTATTGCCCATATCTAACAGTTTCTTACTTAGGTTTTATGTTCTAACTACATCTAAGGTCATATAATAATGGGATTCGAACCACCCAACTGTTGTGATATACATCCCATCTTTTGGAATTTTGTTTAACGTTAATCGGTTGGTATAAGAGATCCCGGAAATCCGCGAAACCGCGGAGGTCTTTCATCTCTGATATAGGGAATATACGTGATATATATAATATATATTATAGTATTTAATACAGGAGTGGCCACAGGGACAGGTTTATTATTTCACAATTACAAAACAATGTCTGTGTGGGCCTTGTGTAAATTGTCGGCGAATGTTTGGTAAGTGGCGCCTCTGTTGTGAGCTTAACACACAATGGGGTGTGTGGAGACAATGCCTGATGCTGCTGGGCACTTGGTGACGCCTCCTTCAACTCCCACCGGGTCGGCCGGTGCAAGCGACCCCCCCCCCCACCCTCCCTCCCTGCCCCTCCCCATGTCCACCGCCTCCACCCACTCCACTCACACACCAGCATGTTGCCAGCCTCAACAAATCAGCACTGCTGGTAAAAAAAGACCCGCAAAACCCCCCAAAAGAAACAAACAAACACCTATGTAATTCCACAAGACCATCGTTTATATTTAGCAAGTCTATTGGGTTCGCCTCCAAAATAAATAACCAGGAAGTGTGTAGGTCACGTGTGCGTACGTAGATGCCTATTGTGGAGATGATGCTATCAGTCTATAGACCCCTTTCAATGTTTGTAAACATCGGGTATGCGCGCACAGCTGAGCTGCAGAACGAATGCACACTGCCACTGAGTTTGCCCGTATGCGCAGTGTAAAACGTTTATTTTATTCAGAATTAATAGAAATGCAGAAGCCTAACCATATAAATTTAATATAATCTATTCATTAAATATGTTTTCTATATGTGTTCCAAGCGGTTTGTGGCTAGGTTGTGTGGTTTTAGAGATATTTCACTTTTTCTGTATGAAGATTGCTCACTGCCATTGACAATGCATTGAGTTTGCCGTGTGCGCAGTGCAAAACGTCTATTTTATTCAAAATTAATAGAAATGCAGAAACCTAACCTTATAAATTTAATATAATCTATTCGTTGAATATGTTGTCTATATGTGTTCCAAGCGGTTTGTGTCTAGGTGGTGTGGTTTTAGAGATATTTCACTTTTTCTGTAAGAAGATTGCTCACGGCCATTGACAATGCACTGAGTTTGCCGGGACGCGTAGTACAAAACATATATTTTATTCAAAATTAATAGAAATCCAGAACCCTAACCGTATAAATTTAATATAATCTATTCGTTAAATATGTTTTCTATATGTGTTCCAAGCGGTTTGCATCTAGGTGATGTGGTTTTAGAGATATTTCACTTTTTCTGTATGAAGATTGCTCACTGCCATTGACAATGCATTGAATTTGCCGTACGTGCAGTGCAAAACGTCTATTTTATTCAAAATTAATAGAAATGCAGAAACCTAACCTTATAAATTTAATATAATCTATTCGTTGAATATGTTTTCTATGTGTTCCAAGTGGTTTTTGTCTAGGTGGTGTGGTTTTAGAGATATTTCACTTTTTCTGTAAGAAGATTGCTCACGGCCATTGACAATGCACTGAATTTGCCGGTACACGCAGTACAAAAGGTGTATTTTATTCAAAATTAATAGAAATGCAGAACCCTAACCATATGAATTTAATATAATCTATTCATTGAATATATTTTCTATATGTGAACCAATCGGTTTGTCTCTAGGTGGTGTGGGTTTAGAGATATTTCACCTTTTCTCTATGAAGATTGCTCATAGCCATTGACTTTGCAGTGTGACAGTGTGTCATCCTGCATCCAAACACCGTGCGCACTGACCTAGATACCCGTCATGACGTCACATGAAATTGGTCAATTGGAATGAATGGAACTACTGTGTCATCTGCTCTGACCAAATGCCGTCTGCTGGTTTCTGACGGAAATGTGGCAATGACGTTGTACTGCATGTATTACCCCTGTCACACTACGACGTAATGAGCCAACGTGAGCCTAACGTGGTGATATTTCGTCATTACGTTGATGTACGTTGGATTACGTTATGATGACGTCATAATGACGTTAGAGTGACGTCGAGCTACGTCACATTACGTCGTGTTACGTCGAATTACGTCGAGGTTTTGGACATGTTCAAAAGTTTCAACGTAGGTCGAACGTAAGGGTTTACGTTTGCCGTACGTTCTGTTCACGTTCAGCGAACGTCAATGACGTTAAACGGACGTTATTCCAACGCTCCTCACTACGTTCAACTACGTTCCACTACGTTGACCCCCATTAAACCAAGTGCAAATGCCCACGGGGCGTAATGGGAACGTCAGGACAACGTCAGGAGAACGTCAGGAGAACGTCAGGAGAACGTGCATTCAACGTACGTTCAACGTATCATGACGTAGCGAACGTCACGTAACGTTCTTCTGACGATTGAATAACGTTCATAACGTTCCGTCAGCGTCATTACGTTGACCTCTCTCGTCGAACGACGGTATCACTACGCTTTACCGACGTTGCTCTCTCGTACACTACGCTGCATCCACGTTCAACTTGTGCCCAAATTTGCATACTACGCCGAGAAGTTCAACGTTCTTCACGTTCTCCCTACGTTGACGTCGTTACGTCGTAGTGTGACAGCCCCATTAGGCATTAACTGCATTTGTACTAGGTGTGTCATTGATCGGCACTCGCTGTTGGCTGAGGTTAGTTGTGGAACAGCAGACGAGCTTGAGTAGCTCCGGACGGACCACTGACTAGGTCGAATAGACAGCATGGGGAATGATAATTGATAGACAAACCTTGATGAATGACATACATATGCTAAAGCTGCATGATACACATAACTTATTGTAGTCGACAAACACACGAGGTATCAGCGAAGTAAACAGGTGCGTGTAGATAGCGTGTTCGCATCGAGAAGCCTAGGTGGTGTAATTGGTAGCATGCTAGCAACGGAATGGAAAGAAGTTTGGGGTTGAACCCTGATCTAGGCAAAATATTCCCCACATTGATCACCCACATAACAAAACTATCAACATTGTAACATCAAAATACTTACATAAATTGGAACCCAGGAGTGCAATTCATGTAGCTTGACTGGTATTCCTCTTCACGGGAGCTGCTTATGTATTGTTAAATATGTTTTCCTCTCACATACATGCATCTGTTACTGGATTATCGTTAATATAATAACTAACCTGTATGACTTACTGATAAGCTTACTCTTAACATTGGTCCTTGCCGGCCGCTCGATAATAATGACAATTAACAAGATACCAAGCAACCTGTTGTTTCTCTGATTGTTGGACTATGTATTTTGACCCTCATCTCAATAACACAATGTAATACTAGTTAAACATGGTCCCTGACAGCCACTAGATCTATACTCTTCTCTGTTATGTGGTTGGTCAACAATGTTGTTTGACCACCTGCTTAACGTATATCATGATAGTTAAAGTTGGACCATGTGGGCCGTTTGATATATGCACTAATAGTAGTAATACTAATAGGCTTCATAGAAGCCCTGACTTATTTTATTAATTAAAAAATATCAAATATGAATTCTCACTTGTGCTTTTTTGTCGGAGTGTGGTGAATTAGTAAGCATGTGACGCTGTAGTGTGTTGCGTATGATACGTCTGAGCGTAGCATAAGTAGTTAAAGTTGCAGTCGAATGAAATCGCTCCAGTTTAGAAACTGAAGTTTGGACCTACATATTCAATCTCAGCCTTGTGTCTGCATAAACGGAAATACTAAGCCAATTTAATAGAAGCTGATACTGCTGCAAGCTATGGTGTCAGAATTCGTATATGCATGCACACATTTGGTTGGCAGGTTTTCACTTCAAATATATCCAAAGTTAGCTGTTGAAATTCAAGATACTTCAACCTAAAATATGGTAAATTATAGCGATCATCCTAATATGTGTATCTCCACATGAAAGTAAGAAACCCAAATTCATCGAACGGTGTTTGTTTGTTGGGGTTTTCCGTCCTAGCAACATATAAGATCAATTCGAACGATGCACCCGTAAATGAATGAAGTGTACACCTGCAATTTATATCTAGCTTTCCTTCAAACTAATGACACATTAACGATGAGCGCAGAACCAGAATCCCTATCACTACAGAGACGTGACCAACCACTCCGCCATGTCTACCCTTCAACCCACCCACACATAGGCACCGGAAGTTATGATTATCGGGCCAGTGGTCCGCGGCTGGTGCGTGACTGCCTGGGCGTGACCAGCGAGCAACATGGCTACTCGGGGGACCGGCCGGCTTTATGAGTATTGAGGCTGTTCCCCGGTCGCCGGCCACCTCATATTGGACGCTAATCAGAGGCGCAAATACGGAGAGGCTCGTTCTGATCTCGCCGTGCTATGTCGCCATCACGTCCCAGCGCCGCTCGCCGCGGACTCATTTCATACAGCCAAATGGCGGCCATATTGGATTAGGTTAGTGTTCTCTGGCGACTATGTGTGAATTGTTTTTTTGTTTTTTTGTTGTTGTGGCAGAGGGCACGTGACTGTTGTAATGAGACTAGACCCAACGTGGGGGGACGCCACCATCGACTTCAGGATTAACACATAGTAATATACAGCTAGGTCTGTCGGTGTCACCTCAAGCAATGGGTTAGATACAAGATTCACCCCGTACTGCTGCAGTAGGGGTGCAAACCAACCCTATGTAAAAGCTGTCGAAAAAACGGGTCAAAGAAGCAACAATTATTCTTTACATATGTCTTATTGATAGCCCGCTACCTTTGAGTTGAAAAATATAATATAATATCCAGTTTAATGCAATTTAAAAGTGAAATCGACGGCGTTCTGTGGCCGCCATCTTGTCTTTTTGCATTCTCGCCCATTTCACCAACTCTGTGCCTATATGGGTAGCCATTTGATACTGGAGCCACAGTTTCTACTTCATGTTCCATACTAAACCTATTTTCACCCGTATTTAGACTACGTTGTCATTCACCTGTGTACTACAAGTACCGGGTGAATCTTTTATCTAGCAATGGGTGTGCTCTAGTCAAATGCTTTTCCACTGTAATTTCGGCCGTAGATGCAGTCCTCGGACACTTGGCGTCCACAGTGCCTGAATGAGAGTTGCCACAGTTCGAGCAATATTCTTTAGGCATAGTCTGCCGCGAGAAGGATTCTGAAGTGACAGTAGCAAAAAAACTCAACAGGTCAGAGAAGTGTCACTCTGCAGTGTCGAAGGCCGAGTGTCGAGTCCAGTGCATGTTGGTCTAGTGTCCAGTGCCAGGGCGACTCAAGCGCTGCACGTGCCCCTAGTGTCGAACCCGGGAACCATAATGGTAGAGACAAGGCGAGAAGAGAGTTACCGGAGCCCCTTCGCTCTACAGCCGTATACAGCTCACTGTATACAAGCAATATATGTTCATTAATGTATAATTGTTTATACATGTGTATATTTCTAACATAAAGTATTTAAGAATGGTGGTTAATTTTTGTTAGGGGTGGGGGTGTGGGGGGTTAAATGTGTATTTTCTTCTGAACATACATCCAGCCATTGAAACAATCAGAGTTGGTTACAAACATTGATGGGAGAGTAGACCAGCACAGTCCACCCTGAGCAGTTGAAGGAGCAGCCTGTGCTCTATTCTGTGCAACACAGGTCTGCTTTCTACATGCAGTACAGGTTATGATGTATTATGTAGCATCCATATATCGTCTGTTTGTTGTTGTGTTACATCCTAGCAACATGCAAGGTCATATCAGTCCACCAACACCATGACCCAATATCCCACACAGTCACATTATTCTGGTACTGTGTGAACCAGTCCTTGCCATATCCTATTAATGCGAAATGGCAGGTATAGGAACAACTTCAATTGTATAAGTCATTTCTTTGACTGGGCTGGGATTCGAACTTCCTACCATCGGTACGGGAAGCCTGCGCTCTACCGATTCGACCACCGCGTCCGCTCTCACCGCTATATGTATCGTATATTTATTTATATGTGCATTCGGACTCACAACTTTCCACATCGGACGTCATATTCGGTAATCCCGCAAGTGACGGGAGTGGAGATGAGAAGAGGAACACCGAAATCGGTGCAAATGTCACCCTCTAGATCTAGGCCATGGAGAGCAGTTCACCATTTAGACATGTGACCTTAGCGTGACCTTCGACAACGGGTTCTGTGCTTTTGGTACATCTGTATGATGTGACGCAAGTCACGTCCACTCAGCTCGACACGAGATATTATATTACATCTCTTTTTCTCACTCAAATTCGACAGTTTTCCATTCAGAGATCAGATTCCCCGACACCCCCACAGTAAAGGGTTAAATCGGTTAGTAAAAGTTGCATGGTGTGAAGAATTTGAGTTTTTTTCATTTTCTTCGATAAATTCGATGTATTTCGGTGATTGCTATTGTCATGGGGGTGATGAAAATGGGAAATACTGCGCCTAGAGCGGGACTCGAACCCACATCTCTTTGCATTCCGGGCCAGTGTGCTAACCATTACACCACCTAGGCTCCCTGATATCAACACTCCCCACACCTACCTGTCTATGTGGTTACTGCCTGAGAGGTCAGTGCAGACCCTACACTCGTCCCCCTGGAATTGTAAGTCTTGTAATGCTTACAATTACATACATACAGGCAATGCACTAACACATACATACACAGGGTTAGGTTCAACAACCATACAGCGCAAAGCTTGTACAGGATCCTGATCACGGCAACCAGTGTCATGGGGGTGATGAAAATGGGAAATACTGCGCCTAGAGCGGGACTCGAACCCACATCTCTTTGCATTCCGGGCCAGTGTGCTAACCATTACACCACCTAGGCTCCCTGATATCAACACACTCCCCACACCTACCTGTCTATGTGGTTACTTGCCTGAGAGGTCAGTGCAGACCACTACACTATTATCTATGTTAAAGTTGCATAGTTCGATCGTTTTGAGTTTCTGCTATTTTCTTCGATAAATTAGATGTATTTCGGTGATAGCTATTATCTAGGTTAAAGTTGCATAGTCCGATCGTTTTGAGTTCCTGTCATTTTCTTTGATAAATTAGATGTAATTCGGTGATTGCGTTTATCTATGTTAAAGTTGCATAGTTCGATCGTTTTGAGTTTCTCTCATTTTCTTCGATAAATTAGATGTATTTCGGTGATTGCTAATATCGATGTTAAAGTTGCATAGTCCGATCATTTTGAGTTTCTGTCATTTTCTGAGATAAAGATATGAGGTTGATCGTTATAATCTACCATACTTTAGTTTGAGGTAACTTTTATTTTAATTGGCAAACTTTGGAGATATTTGAAGTACAACCATACAACATTAATTTAGGCAAGCATGCCAAAACTCTGACACCATAGGCTTCTGCAGTAACATGTTATATTAAATTGCCTCAGTATTCCCTTCTGTGTGGTAATAAATGTGTAATAAGTGCACCAGTACCTGAATTGGATATGTAGAATCAAATCTAGATAATTGTTTTGGTTTTGAAAAGTTGATCCCTTCATCAGACTATGCAGCTTTAATTATTTTGAACTGGCTATCTTTACAGATATGTGAATTAAAGACATGGCAATTTATTTCTGCACGTTCCTTCCTGATAACAGTCTAGATATTACTAGGACACGTGACTGCAACAAAAAGAAAATACTTTTGGCAGGCACTTCGGAATTCTGACATCACAGACTTCAGCTGTGACAGGTTCTATTAAAATTATATTAACTATAGAGAAGGGAATCTATTAACATATTTTCATTTCGAAAAATTGATACTTTCATGGTACGGTGGAACTTTAAATAGTTTTAGCTTACAAACTTCAACGAAATTGAATATCACTTCCCCACCTCCTCACCCCCACCCCCCTCCCCCGCATTCTCCCTCTCCAACTGATGCCATAGACGACTATGTACACAGAAAGACAATGTTTCAAGCGTTGGCTTATATTCCTACATATACTGTATGGGATGGTTATATTACAGTCCGCTGGTCCCGGTAATGAGAGTACTGCGAGCTCGAGCTTCCCATCCCCCTTCTCCTCCCCCTCCCCCTTCCCCCCTCCCTCCCCCCCCCCCTCCCGTTCCCCCTCCCTCTCCCTCTCCCTCTCCCTCTCCCTCTCGCTCTCCCTCTCCCTCTCCCTCTCCCTCTCCCTCCCCCTTCCTCTCCCCCTCCCCTTCCTTTACCCCTCTCTCTCTCCCTCCCCCCCTTCCCCATACCCTCTCCCTCCCCACCCCCCCTCCCTCGCCACCAGCTCCCCTCCGGCATTATTAATATTGATCAAGGACTGGTTGGCTCAGTGTCAAGATAATGTGACTGAGTGGGATATCAGGTCATCGCGTTGGCGGCGTGGTCCCCCAGTGGGGAAGCAATATAAGTTGCTATGAGCACACAATCTCACAAGTCTGTACCTATCCTCCCAACAGCGAACCAAACATTTAATTGTTAACATCGCGCTTATCCCTTGCATGCTGTGTAACTGTAACGCCTGGTACACACCTACCGTTTGTGTGCGCACACCTCCCGTATACGATCGAAAACTGCCCGTTTCGCCCACAAAAATCGCTTGTTGTGCGCTCCCCGCGCACACCTAGCGATTGCGATCCGCGCATAAAACTTAGTTTTTAGTGCTAAAAGCGGCCGTTTACGATTGCGATTCGCGATTCGAAAAACGAATCGGCCCGTTTTCAGTTTTAAGCTGGTCGGGTCGAGTCGCGGGTTTTAGTGCGCGAATCGCATACGGTAGGTGTGTACTAGACATTAGTCTCCTAATTATCTTGGATGTGTATTTACCTGGTATGATGCTAATATAAATAGTGAATAAGATGCTCCACTAGTGTCTTCATGCATATAGCTAATTATCAAATTTCATGCATCCTAGTTTTAGAGTTCTGCATGTAAAACCTATACGATGATGCCACCTCTTGTTGTTTTGATGACTAATATATTGAGAACTGTTTGAAAAGGGAAAACAACCTAATACTAGGCCATATCACTTTTTTGTTATAAGCTATTTATGACATATATAAAATAGTATACATCATATGTACGTTATATATCTTGCATATGGTATTTATGAACATGTTACATTTGCAACAGGTGCTATATATGTGAGATATTCTAGATATTCTAGATATGCTATATGTGCTATGTATGACAGATATGATGTAATATTATATATATATATATATATAGTTTATACCGATGGTCTCTTTAAAATATAGTGTATATATTCAATTGTGAGTCGCAATGTCACAATACTATTACATAATGCTGTAAATGCTAATAGCACAGCTGGAGGGTCTGCCCATGGTAACTGCCAGTCCTATTACACAGACACTGAGACAGCACTATAACAAGAAACACAATGACTCAACTCTCCTTGAGTTATGGCAGGTACACACCTACTGTTCATCCGCACCCACCTACCGTTTACGATGTAAAACTGCCCGTTTCGCGCACAAAAGTCGTTAGGTGTGTGATACCGTAGCACATCTACCGATTGCGATTCGCGACTTAAAACTCAGTTTCAGGGCTAAAACTGCTTGCTTGCGAATACGATTCGCGATTCGAAAAATGAATCGGCCCGTTCTCAGTCGTAAGGTCATCGTGAGTTTTAGCGCGCGAATCGTAAATGGTAGGTGTGTGCTTGGCATAAGCCGGTGTTGCGGTTTCCAAGGCACACCAGTTTGCCAGGGACACATCGCTTCTGCGCATGCATCAAAATCGAACACCAACGTCACTAACCTTATTAATTTAATATAATGTTTTTGGTAAAGATGTTTTCTATATGTGTACCAAGTGATTTGTTTCTAGGTCGTGTGATTTTTAGAGATATTTCACTTTTGCTGTATTTTCTGTATGCAGATTCCTCACGACCATTGACAATGCCTTGAGTTTGACGGTACGCGCAGTGCAAAACATTAGTTTTATTCAGAAGTAATAGAAATCAAGAATCCTAACGTTATGAATTTAATATAATCTGTTTATTGAATATGTTTTCTGTATGTGTGCCAAGCGGTTTGTTTCTAGGGGGTGTAAGACGAGAGATATTTGACCTTTTCTGTATCAAGATCACTCACGGCGATTCACAATGCATTTGAATGGATGTGTCCCTGGCAAACTGGTGTGCCGCGGAAACTGCAACACCGGTCGTGAAACATCCTTTATATCAACAACTACACCACTAACGTTTGTTGGTTGTTGGAGTTTTACATCCTGGCAACATCTAAGGTCATGCCAGGATGAGTATTGACTTGTGACAGTGCGCATTCATGCCGACTTTATGTAGTATAGTGCTGCCCCACAGGGAGGGAGACCAGCCACGAGTACCATGACCTGATATCCCACCCAGTCACATTATCCTGACACTGAGCCAACCAGTCCTTGCCCTATCCTAACTCTGCATTATTAGGATAGGGCAAGGATTGGTTGGTTCGGTATCAGGATAATGTGACTGAGTGGGGTATCAGCTCAGTGTGCTGGTGGTCTGGTCTCCCAGTGGGGCAGCACTATAAAATTGCCATGAGTGCACACTGCCAGAAGTCGGTACCAGTCCTGGTAACCTGCAGCTCTTGCCAGGATGTAAAACTCCAACAACCAATGAACCTACACTAAATATCTACTTGTTCATATTCTGTGGATCTTTCCAAATGAGCTTTTCAAGAAAACATGCGAAATGTGCTGTCACCGAAACCATTAGTTACTAACACTGCTATTAGATGGGGTTGTTGGTGGTGGAAATCTTAGCACATATGCACATGCATGCACATGGGTTTAATCCAACATGTGCGCACGCAGGCACGCATATATATATATACATATATATATATATATATATTCATATATATATGAAGAGTTCAGCCACAAATCACGTAAGGGCCAATCCAAAAATTGAATTAGAATAACAGATTTTAATTCTCACTAATTCCACTTTTTTTTATGATAAAATCAGTATGGAGCAATGGGAAAAAGAATAGGAATGTTACAAAATTAATTGTTTGATGGTTTGATTTCAATGTTTATCTCTATTGTTGGATCGGTGTTTACGTGGTTTTGCGCCTGAACTCTTCATATATGCACATACAAAGAACCACACGTAGTTCATTCCATATGTCATGACATCTGACAATGCTATCCATTGAACCAACGCTACAGTGAGTCGTGGGCACACCCTGTACCCTGAGTATACATACTGAAGTGGGCAGACCGTGTTATGTGCCTTTCACCTGCGACAAACTCATCCATATATACATCAACTTACTCCTGTCCACCATGTTAAAAGTCATGCCATCTTCCACTACCCTTCTCCGCCAACCCCAATCTCTAGTTCGCAGCCGAATAATTGAGCTACTTTCGGGAGAAATTCTATACTGCCCCCCCCCCCCCCCAGCCCCCCATTAAACACGGCGTGTCGTCAAATACATGTAATCTGGACTGGTCTCATGGAACCCTCACCACGCTGAGTGACTTCGTTATGCCTTATGGTGCAGTCACACTATGACGCTTCTCCCGGCGACCCGTCAGCGTTGAAAATAAAATCTTGCGCGTCGAGAAACGTCCAACTTTTCGGCGGTTTGGGGAAGAAGATTGGCGTCAGCGCGGCGCATTATGCGCGTGTGGCCAACGTGTGTCGACGCGTTGTGGAAAAAAAAAAAAAAGGTTTGGCGCGACGTCTTCATCTAACCTTGGATTTTGGTAGGGCGTAAAACAAAAACGTCCCAGTTTGCCGCAACGTGTGAGCAACAACCCTCCCGCGCGCGCGCCGTCTTCCTAGCGTTCCCATAACGTTATTCCGGCGCGTCCAATGCATCGTGATGCGCGCCTAACGTCCTTACCCATATATTTGCACGCGCTGCCGGTTGTTGGTTTTTTTTTGACACGCTTAAAACCTTGGGCGACCGGCAACGCGCGCCAACGTTGTCCGCCGACCATCAACGTCAAGGATAGTGTACCGACGTCTACCGACGCGCTCATAAAGCGCCACCAGCGCATCCAGATGTTTCAGTTATTATCACCCAAAATCACTACACGTTGCCGTGTCGCCGACGAGAAGCGTCGTAGTGTGACTGCACCATTAGATCCCCAGGCGACTAAGTTAAGTTAGCCTTTGCAGGTTGGTTTGCTTGTTGGAATTTTACATCCTGGCAAATTCTAAGGTCATATAAGGTTGGTTGGTTGTTGGAGTTTTACTTCCTGCCAACATATAAGGTCATATCAGTATCAGTACCGACTTGTGACAGCGCACATTCATGACAACTTTATAGTGCTGCCCCACTGTAAACTCATGCCACCAGCATCATGACCCAATTTCACACGCAGTCACATTATCCTGAGACCGAGGTAACCAGTCCTTTCCCTACTCATACCAATGCCGAGTGTCTGGGTAGGAAGCGACAAGTATCAATTTCAAAGTCAAAGTTTGATTGGACAAGGGTTCGAACCCTTGTGTTCGAATCCCACGATCTACCAAGCCGGGAGATGGACATTCAACTCATTCGGCCATCCCGTCTAGGTCGCAGCCGAATAATTGAGCCACTTCGGGAGAAATTCTATACTGCCCCCCCCCCCCCCGTCATTATACACGGCCTGTCTTCTAACACATGTAATCTGGACTGGGGCCATATGTATGAGCCAATTTTTAACCGGACCGGGGTTAAAGGAGGGTGCCGGGTTAGCTAACCCTGGGGTTTCAAATGTGTCAGGGGGGATGTATGTGACCAAAGCGCATGCGGGTTAGCTAACGTTTCAGTTATTTATAGATTTGGGAAACCCCTCTGCATTTGTAGGCATATATTAGGCTCAAATCTCTTCAATGCGACCATATTTAACAGAATTACATACGCAATAAGTGAAATTGTATCAATTTAACCCTAAATTCGAAGTGTTATTAAGGCTACCGCCGCATTGGCGGCGATATTAACATTTATATTTTCGAATCGACGAATGTAATTGTAAAGTAAACA
Source organism: Branchipolynoe longqiensis (assembly GCA_030323885.1). Classification (NCBI taxonomy): domain Eukaryota; kingdom Metazoa; phylum Annelida; class Polychaeta; order Phyllodocida; family Polynoidae; genus Branchipolynoe; species Branchipolynoe longqiensis. The sequence goes on from CM059195.1 coordinate 17,950,126, forward strand.
AATCGCCGCAGCGCCGCTGCATCGACGTCGCTATCCATACTGGCAGCGGCGGCGGTTTGTTTACTGTACGTTCGTCGATTCAAAAATATAACTATTAATATCGCCGCCAATGCGGCGGTAGCCTTAATAATGCTTAGAATTTATGGTTAATTTGAATCAATTTCACTTATTGCGTATCTAATTCTGTTAAATATGGTCGCATTCAATAGATTTGGTCATAATCGGTGCCTAACCCCACCTTTAATCTTCCTTTCGGTTGGGGTTAGTGCAGGCGACTTTAACCTCGCCGAGGTAGTTTAACCCCGACACATACATACACACTTTTCGCCTCTAACCCGGGAAATCCGCACGACCCAGGGTTATGACCGCTAACCCAGGCTCATACATATGGGCCCTGGTGTCATGTTAGGCATTAGATCCCCGGGGACTAAGTCAACGTGAGCAGGCTTTACATTGGCAGGACCGTCCTGATATGACCTTAGCTGTTGCCAGGACTTAAAGTTCCAACAACCAGCCAACCATGGCAGGTGTTTGGTTTGGGCACCACTCACTGCATTAGGGGGTCATTCAAATAATAGGTACCGTTACTTTTCTCAAAATTAGCCGGATCTTTTGTTTATATATATATATATCACATTTGACTTTCACCTTGATGGGCTTCAACACACACACACACACACACACACACATATATATATATATATATATATATATATATATATATATATATATAAATATATATATATATGTTATGTATATATATATATCACATTTGACTTTCACCTTGATGGCTTCAACACACACACACACACACACACACACATATATATATATATATATATATATATATATATATAAATATATAATATATGTTATATATATATATATATCACAACCAATTTGCTGGTAATACTAATAGCTGCATCTGCACTTGTGGCCCAGTGCCTACATACCAGGCACCCAGTCCGGTGTGGTGGTTTCAGCGGGTTCCCGTGCTCAGAGGTGTCCCTCGCTTCTGCGCTGCTTCTGCGCATGCGCGGTTTTCGCATCAACGGGCCGTAATCGATTAACACGACCCGGCGCACTCGGGTCATCCGAGTCGTCAGAAATCAAATAGCATCACGCGAGTGGAGTCGACAAATACACGTGCCATGTGCATAAAAAGAATAACTTAGATTAAGTTAAATGGAATATAGGTAAACTGGGCCATCATAAAATATTTAAATCCTATTTGCTGTAGTTTTATCGGTTTTAAAAAAAATAAAAAAGATTGTCCACCCGAGCGCGGAGAAGCGTATTCGATTATTCGACCCGAGTTTGTAGGCTGTGCGCATGCGCCAATAAGTGGCTCAGGTGACCCGAGTTGATGCGAAATCCGCGCATGCGCAGAAGCAGCGCAGAAGCGAGGGACACCTCTGAGCACGGGAACCCGCTGAAACCACCACACCGGGTCTGAGTGGATAATGGAGGCTCCTCAGTCGTGCCGCGCTGTCGCGTGTTGGACGCGTGGGGTTAAAGTAGTGGGGTTGTAGGTGGTGGGGTTGGAGGGGGGGCAGCAGATCAGGCGGGGCAGCACGTGACCCAACGCCGCCAGACCTACCGTCTTTCGCCGGGTCTCCATCTCCATCTCCATCTCCATCTCCATCTCCATCTCCATCTCCATTTCCATATTCACAGTTTCTCATTGTCCTCTGACAAATCCACACTTTGCTTTTCCTTTCTTCTTTATCTTATTGTTTTTTGTTGTTTTAGTTTTCAAAGTTTGGTATTCATTGGAAATCCTTTTCTTTCTCTGTTCCTCTACCTGACTTCCACGTTTTTGAGTGACCACCGTTGACTTCTACAGTCAGGTCTCATTGGGGGCTAATCAATCATCAATCATCAATCGTCAGTCATCTAGCCGGTCTAGTACATAGCAATCAGTATCACTATCAGTAAGGCAATGCCTAATTCCCAGAGCAGCAGTGCATCGTTATCAGTTAGCGAATGCCTAATGGCCAGAACATCAGTACATTAGCGATGATAATGTGTATATTATGATGAATAGTGTCCGCCAAAGACAACCAGAAAGGACATTAATTAGATTGTTTTCAAATCCTAGTAATACATGTCAGTGACATGAGTTAACTTACCTCAGTATGATTGATGATTGATGATTGCTTGTCGGATTGTAGGTGGTTTCACGGTATGAAGGTTGTAAGGGGCTTGTATATTCACGGTGGGAGATTGTTAAATTGTAAGTTGTCATGTATTTAGTTAATTAATGTTCTACCCTAGATAGGGTGCATTAGTAATATAAGAAGACATCCTAATGTATTACTGGCCATTGGGCTACGTTTTGTGTTATCAGCCAAGCCAGTTGGTTGCTGTGCAAAGTGTATTTTGTGTTGGGTTTTTGTCCGGTTGGTTGTTTTATTTACCAACCGACAGTATCGTGTAGGTAGGTGGGTGAGGGGGGTGATCATATCCAAGGTATAACTATCAAGTTGGCCAAGTCTGGTGTTTGTCGGTTAAGCCCCAGTCAGACCTCACCGGATTGAGGAAACGGACAGAAACCGGACACTGTCCGGTGAAATATGGCAATGTACAGTTTATATACGGTACCCATCCGGTGTGTCCGTTCTATCTCCGGTGGTGTCCGGTGGTATCCGGTACAAGTTTTGAACATGCACAAAACTTGTACCAGACACAGCCGGACTGAAGTGTATGGTTGATGTCCGTTTTAAGTCCATTTTGTCTGTTTTGTCCGTTTCATGTCTAGTACCCACCCGCTACGTCTCTGGTTTGCTTCCTGCGGTGTCCGTTGACGGTGCTGTGGGAATTTGGTCCGTTGGTTTTCGGTGTGTCTGTGATCAGCCCGGTAGGTGTCCGGTTGGTGTCCGGTTGGTGTCCGGTCCGTCCGTTTGACATTCGGTTGCCATCCAGTTCTCGCCTGGTTCTCATCCTGCAGCTATTCGTTAATGTACGTTCCTTGTCTGTCTAGCATTTGTTTCATCCGGTACATTTCGGTACATTTCGGTACATTTTGACACTGGACACCAATGGACTAGACAATTCTTTGTCCGGTGGTGTCCAGTACTCAGTCCGGTAAGGTCTGACTGGGCCTTTACCAGGAGAGGATGGTTGGTTGGCTTTCCCAGTTGATTTTGTAGGAAAGCTTTGGGGACGGGGCCACTGAATGGCGGGGGTTTGGAGATGAGGAGTGGAGACGGGACGGGGAGGTGAGGGGATGGGAGACGAGGGGACTGCAGGGGAGAGGAGGGGACCCATTTCTTGCTGCTTATTTGTGTGGCCTTTGCTGCGTAAATAGTTTTGAAAGATCATGTCTGAGTGACTCTCAGATGATTTGTTTATTGTTGGAGTTTTACATCCAGGCAACATCTAGGGTAATGGGTGCAGGATGGATGTCGACGTGTGACAGTGCGCACTCATGGTGAGTTTATAGTGCTGCCCCACTGGGAGAACATGCCATCAGCATCATGACCCGATTTTCCACTCAGTCACATTATCCTGATACTGATCTAACCAGTCCTTGCCCTATCCTAATAATACCAAGCACCAGGCTAGGTAGCGACAAGTATACATTTCCTAAGTCATCGGTTTGAGTCAACCAGGTTTTGAATCCCCAACCTTCAGCATGTGGAAACCAGCGCTCTTACCGATTTGGCCACCACATCCGGTGACTTTAGCTGAAGGGCTGGGCTCTGGTGCCTAGAGCAGTCGATGTTATAAATGACCTCCACACACACTCTCTTAGTGCCGGTACAATTCCCTTTACCACTATAGTCCCACTGCACCTCGAAACCAGACACCAGTCCCAACTGTCCCAACTGTGCCATCCTTGGCTGGTTTATGGGCGCCGCTGCTACTGCATAGGGTCTGTGTAAAGGCCCGGTCACATACACGTTAGTGAACATAGTTGAACGTAGTGGAGGCTTATCTAGTTGAACATAGTTGAACATAGTTGAACATAGTTGAGCGTACCGGCATCCATACTTCTCAGTGATGAGAACGTGATAAGAACATGTGTGGGCCGTGAGTTCCATTTTAAGCTTTGGACATGTTCAAAAGAGAGGTACGTTTGAGGCAGACGTAGCCTCTGTGATGATGACATACTCTAGTGTATTCTAGCCTACTCTCGCATACTCTAGCATACTCTAGTGTACTCCAGCATACTCCAGTGGTCCACATGCCGCCAATCCGCCTCCAGTGGGCTAATATTTGTCTTTATATGATGAAAGAGTAGAGTATTTATGGGTATCATCCGCTGGACGGTCTACTCAACTATCGATTAAGTATCATTGTGTTGTATCTACAGAAGCATAACATAATGTGATAGGGCGCATACAGCCTGTCCCTCCTGGTCCGTATTCTTTGATGTAGCGTGGAAAAGAACGACCACCAGAAGAAACAGTATGCTTCCACATATATTACTGTATCAGAGCCCACCATGAAATCATAGGGTGAAGTGACCCACCCCCTGACCAGCCAGGTCTCAGATAACCGCTTAAGGTGGGGGGAGTTGCTAGCCGGATGCAGTATGATTCATCCACCACCTGTCCACCACCTGCCACCGCATTGTAATATGTCGGGACTCGGCCATCCGAACCGCAAACATTACTATGCTCCACAGGTGTGTTCTGACAACTGTCTGTCAGTCACCACCTGTAATTACTCGCAACAACTCATAAGGAAGAAAGGAAGACAAGTCGTGCAAGATTGACAGTGAAGAGGTTGTGCTTTATTGGCATCAACTCCTGTTCACCTACTGGCAACATATCACCAACACTCCTTACCAACTGCCCACACAGATCCTAATGACTCTTGCTTGTGATATAAGAATCAGTACCTACAGCCCATTGAACCTGAGTCCAATGGTTGTTGCACACAGCTCAGTGTCTTTGTAATAGATGTTGCTAGTTTGAGTGTAGAAAGTGGAATCCCCTCCAAGAGTGCTTCTCCAAGAGTTCCTCATGTGGGGTCTGTGTGTAAGGTATAAGGAATGCAGGTGACTGGGCTCACAGAGCCAGCTAATCAGACACCCTCTACAGCCTGGGTGGGCAACGCCCTAATAGGGGGCAGCTGTCACTGAACCCCAGCTGCATGTGGTGTCCATAATGTATGAAGGATGGCTAGGTGGTCTTGTCCATCAGTCCCATGGTAACAAGTAGTTGCAGAAAGTTACAACAAAAATATATCAATGCTCCTCTCCTTCAATGGCACTCTTTCTGGTGCATGAAGGGAACATTTCAATAATTATTAACTGTCTCTTAAGTATGAACATCACATCACAATCTCAGTTGCTATGTGTTATCACATTTCCACATAGGCGCTTATGTCACAAAGCGAGTGGGGCACCCATTGCTTCTCTGTTACATAATCATGGTCCCCACTCTGTCGCCCGGGAATAATAATGCTCTTTGCCAATATATAAATCCGAACCGAAAATCTGTATATTTGTACAACCTTTTGCAGTAGATCTGCAACAATGGGTCGCATAGTGGCTGCTGCCACTGTCTGGTTGTGAGGCTCATTCTGGTGCTATTACAATAATATTACTCCAATGGAGCAGTAGTGACTAGTCTAATTCCGTGAGTCCTCACTAACCAGAATTGGCGCTGCTACTGGTCAGGCCAGCAATGGCTGAAACCCGGACTGCCACCACCAACCACTCCAGCAACTGCATCCCAGCATACATCACCATAACCCCAGTTTTGCACACACCACCCATATACAGTGTACAGCGGGTTATTGTGCAATAGCTCTTTTCAGAGTGACTGTGCATTGGTCTCGGTGAAAGGACTGAACCTTGGACCTGGTCTGTTTATCTAATCACAGCTAGGGATGAATGAGTCGCACCAAGCTATGTGTTCTTGGTGGTCTCTGTGGCGGAGTGGTTAGAGTGTCTGACTTTTTTCTAGGTCGGACTCCTAATCTGAAGGTTGGTGGTTCGATTCCCTGTGCCCCAAGCTCTGCCAATTTGCATTTCCACCGCTGTGTATAACTTACAGCATCATCAAAGGCCAGTTGCTCTCATTCCATATCTATGTGGTGTGGGAGGTTAAAAATCCCTTGGGTCGGTAAAAGTGTAGGTTTGGGCTTTCTATCGAGACACTGTCAAATGGTGAAAACAAGTTTATTCAGACTTATCCATGATAGGCAGTATAAATCTTCAAGAAAAAAGAAAAAAAGAAAAAAAATACTTCAAAATGCACCATATTAGCCTAATGATTAGAATGCTAATTGTGGAATGGCAGAATGTGGGTTGGAAACCCACTGTGTGTCAATGCTTCGCATCTGCAAAAGCACACCGCTCCCACAACATATATATTCATAGATCCAAACACACAGTTTATAAGCACCCGTATGTGGTGGGCATGCATTTATGATGACGTCTTGGCTAGGCATTTAAGTGTAACATCGCCCTACTCACGCCTAATTCCCATCCTACTAATAAGAGGCCCATAGATAGAGCGATATTAGGCGTTATCCAGATACCTACTCTTCATATGCATAGATGCCCATGAGTCTGCTGGATGCTTTCCTTCCTAGGTTATTGCGCAGAAACCATTTGGCATTACATAATGTACTGCATATACCCTTGCATATTACATTGTATAGGACGTTACTGCAATATGTCTGCAGAATCAGTATCCAGTGGTCTCTTGGGAAATGATAAAAGCTGGAACATGGTGAGTTTATAAACTAGCAGGTGGGGAAAATGGAAAATGGCATCGACAAAGCAGTGCACAATCATGGCGACTTAATAGTGCTGCCCCAGTGGGATACCATGTAGCCTGCATCCTGACCTGACATCCCACCGGTTTCCATTATCCTGATTGTAAGCAAACTAGTTCTTGTCCTAATCTAATAATGCGGAGTTGTGATATCAGTAGAGACCGGATGTGTGCCACGACTTAACTTTGTAAGGATAGCAACCACTTATTGATTTTCCCATGTATATCAAAGTGTTCACCTACTCCAGTGTTATCCCCATCCTACTCAGTAGCTCATCACTCATATTCCCTGCTTAAGGGCCCAATGCTACATATTTTCGGGAATAATTTGAATATTTTGCGACGAATTAATCTTCATAAACCGATATCTTTGGACACAACAAAACAACATATTCTAATGGGCTTAGGGTTCATGCTATAATGTACACTTGGATATATTTAGCGGGTCCTTCACAAATTATCATCATTTTCACAAGCATACAAAACCTACACTTTTTCAAGAAGCCCAACACTCTCCCGGACAATGTTTAAAACAAAGATATTGATATGGTAGTGTAATTGTTAGCAGGAGGGCAAGAAATGTGGGTTTGAATACTGCTTAATTAGACCGATATTGTAATAAGTCATTGAAAGAGTCCGCCAACCCATCCCATCAACATACGATGTGCACGCTTGTGAAGATTTGATAATTTTGAAGGATCCCAACGATATGGATCATCACGGCGAACCGGACGCGGTGGGCGAATCTGTAGAGCGCAGGTTCTCGTACTGAAAGTATTCGACTCAGCCGAATGACTTAGAAATCCAGATGGTATGGCCGAATGAGTTGAGCGTCCGTCTCCTGTTTTGGGAGATCGGGAGATCCGAACCCATAGGTCCGTGTCTTCGAACCCTGGTCGAGTCAAACCAATGACTTAAAAATGTATACTTGTATCTTCCTAGCCAGGCGCTTGGCATTAATAGGATAGGGAAAGGACTGCTTAACTCGGTGTCAGGATAATGTGACGGCGTGGGATATCAGGCATGATGATGGTGGCTGGGTCTCCCAGTGGGGCAGCAATATAAAATTGCCATGAGTGCACACTGTCACAAGTCAGTATCCGTCCTGATATGACATTAGATGTTGCTAGGACGTACAGCAAACAGACAAGCAATAGGAAATTGATAGTTGTCACTTCCGAGCCTGACACTTGGCATTATTAGGATATGGCAAGGAATGCTTAGCTCAGTGTCAGGATAACGTTACTGGGTGGGATATCGGGTCATGGTCCCGGCGGCCTGGTCTCCCAGTGGGTCAGCACTGTAAAGTCGGCATGAGTGCGCACTGTCACCAGTTGGTACCTGTCCTGGTATGGCCTTAGATGTTCCCAAGATGTAAACTCCAAGGAACAAACGAATCATCATGGCCCAGTGTACTTGTATATGGTTGAGTGACAGTATGTGGTCTGTGTTACTAGCACCAATGGATCCTACTGGAGGTGCCAAAATGCTGGGTGAGTGCCACTCCCCCTCTTGCATGGGGAATGGAAGAGGGGGAATGGGAGAGGGGGGAATGGAAGAGGGGGAATGGGAGAGGGGGGAATGGAAGAGATGGGAATGGAAGAGAGGGAATGGGAGAGGGGGAATGGTGGAAGAGGGGGGGGGGAATGCAACAGTGAGGAAGAGAGGGGAATGGAAGAGAGGGGAATGGAAGAGGGGGAATGGGAGAGGGGGGAATGGAAGAGAGGGAACGGAAGAGGGGAAATGGAAGAGGGGGAATGGGAGAGGGGGAATGGAAGACAGGGGGAATGGAAGACAGGGGGAATGGAAGACGGCGGAATGGAAGACAGGGGAACGGAAGACGGGGGAACGGAAGATGGAGGAACGGAAGATGGGGGAAACGAAGATGGGGGAATGCAAGAGGGGAGAATGGAAGAGGGGGAATGGAACAGAGGGGAATGGAAGAGGGGGAATGGGAGAGGGGGGAATGGAAGAGGGGGAATGGGAGAGGGGGAAGGGAAGAGGGAATGGAAGAGAGGGGAATGGAAGAGGGGGAATGGAAGAGAGGGGAATGGAAGAGAGGGAATGGGAGAGTGGGAAGGGAAGAGAGAGAATGGAAGAGAGGGGAATGGAAGAGAGGGGAATGGATGAGGAGGGAATGTAAGAGGGAGATGGAAGAGGGGGAACGGAAGAGAGGGGAATGGAAAAGGGGGAATGGAAGAGAGGGGAATGGAAGAGGGGGAATGTGAGAGGGGGAAGGGAAGAGAGACACATGGAAGAGCGGGGAATGGAAGAGAGGGGAATGGAAGAGGGGGAATAGGAGAGGGGGAATGGGGGGAGTGGAAGACAGGGGGAATGGAAGAGAGGGGAATGGAAGAGGGGGAATGGGAGAGGGGGGAATGGAAGAGAGGGAATGGACGAGAGCGGAATGGAAGATGGGGAATGGGAGAGGGGGGAATGGAAGAGAGGGAATGGAAGAGAGGGGAATGGAAGAGAGGGGAATAGAAGAGGGGGAATGGGAGAGGGGGGAATGGAAGAGGAGGGAATGGAAGAGAGGGGAATGGAAGAGGGGGAATGGGAGAGGGGGAATGGAAGAGGGAGAATGGAAGAGAGGGGAATGGAAGAGAGGGGCATGGAAGAGAGGGGAATGGATGAGGACTTGGATCGCAAACGGACGATGGGTATCACACATATGCAGTATAAGATACGACTGACCGCTCACATATACCGTTTCTCGAACGGCCCAATTCGTTTTTCGAATCTCTTGCGATTTGAGTTTTAAGCACTAAAACTGAGTTTTATACGCGAATCGCAAGGCTCTGGTGTGCTAGGGGGTCGCACACCTAACGACTAAAACTCAAACTTCGTCGCGAAACGGGCAGTTTTAGGTCGTAAACGGAAGGTGTGTGCCGGGCTTTTCCTGGTGCTGTCACTCTATCTATACTTGCCTGTATATGTGGCTAATCGCCTGAGAGGTAGCGACTACTATCTATATCCACGTTTTGAAAATATTATTTCATCAGTGACGATGTATCACGACATGGTTTTTCTGAGTTCCACTGGTCCCCCAGGAAGGACTGAAACTGCCCCGCTGAGATAACTGGCCGCCGGCACCACAAACTGTTTGTTTGTTGTTGTTTTACTTCCTAGCAACATCAACGGTCATATCAGGACGGGTACCGACTTGTGACAGTGCACACTTATGGCAACTTTATAGTTCTGCCCTATTGGGAGACCAGGCCATCAGCACCATGACCTGATATCCCACTCAGTCACATTATCCTGACACTGAGCCAAGCAGTCCTTGCCCTATCCTAATAATGCTGAGTGCCTAGCTAGGAAGTGACAAGTATCAATTTGTAAGTCATTGGATTGACTCGACCAGCATTCAAACAACACTGGAGACGGACGCTTTAACTAATTTGGCCATCCCGTCTGGTCACCATAACCTGATATCCTACTCAGTCACATTATCTTTAATGTCACCTATCCTAATAATGCCAAGTGCCCAGCTAGGAAGCGACAAGTATCAACTCTTTTTTTTTCTTGAAGATTTATACTGCCTATCATGGATAAGTCTGAATAGACTTGTTTTCACCATTGGACAGTTTGTCGATAGAAATCCCGAGCCTATACTTTTACCGAACCAAGGGATGTTTAACCTCCCACACCACATAGACATGGTATGAGAGCAACTGGCCTTTAATGATGCTGTAAGTTATAAACAGCGGTGGAAATCAAATTGGCAGAGGCGGGTAAGGGGAATCGAACCAATGACCTTCAGATTAGGAGTCCGACCTAGAAAAATGCCAGAGACTCTAACCACTCGAACACCACATAAGTCATTGATTGTACTCGACTGCGATTTGAACTCCCGACCTTCCGCACGGGAGGCAGGCGCTTACCTATTCAGCCACCGCATCTGGTATGGAACTTAGAATACCCGTATTGTCGGTGGTTGTATGCAAGAAGCTTGGGGCATATAGATGCTATGCAGGTCAGTCTTGGGTGAGTGAGTATATGTGTGGGTATGGGTGGGGGGCACCATATCAATGGTTGTGAACAGTCCAACAGAATAGTACTACCAGGATCCGCTAGGGGTGATCGACGTAGTTTTGGCAAGTGGCAGTGTTGGCTCCTTGAGTGCATTCTCATAGTGCTGGCTGAGCAGTGGTCATGTATCATTCATTCAACGATGTACTTTGTCTCAGTAGATGTCCGCTGAAGTGTATTAAGGATTCTGGCCCAGAATAGGTAGGAAGCAATAGTAAAGTGTCCAGATGACTTATTGTTATTGCCCGATTCAACCACTACGTCCACTGAATGGTTAGTGAAGCAGCCCCGTTGAGTGGGTAGTGAAGCAGGCTCCGCTGAGTGGTTAGTGAAGCAGCCCCACTGAGTGGTTAGTAAAGCGGCCCGGCTGAGTGGTTTGTGAAGTAGCCCCACTGAGTGGTTAGTGAAGCAGCCCTGCTGAGTCGTTAGTGAATCAGCCCCAGTGAGTGTTTAGTGAAGTAGCCCTGCTGAGTCGTTAGTGAAGCAGCCCCGCTGAGTGGCTAGTGAGGCAGCCCCGCTGAGTGGCTAGTGAGGCAGCCCCACTGAGTGGTTAGTGAAGCAGCCCTGCTGAGAGTTTAGTGAAGTAGCCCCGCTGAGTGGTTAGTGAAGCAGCCCCCACTGAGTGGTTAGTGAAGCAGCCCTGCTGCGTGTTTAGTGAAGTAGCACTGCTGAGTGGTTAGTGAAGCAGCCCCGCTGTGGGGTTAGTGAAGTAGCCCCGCTTAGTGTTTAGTGAAGCAGCCCTGCTGCGTGTTTAGTGAAGCAGCCCTGCTCCGTGTTTAGTGAAGTAGCCCAGCTGAGTGGTTAGTGAAGCAGCCATGCTGAGTGGTTAGTCAGGCACCACCCCCCCCTCTACCCCCACCCACCCACCCATCATGGCGCGGCGGAGCGTGTGACCAGCACACAAGGGCCCCTGACACATGGAAGTGCGTGATGTTTATTTACTCGCGTCTTACACAGGGCCCTAACCATTGTGCCCCGCATACTCAGCCTGCATTGTAAGCTGGCAATCCATTCACAGTTATAATGGATTTCCATTCAGAATAATGCTGAAATTCCATTTGCAAACATTGAATTATATTTAAAACAATGCTGGAATGTCCGTATGAAACTGAGATTGAATTCCAGTCGTTGCTATCCTGGAATCTCATTTGCAACTCTACTGTTATTTCAGTAACTATAATAGTGTGATTCCATTCACAACAATGCTGGAATTCCAGTTGAAAAAAATGTTCGAACACTGAAATTATATTTGCAACAATTATGGAACACTGTAGGAATTCCAGTCACTGTACTAGCAGTCACTGATCAGAACTGATCTCACCGGCCAGGGCCTTGAACGAGCACTATAATGCACAAACAACTGTGAGCATCAATCATTCCATTCGTAAGAGTGCCGGTGTCAGAGTTTCATTTCCCACCAGTTGAAATTCCCAAATGTCGCTTCTGCGCATGCGTGGATTCGAGTGACGAATGCAAACTGCAGAGTGTCAGAGTTTCATTTCCCACCAGTTGAAGTTCCCAGATTTGGGCCTAATATATAGCCTCGGATTCGGCGGCGATTTGTTTACTTTACATTCGTCGATTCGACAATATGAATAATTCCACCAATGCGGCGGCAGCGTTAATAACGGTTCGATTTTAGGGTTAATTTGATTAAATTTCACATATTGCGTATGTCCATAGTGTCCATTGTCACCGCCGCCGAATCGGCGGCTATATATTAGGCCCAAATCTATTCAATGCGATCATATTTAACAAAGTTACATAGCCAAATAGTGAAATTTTATCAATTTAACCCTAAATTCGAAGCAATATTAACATAGCAGCTACATCGGTGGTGTTATTCATATTGTCGAATCGACGAATATAAAGTAAACAAATGGCAAGTCGCTTTCTACGAATCGATTTACATCGCCCATGTGAACACGGCTTATGTCTATGCAGAGCATTTATTTTAGCAAAATTAATTTAAAAGCTTTCACTGAGTCGATTACAAATATATTAATGCGCGATTGAAGAGGAAGATCCGATGTATTTAATTTAACTTAAGGGCAATTTTCTCTGAAAGTTTAAAAAAAAGAGATAATAGTGAAAGTTGGGATATTCTGAGCTCATAGCCATTGGGATGGGATTTGAAACTGGTTCATTTTTTACGCATGCGCAGACGATGCTGTTGGATTCTGACGCATGCGCAGAAGTGATATTTGAGAATTTCAACTGGTGGGAAATGAAACTCTGACACCGGCTTCCATGCTCAAGGCCGGAAGTTCAAAAACCTGGCTGCGTCAATTCAGTGACTTACTCAATGTATGTTTGTCGCTCGCAAGCCTGATGCTTTGCATTACTAGCTTAGGGCAGGAACTGGTTAGCTCTGTGTCAGGATAATATGAGCAAGTGGATAATTGGCTGGTGGTGCCAGCAGCCTGGGCTCCCAGTGGGGCAGCACTATAAAGTTGCGATGAGTGCACGATGTCACCTGTCACTAACTGTTCTGATATGACCTTTGATGTTGCTTGGAGGTAAACCAACAATAAACATGGTATGACCATAGATGTTCCACGGACATAAAATCCCCAACAGACAACAAAATGCTATGATATGCCAAGACACGGGAACAACAATAATTCAAAACACGACAAGGCATCTACAGTGGGCCAAGGTTTATTGAAAACAACCGACTAAAGTTTCTTATACAAGATTATCATCAGGCATTTCCGAGTTTGATAAGCCTTAACTACTACCACATATAGGCTAGGTGAGCGGGGGGGGGGGGGGGGTATTGTCAGTCAATTCTTAACACTTTACAACTATACTGATTATTCTTGGTTCACATTAGGCTTTACGGAGATTATACAATTGATTATAACAAAATTATATTAAATTAAAAAAAAAAATTCGTACATAGCGTGCAGGGCAATGAAGCTGTCGAATTTTCATTCTGGTACACCATTCCCATTCCATTCCATGCCATTACATGACGGCAATGGATTGCACGCACATTTTGGACAGTTGCTCACAGTGCATTTATATGCCGTTGCGTTCCGTCCCCGTGCTACCTTTGACATGCGATGGAGACGCATAGGCCGTAGTGGATAATGCCCATTCTCACGGACAAAGCCATGTCGTCCTATGTGCACCGTGCACCGGAAGTGGGCGAGCGTAGAAAGGCGCAGCTTGTTGCCGTAAGTACGCTGATGAGAACTGCGCGTGTGGCGGTTGATCTACCCATATATATATACACCTTCGGAGTTGAAGCCTTAGCAGGAGATGAGTAGTCCGAGGCTCAACCACCCGATTACTAGTGGGTGGGTGTTAGGAGAGTATAGAATTCCGGCTTATTATACTCGTATAATTCCTATACGGCATATAACAGCGGAGCTTTTTAGGAATCCGTCGCTAAAGCCGGATTACTTGAGATTCAAGTAACAGTATTAGACATGTGCATATTATTCCACATCAAGGAAGATTAGTGTGATTATGAGTAATTTTGGTTGGCTGGAGTCCCATTTCCACCAGTGCATCTCTAAAGCCCCACTCAGACCTCACCGGATTGGAGAAACGGACAGAAAACGGACACTGTCCGTTGAAATACGGCAATGTACGGTTTATATATGGTTGGCAACCGGCGTGTCGGTTATCTGTCCGATGGTGTCTGGTGGTGTCCGGTGGTGTTCGGTGGTGTCCGGTACAAGTTTTGAACATGCACAAAACTTGTACCGGACACTGCCAGACTGAAGTGTATGGTTGGTGTCCGGTTTAAGTCTGCTTATTCCGTTTTGTCCGTTTTGTCCGTTTCATGTCTGGTACCCATCCGTTATGTCTCCGGTTTGCTTTGTGCCAAGTCCGTTGATGTTTTTTGTTTGTTTTTTAATGTTTTTTTTAATTGCGGGAATTCGGTCAGTATATGTTTTTGGCGTGTCCATGAACAATCTGGTAGGTCCATTTGACATTCGGTTTTTGTCCGGTTCCCATTCGTTTCTCGTCCGTTTCTCCTCCGGTGGATATTTGTTAATGTATGTTCCTTGTCCGTTTAGTGTCCGTTTTGTCCGGCGGCCAGTGCAACAGTTCGACACATTTCGGTACATTTTGATACCGAACACCACCGGACTAGACAATTCTTTGTCCAGTTTATGTACATTGCTCAATCCGGTAAGGTCTGACTGGGCCTTAAAGGTGATAGTTGTGTAGTGGTCTGGCACTGACCCTTCAACCCATAATGACCAATAATGACCAGGTAGGCGTGGGTAGAGTGATGATATCAGGGAGCTTAGGTGGTGTGATGGTTAGAACACTATCCCGGAAGAGGTGTGGGTTCGAATCCTGCTCTCTCTCACTCTCTCTCTATCTCTCTCTATATATATATAGGTGCTCTATAATCTATTATGGTAATATAAACAAGGACACTACCACTTATCAGTTCTCTTCTATATATTAGTTATTACCTACTATCCTACTGTCATAGGAGTTAGTTCCTGCTTCTGCCACTATGGTGCCACCTGTGAGTGGCTCCTGGCCACCCTGATACCAGCTGTGGCTGGTCCCTACCGCCTCCAGACCAGATATATGTATGTGTGTATGTGTATGTGCTGCAAAAGCCATTCTACAAGTATAATTATCTGGAATACTCTGAACTGTCTCCTCAGTTCATCTGATCTGACACTCCTCCAGTCTTCTACTGGTTCGCTCAACTATATTTCACGCTCCTCCAGTCATATACTTGCCAGGCTTTCTGCCTCTCCTAGTGCCGCCACCTGGCTTCATCTTCCTTGCTGACACTTGCCTCAGACCTGTACCCCTTTCACAACACAATGTTTTATTTGACAGGAGGCATCGAGTATATGTTTCCAACCGACTCTTCACGTCAATCTTTCTTTCCATACTGTAAAAATAATTATATTAATACATATTTTTCTTCTTTCATAGGTGAGTCAACCGCATGTCCAGATGGTGTCAAAATGGACAATAATTCATCGCAGATGAGAAGAAAACAAAGGGTGGGGTGAGATGAACCTGTTTTTATAAACGCAGGCTTGTTGTTGTTGTTTTGGGGAGTTTTCAGTCGCATTGGTACGCTGATGGCTGCAAATCTGCAGCACTGAGGCAGGCTTGTTTGGTGTTTAATAAAATGTTGGTTGGCCGTTCCTTTACGTCCTAGCAACATTTACGGTCATATTAGGACAGGTACCTATTTGTGACTGCGCACTCAAGGCGGCTATATATTATTCCTTATATTATGTGATGCCCCACTGGAAGATCAGGCCACACGCACCATGACCCGATATCCCACTGTCACATTGTCCTGATACTGAGCCAACCAGTCCTTGTCATATAGTAGTAATGCCGAGCACCAGGTCAGGTAGCGACAAGTATCAATTTTGTAAGTCATTGGTTTGACTCGGCCCGGATCGAACTCCGGACCTTCGGCGCGGGAAGCCTGCGCTCTACTGATTGGGTGACCGCATCCGGTGTTTAATAAGTTGTGTGCAGTGACATGCGGATTCCGATGCACAGTGTCAAGCTGACTGCCGCATCAATCTCTGCCTCCGCATCAATATCCACATCCATGGTCCTATCTTCATTTGTGCTAGTATCCGCATCCACACCCTCATTCATACCGTGGCTATATCCAAATCAACATCCACATTCGAATTCACTTTCATATTCGCCACCAAATCCGCATCCACATGTCTGCTCATATATGCAGGTATCTCAAAACTTGCATCTAGACCTGTATCTGTACTCACACCCATATACACACTTAGGCATCAATATACCCAAGGCAGATCCATTGGTAATCCATATTCGCATCCACATCCGCTTACATTATACATGTGCATACACATAATATTATATACATATACGTGCTCGTCTAAGTGCATATATATCTGCATCTAAATACATCAAGTTGATTCGGTAGTCGATTCGGTAAGAGGACAGACTTTCCATGCGGAAAGTCGCGAATTCAAATACAGACCTACTCAAAGCAATGACCACACAATTAATACCTGTTGCTACCAAGAGAGGCGGTCAGCATTACTAGATACGGCAAGGGACTGGTGAGCTCAGTGTCAAGGCCCGGTCACATACACGTTAGTGAACGTATTTGAACGTAGTGGAGGCTAACATAGTTGAACGTAATTAAACGTAATTGAACGTAATTGAACGTGATCGAACGTAGCTGAACATAGCTGAACATAGTTGAATATAGTTGAACATAGTTGAACGTAGTTGAATGTAGTTGAACGTAGTCAAACATAGTTGAATATAATTGAACGTAATCGAACATAATCGAATGTAGATGAACATGGTTGACCAAGTTGAACATAATTGAACATAATTGAACATACTTGAATGTAATTGAACGTAATTGAATGTAATTGAACGTAATTGAATGTAATTGAATGTAATTGAATGTAATTGAACATAATCAAATGTAATCAAATGTAGATAAACATAGTTGAACGTAGTTGAACATAGTTGAACGTAGTTGAATGAACCAGCATCCATACTTCTCCATCATGCTAACTTGGTAATAACGTGGGTGGGCTGTGAGTTCCAATTTAATATTTGGAAATGTTTAAAGGAGCGCTATGTTAGAGGCTAACATACTGTGACAAAGTCTCCATACTCTTAATGTACTCTAGCATACTTTAGCATACTTGGATGTAGTTGAACATAGTTGACCGTAGTGGAGGCTAACATAGTTGAACATAGTTGAACGTACTGGCATCCATGCCATAACATATGTATCCATACCAAAACCTGCCGTACCTGAATGTTTTTCACCGTAGTTTAGCGTACTTACACCATGTTTGATCCAGGTTAATCTATCATACGTTCAACTACGTTCAACTATGTTCACTAACGTGTATGTGACCAGGGCTTCAGGAAAATGCGACTGAGTCGGAAATTGGATCAGAGTGGTGACAGCCTGGTCTGCCAGTGGGGCAGCACTATGAAATCACCCTGAGTGTCCCTGTCCCAAGACGGTCCATGTCCTGATATAACGCTATCCATCACCACATACACATTCATACCCGCATCTGAATTACCAATGTATATCAGTCTGGTAGTATGCTATAAACATAGACACTAATAAAGACTGTACTATACTACTAAATGACTGAAATGTACAATCCTCCAAGCATATTTCATCCCATCATTACTAACAACCTACTTACTCAAACGACTTCATATAGTCAAAAACACGCCCGATGTATTAACCTTATAAGCATAACCCTACAAGCTAACCACACTCTATCTACTAGAATAAACAAACCATTCTACTAACACTCCATCTCAAAATGTTATCTCCAACAACATTATAATTATGCGATTCACAACACAGTAGGCATACAAACCTATGAAGGGAAACTATGCACCTAACCATTCCGTAATGTAAAGGTCTAATCAATACACATGTATTTATCTAAGTATGTATGAATACAACATATAACTACTATTGTTATATGTGAATTGTCAAACTATACCATATGTAAGTATTGGAATGATTAATATTGTTATTTCAACTGATTTGAGCTAGCTGCTGATGACAATATCAGACAACATATACATATATTGTAAATAACTGTATTGTCACATGGCTGGAAGACCAGTGCCACACCACTGACAAAAGACTTTATTCTATGAATAAACTATATTTACAACAAAACATGGTGTGCACACCCCACATCCACACATATATATCCATCCGCATCCATGTTCATTGTGACGCTATACCACTATATTGTTACATCTCATATAGCTCCCACACATATGATCACCATAAATGTGATATATCTGCGGTAACTATCTCCGGTATCTGACATGGTACAGTATAACCCCGTTAAACCAAACTTGAAAGGACCCTAGAAATGTGTTTGGATTAACCGATCATTGGTTTAAGCTAGCTTTGACTTTGACTTGGCTTTGGCAAAAACGGGGTGCATTATGAATGTACAATGTATGTGGACACTATGCTTATTGTGTTTTATGTGTATTCAGTTTAACTCAATTAAACCAACCTTCGTTAAATCAAACGATCATTTAAACCAAACTTTTTTTGGCGACCTGCAAAATTCTACCATTTATCTTATAAAAAAGTCTCATATGACCTTAAAACCACATGAAAGTTTGGTTTGCTTGCACCGAAAGTGGCCTGGGGCCGACAATTTCGTTTGGATTACCCGATACTTTGGATTAACCAACTTTGCTTTAACAAACTTTTTTATATGATAAATGGTAGTATTTTGCTGGGCCGCCGAAAATAATTTGGATTAACCGATCATTTGGTTTAACCAAGCTTGGTGTAACGGGCTTGTACTGTATGTTGTTTATGACAGCTTCACGACGGTACAATGCTGAGTCAGTGGTGCTACTCGCCATGGTCTAGAACCATACATTACTCACTGGCATACATTACTCACTGGTACACGGAGGAACAACCCAGCTGTTGGGCAGTCCGCCTGACACAAAGGCCATACATGCTATTTTGTTTTGGTTAAAATATTTTATTCATCTGAATACTTATTTTGTCAGTGCCGGGGCACTGGTCTTCCAGCCTTTGCAGTGATCGCCTTTGGTCTGTACATAGTGGAAGTGGAATGCGTTGCGTTGCGTGCAGCGCAACCCATTCTGAACATAAAAAGAAAGTGGGGGAGCCACCTATGCTACATAGTGTACAGCATAGGTAGTCAACATAGTGCAAGGTATATGCATCAAGATAGAGTGTGCAATAATTTACACTAGTGGTTAAATCATATGTTGTGTTTGTATATCAGTTAGATTTGGGTTTAATAATGGTTAGTCTTTTAATAGTGCCATGTTGTGTTGTGATGTGCATGTATAGTGGTTTATATTGTGGTATATGGTCTAATGAGGAGTTCCGTCGCCAACTATCCACCTGGTGGCAGATGCAGACGCAGAAATAAGGTGCTACACTATGCATGAGGCTTTGTTTTGCAACGTTTTTTCAAGTTTCTTTTGTAAATATGTTTATTCGGCTGAATAACTCTTTTGTCAGTGCCGAATCACTGGTCTTCCAGCCATTTTTCAATTCAGGGTTATTTACACAACAGGTATATAGAATAAGGTATCTTTTCCATCACAAACCTCCTGTGTTGGTAGTTCATGGGATGCGAACACCCAGGTTCGAACCCTGCCCGAGTCAAACGAATGCGATAACAATTTAGAGATGTCACTACCTACGATGCTGGTCAGAAGAGGTCTATTACAGAGAACTGACACAGGTGTAGACAGCCTTTGGGTGTGGACACTGTATGTGTGAACAAACCCTGCCGGAAGCCCCAGCATGGGGCTTGCCAAGAACAAGAGGAGGCGCGTCAGGGTGGTGGTGACGTCATCCTCCGTAAGCATGCGTCATGAGGCGGCGTGAGACGGGCTTTCACGCGGTAGTAAAAGGTGACCAGAATAGACACACAGACCAGTCAGTTCAAGAACACCCGCTGTGAAAATGCATAGTAAGATATTTCTATCTGTTGGAGTGTTACGTCCTGGCAACATTGAAGGTAATATCATGATGGGTACCGACTTGTGACAGTGCATATTTGTTATTCGTGCTGGTAACATCAAAACTCATATCATGATTGGTACTGAATTGTGACAGTACGCGCTCATGGTGACTTCATAGTGCTGCTCCACTGGGAAATCTTGATATCCCACTCAATCATATTATCGTGACACTGAGCTAACCAGTCCGGCGATAAAAGGTGACCAGAATAGACCCGCAGACCAGTCAGTTCCATACACCCGGTCTGAAAATGCACAGTGAGTTTGTTTGTTTGTTGTTGTTTTACGTCCTAGCAACATCTAAGGTCATATCAGGACGGGTACCGACTTGTGACAGTGCGCACTCATGGCGACTTTATAGTGCTGTCCCACTGGGAAACCAGGCCGCCGGCACCATGACCTGGTATCCCACTCAGTCACATTATCCTGACACTGAGCACACCAGTCCTTGCCCTATCCTAATAATGTCGAGCGCCTGGCTAGGAAGCGACAAGTATCAATTTTAAAGTCATTGGTTTGACTCGACCGGGACTCGTGCACAGTGAGAGTTGTTTATTTGTTGGAGTTTTACGTCCTGGAAACATGGAAGGTCATATCATGATGGGTACCGACTTGTGACAGTGCACACTCATGTTAACTTAATAGCACTGCCCCATGACCTGATTTCCCTCTGCGTCACATAATCCTGATATTGAGGTAACAACTCCTTGCCATATCCTAATAATGCTGAGCGCCAGGGTAGGTAGCGACAAGTATCAATTTTGTAAACTATTGGTTTGACTCGGCTAAGTTTCAAAGTGCCAATGGTCCATACGGGCAGTCTGTACACTACCGATCCGGACTCCACGTATAGTACATATGTATCGTGAGAAAAGGCGGATTCTGGTTTGAACCATGACACATTTGCCATGCTTTCCGTGCATATATGTAGCCTTTCATTGTTGGAGGTTGTCGTGACGGCACTCCTATATTTACCGGGTCACGAACAGGCCATGAATAATACACTGACAACTCAATAGGGTTTTGTCAGACATAATCATTAAAGGCCCAGTCACACCTCACTGGATTGGGGGAAACGGACAGAAACCGAACAAAGTCCGTTTTGTGTCCGTACGAGTTTTGAACCTGCACAAAACTAAGAGCAGATGTGGCCAGACTGACGTCTACGGTTCTTGTCCGGGTTGAGTTTGTTTCATCCATTGGCTATCCATTCATGTCCGTTTCATGTCCGTTTCATATCAGTTTCATGTCCGGTTCATGTCCGTTTCATGTCCGTTTCATGTCCGTTTCATGTCCGTTTCATGTCCGTTTCATGTCCGTTTCATGTCCGTTTCATGTCCGTTTGATGTCCGTTTGATGTCCATTCGTTCGGCGGCCTTCGCAACACTTTGACACATTTTTATACTTATCACCACCGGACTAGACAATTCTGTCCGTTGCTCAATCCGGTGAGGCGTGACTGAGCCTTTACTGTGCCACTCATGACAAGCAGGACAATTGGAGTTTAACTACAGAAACATTATGTGAGCCACTAAAGCTGCACAATCCGATGAAAATCTTACAGTTTTCTAAACAAAAACACTTATCTAGATTGAATCTGCCATATCCAACTTAGAGCAGCCCGTCACCACCACATCACTACCGCTACTTCACCACCACCACTACCCCATTACCCACCACCCAGCCCCACTACCCTACCACCTGTTGGTTTATGTCCTATCAACATCTAAGGTCATACCAGGACGGATACCGACTTGTGACAGCGCACAATCATGGTGACATTATAGTGCTGCCCCACTGGAAGACCAGGCCACCACCACCATAACCTGATATCCCACTCAGTCACATTATCCTGACACTGATCCAACCAATCCGTGTGCTATACTAATAATGCCGAGCGCCTGGCTAGTAAGCGACAAGTATCAATTTTTAAGTCATCGGTTTGACTCGACCCACGTTCAAACCCACGACCCCATGATCTACCGACACGGGAAACGGATGCTCTATCTCATTCGGCCATCCCGTCTGGTCTGCAGAGTGTGAAGAGAGTTAAAGAAGTGAAGAGAACAGTGAAGAGACAGTGTAGAGGTAGTCAAGCAAGAGAGTGAAGCGGGGTGAAGACAGTCAACAAATTGAATACATAGTGAACAGAAAATAAAAGACAAATAGAGAGGACCCGAAGAGCTAGTGTGAGAGTGTTGGGTGGTTGTTGGTTGTTGGAATATTACGTCCTGGCAACATCGAAGCCACATCAGGACGGGTGCCCACTTGTGACAGTGCGCACTAACGGCAACTTTACAGTGCTGCCCAACAGGGAACTCAGGCTGCCGGGACCATGACCTGATATCCCACTCAGTCACATTATCCTGATACTGATCCAACCAATCCTTGCACTATCCTAGTAATGCCATGCACCTGACCAGGAAGTGACATGTATCAATATTTATGTCATTGGTTTGAATCACCCATGTGTTCTATCTAGCCCGTGTCTTCGAATCCCACGATCTACCAAAACGGGAGACGGATGCTCAAATTATTTGGCCATGTGAGAAAGGACTGATCAGCAAATCGAAAGTTGCATAAAATATAAAGGCGAAAGAGAGAAGTTCGATACGCAGAAGAGGACTGTACGCGGCTATGGAGCCCCCCCCCCCCCCAACCCCCAACCCCCAACCCCCAACCCCCAACCCCCAACCCCAAACCCCAAACCCCCAATCCCCAACCTCCAACCCCGCCCTTTGAGTGGGGCGAGTTATGGCGGTGTCTCCGCCAAAAGTACGCCCGTGGGATCCGAATACATCTGGGGTAAGCCCCCGTGAGATTTCTGGGACGCTACTATCGTCTGGACGCGGCGGCTGTTTCGGGACAGGTGCCCGGCGGGTCTCATAGACCAGAAGCGGGCAAGCAGCTTGCGCAAATATATGTGAGTCTGCGTTGGACCTGCTCCACAGAGGGCGCTGCATGTAACAGTGAGCGACTATGCACTATGATGGGATGGCCATATATTTGTTGAGCCCCTGCCTTCCATTTTGGTAGGTTGTGCGATTCCAACAGTGTGCGCTGTGGAAAAGGTGTTATAGATAATTTACTGACATACACCCTCTGACGGCAGTGGCAATGAATAATGTTGCATGTAGCATCAGC
Source organism: Branchipolynoe longqiensis (assembly GCA_030323885.1). Classification (NCBI taxonomy): domain Eukaryota; kingdom Metazoa; phylum Annelida; class Polychaeta; order Phyllodocida; family Polynoidae; genus Branchipolynoe; species Branchipolynoe longqiensis. Next base: position 17,973,567 of record CM059195.1, read on the forward strand.
TCATTGGGCAGCATCCTCTGTGGAAAAGGTTTATCTTGGAGAAAAACATCCTATAGGAAATGTCCACCACCAATACACCCTTTAACTGTAGTGACACCAACTAACGTCGTGGACAGTAGCAGCTCATGTCGCAGCATTCTTTGTGAAAAGGGTTTATCTCCATGGAAAGGGTATTAGGCGAAATCCTCACTACCAATCCGCATGCAGTCGCATTGACAACAAACTAAAGTAGCTAATTGTGCAGCATTCTCTATGTAAAAGGTATATCGCCATGGAAAACGCCTTATTAGCAATATCCACCCATCCTGTTTTATGGCAGTTTAACAAATTATACTTTTTTCTTTGCACATTAGTTGATTAAACGCGGTACCATTTCAATCACGGACAATTGGGTCTTCCTCATTCAATTGCTCCTCGCTGTACTCTAGTAATGTTGAACACCAAGCTAGGTGATGACAAGTATACAATTGTACAACATTTCATTTACTTGGCTAACGTTAGAAAAACCAGAGGTTGGAATCGCACAACCTACAAACTGGAAGACAGGCGCTCAACACAATATGGTAGTGAGGATTTTGTATAATACCTTTTCCATAGAGAGAAACCTTTATCAGAAAGAATGCTGCGACATGAGCTGCTACTGTCCACTACGTTAGTTTATGGCACTACCATTAAAGGGTGCATTGGTGGTGGAGATTTCCTATAGGACTTTTTTCTCCGAGATAAACCTTTTCCACAGAGGATGCTGCCCAATGAGCTGATGCTACCTTCAACAGTATTCATTGCCACTGCCGTCAGAGGGCGTAGGTCAGTAAATTATCTATAAGACCTTTTCCACAGAGCACACTGCACAGTGAGTTGCCACCCACAACATTAATCATTGATATTGCAATTCAAGGGTATGGTAGTAGCGAGAATCACCCATACTGTCTTTTCCACAGACTATGGTGCACCAACAGCTGCTACCCACTAGATTAATTGATGCCACTCCCATCAGAGGGCTGGTGAGTTGGTGGTTGAAATCGTCTCTAAATAACAGCAAATCCACTGAGCATACCGCGTAATGAGCTGCTACCCATAACCTAAATTACTTTGTCACTGCTGTTATCACTGTTCGATGGTGGAAATCATCTAGACAACCTTCCCACAGAGGATATTGCACAGTGTGTTTTTTTATTTTGTCTGTTTTCTCTCTTGCCTCATATAACCCGTCTCATCTTCCATAAAATTCTCAAATCACTTACTTTGATATGTAAATAGTTCAAAGCACCATCTGGGCTGGATTGTAGGGCATCACGCCTCAGGTTGCATAAGTGACCTTGATGCTCTACAATTCCATGTATTAGCTTTCTTTTGACTTCAATAAGATTTAAAATATTTAAAAATCCAAAGGGCAGAAAGATGGTAGAACTCGGCATTAGCCCAACTCCAGCTACAAATACGCTTTTTGTCGCTATTAGCCCTCTGCCGACAAAGCCCCCACCCTATCCCACCCCAACATACACACGCACTTCACATAGCAGCAAGGCGTCGTCACGTTAATTCCCCAGCTAGCAATTTCGATAACCAATCAGTGGAAAGGAAAAGTTTCCATTTTGTCTCGCATATAGATGAAAAGTGGGTTGAGATTGGAAGGTGGATTTGTTGGCTGCCAGTGATATTAATCACTGTCAACCATATACGACGACAGAGAGTGTCCAGGTAAAAATGTAAAATCTAAGACCTAAATGCACTGGGATTGGTCCCACTGCTTCACTGGTCACAGCTGGTCCAGTGTATTATTAACAACCCCACTCCAACAATATAATTGATATACTCACATAACTAACTACAGTAGAGTTACACTAGAATATTCCTAACAAACCAACATTTATATACTGTTTGCCTAACTGCAACTGAACATTAAAACTTACCTCAACTTTACCAACTGAATACTATGTAAATACTCACATTGATCTGACTAATATTGATCTAGTTATATGACACAACTGTTACCATATTGCTATGGAACTTTTGGGTTACAAAATGTCATTGCAGTACATTGTGTATTCAACAGGTATGGTAGTACACCTTATTCTATATACCTTTTGTGTAAATAACCCGGAATTGAAAAATGGCTGGAAGACCAGTGCTTTGGCACTGACAAAAGACTTATTCAGCAGAATAAACATATTTACCACCAACAACAAAAAAAGCTGCTTATCTGCCTGTTAATGTTATATATATATCCCACAGGCAATTTGAGGTGATATGTGATTTTCAGTAAACATGCTTGGCTTATTATTCCCAGTATTCTGCTTGTGCTTGTGCAAGGATTCCTGCAGAAGGCAACATCGTCAGACAGAATGGCTAAGTGGTTAAGGCATTTAGTTCCAAGGGCGGGGCAATCCCCGGCTCTTAGATAGACGCCGGTTGAGTCAAACCTAATGCCCATAATCCTTGAAATGATTGCCTACGTTGTCTTGAATTTGGCAATACCAGTATTGCGCAGGATTTGTTTGTCTACTAGCAATATATGCCAGAGTCGACTAGTTTGGTAGTCTGACATTAGTAGAGTTATACTATCTATGGTTCTGAGTTTCTCGCATATTTCTTTTAGATGTAAGCATTAATCAATCGCTATAATCTAGTATATTTTCACTTGAAATAACCTTTATGTTAAAATATATTAAAGTTGCATAGTCCGATAGTTTTGAACTTCTGAAATTTTCTGAGATAAATACATTAGGTTGATAATTATTATACACCTTAATTTAGCTTGAAGTCACTTTTAGTTTAAATGGCTAACTTTTGAGATATTTGAAGTGCAACCATGTTAAATTAATTTTGGCATGCATGCCAAAACTCTGATACCATAACATTTTGCAGTACAGGTTATATTCAAGTGCCTCAATATTTCCTTTTGTGTGGAAATAAATGTTTAACAAGTACACCAGTATCTAAGTTAGATATGTAGAATCAAATTTGGATAATTGCTTTGGGTTTGAAAATGTTATGTTTTCATCGGACTATGCAGCTTTAACTTCGGAGCTATATTAAGTCAATCATATCTGAGTTTTGTGTGCATACAGAATTGCTAGATATCTCAGACTTGTTTAGAGCGATTCGGGGCAGTGGTCGGTTCTTTTAAATATACTTATTACTCACTCTACAAATGCCTAATAAATTAACCAATATATAAATTGAACATGTCGGATCAAATGAAGGTTTTGTTTTCGGAAATGATCTCATCGAATTGTGCATAGCAACAAATCGGCATGACCTCAAATGCTACTAGGATATACAACCTCAATCAGTCAATCAATCAACCTAAGCCATTTAGCCCATGCAAACACCCCAACTCCCATAAGTCAATGCGGGACCCAGAACCCCAGGTATTTCCCAGTCAACAAGCCCCTCCCCGACAACCCATTAATGTACCCCACGCCCACCTTATCTCGGGGGGCCACACCCACACCATGCCTAGTCACGCCCTCCCACTCCTCCCACAATCCAATTGTGTAGAACACCCAGCGCACCTCCTCTCCACACACACACCCACACCCACACCCACACCCACGACCACAACCACAGCTATTTCCAGTCCCGCCCTTTCACAAACCATTGCGGCATCCATCACACAACACTCAGCGTCTTACTCCCCCACAATCCCCGGAATGTAAAGACAACCCCCACCATCCCAAGCATCCCGCCACCGTCACTGCACTCTCCTAGTACTGAGTACTACCACACTCACTTCACCCCATCCCTGTACCTACACCCTCAGAGCAGGCCACCACCACCACACCACCACCACTACCTCACCACCACCATTACCGCATCACCCACCACCCAGCCCCACTACCCTACCACCAACAACCCACCAGCCATCCCCACTCCCCCACCCAACACCATCCACAACCTACTACCAGTGCCACCACCACCCATACCCATTCCCCCACCCCCACCACCCACCACCACCACTACCTCACCACCACCACTACCTCAGTACCACCACTTCCTCACCGCCACTACCCCACCACCACCACCAACCCCCACCCATCCCCATTCCCCCACCCCACACCATTCACTACCAACACTACCTCACAACCACCGCCACCAGCACTACCCCACCACCCACCACCAACCACCCAACCCCAGTACCCCACCACCACCACCAACACACCACCCATCCCCACTCCCCCACCCCACACCACCCACTACCAACACTGCCTCACCACCACCGCCACCACCAATACGCCACCACCCACCACCCCACCCACCCACAACCCCACCACCACCAACCCACCACCCATCCCCACTCCCCCACCCCAGAGCACCCACCACCAATACTACCTCACCACCACCGCCACCACCACTACCTCACCCCACCCCACACCACCCACCACCTACCACCCACCACCCATTCCATCACAGCACAACCACTACTAGGACTACATCATCACCACCACACCCACCCACACCCCATCACGTCATCACCCTACACACCCATGAACCACCACTACCTCATCCTACCCCACACCACCCCCCCCCTACCACCCACCACCCATCCCACCACAGCACAACCACTAGTACTAGTACTACATCATCACCACCACACCCACCCACACCCCATCACGTCATCACCCTACACACCCATGAACACCCACCGTCCCACCCGCTTCACTACCCTAACTCCAGCACCACTACCCCAGCACCACCACCCCAGCACCACTACCCCAGCATCACTACCCCAGCACCACCACCCCAGCACCACTACCCCATCACCACTACCCCAGCACCACTACCCCAGCACCACAACTATCTTCACCCCCCCCCACATCGTGCATCCCACCACCCACCACTCCATCACCCACCACCACTCACCACCACCACCCACCCACCCATGCCTGTGTCCTGGCAGCAGGTATCAACAAACACTGACCTTGCCCATAATGAAGGGTCGTGACCCATATTACTCCCAAGTCACACCTCCTGTGGGGCTAACCAGCCTGAAGCTGAGATTGCACGGATACGTCGTGCGACATGCGACATACGTGATGCGTGAGACGTATATCTGAACACCTCACTGTGAGTGAGGATGACTCTATCACTTAGACGGGCAGACAGAGAGCGAGAGAAAGAGAGAGAGAGAGAGAGAGAGAGAGAGAGAGAGAGAGTGAGCGAGCGACAGACAGAGCAAGAGAGAAAGAGAAACTGAGGTCATAAATTATTTATTGCAAACACTGGTTAGTTATGAAATATAAGAATGCATAGTATCAGGACGCAAACGTGAGCATCGTCAGAGACGTCACCGCGCGACTAGAAATTGTGTCATTCCAGATTGCAACCGATGTGTTTCTAAACGATTTAGGAAATACGTAGAATAAATGAATGAAGCATTATGTAACGCATCAGTAGTCATATCAGGACAAGAGTCAAACTAGTTTTTTTTAGTCATTAGAGTGAATGTTACCCTTTTGTGTCCAAGGAAAATGACTGCTGAGTATATACATATGAGTCTGTCTCAAAAGGTGCTAAGCAATATGGGACAAAACGTTGTTCATTGTAACGATTAATATACTATCTGCTTATGCATTTGCTCAGGATAAACTGTTTGTTTTTTACATGGTGTTTCATAATCCCAATAGAATACATATTGATTTGAAGCAAATGTCCTTGTGCTTTCAGTGTAACCGTTTCTGTGCTGTTTTGTGTCAATGGACAAAAGAAAAGAGTTATCACCTTTTGAGACAGGCTCATATATATATATATATATATATATATATATATATATATATACATATATATATATTACTCATATATATTATATATATGCGTATACATATATATTGAGTAATATTAAAACTACACATACATACCAATTAAGTGTACATACATGCATACTGAGAATACAGTAAAACCACTCTAAATCTACCGACCTTGGGACCGACCTTAAGTGGTCCATTTAGGGAGGTGGTCGGTTTAGGGAGTTAGAATATGGTTACAATGGTATTGTTGGAACGCAAGTAAAGCGGTTGATATATAGGGGAGTGGACGATCTATGGAGGTGGGCGGTTAGAAAGGTTTTAGCATATACGCATACCTTTATTGAGTAATATTAACATTGCAAACCATATCCCCATGGCGGATATCTCGTAGCGCATGACACATAGCGCAGGACGGATTTCGCACTATGCGTCAATGGGATCTCACCTCTAGTGCACCTGGTACATGGGGCAGAGTTAAGCTTGTTTTGTTGATTTGTTGTTGTTTTACGTCCTAGCAACATCTACTGTCATATCAGGATGGGTACCGACTTGTGACAGTGAGCACTCATGGCAACTTTATAGTGCAGCCCCACTGGAAGACCAGGCCACCAGCACCATGACCTGATATCCCACTCAGTCACATTATCCTGACACTGAGCTAACCAGTCCCTGCCCTCTCCTAATAATGCAGAGTGCCAGGATTGGAAGCAACAAGTATAACTTGTTAAGTCATTGGTTTGATGCGACCAGGGTTCGAACCTACGACACCATGATCTACCAACACGGGAGACGGACGCTCTAACTCATTTGGCCATCCCGTCTGGTCTCAGAGTTTGTTTTTTGGGGGTTTTTGTGACAAGTTTTTTATTCTGCCCATAACGGGTACGCTCCCGTGAGGGTGCTTGTTTTCAATGCTGGACAGCTGTGATACTGGCTTGGTCTGGTCCCGCACTCAGGAGTGTTTACCTGATCTTTCATGGGCCAACCTTTTGTGGTTTTGGGTGTTAGTAGTTTCTATATTAGTTTTTTTGAATTTTCAAAGTTTTTTCCTAACCTGTATATGATAACTTAGCCTACTATGTACATCTATGCAGATTACATACAGGCCTGTGGGAGAGGATCCCTACCCATTGTCGTTTGGTAAGCTGTTCTCTCTATTTATACACAAGCTGTTCTCTCTATGTATACACACACAATCGGCATATGTTCCAGCATCACCTTTCCCCATCAGAAAGGCCGGGAAACCCTGAACCTGTACACATCAATAGTGGGAAGCGTGGGTGGGAGGAGAGGGTGGTAAGAGGGTTGGGAAAGGGCCCAACAAGCGTTAAAACTATGTGTGTACACGGTTCTATGGTTAACTGGGGGTGGGAGGGAAGGGGAGTGGAGGGGATGATGATGGTGTTAAGGACACGGGGAGGGTCGCACCGAGGGAGGAGGGTGGGGCTGGGCGTGGGGCTGGAGTGGCCCGGTGTCGCAGTTTCCGCCGTCTGCCAGTTTCGGCGGTACGCATCGCCTCTGCGCATGCATTAAAATCGAACAGCATCGTCACTAACCTTATAAATTAATTATAATGTTTTGGTAAAAATGTTTTCTATATGTGTACCAAGCGATTTGTTTCTAGGTGGTGTCGTTTTAGAGATATTTCACTTGTTCTTTATTTTCTGTATGAAGATTGCTCAGGACCATTGACAATGCCTTGAGTTTGACAGTACGCACAGTGCAAAACACTAGTTTTATTCAAAATTAGTAGAAATCAAGAACCCTAACCTCATAAATTTATTATAATCTATAATTTAATCTATAATGTATTTGATTTATTTCTAGGTGGTCTGGTTTTAGAGATATTTCACTTTTTCTGTATGAAGATTGCTCAGGACCATTGACAATGCCTTGAGTTTGACAGTACGCACAGTGCAAAACATTAGTTTTATTCAAAATTAGTAGAAATCAAGAACCCTAACCTTATAAATTTATTATAATCTTTTTGGTAAAGATTTTTTCTATATGTGTTCCAAGCGATTTGTTTCTAGGTGGTCTGGTTTTAGAGATATTTCACTTTTTCTGTATGAAGATTGCTCACGGCCATTGACAATGCATTTGAGTGTAGGCGTACCGAGGAAACTGGGCGACGGCGGCAACTGCGACACCGGGAAGGGCAGATAAACCCGCATGCTCTGCAGTTTAAAGAGTGTGCGTGTATGAGTGTGTATGTGTGTGGGTGCATTGTCATTAGGCACGCCGCCAAGTCAGTGATGTATGGCCATCTCAACTGTTGTGCTACCCACAACCCGCAATAACCGATGTAAATTCGCCCTCCTATTCCGTAGTCATTGTGATAGGGGGTGCTCTAGGTATTGTGATGGGGCGGGGGCGTGGTTGTTTCCATGCATGGTAATGGGCAATGGACCGTGACAGATACTGCTCCGTGACTTTCCAGGGGTGTAATTTGAAGAGGTTTCGGAGCCTCAAATGTGTGTGGTGGAGTAAGGGTTTTGGGTCTTGATGGGGGGTAGTGGGGGTGGGGGGTGGAATGGGCACGTTGAGATTGGGGGGGGGGGGTGCAGAAGGAGAAAGTGTTTGTGGGTGGTGGGGAATCTCAGGGAATGGTTGGTTGGTTGTTGGAGTTTTACATCCTGGCAACATCTATTCTAAGGTCATATCTGGATGGGTATGAACTTGTGACAGTGCGCACTCGTGGTGACATTATAGTACTGTCCCACTGGGAGACCAGGCCACTAGCACCATGACCTGATATCCCACTCAGTCATATCATCCTGACCCTGAACCAACCAAGTATCAATTTTGTAAGTCAGTAAGTAGTGGAATGGGGGTTGGGGGTTGGTTTGAGGGGGGGGGGGGGGAAGAGGCATGGGGTTATTCGGTGGTGTGGAGAAGGAGAGAGTGTTTGTGGGTGGAGGGGTAGCTCAGGGAATGGGGGAAGGTGTGGTGTTGGTGTGGGTGTGTGGGGGGGGGGAGGCGATGAATGGGCGGGGGGCGGGGGAATACGGGGTGAATGTGGCGGAATCAGTCGGTGTGAGGAGGGACGGAGGAGGAGGGAGGGAGTCTTTGGGGTGACGAGGCAGTGTGTTCGGGGGCGGGGAATGAGAGTGAGTGTGCATTAATGTTTAGGAGGATGGGTTGGAGGGGCACACTTGGTATCCAGACCGCATTTCGTCCACACCTCTCTCTATCTCCTCTCCGCTGGCCTTGCTCCTCCTGGATATGTCTGAAACGAGTTCCAGGAGGTGGAGTCCACCAGCATTTCACTTTCTACTCTGTCCATTTCTTTGGCTCGCTGGCTGGTCACCATAGAGCAAATAGACACGGTCCTTTGTCTCAACTCTCCTCATTTCTCTTTCCTAGATTCTACCCTTTTTTTTATTCTCCCAGTCATACTCCTCACCCTGACTAGGGGACTTCTGTGCTTGGGTTGGGCCCTGTTCCTTTATGTTTCTCTCACTTTGTTCTCGTTGATGGAACCACCGCTGCACCCACCCTTCCACGAAACCCTTGCTGCTGTCTTCTGAATACAAGTGCTCAACTACTGCCAGACCGAAGAGATTCGGTGCCGCCTCACAGCTTCGGCGTTTGAACGTTGTAAATATGTCCCCAGCTTCTACAACCGTCCCTACTGAAGATTAATCTTCAACCAAAGATTGGGGCAATTTATCAGAGCCTCTCTATAATGTTGCAGTTCTGCAACATGTAACCGTCGTAAGGTTAGAAACAACCCCAAGCAAGCAAGCAAGTTGGAGGGGTAGGAGGATTGTGCGTATTTGTAAGACCTGGGGTGGTGGAAGTAGGCGTGGGGGTGTCTGTAAGGGTTGGGACAAAAGGGATAGGAGTGTGGTGGGGTGTCTGTAAGAGTGGGAGGGGGTGTCTGTAACAGTTGAAAAGGTGCGGGTAGGAGAATGGTATATCTAAGAGTTGGGGTGGAGTAGTGGTAGTGGTAGGGGTAGGCGTGGGGTGGGGGGTTAACCTATGGCTTTTCGTAGAATCAAAATTCTGAGGAGCCTGAAAACCGGTCCTTGACATGCGTAATTACAGAGTTGGGAACCCGATGAATATGGTGGTGATGAATCACTTAAGAATAATGACAGTGTTTTGTACAGTTGCATGCCTGGTGGTGTGTGGTAGTGGTGGGGAGGAATATGTGGGAGTGAAATGGGGGAGGGGAGCGGGAGGAAGGGGGGTGGGAGGCAGGGTGTATTTCATATATCGGTGCTGACACCCAAAACACTGTAATAAGGCAGAAAGGCAACCAAAATGCAGACAAATATAGCTGTTATTCCGCAGGTCGGCCTCTGTAAAATGGCATAGAACTTATGCCTGGTACACACCTCCCGTCTAAGATTCACGCACTAAAACTGACTGTGCATCACGACCCCGACCCGTCCCGTATACGATCTAAAACTGCCCGATTCGTTTTTCGAATCCCTTGCGATTTCAGTTTTAACCCCTAAAACTGAGTTTTAAGTCGTGAATCGCAAGGCTCTGGTGTGCTAGGGGGTCTCACACCTAACGACTAACACTCAAACTTATGTGTGAAACGGGCAGTTTTAGATCGTATACGGGAGGTGTGTACCAGGCATTAGAAAGCATACCTGGTCATCTTCAGCGATCCGCCCCCTCGTTCACCCCCCCCTCCCCCATCCTAATTGTCGACCTGTTTGTTCGCATCTGCTATGCAGTGGTGATATATACACGTAAATATATTCGGGACTTTTAAGTTATATTCATGCTTGAAATTGCTGACCCAGAACGAGGTCGGGTGATTGATCTGTAAAGAAGTGATTATTGTAAGATTTGCAAGTTTATATTTCAAACTGCATTTCTTCCACAGGTGTAGGTTGAGCCACCTATTAAAGCTGCATAGTCCGATTAAAGCATCAACTTTTAAAAACCATACATTGACTTATATTTGATCCTACATATCTTATTTAGATACTGATGCACTTATTAAGCATTTGTTCCTGCATAGAAAGAGATACAAAGACAATTTAATAGAACCTGTTACTGCTGAAGCCTATGGTTTCGGAATTTTGGCGTGCTTGCCTAAATTAATTTGGCACGTTTCTACTTTAAATATGTATAAAGTTAAGCATTTCAAATAAAACTTACTTCAAACTAAAGTTAGGTAGACTACAACAATCAACCTAATTTATTTATCTTAGAAAATGTCATAACCTCAAAACCATCGGACCATGCAACTTCAAATAGTGCATATATAATTAATACATATATAATGAATATATATAATGAATACATACATATTATACTGTATATATCGTTGATTTGTAATGAATAGTATAAAATACTCATGTATAAGGGATACAGGTCCAAGTGATACATATATATGTATTGAATACATGTGTTAGTAATATATATATATATATATATATATATATAATGATACACATACAGAATACTTACATAATCGGAAATATTACAAGATAAAACAAACATAAAGAGAAATGCACATAACATACATTGAAGTGATTGATTGCTGATGGCCTAATGGTGTGTCAGAAGCAAGGGCCATACAATAAGGTCATATGAGTACTGGGGCCGACTTACAACAGTGTGCATTCATGACAATTTTATAGTGCTGTGCCATTGGGAAATCGGGCCCTGGGCACCATGAGCCGATCTGTCCCCCTCCGGATATGACCTTTGATGTTGCTAGGACGTAAAATAACAACAAACAAACAGGCTTCAAACCCGATCTGTCACTCGGTCATAATATCCTTATACTTAGAAGCCCAGTCCTTGCCCTATCCTAGTAATCCCAAGCCCCAGGCTAGGTAGCAACGTCTATCAGTTGGGTAAACCATTGGTTTTACTCAGTGGGGTTTCGAACCCACAAACTCCCTCATAAGCAGCCAACCAAAAAAAAAGCGAGTAGTCCACCCTGTCCGATCATATCTGACAAAACTGCGAGGAATGTTGGTTGTTGGAGTTTTGCATCTTGGCAATATCTAAGGTCATATCAGGACGGGTACCGACTTGTGACAGTGCACACTCATGGTAACTTTATAGTGCTGCGCCACTGGGAGACCAGGTCACCAGCACCATAACCCAATATCCAACTCAGTCACATTATCCTGACCCTGAGCTCAACCAGTCAGTCTTATTATCCTATCAATGCCGACCACCAGATAGGAGGGCGACAAATGTCAATTTTATAAATCAGTAGTTTGACTCGACCGGGAATCGAACTCCCGACCTTTTCACGGGAGTCCAGCACTCTACCGATTCGGTCACTGCGTCCGCTCAATGAATGTTTAATGAAAGCACCTGTATCTGAGAAGGATATCTATCTTCAAATCTAGGTATGTCTCTTTTGTAGCATCTTTAATCGCTTAAAATAAAAGTTGCTGAAATGATATTTAATGAATGTTCTAGGAACGTTTGAGGACTTGTTTAAAAGAAGGATATCTACCTTCTAATATAGGTATGTCTTTTGTGCAGCAGCTTCAGCCATTTAAAATAAATGTCGCTGAAATAACCCAAACGCCTGAATGGCGAACAGCAAATTGATGCCCATGGCTGAGGTGACAGTAATTGGGGCAGTAACTCATGACGTCAACGCCTCGGGAATCATGTGCTTGGTTTCGGCTAAGTGATAAATGTAGTCAGAACATGAGGCGAAGCGACACGAGCTGAAAGATCGCAACCCAAAACGAGGCCCGTCCAAAGAGTGGGAGGAGAAATAGGGTTATTTATGACGCGCAATACTAAGTAAGGCATATCTCGTTTCGCTACCATTAACGTCGGAAGCAGTTATTATAGGGGATGGTGAGTGGGGTGGGGGAGGGGTGGGGGCAGTGCTTTGTGAGGAAGGGTGGGGGGTCGGTTTTGGTAGTGGATCCTGGAATGGCGAGGCTGGTTGGTCGTGGGGAGGGGGGGGGGGCGGGGGGCTGGGTTGGATGGAAGGTGATGGGTAAGATTAGTCAACTTAATGAATTCACATTAAAAAGGATGCATATTATATATATATATGTCTTGTTGTTTGTTTGTTGTTGTTTTATGTCCTAGCAACATCTAAGGTCATATCAGGTCGGGTACCGACTTGTGACAGTGCGCACTCATGGCGACTTTATAGTGCTGTCCCACTGGGAAACCAGGCCGCTGGCACCATGACCTGGTATCCCACTCAGTCACATTATCCTGACACTGAGCACACCAGTCCTTGCCCTATCCTAATAATGCCGAGCGCCTGGCTAGGAAGCAACAACTATCAATTTTAAAGTCATTGGTTTGACTCGACTGGGACTCGAACCCACGACCCCACGATCTACCAGCACGGGAGACAGACGCTCTAACTCATTAGGCCATCCCGTCTGGTCTATATATGTCCATATATACAATGCATACAGGTATAATCAAGACAATAAACTACTAACAAAACCACAAAGGGCAACTAGAGCAAATAATGCGCCACTACTAAAGCAGACCAGAAGCCAAATAAAGGCTCACGAGAGAAGCATGTTGGAAATGGCTGCCAAAGTGTGGAATGCCCAAACAGTAAAGGAATGACACATTCCTGACCTAAGAACATACAAAAAATATCTGTGCAAAATAAGGCTAGGAAACCCCCACTAAGCTGCAATGCAAAGGAGCAGGTGATATGTCACGGCCCACCAGCAGGACACCCAATGGAAGGTAACCATGCCAAAAGTAGCCAGATAGCACACCACACAGCTACATACAAGCCTATGATATATAAATAGGAGTAAGCTCGTCTAGTAGTAAGAGTAGAAAAAACTAAACACATATATGCCAAGAAAATCCCCAAAAATTAACATAGACTACTAACCAGACCAACCAACTATCTATCTGCTACTGAAATGCAGGCAATCAAATACCTTATCAGCAGCTATTGTGTGATAAGATAGCACCAACACTTCAGCTGGCCAGAATTGAAAACAAGCCTGAATACCCAGGCTTATTTGCTATAGACAGTATAAATACAGCCTCAATAAAAAAAGAATTAAAATTAAAAAAATATTAATCTGCACTGACGTCTCGATCGGACGCACTGGCGGAAATGGTAGAGGCAAGATTCTCGTGCGGAAGGTCAGATGTTCGAATCCCAGTCGAGTCAAACCAATTACTTATAACATTGATGCTTTTCGCTACCTAGCTTTGTGCTCGGCATTACAAGGTTAGGACAAGGACTGATCAGCACAGTACCGGGATAATGTGATTGTGTGTGATATTGGATCATGGTCTAACAGCCTGGTCTCCCAGTGGGGCATGAGTTGCCATGAGTGCGCACTGTCACAAGTTGGTACCCGTCCTGATATAACCATTGTCGTTGCTAGGACGTAAAACAACAACAACAGCACAGACTACTCAGGCAAGGAGCCATGGACACAGGTAGATGTGGACAGGGTGGTTCCATCAGGGAGCCTGGGTAATGTAATGGTGAGCATAACTAGCTCAGGGATGGCAAGAAATATGGGTCCGAAAACCGTGGTCTAGGCGCAATATTTCCCATTTTCAACACCTCGATAAGACTGGTTGATGTGACCTGGATCCTATACAAGCTAAGTGATGTATGGTCGTTAATGCCGTGTATGTATGTGTAAGTGCAGTAATTGTATGTGAGTTTGTTTGTTTGTTTGTTGTTTTACGTCCTAGCAACATCTAAGGTCATATCAGGATGGGTACCGACTTGTGACAGTGCGCACTAATTACGACTTTATAGTGCTGTCCCACTGGGAAACCAGGCCACCGGCACCATGACCCAATATCCCACTGTCACATTATCCTGACACTGAGCCAACCAATCCTTGTCCTATCATAATAATGCCAAGCGCCAGGTTAGGAAGCGACAAGTATCAATTTTTAAGTCATTGGTTTGACTCGACCAGGGTTCGAACCTACGACCCCACGATCTACCAGCACGGGCGACGGACGCTCTAACTCATTCGGCCATCCCGTCTGGTCCTGTAATTGTGAGCAGATATGCCTATATACAGTATGTAGGAGGGGGCAGACCAACACAGAAACTAATAGGCGAATATAGTTAGTTTTATTTGGCTTATATCATCGCACTGTAACCATGACTCAACCGTAACCATATTTGGCTGGGCAACCCGCCCTACCCATAATAATAATAATAACAATAACAAGCGATCAAGGCTAATCAGACATAGTGTCGCATATGCATCAAGACCATAACAATAACATAAGTGAAATAGCAATAATCAAGTTATAATACCTAACAAAAAAATTGAGAACAGGACAGGAGCAGGTGTTGCCCGGTCAAGGTGAGCGAGGGAAAGGCCAAGGTTCTACAGGGAAGGGGGTGAGGAAAGGTGGAGCGGTGGCGCCACCTGACGGATTCGAACCCCAAACGGTCAATAGTTACATGCCAACTTATGACAGGGGAACTCTGCACCCCAGTATATTCTAGATATACGCGTGTATATATATATATATACTGTACACACGTGTAGGGAGGTGCAGTGAAGTCCCCAGCCCATGCAGTGGTATGTGTGGTGTGGTTGATGGCATCAGAAATCCTTGAGAGTGTAATGGTTAAGACGTAGTCCTGAAATAACAGAATTGTTGAGAAGCGAGCTGCTCTATTTCAGAATGTCAAGTTTGAATACCGCTCTAAGCATAGTATTTACTGTTATTTGCCAGAACACAAAAAACACCCCGCCCCCTCAAAAACAGGACAAACCCATAGCTCGCTAATCATATAAATATAACATTACAAGTAGAATACATATTAACTGTATTATGCCTATGCTATATATAACCACATACCAATTTAGATATCAAATTAAAAGCAAATAGGTATATTATATATTATGAAGGCATCTGTATATATATATATGATGTATAACGCATTATACGAGTATATATGCAAGGTGGACATATATACTGTGTATATTTATTCCTCTTTGGTGTATTGCTGGTGCCCCCTCCCCAGCTCTCAGGGTAATTTGTGGGCGGGGGCCTCCCTCGCGGCATACACACTGGAGGAATTTATTCTTTTGTTTAGGGCGAGGGCTATTAATCCCTGAGCCACTGACTCAATTCCTCTCTAGTGAGGATCATAATGTTGTCAGTTGGCGAACATTCGGTATATAGCTAGCTATTCATAAGTACACACGTGTACATGTACATATATATTCACATATACAAAAACACATTTTAGAATTCCTGAGAAGAACTGGACTGTATCACTCGTCTCTTGTATTGTGAGCTATGCTTTGTGAATTGAATGTTATTATTTCACACAATGTTAACCACTTCAAAATTGAATCTTAAATGCTATATGGAATGGTCGAATGCGTTAGAGCGTCCGTCTCCCGTGTTGGTAGATAGTGGGATTGTGGGTTCGAATCCTAGTCAAGTCAAACCAATGACTTAAAAATTGATACTTGTCGCTTCCTAGCCAGACGCTTGGCATTACTAGGATAGGGCAAGGAGCAGTGGAATGAGGAAGACCAATCGTCCACGATAGAAATTTCCCTGCTTAAACAACTAATGTACCAACAACAACAACAAATGCTGGGGAGTTTTCATACAAATCTGACAATATCAGATTTTCATGAGAATTCCAAGTTAAGCATGTAGATGTGATTAACAAAAGTGAAAGAATAAATACCACTAATTGTTTTTCGCCATGGACATATCACTTGTTAAGACAATCAATCAATCTAGTGTATATGTCTATATACACACCATTTTCACAATCACAACCATACATTGGGCTTAAAGGCAGAGATAAATCGAAACGATTGCAATTATACACACGAAATACTATATTATTGGAGGGGGCGATGAAGGGGGGGGGGGGGCGGGTTCCCTGAGATGGTAAAGACTACCAGTTAGCTGTAACTTCTAAGTGAAGTAAAGCATCGCCGTAAATCAGTGCACAACTCCTCATCTAAACGGGCATTTCAGCCTCCTCCAGATGAAATGGAGAGTTCCAGTTGCTACGCCTGTAGCCTCTCAGGTAGGCGTATTATATTCGTGGCTTGTATCAGAAGTTACACAACAATCCCACTAACAGTCAAACACCTCAAATTATATTAGCTCTACACCCCCACCAAAATGCCCACACAATCACGGCACTCTTCAACCAAAAACCTTCATAGACAGGTTATATTAATTTGATGCAGTGCGCCCTTCTCTGTGGCAACATATGCGTAATAAGTGCATCAGTATCTAAGTTAGGTAAGTAGAATCAAATCTAGATAATTGTTTTGATTTTGCAAATATTATACGTCTGAGACGATGTATCAAATAGAGCATCAGGTGTATTTGACATAGGATGTTCAATAGCTGTTCAATCTACCCATTATGCAATCGGTGCAATCAATTTAATTGAACCCAGAAAGAAGTATTTGCTAAGTCAACTAGCAACTCGTATTATTTTCATGAATGTTGCATTTGCCACTCACTCCCACCCACTCCCACCCCACCCACTCCCACCCCACCCACTCCCACCCCACCCCACCCCCTCCCATCCCATTCCAACCCCTACCACCCACTCTCATCCCCCTCTCACCCCTTCACTCCCCCTTTCACCACGTCCCAACCCTCTCAACCCCCATCCTTCCCCCTCTCCACTCTTTCCCTCCTCTCCCCCTCTCACACTCTCCTCCCCCCTCTCCCCCCTCCCTCCCGCGACTTCGCCGGTCCCTCGTGGCTTCAGTGAAAGGCATCACTGCTAGTAGAGTACCAACTCTAATCGTCCTACTCGGGTTAAGGGGGAGCGGTGAATCCCTTCCCCCCCCCCCCCTCCCCCGCCCCCTCCCACCTCCCCCCACCCCTCCCCCGGTGAGTCATGTGACCTGGCTGGGTCGGCGCATGCGCAGCGCGGTCCCCGGTGGCCCATTTCTATAATGGCGGCGGGCCGCCGTTTGCTCAGCACTTTCAGTTCAGCCCAGTTCATGATGACCCCCCACCCCCAACCCCCCACTCCACACACACACACACACCCTTTCCATCTCTAGCATCCACGACACAATAGCATTGCTCCTTTACGATGGACTGCAAACATGCAACCACACCAACAACAACAACACAAACTGTCAACACCCATCATTTTATTTACAACAAAAAGTGGCACGTGTTGTTTTCTTTGTTCAACCCCATCAATATTGCATGATAAACATCTTGTCATGACCTAGATTGAAGACACAAGAGCTCGGTGGCTTTTGTCTTTCTCATTATTGCTGCCTCCTATCGAATTAAAGATTTTCTTTTATTGTTATGTGGTTAAAGTTGTCGGAATAAGTACTATCATGAAGACACGGCATCTCAGCACCAGTTCAAATCAGCTAATATATATAGAGGGCGGTATTGAAAGTAAAAATAAACATGAGAAAAAAACACAACAATGGATCCAGTGCAGTCTTCTCACTTGGTGGTGAGTAGTGTTCTTAAAGATATGGTAACCTCACTTGAATATATATGTTTTACATTAAAATTTATAATTGCTATTCCAAGATCAAATATTACAATTATATAACATTCTAGAAATCTCGAATTCTTAACTTTATTGCACTAAGAACTATTGAGAATTGTCCTGGGATCCAACAATCCCTACTTCCTCTGTTGGAACACAACGCCTGAGTCTGGGAGGTAATGCATGTAAGGAAAGTGTGGAATTACATAGGTTATAAGACATAGTCACGCGACTTCCAACTGTTTAGTCAAGGGGTGCTTTGTGATAGATTACCTGGGGAAATGAATTACAATGAACTGTTTATTTGTAACCTGACTCTATAATTAGAGCGCCATGAGTTTGATGTTGCTTCCGTATAACTAAGTACATTGTAGAGTAAAGGGCGCATTCCATATACGCGTAATGCGTAATGCGTTATGCGTTACGCGTTATGCGTTATGCGAATGCCAGCATTCCATATATGCATAATGCGTATTGCATTATGCGTTATGCGTTATGCAGAGAAGTATATAAAAAGTATATAAAAAGTGAGTGTGACTCTGTGTCTGTGTCTCTATGTGTGTGTCTGTGTCTCCGTGTGTGTCTCTGTGTGTGTCTCTGTGTGTGTGACTCTGTGTCTCTGTGTGTGTCTCTATGTGTGTGTCTGTGTCTCTGTGTCTCTGACAAAGAGACACACACAGACACGTATACACACACAGACACACACAGAGACACACACATAGACACAACACAGAGACACACACAGAGACACACACACACACACAGACACAGACACACAGAATGGGACGGTCCAAACATGGCTCAGTTTAGCTTGCTTGGAGGGATGTTAGGACCGTCCCAAATATGAAGACTGCTTCCTAACAGGTCCGCCGCATAAACCTATATGTTTGCACCGTCCCATTTTTCATATTTCTCATGAAGACCGTAATTATCAGTCGCCTCCTCCAGCCTTATATTAATGGACAAATGCAACTGATCCTTTTCTGTTCGCACCACCTCGTCCCGGCTGTCTGTAATTATCAGTCGCCTCCTCCAGCCTTATATCAATGGACAAATGCGACTGATGATTTTCTATTCGCACCACCTTGAAGACTGCTTCCTAACAGGTCCGCCGCATAAACCTACATGTTTGCACCGTCCCATTTTTCATATTTCTCATGAAGACCATAATTATCAGTCGCCTCCTCCAGCCTTATATCAATGGACAAATGCAACTGATACTTTTCTGTTCGCACCACCTCGTCCCGGCTGTCTGTAATTATCAGTCGCCTCCTCCAGCCTTATATCAATGGACAAATGCGACTGGTGATTTTCTATTCGCACCACCTTGGAGACTGCTTCCTAACAGGTCCGCCGCATAAACCTACATGTTTACACACAGAGAGACACACACACACACAGACACACACACAGACACAGATACACACACAGAGACACACACACAGACACACACACAGACACAACACAGAGACACACACACACAGACACACACACAGAGACACACACACAGACATACACACAGACACAGAGACACACACACAGAGACACACACACAGACACACACACAGACACACACACAGCGACACACACACAGAGACACACACACACAGAAACACAGATATGAGAAATATGAAGAATGGGACAGTGCAAACATGTAGGTTTATGCGGCGGACCTGTGAGGAAGCAGTCTTCATGAGAAATATGAAGAATGGGACGGTGCAAACATGTAGGTTTATGCGGCGGACCTGTTAGGAAGCAGTCTTCATGAGAAATATGAAGAATGGGACGGTGCAAACATGTAGGTTTATGCGGCGGACCTGTTAGGAAGCAGTCTTCATGAGAAACGGTGCAAACATGTAGGTTCGCACCACCTTGTCCCGGCTGTCCGTAATTATCAGTCGCCTCCTCCAGCCTTATATCAATGGACAAATGCGACTGATGCTTTTCTATTCGCACCACCATTACGCATTACGCATTACGCACCGATCGCTACATGGACCGATCGGGATAATGAATTTCTGACGCATTCGCATTTGCATTACGCATTACGCGTGTATGGAATGTACCTCATAGCTTTCAAGGCGTTTAGATTTTTTGTCGCATTCGCATTCGCATTCGCATTACGCATTACGCGTATATGGAATGCGCCCTTAAGGCCGTCCAAGTTTGTATACATTCCCTGATGTTTCACACATTAATAGCTGTCACAAATCGGTACCCATCCTGATATGACCACAGGTATTGCTAGGAGGTATCACCAAAACAAACACACTGCTTAAAATAGATATTTCCTTTTCTTAGATTATTGACAAAGCCTTAGGGAATTGAAACTTCCTACCCTTTCCTACAGAAGGAAAAGAAGTGACATAATTGAAGTATTTAAGATTTTGAAGGGTTTTGATAAAATAGATATGAACAAATTGTTCACCTTGAATAAAAGAGAAGGCAGTCGGGGCCATACTCTCAAACTAGTAAAACCCAGAGCCATTTCAAAGTTAAGGCAACATAGTTTTCTCAAACAGGATCATAAATATATGGAACAGTCTCCCACAAAATGTTATTGATGCCGAGTCAATTAATTCATTCAAGAATAGATTAGAAAAAGCATGGGCTGATGATCCAGGGAAATTTGACCCCTTATTCACCACATGCTACTAATTACTCCTTGTGTTGCTTATTTACTTGCACTCAATCAAAAATGAGAGACAAATAAGTGTTCACACTTCCTGTCTACCATTCGCTATATCGCTATATATTGCAATAGGACCAATATGGTACACATACATTGTTCTTGTGCGCTGCCTGCCCACGTGAATATACATCAGATACTATGAGAACAAGCATTGGGTGCGTGAAATGCATACTGAAACTTAAAGTTGCATAGTCCTATGCTTTTAAATTTCTGCAATTTTCTGAGATAAATAGAGTAGATTTATTGTTATACTCTATCCTACTTTAATTTGAAGTAACTTTTATTTTAAATGGTTAACTTTGGAGATATTTGACGTGACAACATGGCAAATTAATGTTGGCAAGCTTGCCAAAACTCTGACACAGGCTTAAGCAAATAACAGCTTCCATTAAATTGACCCAGTATGCCCTTCTATGTGGCAACAAATGCTTAATAAGTGCATCAGTATCTAAGTTAGATATGTAGAATCAAATCTAGGTGAGTGTTTTGGTTTTGGAAATGTGATGCTTCATCGGACTCTGCAGCTTTAACCTAAAAACGAGGAACAGGTGAGATCTGATAAACATTTGAAGATGTATCTGATATTGGTGATGCTAATGTTGTGCGAGGTAGTGGTAACAAACTGGAACATCAATCCTAGTGTGAGGTCGAACCCGAAACTCTGCCATTCCGGGTCGAACGTACTAACCAGTAACCTATCTAGTCTCCTTCATGCAGTCAACCTACCCCGACCTGTCTGTGTATGTGGCTTTTTACATGGGAAGGGGAGAGCTACCCTATGTTTGAGATACTAGAAACTACTAAGATAAGAATGGGGCAGAATATAGCCTTTTCCATGCATCAGGCACAGTGACACCTCGCCCACAATACGCATTCTCCCCTCTGTAATCAGATCATTGATTAGTCGTGGCAATTATGCATAGCACTTTGTCCCTCAAAGAGCAGGATCCAGAAACTGATGCGCTACCCACAATATTAGTTCTTCCACAGCCCGATAGATGGCGGTTGGTTGGTGGTATCTGGAATGACAATCAGATTGCGTCTCGATACTATATCCCCTAGCACCGCTGATTCTAACTCATATCTAAAAGCCGCGTATAATTAATGTGATATGGACTCTGTGAATTGTCATAGCAGCATGGAAACGCATACTGATTGGACACTCTCACATAATATGCAGTGGCAAACGCATCATAATCTCCGCTATCTCACAACCAAATATAATCATTGCTAGGTAAACCAAGCCTAACGTCGATTAAATCACCATGGTGGTGGCGAAGATGTACACCTTGTGATAACGTTGATCATTACTATCTAACACTTCCAACCTGGTGATGGAAGCAGATAATAAAAACGGTTTGATGGAGTGGCGGTTAAAATTTAATTCGGAGTAGAATGCGTGCCGACTTCCGGTGGTACCGGTTTTACTGTCCTTTTTTTGTGGTGTTTGTTTTGGCGTTGTTTTTTGTTGTTTTTATTCGGGGGTGGGGGCCTGTGTACATATTAGAACAGTGAAGTGCAATAGTGGGGGGGGGGGGGGGGGGGGGCGGCGCTGTCTCTGCCACCACCGTGTGGTGGTGGAGCTCATGTCGAGACTGCTACACTGCTATTATTACTTTAAATTACAATATTACGTTCGAATCTGCATCTACAATTATACTAATATGATACCGGTATGGAACTAAACCATATGTGTGTATATTGACACATAACTGATTGTATGCTTTTAGATTATATGTAAAGGCGATGGATGAATAAAAAACAAACAATTGTCACCGTGAATATGACCTATGCTGCCGACACAGCATAAAGAAACCACCAATCAATCAATCAATGTATATCGCTGATATATTATTAGCGCCTGAAAACAACATTATTAAGCTGAACAAACATTTTGACAAATCAAAAACTAGAGCTCAGTTGAAATAATTGGCATCGTATTTCCATGATCAAAACGACAGATGGATTAAAGTTGCATACTTTGATGGAATTGGGTTTTTGCCATTTCCTGAGATACATGCAGTACATTGATCGCTATAATCTACTTTACTTTAAGTTCTAGTCACTTTTAGTTTTAATGACAACATTTGGAAATATTTGAAGTGAAAACATGAGAAATGAATTTTGGCAAGGACATCAGCATTTAAACATGGCAGGCATCCTCCTAAATTGATTTAGTATTCCCTTGTACATAGCAGGACAGGTTTAATAACTGAACAAGTATCTAAGTTTGATGTGTAGGATTAAATCTAGGTATATGTTTTAATTGTTTTTAATGTATCCTTTAATCTGATTATACAGCTTTAAATTACCCTACAAAGCATGACGGTGAACCATTATCCTTACGCGGTCCGTCCACGTATTGCATTGCACAATGCAATAACTGCAGACAGATGTTATGTATATATCTGTCACCCAATTGAGGAGAGTAAACAACCATAGCTGTCACAGTGGAGAACCTTGCCTCATTTACCATATTTATGCTATGTCAGTATTTTCTGTTTGAGTCGCTCCCACCACCACACACGCACTGCCTCTCCTGACGCCCCTGATTAATTAATGTACGATTAGCTTCAGGCAGACATGGCTGGATATCAGCATTTAGCCTGGTGCATGCGACACGACTGTTGGTCAATGGGGTGGATTGAGCTGATGTTCATTGTCCACGCACCCGTGATGGCCCTGTCACACTACGACGTAATGACGTTGGCGTAGGGAGAACGTGAAGAACGTTGAACTTCTCGGCGTGGTATGCAAATTTGGGCACAAGTTGAACGTGGATGCAGCGTAGTGGACGAGAGAGTAACGGTGGTAAAGCATAGTGATGGCGTCATTCAACGAGGGTGGACAACGTAATTGTGCTCAGGGAACTTTATGTACATTATTCCGACGCCAGAACTACGTTGCTTTACATTACCTTATGTTACTTACGTCAGGAAACGGTGGCAAAACGGTAAACCTATGTTGGACGTCCGTTAGGCGTCTGTTATCCTGGCGTTTTCACTACGCGGACTGCACGTTCCCACTGGTTTTAATGTGTGTCAACGTAGTGCAACGTAGTGCAATGTAGTTGAACGTAGTGACCAATGTTTTAATAATGTCTGTTTAACGTCATTGACGTTCGCCAAACGTGTACAGAACGTACGGCAAACGTAAACCTTTACATTCAAGGTACGTTGACATTTTTGAACATGTCCAAAACCTTGACGTAACTCGATGTAACACGATGTAATGTGACGTAGCTCGACGTCAGTCTAACGTCATTCTGACGTCATCACAATGTAATCCAACATATGTCAACGTAATGACAAAAAATCACCACGTCAGGCTTACGTTGGCTCGTTACGTCATAGTGTGACAGGGGTATTACTACAGCTGAGGCTTGCTTATATGTGAGGGGGTGGGGGGGGGGCCATCCTACCCATCAATAAACGCTATCTTCTCATGGATCCGCTGCAAATTATCAGCACCCATTTTCTTGTTGATTCTCTTGTCGGTGTCCATCTTGTCAGTGGTCATTTTGTCGGTGGCCATCTTGTCAGTGGCCATCTTGTTGGTGGCCATTTTGTCAGTGGCCATCTTAGTAGTGGCCATCTTGTCGGTGGACATCTTGTTGGTGGCCATCTTTTTGGTGGCCATCTTGTCGGTAGCCATCTTGTTGGTGGCCATCTTGTTGGCTGCCATCTTGTTGCTGGCCATCTTGTCGGTTGCCATCTTGTTGGTGTCGTCTTCTTGGTGGCCATCATGTCAGTGGCCATCTTGTTGGTGGCCATTTTATCAGTGGCCATCTTGTCGGTGGCCATCTTGTAAGGGGCCATCTTATCAGTAGACATTTTGTTAGTGGCCATCACTCGGATCTAAATCTGACAAGCAGGATCAAATCTCTGCAAATGGATTGGTTTAGAAAATGCTTTGCTTTCATTGCATTATGCAATTTAAAATCCCTAATTTAGATTGCGTCATGGAAACATGGCACATACGTTCATTGACACATTGTACCGCATTGGTGGCTTAAGATACATGTATATATATAGACTTACATACATAAGCCTATTTATAGTTATATATCCACTCAGCTTTCGACCTGTGTGGGATCTATTTTTCAAAGGGTCAGCTGACAGTTTGTTTAAAGTGGAGTCGACAGTTAGGTTTGGAGGATGGCGCCACTGGTTCAGGTGAGTAGATAATCTGGATGATTATATATATCTAGCAACGCTTTGTATTATTTATATTTACAAGTGTCACTGCGCATCATATTAATTAGGTATATATATATATGTACAAATATGCTGCATACATCATTATACGAGTATAATACGGCCGGAAGATTCCATCTATTCCTCAGGCTATTCATTCATTTTCTGCTTGAATCTGTAAATTAGGTCATCTACTGACATAACCTCAGCTCTCCACATGGCGCCACCTACCCGCACCTACCTCAGCGACCATTAGGTTTACTAACTGTAACCATGGAAATTAAAATATATCCTTTAGAATGGCATCTTGTAGCCTATGTTGTGAGAATGTTCACGTCCTTGTCAACATTATGTTGGCATATTTTTACTTCAAATGTCTGCAAAGTTAGTCATTTACAATAAACGTTGTTTCAAAGCAAAGTAGATTACTAATGTATTTATCTCCGAAAATAGCTGGAACTCCAAGACCATCGGACTATAGCACATTAAGCAGCAGGAAATCTAGATTTTGAACGGAACACCTGTGTAGAAGGTGAACATCAGGTAAGCCTAGGCAAGCCTCGGAAGGCCTAGGAAGGACTAGCAAAGCCTAAGTAAGCAGGACCAGCCATGAACAAGCAGGAAGTGTGATCATGTCCAGCAAAGACGTAATCTATCAGTCCACTCACCAAGGTCATGGGTCGCGCTCAAGGTCAAACCCAGCTCACTCAAGTGACCTCATGTCAAGAGGTCAGTCCATAGGTGGCGCGCCAAAGGCATGGAAGTTGATACATCGGTGCGCGGGCGGCCGACCCATCCAAACTAGTTCAGCCTCCTAAATATAGTATGTGCACAGGCTACGCGGGCACGTAGTCTGCAATTAGGTGCCTGGTGAGTAGGCATGCCCGAGGTATGTATGGCAAGGCCAGTAGTGTCGACACAGGTGATGTTTAAAGTGCCAGTGAGCATTGACCCCTCCCTCACTGGGAGGCATACTACCGTGAACTGAGTGCAGGGTCGGTGTAAGGTTTGTTTGTATGTTAGTTGTTGTTTTACGTCCTAGCCTCATCTACGGTCATATTAGGATGGATACCGCCTTGTGACAGTGCTCACTTATGACAACCAGACGGGATGGCCGAATAAGTTAGAGCGTCCATCTCCCGTGTTGGTAGATCGTGGGTTCATGGGTTCGAACCCTGGTCGAGTCGAACAAATGACTTAAAAATTGATACTTGTCGCTTCCTAGCCTGGCGCTCAGCATTATTAGGATAGGGCAAGGACTGGGTGGCACAGTGTCAGAATAATGTGACTGAGTGGGATATCAGGCCATGGTGCTGGTGGCCTGGTCTTCCAGTGGGGCAGCACTATAAAGTTGCCATGAGTGCGCACTGTCACAAGTCGGTACCGGTCCTGATATGACCCTATATGTTGCTAGGGCGTAACACAAAAACAAACAAACAAACTTATGACAACGTTATAGTGTTACCCCACTGGGAGACCAGGCCACTGGCACCATGACCCAACATCTCAAGGTCACACTATCTGGCTACTGTTTGAACCAGTCCTTACTTTATCCTAGTAGTGCCGAGCCCCAGGCTAGGTAGCGACAAGTATCTATTTTATAAGTCATTACTTTGGCTCAGCTGGGATTCGAACTCATCACCTTTCACATGGGAAGCATACGCACTACAGATTGGGCTACCGTGTCCAGTGGTCGGTGCAAGGTACCACTGCCATTTCCACTTATGGCCCTGTCACATTACGACACTTCTCACCGACGTGTCGCAACCACGCAAAATAATTTGTACGCGTCGAGACACGTCCAACTTTTCGGCAGTTTGGGAAAAAGTTTGAGGTCAGTGCAGCGTGTTAATAGCAACGTTGTGGTAACGTATATCGGCGCATGAGAATAATTTAAAAAAAGTTTGGCGCACCGTCCTGATATGATATTAGATGTAGCTAGGACGTAAAACAACAAAGCATCATTTTGGCACAACCTGTGGGCATGACCCTAACGCGCACGCAACATGTGCTTGGCGTTCGCATAATGTTATTCCAGCGCGTCCAGCGGATCTCGACGTGCGCCTAACGTCCCCGTAACGGTCGCACCCACAAAACTTTCGATGCGCCGGCATTCCTCGCCGACCGTCGCTGTCACTCAAAGTGTACCGATGTGTACCGACGGGCGCCTAATGCGCACGTAACGCTTCCCGACGTGTCCCGACGTTTCGCCTAAAAGTGAGACACGTTGACATGTGTCGACACGCATTGGAGAGACACGTCGTAATGTGACAGGGCTATTATGTTTAGCTTATCCACTGAGGTGGCTGTTGGCATATGCTGGAATTTACGGTAATTGTTATAATAAGGAAGTGTAGGGGAGGAAATGTGGTATGGTCCTTGGGTACTTTTCATGAAGATTTGGTTACTTGTTTCAATTGGGAATGGGATAAGGACTTATTCATTTAAAATAACCACCGTACCCGGCGCGATGACCGAAACGGTAGAGTGCAGGATTTCCGTGCAGAAGTTCGAGAGTTTAAGACCCGGTCGAATCAAGCCGCTGGTTTAGAAATTATATCCTTGTCACTACCTAGCCCGTAGATAAAGATTCACCCCGTACTTACAGTACAGGCGAGACAACCAACCCATTAGAGAAGCTGGCAAAGAATTTCGACATGCTGGGGAAATTAACTGAGCTGGTAAATTGTTAATTTAAGAAGCACAATATATTTTGTATGTACGTCTTCATATTTACCCGCTACGTTGGAGTTGGAAAATATAATAAAACATATACTTTAATGCAATTTATAAGTGAAATCGATGGCCTCCTCTGGCCGACATCTTGTCTTTTTGCATTCTCTCCCATTTCACCAACTCTGTGCTGATATAAGTTACCATTTGACACTGGTGCCAGGCATTCTACTTCCTGTTCTATACTAAAACTTTGTTCGCCCGTATTTAGACTACGTTGTCGTTCACCCCTGTACTGGAAGTATGGGGTGAATCTCTGATCTACCTAGCCTGGTGACATTACATGGTTCATAACTAACTGCTCCATTTGCATGATAATATATCTTCGCTGGGTGGTTACGCTGACAATTGAGTGATTAGTGTTAGACTTGGTTCATTTCGATGCATATATACCACGATCTCTATTTGTGTAACTGACCGCTATCCCAAACTACGCCCTCAGCTTTAACTGAAAGGGCACAATCCAAGGTCATGATACTAAAGTTAATTTAGTCTGCCTCTCAAAACCTAACTGTCAACTCAGCTTTTGAAAAGCTATCAGTTGACCAACCATTGACCCATTGAACAAAAGTTGTACTCTGGTGGCAAGGCTGAGTAGGCCTATATATATATATATATATATATATATATATATATATATATATATATGCCTATATATATCCACATTTATTGCAAGCCACAAGCGAGCTATCACCTTCACTGAACATCACCTGTTCCCATGACACAATCTAAATTCAGAATTTTAAAGTAGACTACTGTGAAACATAGATAACATTGTTTTTAATTGAGGCTATATTTATACTGTCTATAGCATATAAGCCTGGGTATTCAGGCTTGTTTTCAATGCTGGCCAGCTGTAGTGTTGGTGTTATCTTATCACACAGTAGCTGCTGATAAGGTATTTGATTGCCTGCATTTCAGTAGCAGCTAGATAGTTGGTTGGTCTGGTTAGTAGTCTATGTTCATTTTTTGGGATTTTCTTGGCATATATGTGTTTTATTTGTTCTACTCTTACTACTAGCCTAGTCCTATTTACATATCATAGGCTTGTACGTAGCTGTGTGGTGTGCTATCTGGCTACTTTTGGCATGGTTACCTTCCGTTGGGCGTCCTGCTGGTGGGCCATGACATATCACCTGCCCCTTTGCGGTGCAGCTTAGTGGGGGTTTCCTAGCCTAATTTTGCACAGATATTTTTTGTATTTATATTTTAGAAAGAGTGACACATACTTTATTAGATTATGGGGTCTTGGGATGCTCAGGGCCGGCGTTCAGCAGGGTAATTGACTGGACGGGGTGACACAATGTGTTGAGCGATCACCTGTGTAGCCGGTTGTGGATTTGAAGATTTGCCAAGTATGCCCAATGATGTTCCTCCCTAGGCTGGTCCTTAGCAGAATTAGGATAGGGCAATGAGATATAAATGAGGAAGGCCAATTGTTTGCAGTCCACCACTCATGGCCCCACTGAGAGACTACGCGGCCAATGTTATGACCCAATTTCACACCCAGTCAAAATGGACGTATTCAACTGGGCTTCTATATTTGTATGTCAAAATATTTCTTCACAACTTCCTATTTGACTCAGATCGGAAGTGGGTTTCTATACGGATGAATCAAATGTGTCTTGTGGCTCCATCCATAAGGTCACAGGGTGTATTCAGTAGCTTCAGCCAATCAGAGCTGTTCTTTTCGATTGGAAATGGCTGCCCTCTATGGGGACAGCCATTTGCAATGGAAATGAACAGCTCTGATTGGTTCTTTTCGATTGCAAATGGCCACCCCCATAGAGGGCAGCCATTTGCAATGGAAGAGAACAGCTCTGATTGGCTGAAACCACTAAATTTGACTGGTCCTCTTTGCATTCGAAAACCTAGTTCACTGCGCACGTGGGCGCAGCCTAAATCTTACGGATAGAAATGTCCCAGTCGAATGCCTCCATTTTCAAAACACTGAGCTAACCAGTCCTAGTACTGACGAGCACCAGGCTAGGTAGTGGCAAGTAACAAATCCTGTAAGTCATCGGTTTGACTCGGCCCGGTTTGACTCGGCCGGAATTCGAACTTCCTCCCTTCTGTGCGGGATTCCTGCGCTCGTACCTAAGTCGGCTACTACGTTCTAAGAGTTTAATTAGTACAATATGGTTACATTCAAATCTATTCGTTCTAGATAAAGAAATTATCACACACGGTTCAATTTTCGTCTTAAGTTATTTTAAATGAAAGATCATAAATATTCCGAATTTCACACGTCTCTAAGTTTTGTTTATTAGATTCCTTGGTTTAGCATCGCATATTTCCATCAGAGACAAGTGGTCTTTGGCATTCTACTGCAATTTGTCCTATCCTGCTTATGTGGAGGGCCAGGCTACAGAGTGACAAGTATACGTGTTTAACTTTAAGTATACATTTTGGGTGTACACGGCTGGAAATGAACCCTATTCGTTAGAACCCTAAGTCCTGCCACCCAGGAATCTTGGCTGTGTTGCTTTGTTTGGTGTTGTTCTATGCCCTAGCAACATCTAAGCTCATATCAGGATGGGTACTGATGGACACTCATGGCAAATCTATAGTGCTGCCCCACACGGATAATCGAATGAGTTAAGCGTTCGTCCAACCAACCAAGTTTCATGTTGCAATTTGTTGTTGTTGTTGAAGATTTATACTGTCTATCATGGATTAGCCTGAATAGGCTTGTTTTCACCATTAGACAGTTTGTCGATAGAAAGCCCAAGCCTACACTTTTACCGACCCAAGGGATTTGTAACCTCCCACACCACATAGACATGGTATGAGAGCAACTGGCCTTTGATGACGCTGTAAGATATACACAGTGGTGGAAATCCAAATAGGCAGAGGTGGGGGCACATGGAAGCGAACCACTGACCTTCAGATTAGGGGTCCAACCTAGAAAAAGTGAGAGCCTCTAACCACTCCGCCACAGAGAACACCAGGTTTAACTATGGCGATATTCAAAGTGAAACTATGGAGAATTAATATAGGCTTCACCAAGGACATGTTCCATTAAATTGGGGTAGTATTTCCCATATGAAATAAATACATTTTTAGTCAGTGCTCCGGTATGATGAAATCTATGTCAGTGGATTTTGTTGGCGTGAAAAGTGTATGCTTTTACATGTATTGAATTATGCAGCGTTAATGTGCCCAAGTAGAGTTTCTATTCATGTTTGTTTTCTGCTGTTGGCTATCTTTTTTTCTTCTTCTAAATCACATCTGCCCCGAGAAGCTGCGCCATTGAAGGTCAGTCAGCCAAAGTGATGAGATTGTCACCACTCTCTAGCGTTATACAGGGGGAAGCTTTTATTGTCATAACGTGTTTGTGTGGGTGTGTGAGTGTGTGCATGTGTGGGTGTGTGACGGTGTGTGGGAGTGTGGCGGTGTGTGTGTGTGTGGGTGGGGGTGTGGATGTGGGTGTGTGATTCTGTCGGTGTATGGGTGTTTTTTGTTGTTATGTGGGTGTCTGGCTGTGTGACTGTGACTGTGTGCTTGAGTGAATGCCTGGGTGTGGTTTTGTGGGTGTGGGTTTGGTTGTGGCTATGTGGATGTGGGTGTGTGGCTGTATCGGTGTGGGGGTGTGATTGTTTGGCTATGTGAGTGTCTGGCTGTGTGGGTGCGGCTGCTTGAGTGGATGCCTGGGTGTGGCTGTCTGGGTTTGGCTGTGTGTGTGTGTGTGGCAGTGTGGGTGTGTGGGTGTGGGTGAGGGGTGGGGCTGTGAGATGTTGGAGCGGGATACGTTAAAGGCTGGGTGTTACGAATTAGCAGCAGCGCCCTCTGTCTTTGTCTTCCGCGTCTAGTGGAGGTGGGGGGAGGTGTATTCCATTCAGTGTTTGACCTATCTCCCCGCCAGGGGGCCTGCATTGTCCAACCGGCCCCTGGCTTCCGCTCCTTGTGCACCTGCCACTGCGCCTTCTCAGCCACCTGCCACCCGCCACCCACACCCACCCACCACCCACACCCACCCACTGCCCCGCCTCCCCACTCCGCCCTGCCCTGCTCAGCCTAACCTAATTCTCAAGTTCCGGGGGCCGGGATAGACTACATCACGGTTCCGACTGCGCATGCGCTGAAAACGGCGTTGGGAGCAAAGCAAAGGCATACGGCCATTGAGTTTGTCAATGCGCGCAGTGAAAAACGTTAGTTTTATTCAAAAATAATAGAAATCCAAAACCCTAACCTTATCAATTTAATATAATCTTTTTGTTAAACATGTTTTCTATATGTGTTCCAATCGGTTTGTCTCTAGGTGGTGTAGTTTTATCAATATTTTACTTTTTATGTATGGAGATTGCTCACTGCCATTGACAATGCATTGACTACTCTAGCTATGGCTCTAACACTAGTCTGAGTGCCTAGATCTTTCTAAATCTAAATGCACATGGCATAAACTGTGCTGATTATATTGATGTAAATGCAATGCTGGATAAAAGTTTATTATCTTAATTTATTATATATATTTTTTTAGTTGGTATTCTATGTTTCAAACAAGAGCTGAGATGAGCTGAAACTAACACATTTGATAGCTGCACCCAGTGTATTAGCATGTGCCATGTGCTTTTGGGGGGGTTGTTTTGCTCTGACTCATCCCACAATGCACTGCGCCGCTGGAACCGTGATGTAGTCTATTGGTGTGGGTGGACGGGTGAGAGCGTGTCGGCGCGTGTGGGTGTGTTTCTGTTGTTGTTGTTTTACATCCTAGCAACATCAGTTCGGATACCGACTTATGACGGTGTGCACTCATGGCGACTTTAGAGTGCTGCCCCACTCAGACTCAGAGACCAGGCTGCCGTCACCATGCCCCTATATCCCACACAGTCAAATTATCCTGACACTGTGCTAACCAGTCCTTGCCCTATCCTATTAATGCCGAGCACACGGCTATATGGCAAGAATTATACATTTATAAGTCGGGTGTGGGTGTTTGGGATATGGGTTTGGGTGTGGGTGTGGGTGTGGCAGGTGGTTTAGGGTTGGTGTGGATGTTGGTGTGGGCATTGGTGTATTTATTGGTGTGGGTGTTGGTGTGGGTGTTGGTGTAGGTATTGATGTGGGTATTGTTGTGGGTATTGGTATGGTTATTGGTGAGGATGTTAGTATGGTTACGGTGTGGATGTTGGTGCGGGTGTTGGTGTAGGTATTGATGTGGGTCTTGTTGTGGGTATTGGTATGGTTATTGGTGTGGATGTTAGTATGGTTATTGGTGTGGCTGTTAGTATGGTTATTGGTGTGGATGTTGGTGTGGGTGTTGGTGTATGTATTGATGTGGGTATTGTTGTGGGTAATGGTATGGTTATTGGTGTGGATGTTAGTATGGTTATTGGTGTGGATGTTGGTGTGGGTGTTGGTGTAGGTATTGATGTGGGTATTTTTGTGGGTATTGGTATGGTTATTGGTGAGGATGTTAGTATGGCTACGGTGTGGATGTTGGTGCAGGTGTTGGTGTAGGTATTGATGTGGGTATTGGTATGGTTATTGGTGTGGATGTTAGTATGGTTATTGGTGTGGATGTTAGTATGGTTATTGGTGTGGATGTTGGTGTGGGTGGTGGTGTATGTATTGATGTGGGTATTGTTGTGGGTAATGGTATGGTTATTGGTGTGGATGTTAGTATGGTTATTGGTGTGGATGTTGGTGTGGGTGTCGGTGTAGGTATTGATGTGGGTATTGTTGTGGGTATTGGTATGGTTATTGGTGTGGATGTTAGAATGATTATTGGTGTGGATGTTGGTGTGGTTATTGGTGTGGATGTTGGTGTGGGTGTTGGTGTATGTATTGATGTGGGTATTGTTGTGGGTATTGGTATGGTTATT
This sequence comes from Branchipolynoe longqiensis, assembly GCA_030323885.1. Classification (NCBI taxonomy): domain Eukaryota; kingdom Metazoa; phylum Annelida; class Polychaeta; order Phyllodocida; family Polynoidae; genus Branchipolynoe; species Branchipolynoe longqiensis. The sequence goes on from CM059195.1 coordinate 18,007,205, forward strand.
GGTGTGGATGTTAGTATGGTTATTGGTGTGGATGTTGGTGTGGGTGTTGGTGTAGGTATTGATGTGGGTATTGTTGTGGGTAATGGTATGGTTATTGGTGTGGATGTTAGTATGGTTATTGGTGTGGGTGTTGGTGTGGGTGTTGGTGTAGGTATTGATGTGGGTATTGTTGTGGGTATTGGTATGGTTATTGGTGTGGATGTTAGTATGGTTATTGGTGTGGATGTTGGTGTGGTTATTGGTGAGGATGTTAGTATGGTTATTGGTGTGGATGTTGGTGTGGAAGTTGGCATGGACATTGGTGTGGGTATGCTGTGGTTATTGGAATGGATAAAGGTGTGGATGTTGGTGTAGGTATTGATTAGATAAAAGATTCAACCCGTACTTCCAGTACAGGGGTGAACGACAAGGTAATCTATATATGGGCGAAAATAGCTTTAGTATGGAACAAGAAGTAGAATGCCTGGCACCAGTGTCAAATGGGTACTTATATTGGCACAGGGTAGGTGAAATGGGAGAGAATGCAAAAAGACAAGATGGCAGCCAGAAAATGCCGTTGATTTCACTTTTAAATTGCATTAAAGTATATGTTTTATTATATTTATCAACTCAAAAGTAGCGGGTAAATATGAAGATGTACATAAAGAATATATTGTGCTTCTTAAATTAAGAATTTACCAGCTCAGTTAATTTTCCCAGCATGTCAACATTTTTCGCCAGCTTTTCTAATGGGTTGGTTTTCACCCCTGTACTGCAAGTATGGGGTGGATCTTTTATCTCGGTATTGATATGTGTATCGGTGGGGGTATTATTGTGCGTGTGCTGGTCTAGGTCTGTGGTTATGGGTGTGACCTAGGGTGTGGGGCGGGTGTCAGGGCGTGTGTGAGTGTAGGTGGGAGGCAGCGGATGCTTGCTGTGGTCAGGGATGTGTTGGGGACCAGGAGAGTGGGGGTAGAGGGAGAGGCGGGTCTCTGAGGACAGTCGGGTGAGTCACACTGCTCCACAGTCGTTATAGACCCATTAGCACGGGATATCAACTAACTCACAAAGGGGCGATGCAGTGTCTCTTTGGGAATTGAACAGTTCTTGCATGTAATGGTGATCACGTCAGCTGATTAGCGCAGCAGAAGCCATGACCTGGAAAATTGGCACCCGGAAACAAAAGGAAGCCATTTAAAATAACGTGGCGAAGGCGCATAATTTGCTATGTCAAAAGGGTCAATCGTGTGTACAATATGCACATACAGGCCGTAATCGATTAACGCGACCGGGGCGGCTCGGGTCACCCTAGTCGTCATAATTTCAAAAAGAACACCGCGAGTGGAGTCGACAAATACATGTACCGTGTGCAAAACGACCTGACCCCAGTAACCCACCTCTTGGCTGGGGTAGCTAGGAGCAATGCCGTCACATTTGCGCTGGTACCAGCCTGCAGGATAACCACCAAGGGGATCAGTCATACATGTTTTTTTTGGTAATAACATAGATTAATGAATTGGAAATATCACGAAACTATGCCATCATAAAACAATTTAAATCCTATTTTGGTGTTACTAGATCGGTTATTACAAAACAAAAAAGGTTTTGGATTAAGCTACCATTTTTGTCCACCCCAAGTGTGGAGAAGCGTATTCGATTATTCGACCCGAGTCTGTAGGATATGCGCATGCGCCAAAAAGTGGCTCTGGTGACCCGAGTTGATTAATCGATTACCCCCACAATGTTCTACGTCAGAATTTTGGAACCCCGATTAGTTCACACAACATGATGAAAAACAGAACAAAATTGGAAGTAACTACTATATCCTCAGTGTAATTGGCGTTCATCTTCTATATCAGGTCATACTGCTTTTCTAGTTGGGGTTTTCCATCCTATCACCATAAGAGGTCATACCAGGATGGGTCCCTATTTGGGACGGTACGCAATCATGGCGACTTCATTGTGCTGCATCACTGGGACAGCATGCCATTGTCACCATGACCCGATATCCCACTCAGTGATATTATACTCACATTAAGCAACCCAGTCCTTGCGCTGTTCTATTAATGCTGGGTGCCTTGACTTGGCCAGGGTTAAGTCCCTTTAACTTCCAGATGGGAAGCTGGCCAGTGCAAACACGGTCAGTCTAGCTTGTACATAATTGATTGAATAATTACTGCTGGGAAATTATAATATTCACCGAAGTGCTAAATAACAATAAATACCATATATAATTAGAGCAGGGGTTGTATATTGTTATAAAAGGGTGTGCCCTGTATTAAACTTATTTCGTGATGTATGACTCCTAATTTTGGATCATTCATCAGGTATCCCATTTTGTAGCAGATTATCATGACTCCAGGCTAACCAGTTCGTGAGCTATCCTGGTAAAGCCAAGCACCAGACAAGGTAGCGTCAACAAGGAACACGTCTCTGCTGGAGATTGACCTCAGAGCGGGGTCAAGTGGTGAGAGTGGAGAGGAGTTCCAATTGGTAGCAGCTGCCCTTCAAAGCAGCAGACCTACTGGTGCAAGTAAGGGCATTCCAAGTTCTACTGGTACCTTAGTAGCGACCGAGGCTGAGCCCTACATACAAGATTCAAGAACTAGGGAGAGCAGGGATGAATGACTGCGTCTAAATCTGAGTAAATAAGACACTTGTCTCGGATTGAATCACCTTAAACCAGTTGTGGAGTCGCTGATTCCAGCGCGCATTGTTTATCTATATTGTCATAGAGTTGAGAAATTGGGAGAGATTTGCAATAACAAAAAAACAAGATGGCGGTCACATACAATTCTCAAATTGAGATTTAAAGTATTTTAATTTACTTTTTTCTTTTTGGGGGTGTGGGGTATATATGTTTATTCTGCTGAATAAGTCTTTTGTCAGTGCCGAAGCACTGGTCTTCCAGCCATTTTTCAATTCAGGGTTATTTACACGAAAGGTATTATTCACCTAGAATTATATTAGTTGAATATAACAGACAAGTATTTGAACAATATATATTTACACACATTAGATTACAAAATCATGTTGCTATATCCATAAACCAGTCTTTAATGTAATAGATTTTCTAATGGGTTGTTTAGCTTCCCTGTACATGGTGTATGGCTGCGATTGATTTATTGATTGGTGGTTGCACGGCTGCCAGAGTAACCATTTGAGACCCACCATACCAGGTCACAGTTAGAGCTTACAGAGCAGAAGGTGAATATGGGACACCATGTTACAGAAAATGCTATTGTATATATTGTAAAATATTTCTGATGGAAATTTCACTACAATCTACATTATGAACAGATATATAGCAATAATCTTTCCACGGTTGGTCATCAGGAAGCATGTAGTGAGTTGTGTTTGTCTTGTTTTCTGATGGTGTATTTATGTTCCATTAATGTCAAGTCCAATAACTTGTTTCGCCTCTAGACAGTAATAGTCTCGTGACTTTCCTTATTTTGTCACTTTCAGTTTTTGAGTATGTATCTATTAGACCGGTCGTGGTGGCCGAATCGGCACAGGCCTCAGGTGCGGAAGATCTGGAGTTTGCGAGTTTGGTTCCCGGTTGAGTCAAACCATGACTTAACAATTGATACTTGTCACTTTCTAGCTTGGTGCTTGGCATTATTAGGATAGGGCAAGGACTGGTTAGCTTGGTGTCAGGATAATGTGACTGACTGGGATATCGGGTCATGGTGCCAGTGGCCTGATTTCCCAGTGGGGCAGCACTATAAAATGGTCATGAGTGCGTACTGTCACAAGTCGGTACCTGTCCTGATATGACCTTAGATGTTGCGAGGACATAAAACAACAACAAACAAATCTATCTATTAGAGGAATTCTGTCTCTTCTGTAGGTATTTTCCTAGTTTAATGTAAAGATTTTATTGTCGTCGATAGGGCTGGGAGGAACACCATCCTTAACTTCTGCCTTATAAACCGTAGCTGAGACCCGGCGTTCTGGGTGTCTGTGTCGTTGTTTTTTTATGTCCTAGCAACATCTAAGGTCATATACTGACTTGTGACAGAGCACACTCATGGCGACTTTATAGTCCTTTCGCACTGGGACACCAGTCCACCAGGCACCTTGACCTGATATCCTAGACAGTCACATTATCCTGACCCTGTATTAACCCATACTTCTCCTATCATATTAAAGCCCAGTGCTACACTAGGTAGCGACAAGTGTCAATGTTATAAGTCATTTGTTTTACTTGACTGGGATTCGAACTCCCGACCTTCCCAACGGGATGCATGCACTCTACCGATTGGTTTTCTAGATCTCAGCTTCAGTTATGACACAGGGACCAGGTGAACTCGGGACGCCCATATTTCTTCCTGTTCTCTAGAACAGAGTCCCAGTTGTTTACAGACCATCTGGTGTGTTTACGGGTAGCATGGTTCATATTGGCTGGTACTGTCAATAACATAACACAGCAGCCCAGCATTAATGGAATAGCGGGTAGGATTTCAAAACGTACTGGTTTAGAATATGCAAAACAAACAATGTACTACTTCAGTCTAAGCCATGTGCAAAGAAAAAAACAGCAGGTGATGCATTATCTCTAAAGGGCGCATTCCATATACGCGTAATGCGTAATGCGAATGCGAATGCGACAAAAAATCGAAACGCCTTGAAACCTATGAGCTACATTCCATACACGCGTAATGCGTAATGCGAATGCGAATGCATCAGAAATTCATTATCCCGATCGGTCCCTGTAGCGATCGGTACGTAATGCGTTATGCGTCAAGCTGGATGTGAATAGAAACCTGAGTTTGATGTCTCCATTAGTTTAACACCAGGAGAGGCGACTGAGCATTACGGAACGGCCTCACAGAGGGGTGCTAATTGGAAACACATGGTGAGCTGGGCACCAGGGAGACATAGGGTTAGGGGAAAGCTAAAAATGCTACCATATGCACAGAAATATGAATACTTATCTATAATTTGGCTATAATAAAGGTAGGAACCCCCATGTGACATACAAAAAGTTACATAGATATACATGCAATATTTGGTCACATACAGAGCAGTATGGTGAATAATTGTTTATTTTTATTTTTTAAATATAGCCAGTCGTGCGCCACATAACGCATTACGCATTACGCGTATATGGAATGCTATCATTCGCATAACGCATAACGCGTAACGCATAACGCATTACGCATTACGCGTATATGGAATGCGCCCTTAACTCTTCCCCCAATCTTATCAAGCATTCCAATTTCTGTAATTTATTATCAGCATCAACAAGTTTGTGTTTTTGTTTGTTTTTTGTTTGGTTTGTTAGTTGTTTAAGCAGGGGAAATTTCAATCTCGGACGATTGGTCTTCCTCATTCCAATGCTCCTTGACCTATCCTAATAATGCTGAGTGCCTGGCTAGGAAGCGACATGTATACATTTTTAAGTCATTGGTTTGACTAGACCAGGGTTCGACCCCATGATCTAGCAACACGGGAGATGGACGCTCTAACTCATTCGGCCATCTGAGCCGGGAGACCAATGCTTCGGCAATGGCAAATGGAATGGGTTGATGAATAAAGTATTTACAACGACAACAAAAGCAAAAAACGATTGAGGACTAAAGCTAAGATTCCTTACACGCGGTATGCGGAATGCGGCATGCGCCATGCGGTATGCGGTATGTGAATGGGAAGATTCCTTCTACGCGGTATGCGGCATGCGGCATGCGGCACAGCTGGCTATATTTAAAAATAAAGATAAACAGTGTACTCCATACTGCACTGTTATGGCCTAATATGGCACTATATCTATGTAACTCTTGGTACGCACATGGAGGTTCTTACCTATAATTACCAATTATAGATAGTATTCCATTTTGTGCTCTGGTCATCTTTACACCAGAACCCCACCACCACCACTCCATGTTTCCCCTCGCACCCTTGTGTGAGACATCCGTAATGCTCAGTCGCCTCTCCTAGTGTTAAGCTAATGGACACATCAGACTCAGGTTTCTATTCACACCTGGTGCTGCATACCGCATGCGCACGATCGCTACAGGGACCGATCGATTCGCATCGCATTCGCATCCATCGCATTCGCATACGCGTGTAACGGTTGAGCCCATGAGTCGCGTTTGATTTTTGCCGCATTCGCATTCGCATACCGCATGCCGCATACCGCGTGTAAGGAATCTTAGCTTAAACCTGTTATGCTGCGATAACAAGTCACTTGTACCTACGTAAGGATTGATCGGTTTTGTAGAGTAATATGCCTGACTGACTGGACACGGTGGCCGAATCTGTAAAGCCTAGGTCACAACTACCCGGATCAGGGGCCGGACGAGCCCCGACCCGTGATCCGGCATGGTCTGTGGCGATCCGGCGTCATCCGTGGCTGGTCCTCGGTGATATGTGGTGATCCGTGGCTGGTCCTTGGTGATCTGGTATCATCTGGGGTCAGCCCCCGGATGTTTTATAATGCTTACAATATCCAGGGTGATCCGGGGCGATCCGGGTAGGACGAGGGTTGTCCAAGGGTTGGCCGGGGCTGATCCGTGACTAATCCGTGGTTGTGGACCGTGGTTCATCCAGGTAGGTGTGAGAGCGAGACAAACACGACCAAAAATACCGATTTTATCCGGGGCGGTTCGGGGTGGTCCGGGGGAGTGGTCCGGGGGTGATCCGGCTCAAAATCCGGGGCTCGTCCGGGTAGGTGTGACTGGGGATTAAGCGTGCAGACTTCATGTACGGAAGGTTGTGTCAGGGCAATAACTTACTAAATGTACATCTGTTGGTACCTAGTCTAGCACTTGGCATTACTAGGATAGGGTAAGGACTGGTTAGCTCAGTATCAGGATAATGTGAATGAGTGGGAAATCAGGCCATGGTGCTGGTGGTCTAGTTTCTCAGTGGGGCAGCACTATACATTCGCTATGTGTGAATAGTATCCACCTTCATATAACCTTAGATGTTACCAGGATACAAAGCCCCAACAAACAACATTTAAACTGCAGAGCAATCTGCTTGCAACACAGACCGCAGCCTGGATACGTAGGTGCATTTTAGGGAAAAACGCCACAAAACAGTGGACTAAAAACGCAATGGAGAGTGTCCCGCGTGTCATAGTACAGCTGTGATTGGACGGTCTAAAAATAACCCAATAATGGAGTGCAACATGCTTGGAGAGCAGCACAATGGGTGACTACTGCGCATGACGGAAGTGGACCGGGCACGGCGGCGCACCCACGTGGTGCAGGGTCAGGGTTTTGGGTTTCAACCCGTGAAAGACGGACTGATAAGGTGTCCGGGTGGCAGATGCTATCATGGAGCCAATTGTTAGAGACAGTATGGCTACCAACATGTCGCCTTGGCAACACTATCTGTCACAATATCAGCCCGTATACTGTCAACACAATTGCAACGTGAATGCGGAATGTCATATATAGACAGGGGTAATATATCTATATATTACTGTGGTGGGGCATGATTCCTTGTTTGTTATGGGTTTATGGCCTACTCCTACTCCTAGCAATATCTATGATCTTACAGGACGGATACAGTTTGTGACAGTGCGCACTCATGGTAACTTTATAGTGCTGCCCCACTGGGAGTTCAAACTGCCGGCACCATGACCCGATATCCCACTCAGTCACATTATCATGGGACTGAGCTAACCAATTCTTGCCATATCTTAGCAATGCCAAGTGCCCGGATAGGTGATGGCAAATTTCAATGTTGTATGTCATTGGTTTAACTCGGCCTGAATTCGAACTCACAAACTACCGCACGGGAAGACTGCTCTACCGATTCGGCCACCACATCCGGTGTGGGGAATGGATTTGTAGATTATTGGTTATAACTTGTGGGAGTGAGTTGGTGACTGACTGGGGTTTTGATGGGAGTTGGGGAGTTGGCTAATTGATGTGTGGGGGGATGGGGCAAGCGTTCGTGATGCAGAGCCACGAGAATAGCCGCAATGCATTACAGTAATGCGCGGCAACGCCGCCAGGGGCGCATCGGTCGGCACTGACACTAATGACGTCATGTAGCGCGTCACGCGACAGGTGATGGGTCACGTGACACCGACTGTATCGGTAATGACGTCGGCGCTCCGACATCCTGACAGGGACAGGATGGATACTGATTAAATATAGATAGGTTGACGTTGCTGCTTAGACGTTTAATCTGTTACATAGAAGCTATTCTCATAGGAACAAAGTGTGCAGCTCTATAGACCTTTTCCCAATAGAGCATGCGCAGTTAGCCTCTATCCTCAACATTATGATTTTTCCAAATTCTCAGGGCAAGATAGTGGTATAAATAGTATATACATAGCTATAGCTATGCATATGTTTGAGGGGTATGAGATACATTCTTGGAACGAACGACTGATGAAGACTAGGACTATAGGACGACACATTGTTTGTTACTTACATTGTTGTCGTAGTTTACAGCACACCTCCGGGTGGTCACGTGACTTCCGCGTTCCACTGGGGACTTGGATATATTTCACTAGGAAGGAATGGGGTATACCCCCCCCCCCCCCGCCATGATATTTAGACATTTAAATGCCCTGACATGTCATTTCCAGCCATTTCAGGGAGAATACTGGGTTTTCTTTTGGTAGGGGGAGTGGCAACTGCGCCCTTACCCCATGGTAGCAACGGTTCTGATATAACACAGTTTCCACATCACATACTGTACTTTGATCTGCTCCGCACATCATTAGTTCTGCCACTGCCGCTAGAGGGCAGATTGGTGGTGGAAATCCTACCTAAGACCGTTTCCGTTGAGAATGCACTTGTTGTCGACAATATTAATTCTTCCACTTCTGTGAGGGGACAATGTTGGTTGGGGAAACCCTATATGAGACTGTCTCAAAAGGTGCTAAGCAATATGGGACAACACTTTGTCCATTGTAACAATCAACATACTATCTGCTTATGCATTTGCTCAGGAAAAACTGATTTGTTTTTTGAAATGGTGTTTCAGAATCCCAATAGAATTCATATTGATTTGAAGCAAATGTCCTTGTGTTTTCAGTCTAACCGTTTCTGTGCTTTTTTTGTGTCAATCGTTACAAGGGACAAACAAAAAAGAGTTATCATCTTTTGAGACAGGCTCATATAATACCCTCCCATCATCAGGGATCTTATACAGTACACAACCGTTAAACCAAACTTGAAGGGACCCTAACATCTGTTTGGATTAACCGATCATTGGTTTAACCAAACTTTCTTTGGCTTTGACCTTGACTTGTCTTTGGGAAACACGTGGGTGCATTATGAAGTACTAAGTATATATTGTGTTGTTGTTTTATGTCCTAGCAACATCTAAGGTCATATCAGGACGGGTACCGACTTGTGACAGTGTGCACTCATGGCAACTTTATAGTGATGCCTCACTGTAAGATCACCATGACCTGATATCCCACTCAGTCACATTATCCTGAGACTGAGCCAACCAGTCCTTGCCCTATCGTAATAATGCCGAGCGCCAGGCTAGGAAGCAACAAGTATCAATTTTTAACGCATTGGTTTTACTCGACCAGGGTTCGAACCCACGACCCCACAATCTACCAAAGCGGGAGACGGACGTTCTATCTCATTCAGCCATCCCGTCTGGTAGCATATATTTCACATGTAATATACAATGTATGTGGACACGTTAATTATTGTTTTTAAATATATATACATGTATGAGTAAGCTTCAATGGTATTGTACTTGTCCTCCATTGACTTTGCTTCATGTTTCCTTTTACGTGTAGCTGATGTGGACATGTTGGCGATGTGGAGAAGTGAAGGATTGACACAAACAGCACCCACAATTAATATATAAACCACCCCCCCCACTGCATAGGTATGCAGATGTAAGAGGACCCTTGCAGCTGATAGCATAAGCAGCTAATTGCATAAGCACCCCCATAAATGCTGCAAGGGGCTAACACTTATCCAAACAAGTGCGGTATAAGCGGAGGCGGAGGCTCAGATGGCCCTATAACCAGAGGTGGTGGGGTGCCAAAGTTTGGCTTAACCACACCGGAAGTGGCCTAGGACCGGCAATTTTGTTTGGATTAACCGATACTTTGGATTAACCGACTTTGGTTTAACCAACTTGTTTTGAGGATAAATGGTAGTATTTTGCCGTGCCACCGAAAAAAAGTTTGGATTAACAGGTCGTTTGGTTTAACTGAGCTTCGTTTAACGGGGTTGTACTGTATATCCTAATGGGGAGGAGGATGCTTGCGGTGGAATTGCACAAATGTTGCTTAGAGTCGCATGACAGCAATGCTGTTGCCGTTTATTGCAACTCCCCTCACGACACAGGCGCCAATTGTAATTACGAGATTAACTGTATACTCCTTCCCACAAGTGAAATGAAACATACACTCAGGGAGAGCGTGGGTAGAGGGTGATGGCATCAGCGAGCCGATATAGCATTAGGATGATGACCGGAATGGCAGGACCAGACGGGATGGCCGAATGAGTTGAGCATCCATCTCCCGTGGTCCAGTCAAACCGATGACTTAAAAATGTATACTTGTCGCTTCCTAATCCTAGCCAGGCACTCTGCATTATTAGAATCGGGCAATGACTGGTTTTACTCAGTGTCAGAATATTGTGAATGAGTTGGATATCAGGTCATGGTGCTGGTGGCCTGGTCTCCCAGTGGGGCAGCACTATCAAGTTGCCATGAATGCACCCTGTGACAAGTCGGTACCCATGCTGATATGACTTTCGATGTTACCAGGATGTAAAATTCCAACCAACCAACCAACCAACTGGAATAGAAGAAATGTGGATTCGAATCCTAAACCAGCACGGTGTTCTAGTTTGTCGCAACACTTCATGCGTTCAAACCACCACCACGACACAAATCAACGTGTGAACTGCCCACACAAATACCAGCCCCCATAGTGAATATGTTCACATCAGTCCACCACTGAGGCTCCTAACGTAGATGTTGGCTTCATTCATGGATATAACATAACGTACTACACCACCGAGGTTTATCTGAATGGCACCCGTGGGTCACATTGCTTTGAAATAACCCTGATTTCACCGACCCCGTGTTCAGTAGTGCATATAAAGCACCACTCGACACGCTGTACAACCGGCGTGCTCCAGACTGTAGGCAATAGGTGTCCTCCAGTGTGGAGTCAATGGGTATACTCCCGTGTGGAGTCAATAGGTATACCCTAGTCTGGCGACAATATCTATACTCTAGTGTGGCGTCAATAGGTATGCTCTCGTGTAGAGTCAATAGGTATGTTCTAGTGTGGAGTCAATTGGTATTCTCTACTGTGGAGGCAATATGTATGCTCTGGTGGGGAGGCAATAGGTATATTCTAGTGTGGAGTCAATAGGTATGCTCTATTGTGGAGCCAATAGCTATGCTCTATTATGGAGTCAATTGGTATGCTCTAGTATGGAGTCAATTGGTATGCTCTAGTGTGGAGTCAATATGTATACTCTAGTGTGGAGGCAATAGGTATACTCTAGTGAGGAGTCGATAGGTGTATTCTAGTGTGGAGGCAATAGGTATATTATAGTGTAGTAGTCTGAACATGAGCTCTACTATCACGCGGTAGCAGCGGGGACTACGACGCCATCGGCGCAGTACCATTACACTGCGCTAGATGGCGGCACGGGTCACCACCGGTCAGACCCTATCCGGGCTGACCTCTACTGCGTGTGGTTGACCCACCCACCCACACACACCTATAGAGTCGATGTGGGATCTGGCGAGTCAGGGGGCGGGTCAGACAACTACTGACGCCGTGAAGAGCAGATGGTTCAATAAACCAAGGGTGAAGCGTACACTTGATTGAATCTTGGTGTTCTTCCGTGTGAGCGAGAGAGTCGGAGGGCCGTGGGCCATTACAATAGTGTGGAGGTAATAGGTATACTCTAGTGTGGAGGCAATGGGTATACTCTAGTGTGGAATCAATAGGTATACTCTCTTGTGGAGGAAATATGTTTACTCGAGTGTGGAGACAGTATCCATACTCCAGACTGGATGCCATAGCTATACTCTACTATCGAGGCAATATCCATACTCCAAAGATCAATAGCGATACTTCATTGTGGAGTCAACAGCCATAATCCACAGTGGAGTGGATAGGTATACTCAAGTGGGGAGGCATTATACATATTCCTGACTGCAGGAAATAGTTATTCTCCAGTGTGGAGTCCATAGATATACTCAAGTGTGGAGGCAATAACCATCTTTCATACTGCAGCTAATAGCTATCCTCCAGTGTGGAGTCAATAGGTGTGCTCCAGTATCTAGACCATATCCATACTCCAATGTTGAGGCAATATCCATATGTCAGACTAGAGGCAAAATCCATACTCCAATGTCGAGTCAATGGGTATACCCCAGTGTGGAGGGAATATCCATATTCCAAACTTCAGACAAGAGCTATTCTCCAGTGTGAAGTCAATAGGTATGTAGACACTATCCATACACCAGTGTTGAGGGAATATCCATACCCCAGACTGGAGGCAATAGCTATACTCCAGGTTGGAGGCAACCCAATAGATATGCTCCAGACTGGACTGAACGTATGTCCTCCAATGTGGAAGCGTGCAGTCAATATCTCTACTCCAGACATATTGATACACATACTGAAGATGGCATTGGATATGTATACTCCATACTGGAGTCAATATCTCTACTTTAGACTAGAGTCAATATCGATAGCCAAGAGGATATATGGCTCCTCAATACTTACCTGCATGGTTTAGTTGAAAAAACACCAAACAGAGAAATTCAGCCTCGAGGCAAAGGTGGATTGAATGTCATTTGTTTGTGTGCATTGTCCACTGCAGACAAGTGATGGGGAGAGGGTGCCGTGGACGGTGACGAAGGGTGCATTTGGCAGCATTGTACCCCACAATACCTTTTGTTGACGTCCAAACATTTGGAAGAGGGGCATTTAGAATTGACCATGCCGCGTCTACATCAATATTGCCATAGCCCATTCTCTGTGCACGGTACTGGAAAATAAAACCGATATACAACAAAGTCCCATCATTCCTCCTGTGGGTTTACTAAGAAATCATTTGAGAGTACGGCATGTTGATGATTGGTACAATATGCATCATAGAATAGTGACTCTCATAACTATAGACTCTCATAGAATAGTGACTCTCATAACTATTAGTAATTCGCTTCTAGGTGAAATATTGGAGAGTATGTCCGTGCTTAACCTTTGTGTTTCAGAGATCCCATTTCTAAGCGAAATCGCTGATTTTAACAAAAACTGAGTTTCCAATTCAGTGGGGGAAAAATCCTGTCCGTGAAAATAAAGTCTTAAAACAGTTGGAATTTCAAGGCCAAAATATGTACCAGTGGGTGCCAGATTGTACCAGATTGTACCATTTTAATTGTACGTTTTACTAAATGTCTGCGGTGCGGGCCATCCCCTCAAACCCACTTAGTTATTTCAGGGATTCTTATATTTTTGTCACTGGGATCCCTGAGTCTGATGAAGTATCCACTTTCCAAAAACAAAATGTTTATCTATGTTTCATCTTACATATCAAACTAAAATACTGGTGCGCTTCTTAAGAATTACTTGCTTCAGTCACATTATCCTGATACTGAGCCAAAGAGTCCTTGTCCTATCCTAGTAATGCCGAGCACGAGGCTAAGTAGCGCCAACTGTCATTATAGTAAGTCATGAGAAGCGGCGACAACTATCACAGTGTGAACTCTTTAGCTTCATGATGGTTGACGATTGAACCCCTGACATCCCGCATTGGAAATCAAGATTGCACCAGCCGGAATTTCCGTTGGACCAGACTCCTTCACGGAAGGGAAGTAACCACTTGTATTTTATGTTTGATTTTTTTATTCGCTTTCTTGAATCTTTTGGGGGGATTTTTTGAGGAGTTGAATCTTTTTTTTGAGGGTGGGTGGGTGGGAAAGGGGAGGGTACGGAGATTGTATCACAGCCTGGACATTGGAAGTATGTCCTACGAGGGTGCAGAGAAGCGATGGTAAAATATGTTAAAGCTGCATAGTCCGATTAAAACCTCAACTTTTTAAAACGAAAACACTTATCTAGATTTGATTCTACAGATTCAATTTAGAAACTGGTGCACTTATTAAGCATTTGTTGCTGCATAGAAGCGCATAATAACTCAATTAATAGAAACCGTTACTACTGAAGTCTATGGTGTCAGAGCTTTGGCGTGCTTGCCAAAATTATCTTGGCATGTTTTGACATCAAATATCTCCAAACTTAACCATTTAAAATCAAAGTTACTTCAAACTAAATTAAAGTAGATTATAACGATTAGTATAATATATTTATCTCAGAAAATAGCAAAAACTCATAAGCATCGGACTATGCAACTTTAAGCTTTGATCCAAACCAGAAATAGTGGGTTGGCGATTTGTTAGCAGGACGGGGTCTACCCAACAACTGTAGACTGAGCTAAAAGGCTGCTTTGTGAAGGCGTGACACTCTCGGACCTTCTGACTTTCTGGCTTTTCTTACTTGAAAGCAAGACACACCGTGAGTACATATTTAAACTCTACAGGCGTGCGCATATGGATTCCCTGACTGAGTCAGCGGTATATTAAGCCAACATCTACAATCCTTGAAGCAACTCTTTTTAGGATGGTAAATAACATTTAATCATGGAGTAAAGGGTTATTTTAGGGACCTCCAGGACTGGTGTTCCAGCTATGTAAAATGGTGGACGTTTGCACAAATTTGGATCTATATGTTGATGGTGTTAGCAAACAATCTAAGATAAATTATATAAAATAATACAATGCTATCGAATGGCAATGGAATCTGATTATGGCATTGGTCATACAGACTGAGCTTAGTGTTTAAATATATCAAGATAGGATATATATAGGGTAATTAAAACAGGATACAAAATTGCCTAATCTCAAGACAATATCATTACCATTAAAATATCATTGTTCATAGAACATACTATAGAAAGTGTGAATAATGTAATATATTATTATCCACAACTTCTCAAATACCTTTAATATCACTGGACGCTGTGGTCGAATCGGTAAGAGCTCTGGCTTCCCATGCGGAAGGTCGAGGGTTCAAAACCAATGACTTACATAATTGGATAGTTTGTCGCTACTTTGCTTTGCATCAGGTATTAGTAGGAAGTGACAAGGAATGGTTAGCTCAGTATCAGGAATATATATACTGAGTGGAATATCAGGTCATGGTGCCGAAAGCATTAGATCACAGTGGGGCATCACTATGAAGTCGACCATACATGTTGCTAGAACACAAGGCCCCAATAAACAAACAGACTCAAAATTGTATTTAGCCTGAGTTCGGGAAAAGAAATAAACGTCCGCAACCTGGCCATCACGTGACCGTTCAGTGACCCGTGACCGACCCGGTGACCCAGTTATGGCCGATGAATTATCAAACGCTGGTCTCAGCACATGGCCAGACTGTGTAATGACCGAATTGCGTTCAGAGCATGTTCGTGGGGACAAATGGTCCATCAAGAGCCTGAAAGCATCCATGCAATATTGTTCGGCCATGTTAGGGCTTATTGACATGGAAAAGTGTATATGGATTATATACACATACAATGAATGCATAATACTGCTTCTATTGTGTAAAGATTGCTCGATTGATTGGAGGTGTGCATCTCAGCAACATCTAGGGTTATAACAGGATGGATGCACCAAGCTTTCAATTCTTAATACTCTCTAAGGTTGCGTGTTCGATTCCAGATCGAGTCTAACCAATGAAAGCCATTTTTGGTTATACTTGTCAATGCTTTCCCTGGGGCTCAGCATCGGCTGGGTAGGGCTGGAACTGGTTGGTTCACTATCACAGTATCAGGGAATAATATGAACGAGTGGAATAACATTTCACATGTTGATCTCGCCGTGAATATGGCCTGTCCTGCCAACACGGCGTAAAGAAACCACCAATCAATCAATCGAATATGGAGTCATGTTGCTGGCGGCATTTTCTTCCCTGTTTGGCAGCACTATATAGTTGCATTGAGTGCGTGCTGTCACAAGGTGCTAGCAGGCCACTGGTTGTCATATGACCGTAGCAGTTGCTAGGATGTAAAACTCCAACAAAGAAACACGATCTAAGCTCCAAGGAACGGCATGTATGGACATGCACACATATATAATAGACAGGCTGTGCTCGCCATCACTTGCTATCCGGACCGCACTTCGTCCACACCTCTGTCTATCTCCTCTCTGCTGGCCATGCTCCTCCTTGATATTGTCTGAAAAGAGTTCCAGCATTTCACTTTCTACTCTTACTCTGTCCATGTCTTTGGCTCGCCGGCTGGTCATTATAGAGCAAATAGACACGGTCCTTTGATTCAACTCTCCTCATTTCTCTTTCCTATACTCTACCCTTTTTTGTCCTTCAGGCTTACTTCTCCCCCTGATCAAGGGAGTTGGTTGCTTGGGTGGGGCCCTTTACCTTATCATTTCTCTCGCTTTGTTCTTGTTTCTGGAACCGCTGGAGCCACCTTTACCCGTCCCTTCCTCGTAAACCCCTGCTGCTGTCTGCTGGATACACGTGCTGTGCTACTGTCAGACCAGACTGATTTGGGGCCGCCCCAATGACTAGTCGTTTAATCATTGTAAAGACATCCCCCAGCTTCTACAGCCATCCCATAAGAAGATTAATCTTCAACAAAAGATTGGACCGATTTATCGGTGCCTCTCTATATTGCTGCAGTTCTGAACGTGGTACGTCTGCATGTTCCTTCCCAAGTGCGCCTGCCAAATGGAAAGCAAACAATGATCACACCCCGTGATGGGTAGCTCATCCCTGCATTATTGCTCTTCATGCTTATTTTTCTTGGGTTATATTCTTCACGTCAGCAAATGTTTCTCTCGGGGTGCATTGTTTTCTATTCAAATAGTGTTTCTTTTTCTAATTCACATTCGTGAATATTCATGCTGTTATGCATTGTTTTGAATTCAAATAATTGTTTGTTCTATTTGCGAGTAGCGAATCCTCATGCTGGGATGAAATTGCGCTGGTAAAGATAACAATTTTAACATTGTTTTAATATATGGGTCACTCCCCTGAAAACTGGTCAGCATGGGATGGGATTTTAAAACATCAATAGAACAACTTCCTACTTATTTCTTTCCTTATGCTTTTGATATTAATGTTCAGATTTGATGTAAGAAATAAGGGAAATAAAATAAACTGTGTGCATCTTTGGTCCTTTTAGCTATGAAGTGTTTTTGTACCAAACAAAAACATTTTACAGTCAGCCATTTGTAACATGACATATGGGACATGGTTTAATCCTTAGTAACATCTTGTATTGCATTGATATATCAAACAAAACAGTTCACAAATCAAAAAGGAAGTATTTATTAACATGTATGCACGCTTCAATTAAAAAGAAAATTATTTGATGTCTTCAGAAATAACATTACAAATTTTCGTCACAGATGTAACCAGTGGTGTCTGGATGGCACACAAATATTGTACACTAATTATTCACCCTCGAATGGCTGGGAATTACTTTCTTTATCAATATAAGCACTACATATTTCAGTATATTATGCCATGATTAATATGCTTCTAAGTATGAAATTATTTAATTCTGCTTATATTTTTATTAAGCAGACTGTGTGGTGTCCTAAACATGTGTTACATCTGAGCAATACATGTTATTCTGCTATAAGACATAGGTTAATCATTGACTACACCTTTATCTTTTATCTAATCAATTTATCTTTTACAGAGATATAAAGGGGAGCTTTCCAGCTTTCATTTGCAACCAAACAATTAAAAAAATTCAAATATTAGTTTTCTGGAGACTGACCCATATCCATGTAAATATTTGTTGAAGTTTTACATCCTGACTACATCTAAGGTCATATCAGGATGGATATCGACTTGTTACAGTGCTCGTTCAGGGCGACTCTGTAGTGCTGTCCCACTGGGAGATCAGGTCACTGGTACCATGACCCGATATCCACTCAGTCACATTGTCGATGTTGCTCGCAACATTGGTAATTGAACAAGCTGGAGTCGGATTCTTATTCAAATGCCCGGTGGCACTGCCTATACTCAAACTTTAACATTAAATATGTACATCAACGCCTAGCGGGTCTTTTGGAACTACGCCAAGTAACCACGCAGAAATGGCGGACGTGCATATGTAAATTAAATATGACATTGATAGACGAAATCTGTTACAAAGTTACGGGAATTTGGCACGCTCTTGACTTTTTGGCCCCGCTAGCTGCTATATAAAGCGAGCAAAACCCAAATTCGGCCACTACAACTTAGCGGCGGTCTGCGACGGACATTCTACTCTGCCATCCCGCCCACCCCCACAATAAAAGAGTAGAACTATAGGGCTTAAGCATCTCGGGGCCTTCTCTCATTATATTCATGCATGTACGATTACCATTCTAGTGCATTAAAAAGTCCAAATATATACCATTCATCCGAGTCTGCGTAGTTCAATTATACTGACATTAAGATAACCAGTCCTTGGACTAATACCAGTAATACTGAGTGTCAGGCTAGGTAGTGACAAATATCAAATTTATAAGTCATCGGTTTGACTCGGCCATGACTGGAACTCCCGACTTACCGCACGGGAAGCCTGTGCTCTACCGGTTCAGTACTCGCATCCGGTCACTCATATGTAGAATCAAATCTAGATACAGTACAACCCCGTTAAACCAAGCTCGGTTAAACCAAACGATCAGATAATCCAAACTTTTGTATGCGACCCGGCAAAATACTACCATTTATCATATAACAAAATTGGTTAAACCAAAGTCGGTTAATCTAAAGTATCCGTTAACCCAAAAACAATTGTCGGCCCCAGGCCACTTCCGCTATAGTTAAACCAAACTTTCATGTGGTTTTAAGGTCATCTGAGCCTTTTTTATATGATAAATGAAAAAAGTTTGGATTAACCGATTGTTTGATTTAACCGAGGTTGGTTTAACGGGGTTAAACTGTATAAACAATAATCATAGTGTCCACATACATTGTACATTCATAATGCACCCCTGTTTTTGCCAAAGCCAAGTCAAAATCAAAGCTTGGTTAAATCAATGATCGGTTAATCCCAACAAATGTCTAGGGTCCCTTCAAGTTTGGTTTAACGGGGTTATACTGTAAGTGTTTTTTGTTTTTTTTACTATTTGATACTTCATCGGACTATGCAGCTTTAATTAGAAATCACTTTGCATTCCCTTTTTTTGCGGCAACAAATGCTTTATAACTACATTAATGTCTAACTCCTGTATGCAGAATCAAATCTCGACAAATGTTTTGCTCTTGACAATTTGATGCTTCAGCAGACTATGCGGGTTTAATTGCTGATATCGTTAGGCATTGATCATCACGGGGGTCTCTGAACGTAGATAGAGTTAGTATCTGAGACTGTCTCAAAAGGTGCTAAGCAATATGGGACAAAACTTTGTCCATTGTAACGATCAACATATTATCTGCCTATGCATTTGCTCAGGATAAACTGATTTGTTTTTTACATGGTGTTTCATAATCCCAATAGAATAGATATTGATTTGAAGAAAATGTCCTTGTGTTTTCAGTGTACCGTTTCTGGGCTGTTTTGTATCAATCGTTACAATGGACAACAAAAAAGTGCTATCACCTTTTGAAACAGGCTCATGTATAAATTACTCTCCCCAGTGCATAAATGCTGAACTCTAGATAATAAAAACTAGGTGGCATCGAGGACAGTGCAGCCAGAGATGCGTGGTCTTCGTTGGAATATAGTCGAGTGCAGATTTTTAGAGTTTATTTTACATTTCAACATGCGCGAAGGTATTTGATATGGGACAGCACGGGCGACAATACACGGACGTCGGTAAGCAACTGCAGACGGCAGACACACTGACAAGGCACCTACCAACACTGTGTACACAGGCCGACAACCTGCCACCAGCCAGGATCTGGCCTAGTAGGTGGGGAAGGGGGAGAAGGACTGGTGGGAGCCGAGGGAGGGTGGGGAGTGGCCGTGGACGCAACCCAGGGAAAGGGTGGATTTGGATGGGGGGGGGGGGGGGGAGGTGAGGTAGGGTGGTGAGGGTGGTGGCAGGGTGGGTAGGCGGGGGTTGAGGGACGGGGAAGGGGGGGGGGATGTGGGGAAGGGGGTTTCGGGCGAAGGGAGTGGATTAGGGGGTTGGACGAGGGAATGGTGGGAGGGAACTTGGGGGCGGGAGTCGGGACAGGACTAAGGAAAATGGTTGGGGGAGGGAGTGGGGGTAAGTGACAAGGGAGGGGACTGGTGGGGTAGGGAGGCAACATGAGGCTGGCTGGTTATGGGGGAAAACTGTGGGACATACTGCATAGGAGGGCTATATTACACACCTACCGTTTACGATTCGCGCACTAAAACTCGCGACTCGACCCGACCCGCTTAAAACTGAAAACGGGCCGATTCATTTTTCGAATCGCGAATCGCAATCGTAATCGGTCCGTTTTAGCACTAAAAACTTAGTTTTATACGCGAATCGCAATCGCTAGGTGTGCGCGGGGAGTGCACACATAGCGATTTTTGTGGGCGAAACGGGCAGTTTTAGATCGTATACGGGAGGTGGGTGCGCACAAACGGTAGGTGTGTCCAGGCATAAGGCAGTCCAGGATCATTGGGAGGGAGATGGGGTAGGGAGTGGGGGTATTGGGGTGAAGCAGGGCGAGGACAACCCAATGATTTGTTTGCTGCGGGTTTATATCTAAGATTATATCAGTAGGGGCATTGACAAGTGAGATCGCAAGGTGATGGCGGCTTCATAGTGACAATGCCAGGATTGGGCGACCAGCACCATGATCCAATATCTTACTCAGGCACATTATCCTGATACTGAACAAACCCATTCCTTGTCCTATTCCATCGTGTAATGGTTAAGTCCACTAGCAATTTGTTGGGTGGTATACTTTTATTTGGCAGGGGAATGATGGAGAGGAAGAGGACGGGTGCTGATTCTGCTGAGGTGGGGGCAGAGCAGGGTAAGACCTGGGTTGAACACGGGGAAACAGGGAACCATTGCACTAGGATGGACTTCTTTAGTCTGTGTTTTGAAAGTCCTGTCCAGTGAGGTATATTTTGAGCGTTGACTTGAAATGCCCACATGTTAGAGCCTTTCTAACTTAAGGGTGTGAGCTCATTCTTGTTATGTCTTGAAGGACCTGTACAGTGAGACATTTTCAGCGATAATTTCAAACCCAGTCATCTTTTAGAGCCGCCCTAACTTGAGGATGGGAGCTCATTCCACACCCTGCTTCCTCTGGGGTTAGGTGATTTTGTTAGACTGTTTGTGTTCGGTCTTGGTCACATGGAGGAGATTAGGAGTGGGTGATGGAGGAGATTCGGAGTGGGAGATAAAGGAGGCTGGGGCTGGCAGGGGGGCCAGCCACAGCAGGCATGATGGGTTTGGAAGTGAGGTCGTGGTGGAAGTAGTGAGGGAAGGGATCAAGAAGCTGGGGGGATGTGGGGGGGGGGGGAGGGATGGGAAAACCCATGTGAACTCTACAGAGACAGGTAAGGCGTTATAGATTGTGGAAAGTTGGAGATGAAGGAAGTTGGGATAACGGTAGGAGGGAATTTGGTTCGTTTATTTGGGTTTTACATCCTAGCAAGATATATAGTTTAATCAGACGGGATGGCCGAATGAGTTAGAGTGTCTGTCTCCCGTGCTGGTAGACCGTGGGATCCTGGGTTCGAACCCTGGTCGAGTCAAACCAATGACTTAAAAATGTATACTTGTCACTTCCTAGCCAGGCGATCGGCATTATTAGGATAGGGCAAGGTTTGGTTGGCTCAGTATCAGGATATCAGGTCATGGTGCTGGTGGCCTGGTCTCCCAGTGGGGCAGCACTATAAATGCATGCACGCTGCCACAAGTCGGTACCCGTCCTCATATGACGTTAAGTATTGTTAGGACGTAAAACAACGACAGACAAACAAAACATATAGTAATATCAGGACCGGGGGGGGGGGCGGAGGGGGCAGAAAGTCACAGCTTACCGAATTGCTAGGCACCAAAGACTAGTCGGGGGAAAGATTAGTTGTTGGGGTTTTACCTCACAGCAATGTCCAGTGTCATATCAGGACGGCTACCAACTTTGTTACAGCGCGCACTCATAAACCCCAAAGAGGAATCAATAATGGTGAAAGGAAAAACGAAAAGAGTGAGAACAATGCGAATCTGAAGTAAAGATACTGAACATTGCAAAATATTATTTCAGATAATAACCTCGTCGCGTGAGAATATTAAAGAGCTAACTCTCAGATCGATTCGATTAATTTAGTGAAGTGTTTCTTCATAGCAATTACCTTAGCACTTTGTCAGGACGTAAACCTCCAACAAATGAAGAACGACCTCATAGCAACATCGAGGTCATATCGGGATGGCATAGCCGCCATTCGTTCAACAAGTTGAAGGTCATGTTCCCCAAATAGAGGCGTGGGTTGGAATGTTTGATGTTTCCCAGCGTTGTACGTCATTATATATATATATATATATATATATATATATATATATATATTTGTATATATATATATGGGCCTCATGTTTGACCAAAGCAAACATGGTAGATAACCAAGATCAGAGGATACCGTCAAGTCAATGCTCCTCATCGCCTACCATTAGACAGGTTTTGTTAATTACTTTATGTGGTTGTTGATGTAAAAAATTCCCGGTCGCGAGTGACAGTGTAGCGCCCCAGTTAGGATCGTGCTGGTGGCGGCGCCACCGGTCATGTGGTTGGAAGGTGAGGCCATACATCATGTAAGCCACCCATCAATAATAAAGTAGTAAATACACATATAATTCCCTTCCATGCCTTTATACTCACGTAATGCTTACACATCATATATATATATAGTATATGTATATATATATATTTATATATGTTTATGTATATATATGCATATATATTAGTTTGTTGGAGTTTTATATCCTGCCAAAATCTAAGCACTATAAAGTCGCCATGAGTGCTCACTGTCACAAGTCGGTACCCGTCCTCATATGACCCTAGATGTTGCTATGACGTAAAACAACACACACACAAATCTAAGATCATTATCAGGACGGGTACTGACTTGTAACAGTGATACTTTATAGGGCTCCCCCACTGGAAAATCAGATAGGACTGAATGTACTTGAATATCCCACTCAGTCACATTATCCTGACACTGAGCTAACCAGTCCGAGCCCTATTCTATTAATGGCGAGCACCAAGCAAGGAAGTGACAAGTATCAATTTTCTAAGTCATTGCTTTGACTCAAACTCCTGATCTCCCGCACGGGAGGCCTGCGTTCTACCGATTCGGCCAGCGCGTCCATCTACTATACACGTATGTATATTTGTATATACATATCTGCTGTATAATCTATTATGGTAATATAAACAAGGACATTACCCACTATTACTGACTATGTGTACTGCTCTAGGGTTAGTCACATAATGAGTTAGAGCATCCGTCTCCCGTGCTGGTAGATCGTGGGGTCATGGGTTCGAACCCTGGTCGAGTCAAACCAATGACTTAACAATTGATACTTTTCGCTTCCTAGCCAGGCGCTCGGCATTATTAGGACATGTCAAGGACTGGTGTGCTCAGTGGCAGGATAATGTGACTGAGTGGGATACCAGGCTATGGTGTAGGTGGCCTGGTTTCCTAGTGGGACAGCACTGTAACGTTGCCATGAGTGCACACTGTCACAAGTCAGTACCGGTCCTGAAACAACAACAAACAAACGAATATCTGCGGCCACACCGGTCCTTACGGTCTGCGGACTGTAGGGACCGGTTAGATTTTAAATTATAGTAGAACCTGTCTCCAAAGGCCAATTGCACGTCCAGACCAATGATGTCCTTACATAACAGATGTCCAGTTATTGGAGGGGCAGTCCTAGGAGAAAAAGACATTTCAGAAATTGGACAATTGCGCTCCATTTCAAGGGTTTGGTGGTCACAGGAGTCGCTGAAGACAGGTGTGCTCATGTATTCATAGATATCCGGCGGTACAGTGAGTGTATGTAGGGGAGTGGGGCAGTGGAGCATGCACATACGTGTGGCGCCCCCTAACGAATCTGAGTGTGAGTAGTATGGCAGTATCTAGGTTAAGCAGGCTCCTCCAGTCGATGACTGTGGTAGTAGATAGATAGGGCTGGGCAGCAGATGGAAGCTTCCGGACTTATTATACTCGTTTAATGGATTATACAGCATATATATCCAAGGTGAGAATGCTTGCAACTTGTGACAGTGCATACTCATGGAGACTTTATAGTGCTGCATCAGTGGGAGATCAGGCCACCGGTACCATGACCCGATATCCCACTTAAGCTGAGATTCCTTACACGCGGTATGCGGTCTGCGAATGCGAATGTGAATGCGGCAAAAAATCGAAACGCCTTGAAGTCAATGGGCTGCAACCCTTACATGCGGTATGCGAATGCGAATGCGAATGCGAATGCGACAACTCGATCGGTCCCTGTAGCGATCGGTCCGGCATGCGGTATGCGGCGCGCAGGGTGTGAATAGAAACCTGAGTCTGTTGTGTCCATTAGTTTAACACTAGGAGAGGCGACTGAGCATTACGGAACGGTCACACACAAGGCTTCTGAGTGGAAACATATTGTAGTGGTGGTGGTGAGTGTTCGGGTTGGTAAAAATGCTACCAGAGCCACAAAAATATGAATACTTATCTATAATTTGGTAATCATAAAGGTAGGAACCTCCAGGTGACATACCAAGAGTTACATAGATATACATGCCATATTAGGCCATGTACAGTGCAGTATGGAGTATACTTGTTTATTTTTATTTTTTAAATATAGCCAGTCGTGTGCCGCATGCCGCATACCGTGTGTAAGGAATCTTCCCATTGGCATACCGCATGCCGCATGCCGCATGCCGCATACCGTGTGTAAGGAATCCTAGCTTAAGTCACATTACCCTGACACCGAGCTAACCAGTCCTTGCCATATCTAAGTATGTATTGCCAAACACCAGCGTACATAGCAACAAGTATCAATTTGATAAGTCATTGACTTGACTCGACCGGGAATCGAACTCGCTAACTCCCGACTCCCTAGATCTCGTCCAAAATTCCCTGTCCGAGGTAATACGGTAATACCCGGTAAGCCACGTGACATGTTCGTTGCGGGACGCGTCACCATGGCGACGGGCGTCGGGCAACCAGACACCAACGACGGGCCGCAGTGGGCGGGGCGACGTCGCGCCCCGTGCGTCACAGTGGGTGCAGCGCGCATGCGCAGCGACGACGACACTTTTACGACACCCGTCACGGAGCGCCGCGCACCGACAAACAGTAACGCAGCCTCCAAGTGACTGCTGACTCCTGAGTCCTCCGAACTCCTGCTGGGAGCTCGTCTCACTCCACCCCGCTCCCATTCTCCACACACACATCTACATCACCGGACACACAACCACACACATACACCCCCGCACACACACCCACAAGGATACACACACACCACTGTCCGCCTTCCCAGCAGGCAGCATTGGGGCAGTACATCAGTTCCGAAACACCAAAGTATGTTGGCCAAATGAGTCAAGCTTCCGCCTCTCGTGTTGGTAGCAATGGAATAGGGACAACAATTGGTCCGCGATTGAAAGTTCCGCAGCTTAATCAATTAATGTACCAATAAAAAACATGATATGGTTAGTTGGTTGTCTGTGTTTTATGACCTTACAACATCAAAGGTCATATCAGGACGGGTACCGACTTGTAACAGTGCGCACTCATGGTGACTTTATATTGCTGCCCCATTGAAAGACCAGGACGCCAGCACTATGAGTATGTCCTGATATCCCACTCAGTCACATTATCCTGACACTAAGCCAACCAGTCCTTGCCCTATCCAAATAATGCCAAGCGCCTGGCTAGAGAGCGACATTTATCAATGTTGATATCATTGGTTTGACTGGATCAGGGTCCGAACCCTTTTGTTCAAATCATACGATCTACCGAAACGGGAGATGGACACTCAACTCATTCGGCCAACTGGTCTGGTGGGTCAGTTTGTTTGTTTGTTTGTTTGTTTGCTTATTGGGATTTTACATTCTGGCAACATCTACGTGCCCCCAGCTCTGCCAATTTGGATTTCCACTGCTGTGTATAACTTACAGCATCATCAAAGGCCGGTTGCTCTCATACCATGTCTATGTGGTGTGGGAGGTTAAAAATCCCTTGGGTCGGTAAAAGTGTAGGCTTGGGCTTTCTATCGACCAGCAGTGGAATGAGGAAGACCAGTCGTCTATGACCGAAATTTCCCCTGCTTAAACAACTAATGGACCAAAAAAAAAAAAAATCAAGACAGGTACCGACCTGTGAGAGGGCACACTCATAACGAATTTACAGTGCTGATCTACTGGGAGAACAGGTGGCTGCCAACAGGACCCAATATACCACTCACTCACATTATCCTTACACTGAACCAGCCAGTCCTTGCCCTATCCTAATAATGCTGAGCACGAGACTAGATAGCGACAAACATCAATTTTGTAAGTCATTGGTTTAGCTCGGCCGGGTATCGATCTCCAGACCTTCCGGAGGAGAGGCCTGTGCGCTAGGCCTACCAATTCGGCTCCTCTGGCTGGTAAGTGCAGTAGCACTGAGGGTGTATGTGTCCGGTAGCACTAGCAGGGCGTAGTGCAGTGTCGGGCTGAGGAGGATAGGCAGGAGCCAGAGGCGAGGGGGCGTGGTAGCACCCATGAATATTTCTCGAGTGTCGAAGATGTATCACGGCTCGCATTACAGTTGATAACACAACAGTGCTACTTGACGGACCGGACCATCTCTGCAGTGTTTCCATAAAATTGTGATCACTTAAAGTTGCATAGTCAGATGAAATATGAAATTTTCAAAACCAAAACAATTATCTAGATTTGATTGTTACATTTCTAACTTAGATACTGATGCACTTATGAAACATTTGTTTTGGCATAAAAGGGAATAGGCCCGACTGAGTCAATTTAATAGAAAATGTTATTGTCGAGGTCTATGGTGTCAGAGTTTTGGCATGCTTGCCAAAACTGATTTTCCATGTTTGCACTTCAAATATCTCAAAAGTTTACCATTTAAAATAAAAGTAATTTTAAACTAATGTAAAGTAGATACTAGTGATCGATCTAGTATATTTATCTGTCACAAAAATTACAGAAACTCAAAACCATCGGACTATGCAGCTTTAAGTTAAAGTTCCTTTGTCTGATGATGGCTTTGATGTTCTGCCATTTTTAGAGGTAAATATATTAGGTTGATCGTCATAATTTTGGTTACCTTAGTAACTGTTTATCTAAATGGCCAACTTATGACATATTTCAATTGAAAAGACGCCAATTTAATTTTTGCAAGGACATCAACATTCTTACACCATAGGATTCAACAGTAACATATTTGATTAAATTTAACTTGGTACTCCCTTCTATTATGTGTTTTAATGTCAGTCCCCACTGACATTAAACACACTTTATTAAACTGTGTGGATTTCATGGCCCTGTGCCAACAATTTTGCACTGCAAACAACATGCATGACCTTTTTACTAAAGTAAAACAAGAAAACATTTGAGCCTTTTGAGGGCAGCTGGTCTGTACCACCTCATATAGGTTTTTAAACAAATTTCATCATGAATAATACTATCATTTAAAATTGTATTAGCTTGACCAAAACTATATGTTTGTGAGTTTACAAATCATGAGTGTCCATTGACACAAAATTGAGTATGCACATGTAAACATGTTTATGGCATGCCACTCACGGATAGCACCACCATTCAATGATATGTCAAATGCTTAATAAGTGCACCGGTATCAAATTTACATACCCAGGATCAAATTTGAATACATGTTTCGGTTTTGAAAGTGTTTAAAAAAAAAGTGTGTGGGTTGTTTATGCTGTCCATAGCATGTAAGTTCGGATGATCGAGCTTGTTTTCAATGCTGGGCAGTTATAGTTTTGTGTTCCTCAAAATGATATCTTGGGTTAGTGATCTATCTTAGTCTTTTTTGGGAAGAGTTTTCCACTTGTTTCTACTTAATTCTATACTAGCCTACTCTATTTACATGTTCTAGGCTTGCACGTAATAGATGGTTGGGTTATGTTTGTTTGGATTTGATTTGATTATATTGTTGGTGTAAGTGTTATCTGGCTTTTATATTTCCGGGTTTCCCCTCATGGGCTGTCCAGCTGGTGGGCCATCACATATCATATGCCTCCTTGTGGTGCAGCTTAGTTGGGGTTTCCTGGTTTTATTTTGCACAGATATTTTGTGTATGTTTTTAGATCATGAATTTGCCTTTCCTTCAATGTTTGTGCGTTCCATACTTTGGCAGCTATTTCCAGTGCGCTTCTTTCGTGAGCTTTGATTTGGCTTCTGGTCTGCCTTAGTAGTGGTGCATTCTTTGCTCTGGTGTTCCTTAGTGGTTGAGTTATGCTTAATGTCCTGGCTATTTCCATATGCTAATGTTTTTAGGTGGATTATTCTTCTGTTTTCTAATAGTTTTACTTTAGTTCTTTTGTGTAAATCATAGGTGCGGTGTAGTTTGTGTACTTTTACGCAGATCTTTAGCGCTCTATTTTGCAGTATTTGCAGTTTTTTTAGTAGCTCTTTTTTAGCACCGATGTAGATTACATCCCCATAGTCAAAGTAGGGGAGTACCATACCTTTATTTGTTGGATGCTTTTTGTTATACACAGATTGTAGTTTAGCTGTTTGTCTAGCTCTAGGCCTAGGTATTTATAGTGATTTACATTTTCCAAGGTTTTGTTTCCTAGCTTGCAGTGTAGGTTCCTTTCTGGTACTGTCCTAAGTGAGAAAAGTACTGTTTTAGATTTATTTGCGTTGATTTTATTGGACTCACACCAGATGTCTAGCTTCAGCAAGAGGTTGTCTAGCTTGGTTGTTACTTCCTCTACTGTGCTTCCTTCTGCATATATGACAGTGTCATCTGCATACAGTTGGAGATATTCTGTCTCTAGCCATTCTTCTAGGCTGTTTATGTATAGTATGAAGAGTAGTGGTCCCAGGACTGATCCTTGGGGTACACCACACGTGACAGTTTTCTGGTCTGACAGTGTACCATTCACTTTTATTACTTGTTGTCTGGTCCTTAAGTAGCATTTTATCCAGCTCATTGATTTGGATTCAATGCCCATAATGTTTAATTTTGTTAGTAGTATGGTGAGGTCTACTGTGTCAAAAGCTTTGCTGAAGTCAATGAAAGCTGCTCCAACTAATTTATGTTGGTTCATTGATGCCAGTATGTCAGTTGTTAGGTTTGCTATTGTTTTTGATGTGGACTGTAATTTCCTGAGACCTCCTTGTCTTTTGTTTAGTATATTGTTTCTTTCCAGGTGCTCACTTATGTGCCTGTGAAATATTTTGTCAATTAGCTTGCCTGGTGATATTATAGTAGTCTGCACTGACCTCTCAGGCAAGTAACCAGATAAAGATCTAGGCGTGGGTAGTATGGTGATATCATGGAGCCTAGGTGATGTAATGGTTAGCACACTGGCCCGGAATGCAAAGGGTTCGAGTCCGGCTCTAGGCGCAATATTTCCCATTGTCATCACCCCTACGACAATATCCTTTAGTGATTCAAGCAACTTCACAACAGACGTATTGCCACATGCCCGTCGGCGGATATGGTAAGAGCGGGTGAGGGCGGGTGAGGGCGGGTGAGGGCGGGTGAGGTGGGTGAGGTAGGTGAGTGGGTGGGGGTATGACAGGAGGGAGGTGAGGCTTGCACCTGCGTTTATGGGAGCAGTCTCAAGTTGTACACATACGTCACACACCTGTATGTAGGGGAGATAACAAAGATACCGCCCCTGGACATGACCCCCCCCCCCCCCCCCCCACCCCCAACTACTAGCACGACACGTAGGTTTGAGGGTATTTACATTGGACTTGTAACCCCTTTGATGTTTTAGTTTTGTATGTGTTTATTTTGTTTGTTTTTATTCCGTACTGAGATAACACGGTGTAGAGCGCACTGGGAAGTTGTGGAGGGCCGCAGAGAGATCCATACATTCACCTCTACATAGTTCATTGGGATACAAGTATTTTCTTTCTTCTTTTTTTTCGTTTTTGTTGAGGCGGTATTTATACTGTCCATAGCATATAAGCCCGGGTACCCAGGCTTGTTTTCAATGCTGGCCAGTTGTAGTGTTGTAGTGCTTCCAGAACAATATGTGTATTTTGAAATGAACATAAAAACACTGTTAAGCTCATGGGACATGCTGAAAACACGCCTAGGAAAGACTCGAACTCAGATTTGTGCAATTCCCACGTCTACCTGTGCATGAGATACCTGACGAGGCAATACAAGTGCATTAAGAGTTGAGTCATATCATACATACAATATATATAATACCTCTGCACCCGATCTTGCAGCATTCAGTTGTCAAAGCTATTTTCAGTACTCCTGATTAACCTCCAGTAACACTCAGAGATGAAAGTGGTCTCCGGGGAAAAATAGCGGAAATGCTGATATTCTCCCATAGGCTTAGCATAATCAGGGAATCCTTGAAAATTCCTGGAAGTCGGATTTCATACATATTGGTATACGCTGATAGTGCTGCACCGTTTGAAGCATGTATTAGTAGTATACACTGATAGTGCTGCGGCGTTTGCCCCACATATCGGTATATGCTGACCCTGCTGTGGCGGTTGAAGGCATTAGTAGTATACACTGCTAGTGCTGTGGCGTTTGCACCACATATTAGTATATGCTAATGGTGCTGGAGCGTGAAACAACGTATTGGTTGGTTCGTTGTTGGAGTTTTACATCCTGGCAATATCAAAGGTCATATCAGGAAGAGCGCAACGTATTAGTACACTTATAGCTACAGGAAAAATCCCAGAAATACGCGAAATCGCGGAGATCTTTCATCCCTGAACACGTTTTACTGTGAATAATAAACACTTAGATAATATTCATAAGAAGTCTTAAAACCGGAAACTCTCTATTGTATCGAGATCGTCGTCTGCTAATAAGAAATGTTGTCTGCTCGTATTATATATATCTAATACGTGTCATGCCTAATAATAATAAAGAAGACACAATACATGCTAGTGGGAAATAGTTATATTCTCTGGCTAGAGAAACTATGCCCCTTGCCTACCGTCTTAAAAAAGTACAACAGTACAGTGAGGGAGATAGGGAGGCGGTTAACACATGCAGAGACCGGTGTTTTCCCCTACCCCCTCCCCCCACACACCCACCCAGCGGATCTGAGGTTAGCTAGGCTGGAACAGTAGATTACTAGATCGATGCTCTTCCAGTCGATGATTGCGAGAGGAGTAAGGGCTGAGGAGCAGATGGAAGCTTCCGTCCTTATTACACTCGTATAATGGCTTATACAGCACACATGCATGATTGAAAATTGTGTAGTCTTCAGTCAGACTTGTCTGTTGACATTATAGAAATGGGACTATAGAAATGTTGTGTGCTACCATCTGGAGTGAGCGCCACTTTCCTGACAACAGACGATGCTACATCTCGGGTAAGCAGACCATACAAGGCCGCCATTTCTTGCGAAGCTTGCTATACCACAGAAATGTGGTCGTAGGGCTAGTATTAACGAATTCGTGGGTTTACAAAGGAATCCCCCTGAAATATACCCACGCTCTTTTCCCCGCCCAAAGTAGCCAAAGGGTGTGTGCGTTGCTGTTCATAGAAATTAGGCATGTTGGCGAGGCAACATGTGTAATTCACGCATGACGTAAAGAACTGACCTCCTTTCCTGATGCGACTTCCGCCCACCTCTCGGTCACTTCTCTCCCAGCTTTCAAGCGAGCAACGTGAAATTTCCCCTCCCACTCTCCCTCTGTTGTAGGGGTTAAGTGCTGTGTGTTTTGATTACCTTACCATGATTGTCTGTTTGTTACTGTTATCGCTCAAGCCACCATTTCGGCGCATTCCGCCAACGTTAAACGGGGTGTCACTAGACCTCTTGTACATTATTGTTCTTAAGGTGCCAGACGCCTTCAGGTCTCCACACGCGAGACCTAGACTCGGAGCCAGTCTCCACACGCGAGACCTAGACTCGGAGCCAGCCTCCTGTTCGCCCCAGTGGCATGATTACTGATTGTGTTCAATAAATGATTTGTCCGTTACATTGTAGTTCTGTCCTTTATCCGAGTGTAGTGAATTACCCAGCAGCCTCAGTAGCCGTTTTCTTTTTGTTTAGAAAAGCATATCCTTGCAACATCTAATGTCATATCAGGATGGGTTCCGACTTGTGAGGGGAGACAGTCTAGGAAACTGTAGAGTGGCAGGGGCGTAGCTAGACCTTTAACTATGTGTACTCCTAATTTCGGCAGGGGGTTTAGGGGGCCGCTTAAACTTAAGCCTAGCTACGCCCCTGAGTGGTATGCACTGGGAGATCAGACCTCCAGCACCATGATCCAATTTTGCACTCGGTCACAAAATCCTGATACTCAGCTAGTTCTACCAGTTCTTCCCCAATTCTAATGTGCCGAGTGCCAGGCCTGGTGGCGACAAGTATCTATTTTGTATGTCATCGGTTTGACTCTGCCAGCTTTCCAACTCCCGACCTTCTGCATGGGAAGCCTACACTCTACCGATTTGGCCACCGCGTCAGGTATGCCTCACTAGCAGTGTCATGTCCGAATATCAATCAATCAATCAATAGTTCCATCCTCTAGTCGAGGGTTGGATGCAATGGTTCTCCACTTGTCCCGATGTTGTGCTGTTCTGATAGACTGTGAATAATTCAAGCCTGTCCACTGTGAAATATTTGTAAAACCATGATGTTCTTGGTCTCCCTCTCCCTCTGCTGCCATTCACCTTCCCTTCCAACAATGTACGGTATATTGAACTCTGACGAATGATGTGGCCAAAATAAATAAGTTTTCTTTGTCTGTATAGTGGCAAACTAAGCTTTTCTTATTTTT
The DNA here is from genome assembly GCA_030323885.1 of Branchipolynoe longqiensis. Taxonomy (NCBI): domain Eukaryota; kingdom Metazoa; phylum Annelida; class Polychaeta; order Phyllodocida; family Polynoidae; genus Branchipolynoe; species Branchipolynoe longqiensis. The sequence continues at coordinate 18,040,083 of CM059195.1, forward strand.
AATTTTTCTGAGAACTTCTTTGTTGGTGATCTTCTTTGTCCATGATATTTTCATCATCCTTCGATAAGTCCACATCTCAAAATGCTGCTAAACGTTTGTACATTTTTCTTAGAGATTGTCCATGTCTCTGCCCCATACATTAGAGTAGACCACACATAACACTGAAGAATACGCTTCCTTGTTTGTATTAATATCTTACTTGATGTTAACACTCTATTCATTTTGGAGAATATATGCGAGGGATATTTAAAGCCCAAGTCACACCTACCGGGACTAGCCCCGGACTATAAGCCGGACCACCACCCGGACTGTCCCGGAGAGTCCAGGATAAAATCACTATTTTTGGTAATTTTTGCCTCGCTCTCACACCTACCCGGATAAGCTACGGTCTATCCACGGACCACAGCACGGACAACCCATGGACTACCCGGTGTAGCCATGGATTAGTCCTGGATCAGCCCCGGACAACCCCCAAACAACCCCCGGAATACCCCCCGGACTATTCCCGGATATAGCCTGGAGTATAGAATAACCCGGACTGCTCCGGACAAGACACGGACCACCCCCGGACAACACATGGACTACCCAGATGAGTCACAGATCACACGCGGATGATGCCGGTTAAACCTGGATTGCAATATTCCCCGGATCGTCCCGGATCACCCCAGATTTGTTTAGCATTTTAAAACATATGGGCCAGACCCCGGATGAGGGCAGATCACCAAGGACCAGCCACGGATCACCATGAATCACCAAGGACCAGCCACGGATGAGCCACGGATGAGCCACGGATCACGCCGGATCGCCACGGACCACGCCGGATCACGGGTCGGGGCTCGCCCTGCCCCTGATGCGGGTAGGTGTGACCGTGTGACCTAGGCTTTACTTATTACACTGACACCAAATGTGGGTGTGGTAGGAGGTGGGGAGGGGGTGGGGGTGGGTGGCCTCTTCCCTTGGTGAAAAGCACACGACGAAAAATTGGCGAGGTTCCTCCACAAAACACCTACCGAGAACCCCTGGTAGTGAAGAGCTCCTAAATCACCAGTGTGAATTGAATCTCCGATGGCCAGCCGTGTTTTGGGAGCGGCGCTGTACTCGCCTCGGTGGGTTTGCCTGTTTGCTGTTGTCATTTATAGTCCCTTCCCGATCAATCGCTATACTTAAACATGGCCACTGGAATGGAGTCCTTGTGTCTTCCCGCTGTGAGCATCAAGCCCCCCCCCCCCCCCCCACACACACACATACACACACCTCTCCAACCCACGACCGTATAAGACGTGGTCGCCGAATCGTCAGAGCGCAGTCTTCCCATGCGGAAGTTCGGGGGTTCAATTCACGATCAAGTCGAACTAATGACTTATAAAATTGATACTTGTCACTTCCTAGCCAGGCATTCGGCATTATTAGGATATAGCAAGGACTGGTTGGCTCGGTGTCAGGATAATGTGACTGAGTGGAAGATCAGGTCATAGTGCTAGCGGTCTCCTCTCCCAGTGGGGCTGGGTATCTAGCTGTGTTGGTGGCTCTAGCGCATAGTCATAGTGAAGACAGGTGAGGCGACCTGGCGCCTATTAACTGACACGGCTCATCTCGGGTTAATGAGGCATTAGCAATACACGTTGCCAACAGGTAAGCATTCATCCCATTGTCACCTGGGTGGGCGTCTTGTGTGTGTTCAAGGCTTGTATGGAGCAGGAAATCGCCTCAGGACAACCAATAGACGATTTCCATCACCAACCAGCCCCCAGGCATTGGTGGGTACTGGGGCAGGTGTGACCAGTCGTGATGGCTGAATGAGTTGAGCGTCCGTCTCCTGTTTTGGTAGATTGTGGGATTCGAACCCATGTGTCGAGTCAAATGAATGAATTACAAATGTATACTTGTCGCTTCCTAGCCAGGTGCTCGGCAAGGAATGGTTGGCTCAGTGTCAGGATAATGCGACTGAATGGGATATCAGGTCTTGGTGCTAGGAGCATGGTCTCCCAGTGGGGCAGCACTATAATGTTGCCTTGAGTGCGCACTGTCACAAGTCGGTACCCGTCCTGATATGACCTAAGATCTTGCTAGGACGTAAAACAACAATAAACAAACAAACAATCACTAACAAGAGCCCCTCCCACCTAAAACCTTCATGGCAACGTTGCAACTGACGTCATTCTAACCACACAGCAACAACCTGCACGAGGTAGACTATTATTTTGACTTGGCTCGCAACCAATCCCATATATGTCAGCGTAAAGTGTGATATTTATATGCAGATATTATTTAAATTGGACTTTTGGGCCTTTGGTTTGTCATGATGTGTATTGTTTGCGGTAGTATTGATGCGTGTGGCTTGAACAACTTGGGTACTGGGTAATCTGCAGTGAATCAGGTCAAGTTCGAATTCTTTGTTTGTTTGGGTATTTACGTCCTGGTCAAATCTTCGGACATGGCATGTCATGGGTTCGAATACTGGCTGAGTTAAACCGATGCCTTGGAAATAAATACATGTCGCCACCTCGCCTGGCCCCTGATGGTACTCGGATAGGGTCAAGGAGCTTTGGAATAAGGAAGATCAATAGAGGGAATGCACTGACATCACACTAAATGGAAGTGCAACCATTGTGGCGATACAACCACAATAACAAACCCAACTAACTCAATGCATTGTCAATGGCAGGGAGCAATCTTCATACAGAAAAAGTGAAATAGCTCTAAAACCACACCACCTAGAAATATACTGATTGGAATACATATAGAAAACACATTGAACGAAGAAGGTTATATTAAATGTATAAGGTTAGGGTTCTGCATTTCTAATAATTTTGAATAAAATAGACGTTTTGCACTGTGCATACTGGCAAACTCAATGCATTGTAAATGGGTGTGAGCAATGTTCATACAGAAAATGTGAAATATCTCTAAAACCACACCACCTAGAAACAAAGCGCCTGGTACACATATAGAAAACATATTCACCGAACAGGTTATATTAAATTTATAAGGTTTGGGGTCTGTATTTCTAGTAATTTTGAATAAAATAGACGTTTTGCCCTGCGCGTACCGGCTAACTCGATGCATTGTCAATGGCCATGAGCAATCTTCATTCAGAAAAAGTGAAATATCTCTAAAACCACACTACTTAGAAACAAACCGCTTGGAAGACATATTGTAAACATATTCCCTGAACATATTATATTAACTTTATATGGGTAGGGTTCTGCATTTCTATTAATTTTGAATAAAATAAACGTTTTGCACTGCACGTATCGGCAAACTCAATGCATTGTCAGGTTGTTTACTAGTTGATATCGCCACAATGGCCGCGCTTCCGCTTGATGACGTCACGGGAATACCCTCTATTGTTGGCAGTTGAAATAGCCACTGCTTAAACAACGAAGGTAATGAAGAAAGATTGGATGACCTAGTTAAGCCTGCAGTTCAAAATTCAAATAATAAACAAGATTAGGGGGAGGGGTGATGGAGGATTTGCAGACATTATAGCCAGAGAGAATACTATCCAAAGCTAATGTCACACATCTAAAGCAAAAAGAGCCGAAAATACGAGGCTGTTTTCAATGTCCTCTCTCTCTATCGCGTGACTTCTGCCCAGCCACCACTTCGTAATGGACAGTCTCACCACCCCTGGTCACATGACTGGACGCGATCACGGATCGCCCCTGGTGGCTTCTCCAGGCGCGAACTTGAATTTACCCGAGGCCCTCCTCGACCGTTGCAGGTTTCGCTGTCACTTTCAATAGTGAAACACAAGTTGAATTCCAAGCAGGGCCCATATGTATGAGCCAATTTTTAACCGTACCAGGGTTAAAGGCGGGTCCCGGGTTAGCTAACTCCAGGGTTCCAAATGTATCACGGGGGATGTATGAGTCCAAAGCGTGCGCGGGTTAGCTAACGTTTCAGTTATTTATAGATTTGGGGAACCCCTGTGTGCGTCGTCGATTCGACACTATTAATATCTCCGCCAATGCGGCGGCAGCCTTAATAACGGTTCGAATTTAGTGTTAAATTGATAAAATTTCACTTATTGCGTATGTAATTCTGTTAAATATGATCGCATTGAATAGATTTGGGTGTAAAACATTGCCGCTGGCATTATGCCAGTATGGATATCGACGTCGCTTCGGCGGCGGCGATTTGTTTACTTTACATTCGTCGATTCGACACTATTAATATCGCCGCCAATGCGGCAGTAGCCTTAATAACGGTTCGAATTTATGGTTAAATTGATCAAATTTCACTTATTGCGTATGCAATTCTGTTAAATATGATCGCATTCAATAGATTTGGCCATAATCGGTGCATAACCCCACCTTTAACCCTGATTTCGCTTGGGGCTAGGTCAGGCGACTTTACGCTCACCGAATTAGTTTAACCCCGACACATACATACGCAGTTTTCGCCGCTAACCCGGGAAATCCGCACGACGCTGGGTTACGACCGCTAACCCGGACACATACATATAGGCCCAGATCTATTCAGGTCATTGGCCGTGATAAGAGTGTGGCTGAAGGTAAAAAACAGACATAGACAGCGGAAGTAGTATTGAATTTATTATTGAACACTGACATCCAAGTAAATTTAAGTCGATTCAAATCAGAAAGTAATTTAAAGCAATACCTCCCCGAAGTCAGAGAGCGTGTATATAAACAGATGAGAGGGACAACTCCCATACTAGACCATGTAACAGCTGCCGACTGTGGTGCTCCAAGTGGTGGTTGTTGAACAGTTTACGGATATGGGCAAACTCAAGGCATTGTCAATGGTTGTGTGCAATCTTGCTACAGAAAAAGTGAAATATCTCTAAAACTACACCACCTAGAAGCAAATCGCATGGTACACATATAGAAAACATGTTTACCGAAAGGATTATATTAAATTTATAAGGTTACAGTTCTGGATTTCTATTAATTTTGAATAAAATAAACATTTTGCACTGCATGTACTAACTCAATGCATTGTCAATGGTCGTGTGCAATCTTCCTACAGAAAAAGTGAAATATCTCTAAAAGTACACCAAATAGAAACAAGCCGCTTAGTACACATATAGAAAACATGTTTACCAACAAGATTCTATTGAATTTATAAGGTTAGGGTTCTGGATTTCTATTAATCTTTTAAGAAAATTAATGGTTTGAACTGCGCATACCGGCAAACTCAAGGCTTGTTCAACAATAACTGCCAGGATCGCCACTGCAGCCTGTGTTACATATTTTTGCGTGAGTTCCCTCTCATCTGTCTGTATACACGCTCTCTGCCGAAATGCAATTACCGAGAACCATGTATTTATGGTTTCCACGTGACATTAAAGTTGCATGGTCCGATGAAAACATCAACTTTTCAAAACGGAAGCAATTATCTAGATTTGAATCTACATATCTAACTTAGCTACTGGTGCAGTGGGTAAGCATTTGTAGCCACATCGAAGGGAATACTGAGGCAATTTAATAGAATCTGTTACTACAGAAACCTATGGTGTCAGAGTTTTGGCATGCTTGCCAACATTAATTTTGCATGTTTGCATTTCAAATATCTCAATGGTTAGCCATTTAAAATAAAAGTTATTTCAAACTGAAGTAAGGAAGATTATAACGATCAACCTAATATATTTTTTTCACAGAAATTGACAGAAACTCAAAACAATCGGACTATGCATCTTTAACAATATAAGGATTATGTCTGGGAGAAACAGTAAACCCATTTCCGGCAACTAAGCATGCCAGGTCGCAGCTCCTGTTCTTCGGTGGAGACCATCGTGTAGTAAACAGGATAATCACGTAGGAGCCAAGCTCAAATAAAGGTCGCATTCCTTACACGCATAATGCGTAATGCGAATGCGAATGCGACAAAAAATCGAAACGCCTTGAAAGCTATGAGCTACATTCCTTACATGCGTAATACGAATGCGAATGCGAATGCAAATCCATTTTCCCGATTGGTCCATTTAGCGATCGGTGCGTAATTAGTCAAGGTGGTGCGAATAGAAAATCATCAGTCGCATTTGTCCATTGATATAAGGCTGGAGGAGGCGACTGATAATTACAGACAGCCGGGACAAGGTGGTGCGAACAGAAAAGCATCAGTCGCATTTGTCCATTGATATAAGGCTGGAGGAGGCGACTGATAATTACGGACAGCCGGTCTTCATGAGAAATATGAACAATGGGTCGGCGCAAACATGTAGGTTTATGCGGCGGACCTGTTAGGAAGCAGTCTTCAAGGCTTCTGAGTGGAAACATATGGTAGTGGTGGTGGTGGGGATTCGGGTTGGTAAAAATGCTACCAGAGCCACAAAAATATGAATACTTATCTATAATTTGGTTATAATAAAGGTAGGAACCCCCATGTGACGTACACAAAGTTACATAGATATAAATGCAATATTTGGTCATATACAGAGCAGTATGGAAAATAATTGTTTATTTTTATTTTTAAATATAGCCAGTCGTGTGCCGCATAACGCATTACGCATAACGTGTGTATGGAATGATGGCATTCGCATACCGCATAACGCATGGTGCATAACGCATTATGCATAACATGTGTAAGGAATGCAACCTTAAGGGTGTCATTTATTTTCGCATGCAAATTGTCAAATGCCACTAATTTGCTTGGAAGCAACAAGCACCGCGAGAGTGATGCCATCCTTCCTACTCCTCCCCTTCTTCTTACGTCCACTGCTAAAGGGGCTGTCACATTAGGGTTTTTTGCGGGAGCGTACGGCGGCGTAAACATGTTACGTCATATACGTCGGCATACGCCGCCATACGCTATGCATATGTTATGCATACACTACGCATATGCTATGCATATGCCATCATGTGCTGGCTTATCCTGGCATACACCATCGTATGCCGGCATACGCTTTCACACGTTCGTCCGTCCAAATGTTGTTGTGCATGCTAAAAGAATCTCGACCTACGGGAGTGTATGGTTCATACGCTACTCATACACTACTCATACACCGGCATATGCTTCTTGTATGCTAGGGGTATGCCGGCATATGCTAGGAGTACTCCAGCCTATGCTACTCGTATGCTCAACTTGCATCATGGGCGTATCTCTGGCGTATGAAGCGTATGCATAACCTACGAGTTGCGTATGGTAGCGTATTTGTAGCATATGCAAAGCGTATGAGTAGCGTATGGCGGCGTCTGCCCGACCTATGGTCTCGGTATATAAAGGTGATGCACTATTTACCCAGGAGCCACCAGGCGGCGGACCAAGGAGAGATAACATAGGTCTCGCATCCACTTCGCATACGCTCCTCATACGCTCCTCATATGCTCCTCATATGCTCCTCATACGCTCCACATGCCAATCAAAACCGTAAAAAAATGCTCCTCGTACGCTCCTCATAGGTTACGCATATGCTCAAGAGGTCACCAAACGTCCCATTTTCGACGTAGGTTTTCAATACACTCCCGCCATACACCATAATGTGACAGGGCCTTAAGCCAACCATGCGGTCACTCTGAGTCATCAACATGCACACGTTGCGATGGATGAATGGATTATCACAATATGAAGTGTGAAGAGGAGCCTGCACAAACGCAGGCGCCGATGCAGGTGCAGCACACAGGTGCATTGTACAGACACAGGGGCAGGCACAGGCACAGGTACAGGGGCAGGCACAGGCACATGCACAGGGGCGGGTATAGGCACATGGGAAGGGACAGTGGCAGGGGCAGGCACAGGCACAGGGGCAGGGATAGGCACATAGGCAGGCACAGGCACAGGGGCAGGGATAGGCACATGGGAAGGCACAGGCATGTGGGCAGGGATAGGCACATGGGAATGCACATGCACAGGGGCAGGGATAGGCACATGGGACGGCACATGCACAGGCACAGGGGCAGGCACATGCACATGGGCAGGCACATGCACATGGGCAGGGATACGCACATAGGAAGGCCAACATAGGGGCAGGCATAGATACAGCCACAATCACAGGTGCAGGCGCAGCCACAAGCAAAGGTGCAGGCACAACCACATCCATACTTGCAGCCACAGTCACAGGTTGGAGTCATATATGCAGCTAATTATAGCGGAGCTTTTGGAAATGGAAGTGTTAATTAAGAGAGGATAAAGGCGAATGTGGGTGTGTAGAGGAGAAGGGGAGGCGAGGGGAGAAGGATATTCATGAGGGGCTGGGCAGGTCACGTTGTACTCAAGAAATATTCACGCGAACATCGGACTCGCCGCCATCAAAGCAAAATCAGGATAACATTAACAACGATGACGGCGACAGTAACAGCAATAACCATAACAATAATCATTATACAAATGTTAACAATAGCATCATGTTAAACAGATAAGACGATCGGACAACATCTATTCCTGCAAACAGCTATATAGGGGATGTAATGACGTCACAAGACAACTTTCAGTGGCCATATTGGATTACATACAGAAGGCTTGCACCTGCCTACCCTGTGCTTATTTACTGATTTGTTGGTTTATGTGTCACTGTTTTGGGTAGTTTGGCCTCAGAAGTTGTTGTTAAAGTCCTGTAAGTAAACACATTTGATGTAAACTGCCCAGAACCTCCCAGAACACAAGAAAACTCTGTTTTACCTCATCTGCATGCTTTCACAACATGGCTAGGGAGGGTGCTGGTAATCCAAGAAGGCTGGCCGCTGACCGCTAGCTGCTGAGTGATGATGTCATGTGCACTCCATCTATTTTGTGACTTTATAGTGTTGCCTCACTGGGAGACCAGGCCACTGGCTCCATGACCCAATTTCCCACTAAGTCACATTATCCTGACACTGAGCTAACCAGTCCGTGCCCTATCTAATCCTAGTAATGCTGATTGTCCGGCTAGGTAGCGACATGTAATCAATTGTGTAAGTCATTACTCTTGTAACTTAGTTTGACTTGACAGTTCATGGGAGAAGCCTGCCTTCTTAACCGATTCTGCCATCAGGTTCGGTGGAGAAGAAGCGATGAGAGAGGAAGAGAAGGGGTGATAAGGAGTGGGGGAGGGGGAGGAGGAAAGTGTGGGGGGTGGAGGGGGTAGGAGGGTGGGTGGTGGGGCGAGAGCAGACCGGGGAGTGCTGTCTACTTCTGATGCGTAGTACTAGTAGTAGCTGATGTAGTGATGTTCAACGGACCGTGACAACCTCCCTCCTCGCTTGCCCACAACCCCCCCTCACACTCACTCACTCACTCACTCACTCACACATCCACTCACACCGGCTTTCTCCCTCATTCATAGCCAGAGCGCCGCAGCTGGTTGCCATGGAGAGGTCGGCGTCGCGAGAACGTGGTGGGCGCCAGTTGATGGAGGTGTAAATATACATCTGACCGCCAAGCCCTGTGTATCGTATAGAGTGCGCCAGGGATTTGCTGTATCTTGGGAGTGTATAGTGTATGGGCGCACAATAGTGGATGGTAGGTGCAAGCCCGTGCTATATATATTTAACCGTCGGGCTATTCCGCCACCGCTAAAGGCAAGCCTTCGTGGTAATTTATATAATTATTTCCATGTGAATTTCTCGGGCCGGCCGCGGGCCGCTGCTGCCCCTCGTCCCGTCTGCAGGTAGTCCGTGTCTGTCGGTGTACTTCTCGGGCTAAAGTCGGCTAGCCAGAGTATCGCCTTAATACGGAGGTTTGCCTCCGCCCGTAATATGTTAGTACAAAGCGATTATTTAATTGTGTCCACTACTGGCTGGTCTACTCGCCTTACGGTGTATTTGATATGTTTGAATTGATCCAGAACTAAGCAGAGGCGCTAGTGTCTCTGCTACTGTCACTGATAATCAGCCTACGTTAATGTCTTATTTTAGCCAAGAAGATCTATATGTTAATTCCGTTAATATGTCTGTTCCAATCTCCCCGCAGATGGGCTAAGTAGCTGCGTAAGGCCTAGTTAGGCTCAAGGCCCTTAATCATATAAATAAAGTATCCCAATGTTAGATTCGACCATAGCGGTATACTCCATATGAAACTGGAGGACAGTAAGGAATGCAAGGAACGTTCCAATTTACTTTTCCAAGAGCTCACGGCTTTGTTTATTCTTAGCCAAACTAACATTCGAGTAACGTACATAGTGTAGAAACATGTTATCAACCCTTCCCCTACAGTTTAATGTCAAACACTTTGGAATTTAGATGAAATAGGCCTAAATCTCGGCTAAAACATCAGAGCGTCACAAAGTACGTCTGATCGGTCTGGCCGCGAACGCCCGACCTCCTTTCGTTGCCAGGCAAGTCGCAATTCGCATCTCCTAGCAACGCTTTACGGCCGGAAACCCCGTCGCCCGTGAATGTTTGGGCATTCGCGGTCTGCCATGGCGAGTAGCCCGTATTCCCAAATACGGGTTAATCGGTGCACGCCCGTGAATGCCATCAGGCTGGCAGTCTCGCCCACTTCACTTATATATATATATATATATATATATATATATATATATAATATATGCATATATATATATATATGTGAATGTATATACGCGGTATACGTTTATTACCCGCAATATATTTTGGTGGGGGGGGTGGTTGACGGAAAAAGGAAATATTTCATCTATTTCATCTATTTCATCTATTTCATCGATTTCATCTATATAGGGAGTGCACATGACATCATCAATCAACAGTCAGCAGTCAGCGGCCAGCCATCTTGGATTACGAGCACCCTCCCTAGCCATGTTGTGAATGCATGCAGATGCAGTAAAACAGAGTTTTCTTGTGTTCTGGGAGGTTCTGGGCCGTTTACATCCGATGTGTTTAATTACAGCACTTTAGCAGCAACTTCTGAGGCCAACCTGCTCAAAACAGTGACAAATAAACCAACAAATCAGTGAATAAGAACAGTGTAGGCAGTTGCAAGCTTTCTGTATGTAATCCACTATGGCCACTGAAAGTTGTCTTGTGACGTCATTATACCCCCTCTATAGCAGGATTCGAACTGAGACTTCTTGCCATTATTGGGATTCTCGATGTCGGACATCCGGGCACTTTTTGCACTCACAACGCGGGAAGGGTAAAACAAATGCCACTGTCAACGAGACAACACTAAAACTACCCTAACTATCACAGGAATTTGTGTTTTTTGGTGCTTTGAAAGCAAATTTCTCTTATTTCTATTAAATAGTTCAGATCTTTCTCTACAATTTCACATTAAGCTTTTTTTTTTATAAGCCAATTGGAAGTTCTTGAATTTATTTTGCGAAAATAGTTTTTGAGGCCGTGATCCGGTGTGGTCACCAGTGGCACTGACACTCAGAATATCCCACCTTTCAATATTATGTCTGTTTTTAATCCTTTCGGAGAAAATTGGTCTAGGTTAAATTAAATACTTCAGATCTTCCTCTTCAATCTCGCAGTAAGATATTTTTAATCGACCCAATGAAAGCTTTTTCATTTATTTTTTAAAAATAAATGCTTGGCATAGGCATAACATTGCTGCAGCACAAATTACTGCGTTGTTTTACCCTTCGCGAGTAGTTTGGCTGGGCTGTGACGTCAGGCCAACATAGAAAATAGTGTGCCATCCATTACACTACCTATGATCCCTAATGATATCACCCTGTCCACATGTACCTGACTATCTGGCTCCTTGCCTCAGAGGTCCGATGCAGACCACCACACTCGTTCCCCTCAAATTGTAAGTCTTTTATATGGTTTATGTCAATAAGTCGGTTAATGCCTACAATTACATAGATACAGGCAAGTCACTTACATGTACATACACAGGGTATTATGTTCAACAACCACACACTATGTAGCTTCTACAGGATCCTGGTCAACATTGGAAATATGATATACCACTCAGTCACATTATTCTGATAGTGATCTAACCAATCCATGCCCATTTCTATAATAATTATGTAAAGCTAGGTAGTGACAAGTATCAATTTGTAAGTTATTCCTATTCTAGTTATAGATTTGACTCAGCCGGGAGTTAAACCTCCGAGCTTCTACAGGAGAACCTGATGCTCATTTTGATTGAGCCCCTATGTCCGGTAACAAATGTAAATCCTAGTGAACTAAGTAATTATTTCTTGCCGTATAGAGGGGAAGTCAATTTATTAGAACCAGTCATAGTTGAATCCTGTGGTATCTAGCATTTTGATATGCACCCAAATTTAATTTTCCACATTTTCAGATCAAAGTCAACCCTGTAAAATAAATGTTTCTCCAAGGTAAATTACTTTGTAATTAAATTATTTGTTTGCGAACCTAAGATCATTTATGGGTGTTAAGAACGATGTAATGCTATAATGCTCAGCCTAATATATTATCCAAAAAGAATGGAATAAACCCAAAACTGTCGTATTATTCAAATCTAAGTTTGCCCTCACTACCCCTCCCCCCTCCTCAAAAAGAAAATAGCGCGCAAATTGCATCCGCTTTGAAACGTCAGTCAGGTGATTGATCAAGTGATGTTTTTCCACCCTTATTTCTTTAACAAAGACTATTTGTCAAAATGGCACTCCGCAACCGGTCTCACCGTTCAAATCAAAAGGCCTGCATTATTCCGAAAAAGACAATTTAAGTTGAAAGTACAATCTAAAGTAAGAGCACAACAATAAACTTAGTGTAAAATATTCCGATAATGACACATTGGTGGGGGAATGCAAATGTTCTATTTATGAAAAAGGTATATAGAGCCAGGTGCATAGATGTGTTTATGTAGTTGCTGGTAGTACTTTACTCATTGTAAATAGACATTGTGGTGCTAGTAAGATAGTGTGTAAGGGGCACTTGGAGCTCTACCCACTACCCCCTCCCCCCTCTGCTAGTCACGGATCACCACACACTCAGCTCAGGGCAGGTGGTGACCAAAGGAGCCACGCCGCTTGGTGCTGGTGGGAAGATCACCATAACCATGGGGACCGGGAACGCTTGATTCTCATTGGTAGAGCTGTAGATGCTTGATTCTCATTGGAAGAATGTGGTCAGGTGATATGCCATACTGGATCCATGTACCATATAAGAATAAACCTGAGAGCTTGGCCCTCTCTCTTCTTTCACTCTTTATACGCTTCCTTTCTCTTTTTGCCTGTATTGATTTAACCATAGCCTGCCTACAAAACCATAGATTCCAGCCATGGACTTTATAATTGGCGACAACAATGAGACTCGAACTCGCAATCTTCTGATTGGATAATACTGAGTGTTAATCAAATTGCAGTTACCTTCAACGTTTTTATAAATTTGATTGTTGTTTGCTTGTTAGGAGAAATAGGTGTGTGTGTCTGAGGAAAGTTGAATAGATATATTCCAAATCATTTACATTCCCTGGGATAAGGAATACCTGGCTCTATAAATGAACATAATAAAACGTGTTTAGAAAATATAACTGAGGCCTGCAGTCGGCATAGTCAGTGAAAGTATACAATTTTCCAAAACTAGATATGTATGTATATTGGATTATGGGCCACCCTCCCCTGCCACCACCCTTAACCATCATGAACAAACCATGAAGAAACCAAACATCCTACACAACTATCAACCTGTTTAAACACATTGAACATTATATAAGACAGACAAAATGTCTTGTCAACTATAAACTTACCTTGTTTTATAAGAGAAAAAATGTAGCCCTCAACGAGTGGCTGAGTTTCCCCGAATATACACTTTCTACTCGGTGCTGCTCCCCATTTTTGCATGAACTACAGTGACTGGTGCTGTACATTATACAGCAGGAGCGACTCCCTTAATTCTACAGGATCGGTCTGTAACTAGTGCAGCACTGATCAAAATTAGATTATTTAGACTGTCAATTCCAATAGTACGATGGCCGGAAGACCAGTGCTACGGCGCTGACAAATGTCATATTCAGATGAATAAATACTTTACCCCCCAAAAATAGAAAGATCCTAGTGCAAATTAATTTAATAGGAACTGCCACTGCTGGCGTGTCTATCATGTTCGGTTCTTTAGTGTGCACACCGAACTGTAACCTTGTCTCTTTCCGAATTTTAGCCTTTCAAATCATAATGACTTCAAAATTAGATGATTATTATTAAAGATTTGTTTAAAAGATAATGACACCGACACAAAACCATCGAATTAAGTGAGTTTAATAAGCAAAGGGAGCTCTCAGCGAGGGGATTGGTTTCAAATGGGCTGAGGATGAAGGAGAAAATAATGTCAACAATTCTTAGAGCCTTTGATTGCTGCCCAATTTAAATCACTGTGCCGATTCTCCACGTGGGCGGTACTGTTTTAATGTCTTATTGCACAATGCCTGAGGTATTTTAATCAATTGCCGTTGAACCTGTATTCCAGTTGCTAAAATAGAGCACATAAATGTAAGCCAAAAGATCATATAACTGGTATAGAATGTAAGCTGAGACCACCAGACCAGGAGGCAAGTTTTCCACTCACTAAGCCATTTTTTATGTCCAAACATATGTGCGATATAATCTATTATATAAATATAAAATGGCGGGTGAAGTTATTTATAATATTGTAAGCTACGCACTGAGACAGAAAACGGAGTGGAGGATACAACTTTATTTCATAGTAAGTCAATAGTCAGTATCTGGCTGGGCGCATAGTGCCCTACCGGAATAAAAAATAAAATTTTTACAGGCCGGCATCACAAAGCAGAGTGAAGCAGCCGGCGAGCGGCAAGTGGGCTGTGTGAGTGGGTGCCGCGGCTGTTACAATAGCTGCCCCCCCCCACCCGGTTCGCCAAACCGGAGGGGGGGGTCTCCCCCGTGCGCCGCCTACATCCGCATATACGTAGTATATACGTTGGTGTAAGCTACGCACTGAGACAGAAAACGGAGTGGAGGATACAACTTTATTTCATAGTAAGTCAATAGTCAGTATCTGGCTGGGCGAATAGTGCCAAGTCCCAAGGACCCACCCAGACAGAGTTAAGTGGCAGCTGAAGGGCTGCAGCCACCCGCATGTCAGCGATGATCCGATCAGACAGGGGGCGGGATATGTATTTGTAAATAGCATCTGAGGACCAGTCTCCCCTGGTCCTAATTTCGTCAATCGAAAGCTTGTAAGGCAAATAAGTACAGCCAGCTCGCCAAAGCGAGTGGCATGAAAAATTGTCTCTGGAAAGACCCGCCAAGGAGGCGAAGTGGTTAATGGGGTGAAATCAATAGGAGCAATACCCTCAGATTTGAAAAAAAACAAACAAAAAAAACAACAAAAAACAACAAAGGGCGCTCAGGTGGTATGTAATGGATGAGTACTTAAGAGTTTGTGCTAACCAAACGATGTAGATAGCCACCTGAGAAGGGGGGCATGGCAAGGGCGCAAGGATCCCCCTGAACTCATCTATAAAGGCGAGATATTTCTTGAGCTGCATCGCCCTAGTTGAGCGGGAGTTTGTTGAGTAATAGCGGTCGCCCATAGCCCTAGCCGCCCCCCTCAAGCGATCCAGACCTGGAAACGAAGAGGAGTTAGTTAGAAAAGAGCGAGGTGCAACATAAGCGGCCCACATGATCGGCACATATCACCCGCTTCCTACTAACTGGATCTCTCCACCTACTTAGGGCATCACAAATAATGTTATCACTACTTCTGACATAAGCAGATTTAATCTCGAAATTATAGGTAATAGATAGCCACAAGAGCTCTTTTACGTATAACATGATATGCTTATTTACACAGCGCCCGGTGGATAGGGCAGCACGGACAGTATTATTATCTGTTAGAAAGACTATACAGCGATCCCTCCATAAATGACTCCAGCGTCTGGAGGCGGCAACGACGGCCCACATTTCTTTTATGTTAATATGTAACTTATCGATATCAGGGGAACAGCCGGAAAAATGATGGCCCAGCTCCTCCGCCAAAGTGTGATCTGTGGCAAAACTACCCACCAACCAATCGTCCGAGTGGGTCGCTCCAAAGCCCCAGTTAGACGGGTCACTATAAACTGAAAGGGTAGTGGCGTGGATGCCCAGCATTTTAGCAAAACCATTGAAGGAATCCACAAAGGTGAGCCACCAGCTCAATTCAGAGCGGAACTCGTTATTTAGCCTAAATTTATAATATGTTTTTTTCAGCTGGCGAATAGCGTCGTAGACCCTGGTGGAAAAGGAGCGCCCACCCCGGACGACCGTTGAGCAGTGTGCCAAGCGACCACCCAAGCGTTCGAGTTCCCTGCGGGATGCCTTCTTTCGGCCCAGGAAGAGACGCAGCACATGTTTTAGCTTAACAATCTTGTCCACAGGGAGTCTGAGTTGCAAGTTTACAGTGTCTATATCTATCCCCAAGAACCTTAAGCATTGGGCTGGAGCGGGCAGTTTGGAGTAACTCAAGTAGAAGCCTAGACGGCGTAAAACTTTCATTATTAATAGCTGATTCTGAAGGCAGTCTTCGAAGTCAGTGCCGAGAACAGCGAAATCGTCAAGATAATTAACAGTGCGAAGGACCCCATCCCTGCGAGCACAACGTACAATGAAGTCAGATATTCTACTGAAGATGAAGGGACTCGAGGAGAGGCCCATACACAGACGATTGTCAAGGAAAATTGCTGTTCCCTCACCGAAGTCCCAAGATAACGCCTGGCGAGGCCGGTCAGTCGGGTGTATAGAAATCGCCCTGTAGGCGTCCTTAATATCTACAGAGGCAATGAACTCCCCTTGGATCATCATTTTGACAAGATCATCAACACCTTGGTAAGAGAATTTGTGTGTAATGTCATAGACAAAGTTATTTACTGAATTGTCGGTCGGCTTACTACAATCGACAATTATTCTATAGCCAGCCGCAGCAGATTTAGGGACTGCAAAGATGTTATGAGTACATAGGGGAGCTACATCAGCGTAGCTTATATAGCCCGCGGTGAGCTCTGATCTAAGCTTATCATCAATAAAGTTCTTTGTTTCGCAAACGGAGCGGGGTGGATGGCTAGCAGAATAGTTTGCGGTACAAGTTGGATTAATTACTTTAAAGCCAAATATGGCGCCGCGCATAATAAAGTCGCAATCAGGGTCGAAATTGCCCCTGGCGAAGCAGTCACAAAATGCACGACAAGGTTTAAATTGGGTGGCTCGGCCTGCTATAAAGTGTGTGCAGCAGCAAGTTGCTTCAAAACACGACAAGGTAACAGTAAAATTGCTTGATTCAGGCGAATAATTATCGGAGGCGGAAACAGAGAGGCCTCTCTCACATGGAGAAATAGTTAGCCAATCGCGGCCGATGCTCGCCCAATTAGGACAAACAGCCCAGGCACCTGCCAGAAGAGTGGCAGAGGGTGCGTGACAGCCCCCCCCTCAGGAAGCTCCTCCCCCGAGAGCGACACGCGCATCTCGTCACAAAGGGCGAAGGTAGAAGGGCCGCAGTAACTGGCGGGAGTGACGGGGCAATTAGTAAGGTGGTTATCAAGAAATCTACAAAGGTTCAGGCTAATTGGGCTGGGTGCGCCATAGTGGCGACAGGCCATTAAGCCGCTGGGACACATACCCACACCCGGAACTAGTGAACAGTGAGTTTCGATATTAGTTTGGTTAACATAATGGGGGGCAGAGCACTCAGCCCCAATTAGTGGTACGGGGTCACAGGGGCCACAGGTTGAACAACTGATTGAAGGTGCGATAACCGCATTAACACAGACAACACGTCGCTTCCTTCTCCCTCCGCCCCTCCCCCTAGGAATTCACTCCTTTCGGCACTTAGCCCTGATATGGTACTTACTCCCACAGCGGGAGCACCAGTGTCCGAAATTACAAGTCTTATCGTCACGTCCACAACCCTCATCCTTGTTGTGGGCGAAGCAGGGCTTCTTCCCATCCTTGGTGTACAATTGTCTGGTAGAGCCCTGGCTCGCCATAGCCGTTGAGCTGCTCCCCTTGGAGTGTTGACTGCGCATCGATTCAAAGGCATAGTGCTTTAGAGCCAGCTCAGGATTCCCTGCGCAAAAGGCATCATAGCCGTCCACCGTCGCAAGCTTTCGTATTGCGAGGTCATAGCCCGCATGCGCCTGGTCCTGGAATCTGCCCGACTTGGCCTTCCCTGCTATATACTTGAGGTGTTTGACAAAGCGGTGCAAGTCTTGTAAGTCCAAGTCTTTTTTGTCGAGAACCCATGCGCATGATGCCTCAACAATCTCGAAGGGGGACAGCTTTTTGAGGTCTTTGCGGTCCTCGACGTAGCGCTTAATTGACCACTTACTTCTCTGACGCCTTTTCCGACTCGTTGTTCTGTAGGATGACGAACTAGAGCTTGTCGACCGCCGATGACGGCGGCGATGGCGTCGCTCCCTCGAGCCGCTGCGCCTCCTGCTGGGGCTCCGGCCCCGCTTCCGTCTAGATGACAGGTCGGCCGCGTCGTCCTCCAGGCATTTTTTTCGACGATCCAGGACCGCCCAGCGCTTGCGGCGTTCCATCGCTCGCTCCTTGGCCGCAATGGCACGCTCCCGCTCATCCATTTCGTCATCACTTGGCACTGCTGGGGGGCTGGGTGGCGCCGTCGCCTTCTCCTTCATGAAGTCACCGTCACCTGACATGGCGCTCGATCTGTCAGCTGACCGCGTGGCTCGCCTAGTCTGCATGGCTGCGTGGTGACAAGCCCCGTTGACTGGTCCTCTGTGTTGGCAGCCACAAGGACCGCAGTACATTAGCGGTTTAGTGCGGTCTGTTCAATACTCGGCATAGATCAATTAGACAAGTTCAATAAAGGACCTCCGTTTGTCCGAGTATAACGGTTAGGCGGTCGATTAAAAGAGAGAGTCAGAATCATGATAAGTTTAAGTCACTACTGTATGTAGTTGACTTACCTCACCGTCGTCCGCTGGCCCTAAGCTGTAGTAGTGAAGGCTGAGATTTGAATCCGACTTGTTGGTTGTCGCAAAGATCCACCAGCCTTTGAAGACCACCCGAGCGTCGTCCGTTGGACGTTACGTAACGGAGCTTGTAGCGGACCTACCTCGTCGTCGACCGCTGGCCTTACCTTGTAGTAATGAGAACACAGCAGGTATTTGAATCCGACTTGTTGGTTGTCGTGCAGATCCACCAGCCCTGAGGAGCACCCGAGCGTCGTCCGTTGGCCGTTACGTACCGATTCAGGCGCTCGCTATTAAATTAGAAAGTCAGATTCACGGTAGTCGATAGTTTGTAGCGGACCTACCGCGCCGTCGTCCGCTGGCCTTACCTTGTAATAATGAGAACAAGCAGGTATTTGAATCCGACTTGTTGTTGTCGTGCAGATCCACCAGCCTTGAACACCACCCGAGGGTCGTCCGTTGGCCGTTGCGTAACGGTTCAGGCGCTCGCTATTAAATTAGAAAGTCAGGTTCAAGGTAGTCAATAGTTTGTAGTGGACCTACCGCGCCGTCGTCCGCTGGCCTTACCGTGCAGTAATGAGAACACAGCAGGTATTTGAATCCGACTTGTTGTTGTCGTGCAGATCCACCAGCCTTGAAACCAGCTGAGCGTCGTCCGTTGGCCGTTACGTAACGGTTCAGGCGCTCGCTACAGTCCTGTAAGGTTCCAGGTCATCTCACATCACGTGGTCACCGCGAGATGACCCTCTGGGTCATAGCCACAGGATTTTTGACAAGCTTGTCGAAATTATTTTTGGTTCTTTCAGCTCATATTACTTCAAAACTAATCATCTTTAATCAAAATCACTCCGGACTAATGATTAGTAGCTTGTAACGATCAATTTGATATATTTATCTAAAAAATAAGACAAAAATTCAAGCGCCATCGGACCATGCAACTTTAAATTAGAAAGTCAGATTCACGGTAGTCGATAGTTTGTAGCGGTCTTACCGCGCCTTCGTCCGCTGGCCTTAGGTGTAGTAGTGAGAACACAGCAGGTATTTGAATCCGACTTGATGGTTGTCGTGCAGATCCACCAGCCTTGAGAACCACCCGTGACGTCGTCCGTTGGCCCTTGCGTAACGGTTAAGTGGATAACCAGTGATTAAGCGAGGTGTTTACAGGCCGGCGTCACAAAGCAGAGTGAAGCAGCCGGCGAGCGGCAAGTGGGCTGTGTGAGTGGGTGCCGCGGCTGTTACAATAGCTGCCCCCCCCACCCGGTTCGCCAAACCGGAGGGGGGGGGGGGTCTCCCCCGTGCGCCGCCTACCTCCGCATATACGTAGTATATACGTTGGTATTTATTATCCTACAATCTTATAATATTATTTATTATCCTACGACTTGATGATTATTTCTTGTCCATGATATATATTTGCTGCGGGCCAGCACTCTTCTTTGCTGCTCCCCCTCCCCCACCTTCTACACTGCTCACTTCTGATGTTTGCTTTGCACACTACACACCTATTTTTACTTTTAGCTTCGTATAGGTAGGGCGTTTATTGCTCGGCCAAGAGCCTTATCAATAAATTAGGCTGTTCACCAACCTTCTGTCTCGTCCTCTTCCTTTCACTTAGCCTGACTTTATATATCAATATATAGTGATATACATTGCACACTTTCTGTTTCTTTCTTTTCTGATCTCCTACAAAGCACAAATATGTTGTTCACAAATATATATATGTAATATATCGATATATATAGTAATATCCGAGAGCAATATGCAGAATTTACCTTTAAGTGAATTGCGCCTCACAAATTCAGCAAGGAGCCACATGTGTTTACATACAAGTTACTTCAAAATAATTATATTCAAGTACAGTAAAACCTTCCTAAACCGACCACCTCCCTAAATGGACAACTTAAAGTCGGTCCCAACGTCGGTCGAATTAGAGAGGTTTTACTGTATATTGCATCGAGTGCGTGAATTGGGGTTTTTACGCCATGTCGCCAGCTATGGCCATTTTCATGGCCAGAGATTGCACCAATCAACATAACATATTGTAATAGTCCGCAATGAGCCCCATTAGCAGATGGTGGAAGTGCTGTCTAAAGGCCCTGTCAGATTATGACGCATCTTGCAAGTGTGCCACCAATGCGTAAAATCACTTTTTTACGTCGAGATGTGTCAAACCTTTTGGTGCAGGGGGAAAAGTTGGACATCAGCGCAACGTAGTGAACATAACCGTAGCGTCGGTCAGATGTAGTGGTAATGTATGTCGACGCAAATTTTTTTAAAATAATTTGGCACAACATGTGGCTAACATGCGTCTCGCGCATGCACCGTTTACCTAGCGTTGGCATAACGTGCTCCCAATGTTCCGCTAGCGACTGTTAAACATGTCGCACAATGTATGAGAGTGTAGTGCCAGAACATGAGCAATGCATGTCCAATGACAGTCCAGTGCATTTTGCCATTACGCCAGTGTACAGCCAGTGTGCAGCCAGCGTGCTCAACGTTGACATAACACATGCGTAATGCATGCCAACGTGTGGGGGGCACCCGACCCACTCACAAAATGCTCATGGCACATTCGCAGAACGCCGGTGAACGTTATATACGTTAAGCGAGCGCCAGATGTGTGCTCTATACATCAAATATGTTGAGACGCGGTGGAGAAATGCCAACCGCGCGTCGGCCATACATAATGCATATGTTAGAACAACGTCGTCATACGTTGGCATTACGTTGCCAATGCACAGACTGAACTCTCTCCGTCAGAGGAACAAAAGTCACCATAGGACAATGTAAGAATGACTTTCCTCCAATGCGTGTTTAACGTATCTCGACATACACCTAACATAGGCATAACGTAAGCACCCATGCTTTGTCGTACGTCAAAAGTTTTGCGCATGCACAAAACTTCGGCGAACCCCTGCCGCGCGCTGCCGTATGTTGACGAACGTCAACATATACCAACGCGTACCTAATGCGCGCATAACACATAACGATGTATCCCAACGTATCGGCAAAAAATCACATACGTCGCCGTACGTTTTCCCGATGCATCGTAATGTGAGAGGCCCATTACCTGGCCCCACACGGCAGTGTGCTAGCAGGAATATCCCTTATGGTGGACTGTTCCACCTATTGCTATAGGTCACTCTCCGGCGGAGGTCATAGGTGCTATGCAGGTGAGCAGTGACAGGTCATTCCTATTGTGACCTTGGCAGAATAAACCACAGAGGGCACTGAGGTTGGAAGCAATATCAGTGTTACTCTTGTATTCCTAAAGTGGAGTAGCACACGTTCTATCAAAATATGTATTTTAAATTAATACAGCAGAAACTCAAAACTATTGGAGTGTGCACATTTAAAGGGCAGTAAACTAAATAAAACCAACCTTAAATCGAGTAAAACGCGGCATCCGATATCAGCCATGATTCTGGCCACCATCTGCTGGTCTACGCCGATTATCTTATTGGTAATCGGATTCACGTTCCATTTAAAGACTAAAATGGAGCATTGTGTTGGTGGATATTTCACAGCTGGTCTCTCAGTTTCTTTACACACCTCACACCCGGCTGTATATGTTCAGCTCTACCAGCAATCTCTGACCCACGTATCTCGGCACCACTGTTCTCCGCAAATCCGCCATGCTTTATCAGCTCTCTTGTCCCATCTGCCGTCACCTGAGAGTGTCAGGTTATGTTGCCTTACCTGTGACACCTGCCCTCTTCTGTATTGCTCCGACAGGCCCGTTCCCAGAGCAGGGAGGTGTGTGTTCCAGGGATTGCAGAACCCCTCCTCCCTCCCGCCCTTCCCCAATCAGCACACACCCTCCCCCCAGATCCCCAAACCAAGAAGTTAACTAAAGGGAGCCATTGAGAATTTGGGAAAGTAATATGAGTATTTAATGTTGTAAAATCGTTCTTATATTACTTAATAACCTGTATACATGGATATTGAACCCCTCCCTCTAGTTAGAACCCCCGTGTCTCCATTTGGAACACCCCCCCCCCCCCCGCACGTCAGTCACTAGCACATCTCGGAAAACCCCAAACCAAAACCTGGACACGGGCCTGACGAGTGTTCAGTTTGCTTACTTGTGGCTCTGGTCAGGACAATGGTTCTATTCGTGTATTCACTGCTGATAAGTCAGACTACAAACCTAAGGCCTGAATGAGGAGGTATGTGGCACCTTGTAGTTCTCCCACGTGGTCAGTCAGCCGAGTACTGATGAAGCTCAATGCCGCTGAACTTTGGTGATCAGGAAAAGGATAGGTCTTTCCATTGTGGTATTTAGCAGTTAATAGTGGTTATCATTGGTCTCTGCACAAAGAGTGTGAGACGCCACGGAGAGCATTTCAATTGAAGCTTAAAAACTACTCGAAATCAGCAGTGTGCAGAGTACAGTATGATATGCATAGCATGCGGATTTAAAATCACCAGTTGTAATGTATTATGATATTAGCTGATTAGAGAGGGTTTTTAACAAATTGATTTGAAAAAAGGACATGTTGCTTATACAACATTATTGCAGTCAGATGGAAGCAAACATAACGTAATTCTGGTACCTTAGCTTGATTGATTGATTGATTGCATCGGTGTGTTTTTTCTTGCGGTTTTGGTAACAAACGTCATGTTCACGATTGGTGGTAATGGCGCCATCCCTATGACCTCTTTTTCTTGACAGTATACTTCCTCATTTGATACGTATTTGACATCTATACCTTCATTGATACCTTTTGACATTTTTGTTCCTCAATATATTATCTTTGCTAATAAAATGTGTTATTTTATTTCCAAGCTCGGATCTGTCTCTCTTCCTTCGTCGCGTTTCAGAAGTGATCAGTCTAGAAGAAGTGCAGCAGTGATCAGTCTTTATCAGTGTATCTATTATTAAACCATCACTGTTTTTGTTAAATAGAATTTCAAAGCTTATAATGATGTATGTGTCAAATGATATTGATGATGATACATATGATGATACATATGCACACGCATGCGCAGCAACACAAGCACACCCACATAAACATTCACAGATGCCCCCATACATTAGATACAAGATTCACACCATACTGCTGCAGTAGCCACAGGAGGGGTGCATACCAACCCTATGTAAAAGCTGGCGAAAAAACGGGTCAAAGAATTGAGAGCCTAATTTCACAAACTAAGAAGCAACAATTATTCTTTACATCTGTTTTATTATTAGCCGCTACTTTTGAGTTGAAAAATATAATATAATATCTAGTTTAATAAGATTTAAAAGTGAAATCGACGGCATTCTGCGGCCGCCATCTTGTCTTTTTGCATTCTCTCCCATTTCACCAAATCTGTGCCGATATAAGTAGCCATTTGATACTGGAGCCACAGTTTCTAGTTCAGGTTCAATACTAAAGCTATTTTCGCCCGTATTTAGACTACGTTGACTTTCACCCGTGTACTACAAGTACCGGGTGAATCTTTTATCTACCCATACATATGTTCACACTCTGTGGCACAATGTATAAGTTGCATAGTCCGATGAAAGCATAACATTTTCAAAACCAAAATAATTATCTAGATTTTATTCTACATATCTAAGTTAGATAGAGACTCGGGTTGAATTAATGAATACGCTTGGGGTGGACAAAATGGTGCCTTAGTCTAAAACTTAATATTTTTGTTCAATAACCGATATATGTACAGCAAAATAGGATTTAAAGTATCTTATGATTGTAGAAGCTGACAATCTGGGTTATTAAAAAAAAAAGCATTAAAACAACACGTAGGAGTTGTACTGCTAGTGTTTATCCTACAGGTACCAGCACAGATGTGACGTCATTGCTCCTATCAAACCCCAGCCAAGAGGTGGGTTACTGGGGTCGGGTCATTTTGCACACAGCACATGTATTTGTCGACTCCACTCACGGTGTTCTATTTGAAATTCTGACGACTCGGGTGAGCCGAGTCGCCCGGGTCGTGTTAATCGATTACGGCCAATGTGACAGAACCATAAGCCAACTGGCACACGCCATATTTCCCTCCCTCCCGCCCCCCCCCCCCCCACCCCGACCCTTCACTATAAGAATAATCCACCGTGTCTCTCACCGTCCCCTGATGGCGCTGCGCATGCGCCAGACAGCAATCAGTACACGTAGGGGCGCCACCTGCAGGGCATCCCTTGCAACTGGAGACCTCTGTGTAATGTCCCACAGCGGATCAATCGCGCCGCAAATCCCCAGAATGCACCGCGTCTGCCTCAATCGACGCATGCGCCGACGACTAAATTGCATCCATTGCGGGCTGCCGCTAGGTCAGCCGAGTGAATCGTCTAGAGTAGCACGAGCAGGCAGGCAGTCCGGCCGGTGTAGTAAGTTCAAAACAGTACCCCACAAAAACACTACGGTAGTGTTTTGAACCTAGGTTCAAAACACTACCGTAGTGTTTTGAACCTAGTTGAAGGTAGGTTCAAAACACTACTGTGGCCACGCTCAAAACACTATGATTAAGTTCAAAACACTACCCTTAAGTTCAAAACACTACTCTAAAAAATATGTTATAATAGCTGCATATTCAGTTTCATTTGTTGTAGCGTGATGCAGTATGCAGTAAGGTGGGATAGAATTCAGTAAGGTGGGGCAGTAGGGGTTGTTGTTGTTGATTGTTGTTTTATGTCCTAGCAACATCTAAGGTCATATTAGGGTGGGCACCGACTTGTGACAGTGCACACTCATGGGCGAATTTATAGTAGGTATGTGCGAACATTTTTGAGAATGCATTTGATCTCAATGAAACATATACCAATGGAAAGAGCTTGACAGGAACTTAATCATGGTAACCATATTATTTTTCTAAAGTTAATATCAAGAAAATTATGTTGATTTGAAGTTGGGAAAATCAGCACCTTTTTGGCCCCTTTGTTCTATAGTAAAACTGCTTAAAGCTGTGAGTTTGCCGTACGTGCAGTGCAAAACTTTTATTTTATTCAAAATTAATAGAAATCCAGAACTGTAACCTTATAAATTTAATATAATCCTTTCGGTAAACATGTTTTCTATATGTGTACCATGCGATTTGCTTCTAGGTGGTGTGGTTTTAGAGATATTTCACTTTTTCTGTAGCAAGATTGCACATGACCATTGGCCAGTATGAGAGTTGTCCCTCTCATCTATATACTCTCTCTGGTAACATGTTCAACTGCAAACTCCTCGCCGCAACCATAGTAACCCGACGTGAAATGCCGTTCATCATATTCAACCATCACTTGTGGTTCAGTTAAATGTTTCCACTGATCATTTAATATATGAATTTCAAAATACATCAAGAAATAGTAATTACTCATAGTTTTCACTGATTTGAACCCATAAACAATATCGGCATGTTTATTACACAAATTGTACAATAAATATAATTTGGTTGTATACTTTATGCTCCTGCCATGTCATGAGTGTTTTGAACTTGGGTAGTGTTTTCAACGTACGTATGGGTAGTGTTTTGAACTTAACAGTAGTGTTTTGAACCTAAGTTCAGAACACTACGGTAGTGTTTTGAACTTAGGTTCAAAACACTACCGTAGTGTTCTGAACGGGGTAGTGTTTTGAACGTCCTACACCGGCTCCCGGGGCAGCCAGTGCGGCCCTAATTAGAATTTACTGGCGGCGCCCTCTGGTGACCCGCGTCCATGTCCAGACTCGCTTTGGTAACTGCTTCCGGTTGGGGCTCAGGCAGTCCAAGTGACACCGGAGGAGTTGGTTGACTAAAGCTAGGATTCCTTACACGCGGTATGCGGTATGCGAATGCGAATGCGAATGCGGCAAAAAATCGAAACGCCTTGAAGTCAATGGGCTGCAACCCTTACATACGGTATGCGAATGCGAATGCAAATGCGAATGCGAATGCGTTTTTCCGATCGGTCCATGTAGCGATCGGTGCGGCATGCGGCATGCGACAAGGGGGGTGCGAATAGAAACCTGAGTCTGATTTGTCCATTAGTTTAACACTAGGAGAGGCGACTGAGCATTACGGAACATGGGTGCTGAGGGGAAACATATGGTAGTGGTGGTGGTGGGGGTTCGGGTTAGTAAAAATGCTACCAGAGCTACAAAAATATGAATACTTATCTATAATTTGGTAATTATATAGGTAGGAACCTCCATGTGACGTACCAAAAGTTACATAGATATAAATGCCATATTAGGCCATATACAGTGCAGTATGGTGTATAATTGTTTATTTTTATTTTTTAAATATAGCAGGTCGTGTGCCGCATGCCGTACGCCGCATACCGCGTAGAAGGAATCTTCCCATTCGCATACCGCATGCCACATACCGCATGCCGCATACCGCGTAGAAGGAATCTCAGCTTTAGTTGCCTGCTCACGTCTGGAAGCAGGGCGGCGGGGGGGGGGGGTGTAAGATCAATATATTTTGACACTATGCATTTGCTAGTTTTTAGAAAGTGGTGAGATGTACATCCACTTGAAGCTGTATGCGTATTATGTATGGCATACTTTATTGTGCAAATATTATCTAGGATGAAGTAGACCCGTATTCATTGCCTTGTGGTAATAATATACCTAATACTACCCTGCTGATTATGCATTTATTAATTTGGCGTGTGGCAATTTTGGGTGGTATATCTAGATAAACCATAAAGAGAAAACCATGTCACTGTAGCAGCATCAAGGGCAGTTGATGTATGGAACTCCCAACATCTCCCGACCAGCCACTGCAGAGACAAATAGTTTTGCGCCTGTCTGGACATATTCTTGCCAGTGTGAGACCTCTATTTGCTCCCCAAGAGAGAGCCGCTGGTAACTTGCAAAAGCCAGCAACACTTCAGAACACTTTTGGAGGCAGCTTTAATGAAATTCACTCTGACAACAGAGAGCTAAATGGAGAGCAACAGTCAAGTAATGAAAGCAGTCTTTGTCACATCGTGACTGACAGCATGATGATGATGATCTAGATATGCAAATATCATTGTGAATGTATTGTGTCTGCTGTGATTTACACTAGTGACAGCGGCCTGCGCCTGAGGGAGGTACAGGTCGAGCGGCTTGGAGAACCGAGGGTCTGGATGTGAGCAGTAAAATTCCTTGCTTACTTCAGCATATGCCAGGTTCGCCTTCCTTTCGACCTATTTCCACATGAAAGTTACTCTCGAATAAAACCACTGTCGGGTCAGGAGGAACCAACCAGATTCTAGGCTCTCTGCAAATAACTGATTTTTTGTTCTTCCTTTTATGGATGCAAATTAATATTATGTGTGTAACCATTTCCTAACCACGTGATATCCCACACAGTCACACTATCCTGATGCTGTGCTAACCAGTCCTTGTCCCATCCTATTAATGAAAAGTGCCAGGATATGCAGCGACAAGTATCGATATCATAAGTCATTGGTTTGACTCGGAAGGGGTTCGAACGTGGTGTCTAGGCAGTTTGAGATAGACTGAGTGGTTGAACTGATTTTTGATTGATGGGGAGTATCGACGGCGATATCTCTCCCTCTCGTTATACGTATTATATGGTCACATGACTGGATAACAACTTAAGCCACTTCTCACGGTATAGTCTTACACATGGTTCTTTTTAAAATTCTTTTTTACACAAATTTAGGCTTTTCTACCAAATCCTCACTACGGAGCAATACAGGGAGAAAACAAGGAGAAATGACGGTTTTTTTGTTACGAGAAAAGTATACCAATAGTTTATGAATATATAAAGCAATAATTTCATTCTGGACATTTTTAGCGACAACATTATTTTAGCCAAAATTGCCCCCAAATACCTTACTCTTTCTTGGCGAAGTAATTCAATTAAGAAGACTTAAAGAACCACACTAATATTCAGGGATGAAAGTGATCGCCGGCGGAAAAAGCGGAAATGCTGATATTCTCCCATAGGTTTAACACTGTCAGGGAATCTCGGAAAATTTCCGGAAGTCAGGTTTTATATATATTGGTATACACTGATAGTGCTGCACCGTTTGAAGCATGTATAGTAGTAGTATATGCTGATAGTGCTGCAGCATTTGGAATATTTATTAGTGGTATACGCTGCTAGTGCTGCGGCGTCTGAACCGTGTAATAGTATAGATCTACGCTGATGGTTCTGCGGGATTGAAAAATCCCGGAAATCAGCGCAAACCCGGAGATCTTTCATCCCTGAATATTGTTTTAGACCCACAAGGAAACAGGTTGCTTGTTAGTAAAACTCGGGGGGAACCATCGCTGGTGTGCACCGGAAGTCCCACAAGGCTAGATCCAGTGACGGGGCGTCAGTGCGGCTTCCCCGGTTACATACTATCCAGAGCCTTCCGGTCGCATTACATCAAGAGTCTGTTGACAGGCATCGCTAAGCTTTGCAAATAACTGGTTAGGACCGTAGTTGGGATGGTTTGGGCCGGCAGTGGCGCCACCGGTCCCAATGCAGGGTAGGGTCACCCATAGTGTAGGACATGACATAACAGTGATTACAATATAAACAATATAAACAAGAACCATTTCCTTACGTGTTATACTCACATAATCTTTAAGCATCACATATATACAGGTGTATGCATCTATATATAATAATACCAATTGGTGGGTAAGTTTGAGGGTCGTTCTGATAATTACTCCTCTGTTAATCGGCGCTACCAATGCGCACCATGATACTTCACTGATGCATTGCCATGTATGAGTTGTTAATATCATGTTTATTGTGCCTACCGTACACATTTCATATACATTTTGATGGTTTTTAATAACCTTGGTCACTTCGACGAGATTGGCATCCACTTTGAGTCACATAATCGTGAGTGTTGTTAACTCCCCCATTGGATAGCTCCCACCGATATGGTTTTCCCACATAATGGTAAAGATGGATTCCACCAAATTGTGGCGCTATATTGAAATGGGACAGTGGCACAAGTCTGGACTATAGCAGAGAACATAAAATTATACATAGTCTCTGAAAACGGAAGGGTTCTGTAGAACTTTGAGCATGTTCAAAATTGTCGGCGGCCACATTCTACCCCGTTTTAGAACAGGATTATACGTTTTGAGAACTAGTTTGGTGTGATGGGTGTGTTAGGTGAATTGCTACCTCAAAAGAAATGTGGTTACCCTGTAGCTGTACCCTCAAGAAGCAGAAGGAATTCTCACGAGTGTTTGTCATGTAAATAACTGAGCTCCTGCCCCTAGCCCCCGCCTGGCAGTGTCTACTACCATTGCGATGTAATATCTTCAAGTAGACAGACCTCCCCAATCCCCGTGACACAGGCTGCTTGTTCTCACCGTTGTTTGTCCAACAAATATTGAATTTTCTCTTTAATAGGCTGCGAGGCATCCCTTATGGCACGCCATTAACATGTACCGTGCATGTGTTGAGAGGGCATCCAGACATCTTCACTGCAGATGAAACATTAGACAAATACTGGTGTGGGTGGCAGGGGGGCACCCAGGAATTGGTTGGGGGTTTCCAAATATGGATCGAAACTACCCCTATTTTAGGGTAATTTTTTTAACATGGGTTGGTGTAACAACACCCATTTTAGGGCAACATTTTACATGCTTTTCTGGTGCAACAACCCACATTTTGGTGCAATTTTTCACATAATCTTAAAATCTAGTGTTACTTAATAAATTTAATGCAAGAATTGAGGTATATATGATTCATCAAATTATATTTTGTTTAAAAATACTTGTTGGGGGGGGGGGCTTTCCGGGCAACCAGAAAACCCCCCTGGGTGCGCCCCTGGGTGGATACTTGCAGGAATAACCGAACAGAGTGTTGGCTGGCTTCCTGTGTTGGATGGCATTTGTTGTTGTTTTTCTGTTTGTTTTGGGGTTTGACTTCCTGGCAATACCCAAGGTCAATATCAGTACTGGTACGAACTTGAGCTAAATCGGTGGCATAATGGGCAGATAGCGTGGGGTGAGGCGCCACCTGGAGAGAAGGAGGGGAGAGAGGGAAGCTGCTTGGTAGCAGACCTGTTCTCCAGGCTGCAGCCCCAGCTACCAGGAGTAGGAGATAGTGAAAATAAGAGAAATAATGCTAACAAAGCAGGAAAATGACATGCATAATATTTACATAAGTTGTTGGCTGTTGGAGCTTTCCTGTTGGAGCAATATGTAAGTTCATATCAGGATGGGTACCGATTTCTGACAGTGCGCACTCAAGGCGACTTTATAATGCTGCCCCACTGGGAGACCAGGCCATCAGCATCATGCCCTGATATCTCAGTCATACCAGACGGGATTGCCAAATGAGGTAGAGCGTCCATCCCCCGTGTTGGTAGATCGTGAGGTCGTGGGTTCGAACCCTGGTCGAGTCAACCCAATGACTTAACAATTGATACATGTCGCTTCCTGGCCTGGCACTCGGCATTATTAGGATAGGGCAAGGATTGGTTGGCTCAGTGTCAGGATAATGTGACTGAGTGGGATATCAGGTCATCATGCTGGTGGCCTGGTCCTCCAGTAGGGCAGTACTATAAAGTCGCCATGAGTGCGCACTGTCAGAAGTCGGTACCCGCCTTGATATGACCTGATATGTTGCTAGGACGTAAAACAACAAACAAACACACTATCAGTCATATTATCCTGACACTGAGCCAACCAGTGCTTGCCCTATCCCAATAATGGCGAGCTCATGGCTAGGAAGTGACAAGTTATAAATTCTGTAAGTCGTTCATTTGACTCGACCGGGAATTGAACACCCGACCTTCCACACGGGACGACGGCGCTCTACCGATTCGGCCACCGCGTCCAGTAGCAAGGGGAGATAATTACATGTATAATAATATGTGCATAAGTACTTCATAACTCACATTCCCAGTTTGAATCGCTGTAAAGTAGGTTAATTCACCCCAGAACACACATAGGACAAGACCTGGGAAGCCTTACAAGGCGACACTTGTAGTGGCAACAGTCTAGAGTAGGTGTAATTTCAGTAGGTTCAGGCTGGTTGGAGGTGGTGGGTGGGGAAGCCACATCTACGATTGATTTCCCTCATGCAGCGCGAAGATTTCCAATTACACAGATCGTCGAGTAGAAGCATTTCAACAGCTCTACTCTGAATTATACACCGCTACCCCACTCTGTCACGTCTAGGTATATTCGAGATAAAGGAGCAATCTAAGAAACAACATTTATTCTTTGTATATGTCTTCATATTTCCCCGCTACCTTTGAGTTGAAAAATATAATAAAACATCTGGTTTAATAAGATTTAAAAGTGAAATCGACAGCGTTCTATGGCCGCCATCTTGTCTTTTTGTATTCTCTCCCATTTCACCAACTCTGTGCCTCTATGTGTAGACATTTGATACTGGAGCCACAGTTCCTAGTTCATGTTCCATACTAAAGCTATTTTCGCTCGTATTTACAGTACGTTGTCATTCACCCGTGTACTACAAGTACCGGGTGAATCTTTTATCTAGGTATATTCCTGAGATGTAAGCTTTAATAAAGGGGGTGGGTTATATATATGTATATATATCATGTATGGCTAAGCTGGACATTGAGTTCCAACCGGTATATATATATATATTGTATATATATATATATATATATTATATATATATATATATATATATATATATATGCTTAGCAATAACTAAGTTTAAAATGTAGAATCAAATCCATGTAAGTGTTTATTAATTGATTACTGTATTTTGTCAGCGCCGTTGCTCTAGACTTTCATCTATACGGGAATACTCTCTGCCATCGGAATACTCTCTGAAATTGCCATCGGAATACTCTCTGATATTGCCATCGGAATAATCTCCACTCTTGCCATCGGAATACTCTCTGATATTGCCATCGGAATATTCTCTGATATTGCCATCGAAATACTCTCTGATATTGCCATCGGAAGGTTGTCTGGTTTTAGCTGACAATGCGGATTTAATATATCCACCAATATCTAAGTTTAATAGGGAATCTCAAAAGGTAGGCGACTGTTTTGGTTTCGGAAATGTCCTGCTTTCAACGGACTATAGCTGTATTCACACGGGCAAAATCTAAAGCGATCTACAGAAGGCGATTTATATTAAGCGATCTATGCACGCATTCACACGGGCTGAGTTTCAAAGTGTGTCGTATTCACACAGGCAGTACTTAGGGTGGTTTAAGGCGGAAGTGGATATCTGTGCATGAGCAAGTCCAGACTAACCAGCGCTAGTTTGGGTTTGTCGACGACGGCCGAGAGAGTGTGGGTTCAACCTAGATATGTATGGACTGAATCGTATTGGTTTGGAACAGTCAAAACTTCTGCTGAGCAGTGAAACCCTAAAAATAAATGATGATAAAAATATATGTGCACCTCTAGCAGGTTCATAAAGCAAATTTACCGGAAAGTCAACACACTTAGGTCTCGACTGTCATGTTTCCCTCGACTGCGCATGCGTGTGATGTCATAAATAAAACGTTTCAGTGTAGATCGGTTCCTGTAGACCACCTTGCGAAGCGTTTTACATTAAACGATTTATATGAATCGATTCAGCCCTAAAACGCCTCAGCCGCGCATTCACACGGCATATGTGAGTCGAACTAGACAAGTCGATTCATATGAATCGATTTAACTTCCCCGTGTGAATACAGCTTTAGCCTCTTTAACTGTTCTAATGCATAGAACATATGTAGCCATATGTCCACCGCGTCTTCACACTAACAATGCTTCAGTGTTAGACAACTTCAACCCCTATAGCATATATCAACTCTCATGAGAAAGCCGCTGCAAATTGCCTACAGAAAATGACTTCTCCCAACAATGGGATGCTCATGGTCACCCTCAGCAGGAGCTAAGACCAATATCCACTCCTTCTCCTATATTGTGGCAATAGGAATGCCCCTATGCCCACAACTAAGTTAATACCTACAATACAGATGCTCTAATCGTGTTCATTGCGACGGAACTTTCCCATACTCATCGTCTAGGGAGGTCATATCAGGACGAGTACCGACTTGTGACAGTGCGCACTCATGACGACTTTATAGTGCTGCACCTCTGGGAAATTAGGTCACCAGAGAAGTATCAGGTTTTAAGTCACTGGTTTGACTCAACCAGGATTCGAACCCACAAACTCCTAGGTTCGGATGTCCCGATCTAAAAAAAAGGAGACGGACGCTCTACTCATTCGGTCACCCCTTCTGGTTCTTGTAAATGGTTTACATAAGTTGGGTTACATAAGTTGGGTTACATAAGTTGGTTTACATAAGTTGGTTTACATAAGTTGGGTTACATAAGTTGGTTTACATAAGTTGGGTTACATAAGTTGGTTAATCGTATAATACCTATGAATACATAAATAAAGGAAATGCCCTTGCATTTACATACACAGGCTGGTTTCACTAATCAAACAATGCATAGCCTGTACAGGATCCTGGTCATGGCACCTTTGTCACGGAGGATGATGCGAATAGGAAACGGTGCACCTAGAGCAGGATTCGAATCCATACGCATCGTCATTCTACATCTAGTATTTTAAACATTAGACTATCTCAGCTCCCTGATGCAGTCACCCTATCTATGCTTACAAGTTACATGTCTTTGTTGTTGCTTGCTTGAGAGGTCAGTGCAGGCTCCTACAGTAGTACAAACACGGACGAGACTCTGACACAACAACGAGCCTTTGCTTGGGTTTTACGTCTTAGCCTCATCTACGGTGGGTACTGACTTGTGACCGTGCGCACTCATGACGACTTTATAGTGCTGCTCCACTGGGTCACCAGGCCACCAGCACCATGGCCTGATACCCCACCCAGTCATATTATCCTGATACTGAGCTGACTAGTCCTTGTCATATCCTAGTAAGTCATATCCTAGTAATGCCGAGCTTCAGGCTAGGAAGCTACCCATATCAATCTAGCAAATTATTAGTTTGACATTAGTTGGATTCAAACTCCAGACCTTCCGCATGGAAGCCGGTGCTCTACCCAATCGGTGACCGGTGTCCGGTGATACGGGGCAATTAGGTGTGTGTGCGTTCTCTGCTTACCATATGGTACATAGCTGGTGGGTGGGTGGATGGTTGGGTAAATGTGTACTTGTGTACATTACAAAACAACAGTCTGTCAAGTGTTTGACGGACCAGACGGGATGGCCGAATGAGTTAGAGTGTCCGTCTCCCATGCTGGTAGATCGTGGGGTCGTGGGTTCTAGTCTCGGTCGAGTCAAACCAATGACTTTAAAATTGATACTTGTCGCTTCCTAGCCAGGCGCTAGGCATTATTAGGATAGGGCAAGGACTGGTGTGCTCAGTGTCAGGATAATGTGACTGAGTGGGATACCAGGTCATGGTGCTGGTGGCCTGGTTTCCCAGTGGGACAGCACTATAGAGTTGCCATGAGTGCGCACTGTCACAAGTCGGTACCCATCCTGATATGACCTTAGATGTTGCTAGGATGTAAAACAACAACAAACAAACAAACAGTGTTTGACGCAGTAGCCACTGAATTTGAATTTGGTGGTGGCGCCCCCGTGTCCAGCACGTTCGGGGGAAACAACTTGAGGGCGCCAGTGCCGGGAAGTGAGAAGTTATGGAACTAGACCCAGCAGCACTGTTCAATCGATAATAATATTAGCATATTGAAATATACATAACACAAATATAATAGTACCTGTCTTCAGTGACCCACCTGATCCGCGAACTGGTGTTATGCGAAAACTATTTTTAAATGTAGGTTTTATATCAATTGCAGGCCTGTGATTTCTCCGGTTTTAACCGGAATTCCATTTTTTTCTGGTCGGCAAAACCAGAATTCTTTTTTTGTATTCTATTTGTTTGTTCTGGCCGCCGAAATACCTCTGAAATACACTATTTGCATCCCTCTGGCGACTCAGTGGGATGCTGTGTGTCCCCGCAATAACCTAAATAACATTTCAGGTTTGTTGTCCTGCACCCAATCACATGCCTGTATTTGACTGTCCGTCAGGTGACATGACATTTGCTATATCAGGACAAAACGGAGAGTTGTCCATTCAATATAGCTGGACTGGTTGTCTCGCTTGGCTGCTCACCAGTGCCCAGACGGCTGGCGTACGGGGTTCTCGGTGTCAAAGATCAAGTGTCACCCTCTATGTCACCATTCCCATAATGTTGGCCGCTTATAGCTGTCTAAGTTCAAGAAAGTTGAAAGTTCAATAATCGGTTCAATAATCATGCAGGAGAACCAATTTTCTGTTGCTTGAATATATTGTAAGATTGATATCGACTACGGACTCATGTAAGAAATAGCGCGTAAGCTGGATACTCGGATGGTCTTGGTGTTTGTGCCATATTTTAAAATAAATATATTCGGTCGGTTTGTTGGATGTTTGAGATTTACGTCCATGCAACCTCTATGGTCATGTCAGGGGTGGTACCAACTTGTGACAGTGCACACTCATGCTGTCTCATTCGGATACCATGCTACCAGCACATATTACCTGATATCTCATTTAGTCACATTATCCTGACATCGGGAAAACCAGTTCTTGCCGTTTCCGAATGATGCCGAGTGCCAGGCTAGGAAGCGACAAGTATCAATTTTGTAAGTCATTGGATTGACTTGACTGGTAAGAGAACACCTGACCTTCATACATGGGGATGGGGTGGGGTTGGGGGGGGGGGGGATGTGCTCTACCGGTGAGGCCACCGGTTCTGGTGATATTATTAGGTTAATTGTTATTTTTTTTTTGTTTTTTTTAAATATTTTATAATTTTTATTGAGGCTGTATTTATACTGTCCATAGCATATAAGCCTGGGTATTCAGGCTTGTTTTCAATGCTGGCCAGCTGTAGTGTTGGTGTTGTCTTATCACACAGTAGCTGCTGATAAGGTATTTGATTGCCTGTATTTCAGTAGCAGATAGATAGTTGGTTGGTCTGGTTAGTAGTCTATGTTAATTTCTTTGGATTTTCTTGGCATATATGTGCTTTATTTTTTCTACTCTTATTTCTAGACTAGCCTACTCCTATTTACATATCATCGGCTTGTACGTAGCTGTGTGGTGTGCTATCTGGCTGCTTTTGGTATGGTTACCTTCCATTGGGCGTCTCGCTGGTGGGCAGTGACATATCACCTGCCCCTTTGCGGTGCAGCTTAGTTGGGGGTTCCTAGCCTTATTTTGCACAGATATTTTTTGTATGTTTTTAGGTCAGGAATTTGTCGTTCCTTTACTGTTTGGGCATTCCACACCTTGGCAGCCATTTCTAGCATGCTTCTCTCATGAGCTTTTATTTGGCTTCTGGTCTGCTTTAGTAGTGGCGCATTATTTGCTCTAGTTGCCCTTTGTGGTTTTGTTAGGAGTTTATTGCCTTGACTATAGCTGTATGCTAATGTTTTCAGATGAATTATTCTCCTATTTTCTAGCAATTTTAATTTGGTTCTTTTGTGTATGTCGTAGGTGGGGTGCAGCTTGTCTACTCTGAGGCAGATTTTCAGGGCTCTGTTCTGTAGTGTTTGCAGTTTTTTTAGAAGTTCTTTCTTTGCACCCATGTAGTTTACATCTCCATAGTCAAAATAGGGTCGCACCATGCCCTTGAAGATTTTTATTGACATTTCTTGTGTCATGTAGTGTCTTAGCTTTGCAAATAGCCACAGTTTGTGGTTTACCTTTTGGACAATTTTGTTTATACATAGGTTGTAGTTTAGTTGGCTGTCCAACTCAAGGCCTAGGTATTTGTAATGGTCTACATTTTCTAGTGTTTGGCTTCCTAGCTTACAGTGTAGTTTTCTTTCTGGCATTTGTTTATGTGAGAAGAGAACTGTTTTTGACTTGCTTGTGTTGATGGTTATTTTGTTGGACTCACACCACTCATCCAGTTTTAGTAGGAGCTTGTTTAGTTTAGTTATTACCTCCTCTTCTGTGATGCCATTTGCATATATGACTGTGTCATCTGCATATAGTTGGAGGCATTCGGTTTGTAACCATTTTTCAAGATCGTTTATGTAGATTATAAAGAGCAGTGGCCCTAGCACTGACCCTTGGGGTACACCACATGTGACAGGTTGGTTGTCTGATAGTGTATTGTTTATTTTTGTTCTCTGTTGCCTGTCTTTCAGGTAGCATTTTATCCAGTCCATAGTGTTGGATTTTATGCCCATGGATTCTAGTTTTTCCAGTAGTATGTTATGGTCTACTGTATCAAATGCTTTGCTGAAGTCAATGAAGGCTGCTCCAACTAATTGTTTTTGGTTCATTGACGCCAATATGTCATTTGTTAGGTTAGCTATTGTTTTAGATGTGGAGTGCAGTTTCCTGAAACCTCCTTGTCTTTCGTTTAGTATATTGTTTTTTTCCAGGTGTTTATTTATGTGTCTATGTAACACTTTTTCAATGAGCTTGCCTGGGGTTTGAAGAATCGATATTGGCCTGTAGTTTCCCATGTTTGTTTTGTCTCCACTTTTGTGGATAGGGGTAATGGTTGCAATTTTCCAGGCTGAGATAAAATGCCCCTGTTCAAAGGAGATGTTGAATAGGTCGACTATAGTGGCCAGGATGGCTTGGAGTGCCTCTTTCAGTATTTTGGTTGGTATTTTGTCTATTCCACTTGGTTTATTTGTGTCTATGTCATTTATTAGTTTTTTTACTTCTATTATATCTGTTTTGCAGGTGGGAATTTCATTCTGCACAGTTCCTGATCTATTTTCCCACCTTTTTTTAAATTTTCCTGACAGCGTTTGTCCTATTGTGGCAAAGTGCGTGTTCAGTTTGTTTGCTGCATCTTTGTCTGAGAGCATTGTCCCTTCGTTATCTTGGAAGTTTGTGTGCTCTTCTTTGTTATTTTTGGGGAATAATAGGTCTACATTCTTCCAGAATCTGTTTGTATTGCTTCCCCAGTCTTTGTC
Source organism: Branchipolynoe longqiensis (assembly GCA_030323885.1). Taxonomy (NCBI): domain Eukaryota; kingdom Metazoa; phylum Annelida; class Polychaeta; order Phyllodocida; family Polynoidae; genus Branchipolynoe; species Branchipolynoe longqiensis. The sequence continues at coordinate 18,078,577 of CM059195.1, forward strand.
CTGCTTTATTATGTATTTCTTTTTTGCTGTTCTCACATCTTTGAGTGAGTGGTTTCTGGCAATATGGTAGGCCAGTTTGTCTTCTATAGTTTCTGTGAGCTTTGCTTTATTACCCAGTTTACTTTTGGCTATGATGAGCGTTAGCAGGTCATTGTTTACCCAGGGGTCCTGTTTTTTTTGTATTATTATTTTCTTAATGGGGCACATCTCGTCAGCTGATTTTCTTATTTCTGCGATGATGTTGCCCCAATAGATATTAACATCATCTCTGTTTTGTGTGATGTTGTTTATGTTTGGTGCAGATGATTTTTTAATGCATCTTATGAGTAGATTTTTAGGGACCTGCCCATCTTATACTCATAGTGATTTGTGCTTTTTAGTTTTTTCCTTGTTACATATATTAGCTCATGATCACTTATGCCCCAGCTCCTGGTGCCCCATTTAGTGGCGTGGTTTGAGTTGGTTAGTATTAGGTCAATTGTTGTGCTATTTTTACTTAGCCTTGTTTTTTCAGTGATGAGCTGTTGTAGGCCTAAGATTTTGATTGTGGTTTGCAGCATTAGTTTGTTTTTATCATTGCTGTTGTAATTTACATTAAAGTCTCCTAGTATGAAGATTTCTGCCTTTGTCAGTTTTTTATGGTGTTTATGCTCTTCTCTAGGGCTTCAATGAAGAGTTCAATTTCCCCTGATGGAGGTCTGTAGAGGCTTGCTATGGCTATATTTGCTTGCTTTTCATTTTTTATTAGGCACCGTAGTAGTTCTATGTGTTCATTTGATAAGTTAGCTGTTATTAGTGCTTCAGGATCTAGAATGTTGGTGTCTTTGCAGTAAAGGGCAACACCTCCACCCTTTTTTGTTTGGTTTAGTGTGTTATTTTGCTGCCCATCATTACATACAAGCCTATATCCATCTATGTTAAGGGTGTTGTTTTTGTGGTTGTCAGTGAACCATGTTTCTGACAGTGCCAGTATGTCGAGATTTTCTCTTTTTAGGTGTATTTTTATTGTGTCGATTTTGTTGGATGCACTCTGGCAGTTTAGGTGGGCAGCTTGCATTCAATTTCTTCTACCATATATATTTGTGCTTTTCGGTGAGTGGTTGCTTGATTTCGCGAATTTTACTGTTTAGTTTTAGTTAGATTGATTGTTTGTGTGTGTGTGTGGGGGGGGGGGGGGTGCTGGTGCATGCAGCACACAGATCTCCCTCTGTAATTTGTTTTAGTTTGAAGGAGCTTATATGTTAAACGCTGAACTTTGGAGAAATCTGAGATGGAAAGAGGCCAATTAATGTTAGTGTAACAGCATGCTATTTTAAAGTGTTGTCAACATTACCTTTCTCAGCTTCCTTCAATGGCTTCCAAGATGGTGACCGGAGACAAAACCACTAACCACTTCTAAGAATCAATATTTACTCATAAACTCAGTTAACAGTAGCTGCATATATGTCAACAAAGAACTACAAGATGACCAATTAGGTGTGTAGGTGTGATAGAATGGGTGTCAGTGCTAAAGATTCTATTTTGTTTCGGGATAAAACGCAAAATAATTAAAACTTAAATGTTCTACATTGTATGTAATTTCCGAGAAATAGGAGCCCCAAGAGCACATGAAACTAGTGCCCACTACATTGATTTGTGTCATGTTGTAAAATTGTCCGATATAATACATGTGAACCGAGGTGAAGTTACTATAATAAATTACAAACTGTCTATATAATGATAAAGGTTAAATTATAAAAACCCAAAGGCATATGAGGGATGTGTGAAATTGGTAAACTATTATTCATTAGGTATGGAACTTGTATATTGAATAGTCTTTGAGAGGGAGTGTCACTTCCAAGCCTGGCTAGGAACAGTCTTTGGAAGAGTCACCTCACATGCCCCCTCCCCCCCCCCCACATGGTATTGTTATGATCATTGACCACTGCATTGTACTCTGATTGGAGGAGTGAGTCATGTGACCACTGCATTGTACTCTGATTGATGAATAGGATCATGTGACAACGGCCATCTTGAATCTTGAGAACCTATATAAGCAATACACCAGAGAGTCTCATTCTCTTACTTTTCATTCTTACCCTGTTTTCCTTCATTACCTGTAGTGCTTTCACTTGACCTATTTACACCACCCACACCATCAGCCGGCACATTTACAATGTGACGAGGATCGTTCGTTTGTTTATTGAGATATTACATTCGAGCAACATCTAACATCATACCAGGATGGGGACCGATTTGTGACAGTGCGCACTCATGGCGACCTTATAGTTCTGCCCCACTGGGAGACCAGACCGCCAGCACCATGACCCGATATCCTACACAGATAAAGTACCCTGATACTGAGCTAACCATTCCTTGTCCTATCCTATTAATGCTGAGCACCAGACTAGGTAGCGGCAAGTATCAATTTGATAAGTTATCGGTTTGACTCGGCTGGGCTATGAACTTCCAACATTCTACATGGGAACTCAGCACTCTACCGAAGGAAGAGGAAGAGTAAGAAGCCTTGTCATGCAGTTAACAACTGATGACGGTCCAATAACACATTGGGGGTCAGTCAGATATGCATTCACCTTCCACCGAACAAGATAAAGGGGAGAGACAATATTGTGAGAGTGGGCTGCCAGGTTCACACCTGCCCCGCTAGGGGGCGTGTCAATATTGGTGGGAGCTGTTAGTGCGAATTGGTCGTTTATGGGGCGCCGACCACCCTTTCCCACCTATCCGCCATGGGGTGCACAACTCAACCACTCCAACTCCCCCCAAAAGCACCCCCAAGCACACCCAACTACCCCGAAGCACACCCAATATAACCCAAACACAGACACCTCGATGAGCAATCGCCGCTGAGGACGTGTTTTGCTAAAACTCCATTACTCATTATCAGTGATTTACGAAGGATTTGTCCTAGGGTTAATTTTAAATCGTCCCATGGTTGGTTGGTTGTTGGAGTTTTACGTCCGGGCAACATCTAAAGTCATATCAGGATGGGGAATAGTGAGATGAGAACATAATTGGGAAATCCATGATATATTAGGTTGTAATGTAGCTTACATTAAATTGAAGACATTTCTATTATATTTGAAATATTTAAAGTGAAAACAGGTCAAATTAGGAATGCATCTCGAAATGCTCGACGGCATTGTTTTCACCAGTTACAGGCTTAAAAAAAACGAATTGACTGAGTGTTTTAGCATTCCTTCTACCCATCAATAAATGCTTAATGAGTGCGTCAGTATATAAGTTTAAAATGAATATCAAATCTGGGTAAGTTTTTTGTTTAAAAAAAGAAGAAAATATGATGCATTAAGCGGTCTATGCATCTTTAAGCTGCATGCTGATTCAAAAATATGTTTACTGCTGATGGTCGATGAACTTCCACTGAGATATTAACACATATATATCCAGAATATATATGTATATATATGTATATATGTATTACAATGGCATTGAGGTTATGTGCATGTTTTATCTTCACCGGCGCCATCTGTGGTGTTTTAAATCATTACATTTATAAATGGCACAAATCTCCCCTTCCAAACTCTAATGTTCGACAGGATCTTCGCAACTAATGGCGCCCAATGTCTGTCAACACGGATATTTTGTGTGGGTATCTGCCATGTTCTTTAGACACAGGTACCAGGTTGATAATTCTGAAACAGATTACGTTAGTTTGAAGTAAATTTTATCATAAATTGCTAAATTTGGAGAAAGTTGAAGTGAAAAGAATTGTTTGTGTGCAAATCGATATGCTGTTCTATTACATTGATTTGTATCCACATCTACTCGATCTAGGCAGCAAGACACGTTTAAGAAATACACCCGTATATTAAGTGGAAATATAGAGTGATATTTATTGTTTTTTCTTCTAATTATAAAAAAAAGAGCTGACATTGCAGCTGAACCTTGCACAGAACGTATTGTCAATATCATTCCCATAAAGTGGTAAAAGTCAGACCATTCCCTCCCACTCACCAATTAATAGCTTCTACTTGTGTGACCCTGAGTAAGAAGACATGGGGAATAATTACAAAAAGAATGCCAACCTTTCCCCATCCCTGTCCACATTCATCTGCAAATCTGTAGGTTGTTGTGTCTCAGAGCTGCTGCCTCGAGGTGTAAATATACATTTGTATATATGTGTATATGCCAGCAGCATTTCAACACTTTTGCAGGCAGCTTTCATGAAATGTTTAAGACCGACTCATGGATGCAACTCTCACAGCAGATAGCTAAATGGAGAGCGGCAGTCAAGTAATGAAAGCAGTCTTTGTTGCATCGTGACTGACAGCATGATGATGATGATGATGATGTATATACATATAATAAATATATATATAGTCATATTGTGTGAAGGTTGCAGTAAGCTGGTAGCTCCCCCGTGGCATAAGGCAATCACTTAATAATATTAAGTATAAGTTATATATATGTATATTTGTATAAGTTATATATAACATATATTTCTTATAAGGGTGTAGGTTTATATGCATGGATATATCTGAATATATATCCATACGAATATATAGTTACATATGTGCGCATGCCCGCTGCTTCGCCTCTCAGTCTCATCCCCCTCTTAATCCTCTGTATCCAATGCCTAAAAAGAAGAAAAAGTTGGGTAAAGGGCGCATTCCATATACGCGTAATGCGTAATGCGAATGCGAATGCGAATGCGACAAAAAATCGAAAAGCCTTGAAACCTATGAGCTACATTCCATATACGCGTAATGCGTAATGCGAATGCGAATGCGAATAAAATCCATTATCCCGATCGCTCCATGTAGCGATTGGTGCGTAATGCGTAATGCGTAAAGGTGCTTCGAATAGAAATGCATCAGTCGCATTTGTCCATTGATATAAGGCTGGAGGAGGCGACTGATAATTACGGACAGCCGGGACAAGGTGGTGCGAACAGAAAAGCATCAGTCGCATTTGTCCATTGATATAAGGCTGGAGGAGGCGACTGATAATTACGGACAGACGGTCTTGATGAGAAATTTGGGACGGTCCTAACATCCCTCAAAGCAAGCTAAACTGAGCCATGTTTGGACCGTCCCATTCTTCATATTTCTCATTAAGACTGCTTCCTAACAGGTCCGCCGCATAGTCTAACACACATGTTTGTACCGTCCCATTTCTTCATATATCATATGAAGACTGCTTCCTAACAGGTCCGCCGTATAAACCTACATGTTTGCACTGTCCCATTCTTCATATTTCTCATGAAGACTGCTTCCTAACAGGTCCGCCGCATAGTCTAACACACATGTTTGTACCGTCCCATTTCTTCATATATCATATGAAGACTGCTTCCTAACAGGTCCGCCGCATAAACCTACATGTTTGCACCGTCCCATTCTTCATATTTCTCATTTCTGTGTTTCTGTGTGTGTGTGTCTGTGTGTGTGTCTCTGTGTCTGTGTGTGTGTGTCTCTGTGTGTGTGTGTCTCTGTGTGTGTGTGTCACTGTGTGTGTCTCTGTGTTGTGTCTCTGTGTGTGTCTGTGTGTGTATCTGTGTCTGTGTGTGTCTGTGTGTGTGTCTCTGTGTGTGTGTCTCTGTGTGTGTCGTTGTGTGTCTCTGTGTGTGTGTCTGTGTGTGTGTCTCTTTGTCAGAGACACATAGACACAGACACACGCATAGAGACACACACAGAGACACAGAGTCACACACACACAGACACACACAGAGACACACATGGAGACACACACACACTGTGTCTGTGTGTGTGTCTCTGTGTATGTGTGTGTGTCTCTGTGTGTGTGTCTGTGTGTGTGTCTCTGTGTTGTGTCTCTGTGTGTGTCTGTGTGTGTGTCTCTGTGTGTGTATATGTGTCTGTGTGTGTCTCTGTGTGTGTCTCTGTGTGTATATGTGTCTGTGTGTGTCTCTTTGTCAGAGACACAGACACACACATAGAGACACACACAGAGACACAGAGTCACACACACAGACACCGAGACACAGACACACACATAGAGACACACACAGAGACACAGAGTCACACACAGAGACACACACAGAGACACAGAGTCACACACACAGAGACACACACAGAGACACAGAGTCACACACACTTTTTATATACTTTTTATATACTTCACTGCATAATGCATAACGCATAACGCAATACGCATTACGCGTATATGGAATGCTGGCATTCGCATAACGCATAACGCGTAACGCATAACGCATTACGCATTACGCGTATATGGAATGCAGCCTTTACCCTCATATCCACCGCACCCGGCCCAACCCTTTTCATCACCATTAGCACATAAATCCATCTGCCCACTTGAAGCTTTTTTCTGCGCAGAAGGATCTATGTAGGAATAAGTTAAGTGAGTATGATAGTGAACAGGCGAGCGGTGGCGCCACCGTCGGAGTTGAAGCCTGATCAGTAGATGAGTAGTCCGAGGCTCCACCACCCGATTACTGGTGGGTGGGTGTTAGGATGGTATAGAATTCCGGGTTATTATACTCGTATAATTCTTATACAGCATATGTGATATATAATTTATTATATGAATATAAATGGGTGGAGAATCTATTCTATATGGTTTTACGGAACTTTGTATTTAATTGCTTGCTATTGAGTATATACATATTATTATTACTGTCCTATTTGCTGCAAGCCGGAACCCGCTGCTCGCCTCAGGGGCCACCACCATTGTGCGTCAGGATCACATGAGCCTCTCTTTACTTGCCCGCATTATTCATAGCCATCTTTATATATATATTCACATACATATATACATATATACATACTCACATGTGCATGTGCATAGGCATATCCGCATAATATGCACATATACATATATACTCATATATACATATAAACACATATGCATATATGTGCACATGTGCCAGCTTAAGTACCCCATTCCACTGTATCAACTCTAGGCAAAATGCCAGTAAATACGCAGAGTTGACTCTCCGAAGAATCAGCCAGCAAATTTTGCGCTCTCTCGATCATGCTGCAGTGAACTGAGGAACATTGATTGACGGGGTTAGAGCGGTTAGGATTATTGTCGAAAGTGGGTCACTTTAAAAGCTCAGTCAGGTACACACCCTCGGGTAAGTTTAGCTTTAATGTCTTTCAATGACAGAAGTGATTCAGATTTGATGTGTCCTCTCTATTTAACCAAGCACTCGTGCATGCCCTCACACCCCACACCCTCACCCTCACCCCCACAGCCCACACCTCAACCCACCCATACACCCACACTGCTCCAATCCAATCAACTCTGCTGCTTCAAACCCTTACACCGTCACGCTCGATTTCCCGACCATCCACTCTCGTCCTATTCTCAGCTCTCTCACCCTTTTCCTCTTCCCCCTTCAGCATTCACCATCTTTCCTCCCTCCTACCCAGTGCACTTTCGTCCCTCTCCTCTCTCCCTCTCATCCTCTCTGTTTCCATCTATCTCGCTATTCCTCCCTTTTCCACCCATTTATTCCAAACTCTCCCTCCTCCTCGTCTCCCCACCCGCTGCCCTTCTGCCATCCCACTCCCCCCTTCTGCCCTTCCACTCCCCCCTGTCCCTTTCCACTCCCCTCCCCTCTCCCTTTCCATTCTTCTCCCCCTCTCCCTTTCCACTCCCCTCCCCTCTCCCTTTCCACTCCCCTCCCTTCTCTCTTTCCATTATTCTCCCCTTCTCCCTTACCACTCCCCTCCCCTCTCCCTTTAAACTCCCTTCCCCCTCGCCCTTTCTAATCCCCTCCCCTCTCCCTTTCCATTCTTCTCCATGTCTCCCTTTCTACTCCACTCCCCCTCTCCCTTTCTACTCCCCTCCCCTCTCCCTTTCCACTTCCCTCCCTGCCTCCCTTTCCACCCCCTCCCCCTCACCCTTTCCATTCGCTTCACCCTCTTCCAATCCTCATCTTCACTCACCTCCAACCCCACCCCATCCACACCCCACTGCTTCCACCTCTCTCTCAATCTCCCCCCCCCCCTCCCTCTCGAACACACTCCCATTCCTCTCCCTCCGCTCCATTCACCTGATCGTGATGGTAGGTGGAAGCCCGATCCCTTCCAATTACGCTCGCCTTCCTTCTCGGTCTCCTTCCCCTCTCCGCAATCTCCCAAAGACTCTCCCCTCCGCATCGCTCTTCTCCGTTCCCCCACTTCCAACGCAATTCTCCATCCCCTCTCCATCCCCTCTCCTTCCCCTCTCTCCATCCCTTCTCATTCCCCTCTCCTCCCGCTCTCCACCCATCTCCATCCTTCTCCTCCCCTCACCCCCACCAATCCTCTCCCTCCCCTAGTCCCACACCCCTGCATCGACTCCTCCTTGAAGTCACCATCAACATCAACACCACTCCCCACACACCACCACACTCCCTCCAGCTCACGTGTCTACGTTTGTGTACGTGTGCACATACCGACGCATACACCCATAGTTTAGCCACACTGGCATATTTGTCATGTCAGTGTGTGACCGTGTTTGCCGCCAGGAGTCGCCCACAACCGTACAGACCTAATGTGTGTTAAAGCCCTACATATCCTCAGTATACACATGTCTACCACCCTCCCGGCCGCCCCCTCTACCCAGCTCAACCTGTAAGCCAAGCCGCATTGACAACCCATTTAACTCAACCACTCCAACTCCCCCCAAAAGCACCCCCAAGCACACCCAACTACCCCGAAGCACACCCAATATAACCCAAACACAGACATCTCGATGAGCAATCGCCGCTGAGGACGTGTTTTGCTAAAACTCCATTACTCATTATCAGTGATTTACGAAGGATTTGTCCTAGGGTTAATTTTAAATAGTCCCATGGTTGGTTGGTTGTTGGAGTTTTACGTCCGTGCAACATCTAAAGTCATATCAGGATGGGGAATAGTGAGATGAGAACATAATTGGGAAATCCATGATATATTAGGTTGTAATGTAGCTTACATTAAATTGAAGACATTTCGATTATATTTGAAATATTTAAAGTGAAAACAGGTCAAATTAGGAATGCATCTCGAAATGCTCGACAGCATTGTTTTCACCAGTTACAGGTTTTTAAAAAACGAATTGACTGAGTGTTTTAGCATTCCTTCTACCCATCAATAAATGCTTCATGAGTGCGTCAGTATATAAGTTTAAAATGAATATCAAATCTGGGTAAGTTTTTTGTTTTAAAAAAGAAGAAAATATGATGCATTAAGCGGTCTATGCATCTTTAAGCTGCATGCTGATTCAAAAATATGTTTACTGCTGATGGTCGATGAACTTCCACTGAGATATCAACACATATATCCAGAAGACATATATACATGTACATATATGTATATGTATATATATATATATATATATATATGTATATATGTATTACAATGGCATTGAGGTTATGTGCATGTTTTATCTTCACCGGCGCCATCTGTGGTGTTTTAAATCATTACATTTATAAATGGCACAAATCTCCCCTTCCAAACTCTAATGTTCGACAGGATCTTCGCAACTAATGGCGCCCAATGTCTGTCAACACGGATATTTTGTGTGGGTATCTGCCATGTTCTTTAGACACAGGTACCAGGTTGATAATTCTGAAACAGATTACGTTAGTTTGAAGTAAATTTTATCATAAATTGCTAAATTTGGAGAAAGTTGAAGTGAAAAGAATTGTTTGTGTGCAAATCGATATGCTGTTCTATTAAATTGATTTGTATTCACATCTACTCGATCTAGGCAGCAAGACACGTTTAAGAAATACACCCGTATATTAAGTGGATATATAGGGGGATATATTTAGTTTTTTGTTCTAATTATAACAAAAAGAGCTGACATTGCAGCTGAACCTTGCACATAACGTATTGTCAATATCATTCCCATAAAGTGGTAAAAGTCAGACCATTCCCTCCCACTCACCAATTAATAGCTTCTACTTGTGTGACCCTGAGTAAGAAGACATGGGGAATAATTACAAAAAGAATGCCAACCTTTCCCCATCCCTGTCCACATTCATCTGCAAATCTGTAGGTTGTTGTGTCTCAGAGCTGCTGCCTCGAGGTGTAAATATACATTTGTATATATGTGTATATGCCAGCAGCATTTCAACACTTTTGCAGGCAGCTTTCATGAAATGTTTAAGACCGACTCATGGATGCAACTCTCACAGCAGATAGCTAAATGGAGAGTGGCAGTCAAGTAATGAAAGCAGTCTTTGTTGCATCGTGACTGACAGCATGATGATGATGATGATGTATATACATATAATAAATATATATATAGTCATATTGTGTGAAGGTTGCAGTGGTCGTAATGCTCGCATTGCGTTTGATGCGAGGTGAGGGAGGACGCACCCCCCCCTCTCTCCCCCCCCCTCCTCCCTCTCTCCTCCAGCTCTCTCCCTCTTACATAACCCCCCCCCCCCCCCCTCTCTCCTTCCCTTATAACCCCCACCGGCCTCTCCTCCGGCCACTCGCCCTCCTGCCTCCACAGACTCCGCTCCTCACACCTCTTTTTCCCCACCCACCATCCCTATACACCAACTCTCCACTATAGGGTTGAGGGCTCCTCGGGCCCACCTCCCAACTACTGACATTACCTGACATTACGCTCACATTTGACGCTCTCATCATGAGCATGCATCAAACATTTATATTTTACCTTTACCTGTACTGTTGACTTATTACACTGTATGTTCATGAAACGCCTCGGGCATTCACCCAATAAAATGCCCTCTTTTTCCACTTCCGCCTCCTCGTCCTTCCTTGCCGCGCATCAAGCTGGTAGCGCCCCCGTGGCATAAGGCAATCACTTAATAATATTAAGTATAAGTTATATATATGTATATTTGTATAAGTTATATATAACATATATGTCTCATAAGGGTGTAGGTTTATATGCATGGATATATCTGAATATATATCCATACGAATATATAGTTACATATGTGCGCATGCCCGCTGCTTCGCCTCTTAGTCTCATTCCCCTCTTAATCCCCTGTATCCAATGCCTAAAAAGAAGAAAAAGTTGGGTAACCCTCATATCCACCGCACCCCGCCCAACCCTTTTCATCACCATTAGCACATAAATCCATCTGCCCACTTGAAGCTTTTTTCTGCGCAGAAGGATCTATGTAGGAATAAGTTAAGTGAGTATGATAGTGAACAGGCGAGCGGTGGCGCCACCGTCGGAGTTGAAGCCTGATCAGTAGATGAGTAGTCCGAGGCTCCACCACCCGATTACTGGTGGGTGGGTGTTAGGATAGTATAGAATTCCGGGTTATTATACTCGTATAATTCTTATACAGCATATGTGATATATAATTTATTATATGAATATAAATGGGCGGAGAATCTATTCTATATGGTTTTACGGAACTTTGTATTTAATTGCTTGCTATTGAGTATATACATATTATTATTACTGTCCTATTTGCTGCAAGCCGGAACCCGCTGCTCGCCTCAGGGGCCACCACCATTGTGCGTCAGGATCACATGAGCCTCTCTTTACTTGCCCGCATTATTCATAGCCATCTTTATATATATATTCACACACATATATACATATATACATACTCACATGTGCATGTGCATAGGCATATCCGCATAATATGCACATATACATATATACTCATATATACATATAAACACATATGCATATATGTGCACATGTGCCAGCTTAAGTACCCCATTCCACTGTATCAACTCTAGGCAAAATGCCAGTAAATACGCAGAGTTGACTCTCCGAAGAATCAGCCAGCAAATTTTGCGCTCTCTCGATCATGCTGCAGTGAACTGAGGAACATTGATTGACGGGTTAGAGCGGTTAGGATTATTGTCGAAAGTGGGTCACTTTAAAAGCTCAGTCAGGTACACACCCTCGGGTAAGTTTATCTTTAATGTCTTTCAATGACAGAAGTGATTCAGATTTGATGTGTCCTCTCTATTTAACCAAGCACTCGTGCATGCCCTCACACCCCACACCCTCACCCTCACCCCCACAGCCCACACCTCAACCCACCCATACACCCACACTGCTCCAATCCAATCAACTCTGCTGCTTCAAACCCTTACACCGTCACGCTCGATTTCCCGACCATCCACTCTCGTCCCATTCTCAGCTCTCTCACCCTTTTCCTCTTCCCCCTTCAGCATTCACCATCTTTCCTCCCTCCTACCCAGTGCACTTTCGTCCCTCTCCTCTCTCCCTCTCATCCTCTCTGTTTCCATCTATCTCGCTATTCCTCCCTTTTCCACCCCTTTATTCCAAACTCTCCCTCCTCCTCGTCTCCCCACCCGCTGCCCTTCTGCCATCCCACTCCCCCCTTCTGCCCTTCCACTCCCCCCTGTCCCTTTCCACTCCCCTCCCCTCTCCCTTTCCATTCTTCTCCCCCTCTCCCTTTCCACTCCCCTCCCCTCTCCCTTTCCACTCCCCTCCCTTCTCTCTTTCCATTATTCTCCCCTTCTCCCTTACCACTCCCCTCCCCTCTCCCTTTAAACTCCCTTCCCCCTCGCCCTTTCTAATCCCCTCCCCTCTCCCTTTCCATTCTTCTCCATGTCTCCCTTTCTACTCCACTCCCCCTCTCCCTTTCTACTCCCCTCCCCTCTCCCTTTCCACTTCCCTCCCTGCCTCCCTTTCCACCCCCTCCCCCTCACCCTTTCCATTCGCTTCACCCTCTTCCAATCCTCATCTTCACTCACCTCCAACCCCACCCCATCCACACCCCACTGCTTCCACCTCTCTCTCAATCTCCCCCCCCCCCCTCCCTCTCGAACACACTCCCATTCCTCTCCCTCCGCTCCATTCACCTGATCGTGATGGTAGGTGGAAGCCCGATCCCTTCCAATTACGCTCGCCTTCCTTCTCGGTCTCCTTCCCCTCTCCGCAATCTCCCAAAGACTCTCCCCTCCGCATCGCTCTTCTCCGTTCCCCCACTTCCAACGCAATTCTCCATCCCCTCTCCATCCCCTCTCCTTCCCCTCTCTCCATCCCTTCTCATTCCCCTCTCCTCCCGCTCTCCACCCATCTCCATCCTTCTCCTCCCCTCACCCCCACCAATCCTCTCCCTCCCCTAGTCCCACACCCCTGCATCGACTCCTCCTTGAAGTCACCATCAACATCAACACCACTCCCCACACACCACCACACTCCCTCCAGCTCACGTGTCTACGTTTGTGTACGTGTGCACATACCGACGCATACACCCATAGTTTAGCCACACTGGCATATTTGTCATGTCAGTGTGTGACCGTGTTTGCCGCCAGGAGTCGCCCACAACCGTACAGACCTAATGTGTGTTAAAGCCCTACATATCCTCAGTATACACATGTCTACCACCCTCCCGGCCGCCCCCTCTACCCAGCTCAACCTGTAAGCCAAGCCGCATTGACAACCCATTTAACTG